>OY751315.1:38935812-39582879 GCA_963564615.1 Rhorus exstirpatorius
TTTAACTCGTATAATGGAGCGTATGATCCAACGAGAATATCGGTATAATCGCTTTAACGAGCTTGGACGAGCGAACGGTTTTATGGAAAGGTTTGTGAGGTGGACTCGAATGAGGATAATAGAGAATGGATGTAACAGAGACGAGTTAGCCGCGAGAGGAAGAGAGAAAGAATGATGATACAAACGGTGGAGGGGACACGTGTGAGCTTTTCGTCCGCTCATATATTCTCTTCATCTACTGGCGGCGTGGCGAGCATATTTCTACTGTCCCGTCTTCTCGCGTGAATATAAAAAAAAGAGAGATCAACTGTTTTTTTTACCCTCCCCTTGTTTCTGTGTCTGTAGATCTATGCATTAATCTTTCGATTTTAAGGTGGCTCTTTAAATATATATTCGAAAACGGATAAACTAATTTACATATTTATTAAATTATTCGATAGAGTGTATAGCGTGCATTCTGGGCACAAGTAATTATTTTTACCCTTTTAGAAATACTTTTTTTGATTCATGAATGAAAAGTTTTTGTTTTCATTTAAATCAAATGATTTAATCTCTCTCTATTCATCAACTCTCACTTTGAATTTTATTAGCTTTATTTTTCTAGTCCTCTCTCTCTCTCTCTCTCTCTCTCTCTCTTTGGGACAAAAACCTTCAAAGTGGATTCAATCCGGTACGGGAATAGTCGGAGCAAAATAATTTAAACTGGGATACGTGGTAAGCGGTACAAATGATATTTCCAGACGCTTTGTATTACGCCCTCACTGGTTTATCTCTCTCTCTCTCATCATAGAATTTTCCTTCCTCATTCCTCATCCAATCTGGGCTCTATATCGTCACGAGATACATATGTATTATACGTGAACCGCGTTACTATAAATATCTATGATTTGATGAACTTCTACATGAGGATCAGAGTGAAAGAGGATTTGGTTCAGTCATCAGTATAATGTGGTCTCCATTCGCCGGATAATGAGTGCTCATAAATAGAGACATCGCAGAGGATATTCACTTGAGAGATAATGTTCCGGGATAACAATTTTTAAGCATGGTTTTTGTATCGTTTTTCGGAGCGGCCCCCTTCGATGGAACTATAAGTGTTTTTGCCGACTTGCAGACCGATAATGTTAATTGGATTCCCGACATAAAATCCCAGCCTCGAATTGAATCTACGCTTATTGGATGTATAAAACGTTTGCATTGCCAAAACTACGATTGACATTGCTTTTTTTCTTATTCCAACAGTCATACGATAGCTAAAAAAAATAAACTACTTTTTTGTTTGACATTAAAATTGTATTTTAGAAATTTTTGTCCTTAAATTCGTGATCCTTGAAGCATAAGTATATTTGTGTGTATTTTCAAAAATATTTCAATGCCAAATTGGCAGAGCCGATTTGAAAATTCAAATTTTAATATTTTGCTTTTCTTTCCTATCGGTCCTAGGACATTGCACAGAGACTCGAATTGCATGTCTCAACGAACTCAATGCAAGAAGAAGTTAAAATACATTCGAGGAAAGTTCGTAATTTCATTGCTTCAAACGTTATTGATGAGTTCAATATTCCCGATTTCTTCGACAAATGAATAATATCATTTGTAGAACAGTAAAATTCGCGAGATGTTTTGTTTTGTTTTTTTTAATTCTCGCACGAGCTTTCTTCCATACTGATGAAGAAAATACAGGACAACGAATAAATCATTCGAGCAACGTGTATATTTACAATGTCTCCCTCGCCGATTGCTCTTCAACTCGTTGCATAAAGTCTGAGACGAATCAAAACTATTATATATATTTATATTCGTATCCACATAGGCCATCAAACAGAGTGAGAGAGAGAGAGAAAGAGAGAGAGAGAGAGAGAGAGACAGAGAGAGCTCGTCGAGAATTGAGTGGAGAATTGAGAATTAACGGGAGGATGGAAAAATCTCGTTGCAATTTCAAGAAAAAGAGAATGAATTTCAATTTCGAGTTTACAGACTTTGTGCTCCATTATATTATACTGTCTACTGTATTACTCTATCAGAGGACTGCATGTATATGTATCAACGAGATGTCGTAGACAAGGGAGACCTGATTGCTGGAAAATCGTCTCGCAATTCTCCGGCGAAGCTTCGGCGTTATAGACTTTGTTTAGAGCCTCCTATTCAGTGTCGGTCTCTCATCCATCCTCCACCTCGGCCGGTTTATCTTAGACTTATACTGTATCCTTCAACATTGAATTTTTCAAATCTGCTTGCAGATATTTCTTTGATTATACGAGATTGAACTATATCGTCTCGTTGCTCGAATCACTATTTCATTTTACAGAGCCTGCTTTATTTTGTTCACAGACACTCCGTATTATGGCTAAATCCATGAGTGGCTGAGCTCGGATGAAGTGCTCCATAAATACATGGCCCATATATATATAACGAGAAAAGATCTTGCATATTCCATTTTGTATAGATATAAGAATATGCCTATAGACGTAATTTCGTCTGTCTCCTTTATGCTACAGATTCATCCCGAGTTTTCTGTGTCTCCTCGCGTTCAAACGTTATTCACCCTCGTCTGGAAGAATCAAGTGCATACGCATATATATATATATATATATATATATGTATTATATACGAATGCAGGAAGAAGAGAAAGAAAATCGCACCCTCTGGTTCGCGAGAGACCCCTATTAGGCCACGAGCCAGAGAGGGTGCAAAAACACATCATATACATGTATATATAAGAACGATGTGCCGGAAGGGTGCGAGATATTCGTGGAGGAAAATTCAAGGGATGACAGAGAAATAGAAAGAGAGAGAGAGAGAGAGGAACGAGAAAAGCTGAAAAGAATGCACGAGAAAAAAAAAACGAATGAGAAGAAAGTATCTTTTACTATACATGCGGTGTCAACTGTATATACGTGAGGGCTTTGGCAAAGTGTACAGAGAGAGGGAGGAGGATACAGCAGAACGAAAATGGGAGGGTGTATGGTGGTGGGGCTCTCTGGCAAGCTCCGATATTTCACCACGTTGGCACAATGCGGTCATTTGCATTTTCCCACGGAATTCGTTCACTCGGACGAGACTGCAAGTTTCCGGGACGAGAGAAGAAGAGTTAGAGACATTGCGAAACGCTTGTAGTACATATACATATATATAACTTCTATATATATATATATATATATATATATATATATATATATATATATATATATATATATAAGGTAGGTATATAAGAGATAAAAGGAACTCACCGTGGACTTAGAGGCTAGGGCACATATAGTATATGTATGGTTGGGAAAATTGTACCACCCGTATAGAGATCGTACGAGGGATGGTTTTTGAGCGAATAAAGAAGATTGGCACATAGCAGTGCGTGTGTGGGTGTTAGTGAGAAAGAGAGAGAGAGAGAGAGAGAGAGAGAGAGGTGTTGCGGCAAAGTGGGAGATAAAGGGACCTAGATGAAGCGGCACTCGGATGACCGCACATGGACCGCACGACCAAATTCCACAGACTCTATATGCAGTCTTTGCCGAGCACGAACCGAGTGGGGGGCCGCGCACAGTGCACGGTGAAACTCGTCGACGTACAAATTGCGAGAATTATGGAAATTTCGACGTACCCGACGATTATCTCGTGCTCCGCGAGAACTCGGACTCTCGCTCTATGGTCCACGTATTACATACGTGGATGCTTCAGTGGACCGGGAAGGGTCACCTGTGCGAATGAAGCACGTGTGTGCTGTGATCAAATAAATGGATAATCCATGGAAATCAATAGTTCGCAGAGATTTCGATGAAATTTTGGTAAAACGAACGATCACTTTTTTTTTTCTTCAATGAAGATAAAATATCGTATAAGCTATGGATGTCCGGCTTGGCGTATAAATTATACAACGACCATTCCTAACGAGTAAGGATCCAGCGACGATAATGGCGTCAATGACATCGACTGTACAATTTTTCACCATCAGCAAGTCTCATTGCGCAACGCTCTTATACGAGGCTCAGTGGGGCAGCTTCGATAACGGCATATCCGTGGGACAATATATATAGGGTCACCTGTGTCATTCTGTCATTCTGTCATCCTTGAAGTTTTACGAAGAATCGATGCCCCGTAAACGAGAGTGAAATGCGATACAGGTCCCAGACTGATCGAAAAATTGACCAACGGGAAATAATTCGTAACAAAAATGTTCGCGGGAGCGAACTGTTCGTGTATGGATGAGGCTGAACGAGTTTTTTTAAAAAAAGTTGCAGTGGTCGCAATTACAGCTATCCAAGGACAATCGCAATTCGCAATCGACTTATTGAATCGTGACGACTAAGTAAATTGTTGTGAGAATCTTTATCGGTATCAAAAAACCGTGACGCAGGCTAAAAAAATTTGAAAGAATTCAAAGCTGGGACTGAAAGATCTGTGAAAAATTCAAAGAAACACTTTGACACGATGGACCGAGAGTCATTCCAGAGCTCGAATTGATGATCAGGAATAAAATCGCAGCTGTTCGTTGAGTAGCCCATTATAGCTCTCTCCTCGAGAATAGCCAAAGAGTTTGATGTTTGGAATTCTTTTTTCAGCGATCAAACACTGGGACAAGGGTAGTTAAGGATGTATGAGCACTAGCTTCACGATCATATAAAAGTCTGAATTTTTTATATGGTGTAGCAGAAGTTTATAGGATAAAACCTGCAAAATTTCAAAGTGGGTCAACGACTCTTTAGGCGAGTAATTAATTCGTGAAATCGAGACATTTATCCCACGCCATATACGAATTCTGGGCTGACGCAACTTTGAAACAGAAATTCGTATCTTTCACGATCAGATACGATCAATATTAAAACTGTTAAATGTTCAGAAAACTATCACGATTACATACGTTCCATAAAAAATGGGGGTTAACGAACCTTTTGACATACAATTATCGATTTTAAGGAAATTTTTCGCATGGGTCGTATAATAAGCGGTCCGACTCTCTCTTGTTTCATGCGTGCCCCTCGCTCACCGCGCTCACCCGCGCCCACGTTTTCGCTTATTCCCCGCCACCTTGTGCTCATACATCCTTAATGTCTGCAGGCTTGTAAAAAAATAACGTTGATTGTAGCACTCGATATCGATCGATGATGGAATGAAAAAAAAGAAGTGAGTACCCGAAGATTTTGTGTAGTCATAAAGATTAGTCACGTGTGTGGTACATGTAATGACTAAATGACACAAAAGTTGAGCTATGTGAAGTCATGTGTCTGCGATGTTATAATAAAAAACATTTCAATATGAATACAAACTCAACTATTCTTTCCATGGGCACATCTTTTTCCATCCATTTTGCATCGACTTTACATATCAGCGATGTATATGTGTATGTCGTGGAATTCTTCATCTCTCGCTTTTCCATCTCCGTACATACGAATGTCTTCGTTTTTTTTTTTTTTTTTTTTCTTTTCAACGCCTCGGCAGAGCGTGATTTTTCGTGCTGCGATTTTTCCATCTGTTGTGTGGTGAATATATATTCGTGGCACGCGTATTAGGGGATGCAAAAAGGACAGAGAGAAGGAAATATTGGCTATACATGGTAGGTATATATACTGCGCGTGGATATATATGAAGAGAATATGTGCGAGGGGGATGAAAATGGTTTTTATTATTATTATTATTATTATTATGAAAAGCCTTTGGTACACAGGACTCTCGTCGCGAATATAATGTTCACGTGTCGTATTTCTCTTGGGGGTGGAAGGAGAGTTTGGCGAATTTTCACGATAGAGGAAAAACAGAGAAACCTCTCGAGATCCCTGTCTCTCTCTCTCTCTCTCTCTCTCTCTCGCTCTCTATCTATCTCTATCTCTATCTCCATCTCTCTCTCTCTCTATCTCTCCATTCACGTGTGCTTATTTGGAGGGATACGGTGTTCCCGAAACTGTTATCTTTTAGCTTTTTGTCGCAGTTTCTTTACGCATCCCTCCCCGACGCTTCCGGCCATGTCTGGCTTCCGGTGCGGGGAACACGAATGAGGATGGGTAAACAATCCTCCGGCATGGGGGTGAGCTATACTTTTTCGTGTCACTGATGGTCTTGGGTGCTTTTTTTTATTATTTTTGTTTGCTATTCTCGTACTCGCTAAAACGTGTATATTTACGTTGCCCGGAGAGTGTCCTCGTGATTGTTATACAGCGCGAAAGTGTACGCACATATGCATTTGAATCGAGTGCTGAAATGGAAAAGGGCGCAAGCCTTAGCGATACGAGATACTCAGAGCCGTGGAGATACGAGCCCTTTCACGATGCTAAAAGTCCATGTATATGCATGGTGTTTTTTTTTTTTGTCTATAAAGGCTCAGAATCGCACAATGAATATTCAGTTTGCCTGGGGGGGGGGGGGGGGGGGGGGGGAGAGGTGTCGAAAGGGAGAAGCAAGCAAGAAGCAAGTTGGAGAGAATGATAGTGAGAGAAAGAGAGAGAAAAAACAAATTTCAATGTTTATCATTCTCGCGCGGAGAGTGAGAAAAATCTATTCCTCGAGAGAAAATGCCAAACTTTGGCGCGACTATTCGTATATGGCTCCGTTTGCGAATTCGGCATGTCCATTGGATCGTGTCAATTATTTTCGAGTTTGGGAAAATGTTTTTTTTTTATTTCACTGCCGAGAGAATTAGAGCCCCCCACCCCGCGGCAGAGATGGCGAAGAAACGATTATTACGAAATTAACGTTTATCATATTACGTTATGCAATGCAGATATGGATGCACAGCTGGATATTCAGATTACTCTGTGTGTGTCATTATTCGGTGATCAGCGAGATTAATCCGGAAAATCGTGGCTATACTTCCAACATTTCAACACATTGAAAAGTTGATAAAACTTTAATTTTCGACATACAACGATTTAATTTTCCAAAGTATCGTCAATTTTTCTGAAGAAAAATCATTCTTGTTTTTCAAGACTTGCGGGTAGCACGCGTGTAGATTTTTTTTAAAACGAAACTTCCTTACAAAGAGAAAAAAAATTATTAAAATCAGCTTATTTTTTTGGATGTCAAAAAGTCCAACCCTCTCAATTCCTGATCCATCTGCGGTTTGCTTCCGCGTTATTTCTACTTCATTCCTTATAACGTTCCTTGGAAATTGGAGCTGAGAAATTAGTCACGGAGTGAACCTCATTGATAATACAATCAACATTATGACAAGCTGAACGAAAAGCAACATTTAATATTTTATTCGACGTTTGTTATCTTTGTCGAATATTCGTGGACACTCTCTCTACCTCGAGACAGAATGAGAGTCTTCGGTCTGTCCGTTTTAAGCGTGAGGAATCTACTCGACAATGCCATAACAAGTTGAATTCACCCGGGTTCCCAGTTCCAATCATACATACAGGTGGAGCAAAGAAATCGTCCTACGGACCTCGTGTAAGTGGAATGCACAAGTGAACGAACAAAAAAATAGGGGAACTAAAAGCAAGTGTCTCTGGGGATTATTGCACATATATATATGTGTGTGTGTGTGAACCACTCGCTCATCTCGTTCATTCGCTCGCGGGGGGGGGGCTCCTCTTTCCGACTCGGAGGAACTCCTCTGGTTCCAGGATGAGGACCGGAAACACTCACACATGGGAAAACCGAGTTCGTCCCTCTAATGGGCGACACGGGACGGTCGCAGCTGTGGCCCCCCAAGTGTGATAAATGGATATACGGCGGGAGGGAAAAGAGGCGAGGGAGGAAAGGTATAGGGACAAACCGAATGGTATGGTTCGGTGGTTATGGTGTGGTACTCCTCTGCTGTTATATGTTTTGCTTTATTGGAGGAGCAGGTCGACCAGTGTGTGTGGCGAGATGCTCCTCCGGACCTTATGGATTGATGCTTTCACGTTGCAAGTCTCGTATTATTTTTGCAGTCGGCGAATAATTCATGGAAGCGCAGCTAGATCGAAAAAATGGCGATACAGTAGAACCTCGATTATCCGAACCCCCACTATCCGAACCCTCCGTTATCCGAACGTATACTTGCTTCATCCGAACGTTCTATTATCCGAACCATGGCGCGATTTTTTTTTTTTTTTACAATAAAAATGCCTTTTTTGTTTGTTTTTCGTTCGAAATGCTGCTCGTCCGATGTTTTCGACGTTCGCTCGACAGAAGTACTCTCAAACGAAAAAAAAAAAACGAGCTTCGTTTTGCTCGAAGACAAATTAATTTCGCAAGGGGTCATTAAGAATTGCTACAAAGATACGTATCGTTGATAAAATTTTAAATTCACACGAAATAAAACTTGGCCGAATAATTTATAAAAATTTGCTATTAGAGATAAATACAATGGCATCGGCATGTTCCATGCAAGACTTCTGATTCTTGTTTTTTTTTTTTTCTTCTGTTCAATAATAATTTATCCAAGCGACTTTGTCGTTAAAAAGTGAATACTACGAATATTACCCGAGAGCATTACAAACGTATGAAAAAATATATATTTTAGATTGGTTGAAGAAAAAATAAAATAAACATGATTCCGAGATAATTTGTTGTACGTCCGTAATATCAATTTCTTTTGGAACGAATAAACCACAAAAAAACGCGTAGCTTCCATACGGCAGCCAAAGATTCAGCAATTTATGATTAAAAAAAGCCTGAAATTAAACACTAAATTTTTATGAAGGCATATATTACTGTTTTGTTTTAAATATATAATTGAAATACTAAAGTATAACGTTAAATCGCTCAAGATAGGTATCTGCCCGTTTTTCTTATTTTTCCCATATGCAATACGTAAAACCGCTATCTACGACAACGCATTTCTATTATCCGAACTTTCGATAATCCGAACTAGCCCCGGTCCTGACAGGTTCGGATAATCGAGGCTCTACTGTATATGGAAAAAAAATTCTCCCTACAAACTCGGGGTACACAGGATGCCCAAGTAAAATTTATCACAAGTCCCGAACAATTTTTGAAAATTTAATTTAGTTTTTTTTTCCAACAAATTATCAATAATAATGGGCAAATTTTTATTTTTCACAGGCAATTTTATACATTTAAAGATTCTCTATGAATTTACTACAATGGATCTTTTGATGGAGGGGGATTAAAGCTCTTTCGTTATGAGAGCTTTAATTTTTGTGATTAAATGTTTATTGGTAAATCATAGACAGTTAAAAAAAAAGTATTGACTCAAACAAAAATCTTTTTTTATAAATTTTTTTCGTACAACGCGGGTTAATTAACCTTCGATGGGTTTTGAATGAGTGGGCATTACAATTTTTAAATAAATAACTGAGTAATTTACATAGAGATTACCTAATTTATTGCAATTTCCTATGAAAGTTAATTTCCATTCAGCTTTTTCCAATGAAAAAAAAAAAAAAAACGTAATTAATAACTTTGTTCAAAAATTTTCCCGGTCATTGTATTCGTCAGACGATCGTTCCCAAACAAATGATGAATAAATATTCGCCACATGGCCAGTTCATTACGTTCTAAAATTAAAATATATAACAATTAATATATAATACATATGTATGATATATAAATATGATTTTCGATGGGACAAACTTTCGACGAATGGCTGTCGATGGAAAAAACAAATTGAACATCAAATCGAGACTTGAAGTTGCGATAAGCTGAACGATCTTTGTGTTAAGGTAGTCCTCATGCAAATGCGTTTTTTCATGAGAATTTGTTGAAATTTATAGTGGACGAAGAGCATACTAGTATCCAACTTCTCGTGAAATTTGAAGCAGATTTGCCGTTCCTAACTCGAGATATTCAATGTCATACAATATTCAATGTCTATTTACGTGTATAGAGCATATAGCAAGCATTGCTGTACCCTGATACAAGCAGGGTTTTTTAAATATTACAACTAAAAGCGTCACCAGATTTTGATTAAAAAATTGTAGACGGAAGAAGACTATTATTCACATATTAGGAAAAAAAGAACAAAATTATTTACCGTTTCGTTTACGAACGACGATCACAAAAAGAATGCAATATGAATGAAAATTCGACGCATCTACAGATATAGTCGTAGCTGCATATTCTATGGTGTGAATGTATCTGAATATGCACGGTTCCGTGTGCAACAGTCATTTCTGTACAGACTCAATTAAAAATTCGCTGCATATGACCACTATATAGGGCCGTGTATATTTTATCATGTGGTAGATATATAGGAAACTTTCTCGCACTATTGTAGCACGAGGACTAACTTAACTGATAATTATTCATCCTTTTTCATGTCAAGTAGACATTTATCCGAATCCATGATCTATAAATTCATGTTTTAATTACCGTCTTCGATAAATAAATTACGTCTCCGAAGGAACGTTTTTTTCGAAACTTCGTATATTTTGAATATGACTGTACTACGGTTATCCCGAACATGGTAGTTCGCTATACGGGCACAGCTAAAGGACAATCGCCAATTTACCCCTTAGCCATATATATGCTCCAATAACGTTGGCATATATTCTACAGGAGCCAATATCAGTATACAACCAGGACTCGATGATTGGTACATCGATAATATCTGCGTCTGATGCACAATAACGTTCAATCATCAACAGTCTCATCTGAGAATCCTCGATACGTTACAGATCCTCGTGCTCCATTAATAAGTTACACGCGGTGTCTCTAATCGCTCGTAAGCCTCGCGATAAATTAGCATTTCATATTCAAAAACTTCGACAAGTCCTTTAAAAAAGATATTCCTTTTATTTCAATTCGATGATTCTTTTTTGCTTCCTCATAATGGAAAGCTTTTGTTTCATAAAAAAAACAACAAAATTCAAATTTTCTATGGCAACGTATTCAGAATTCGTCAAAACATCGGGAAAACAAATTTAGAAAAATTTACAATAATTTTGAAAAATTTAGAACAATTTGTGCTGGCTTTGCAAAATTCGAACACTTGTGTCGCGTGAATGCCTCGAGCGATCGGACCCAAATTTCGCACATACGTAGAACAGCAACACCCGACTGTTTGATTCAATTTTTATCAAAAATTCTTAACAATTTCAGATTTTATGAAATTTTTATTTTAAAAACAAGTCTTTGATCGCTCTAATTTTCGTAAATTTTTAGCTATATCCGGTCAAAACTTTTTACACAAATAGGCCAAAGAACAATGATGCTCTGTATTCAATTTGGCGATCATTCATGAAGGGATTTAGATTTTATGAAATGTTTAATTTTTCAAAAAATATCTGGTAGCATTAACTTTTGCAAACTTTCGGCTATCAGGTCGAAACTTTTCATACAAATAGGCTGGAGGACGATGATGTTTGTTGTTGAATTTGGCGACGATCGATAAAGGTGTTAAGATTTTCTAAAACTTCGATATTTCAAACAAAAAAAAAACCTCTCTTCTTCAACTTGTACATTGCGCGAATGAAGAATCATGAGAAGTTTGACTGGCAATGAATCTTTCATTGGTCAAATGCCGCTGAACTTACTTATTAACGAATTTGCATGTACAGTCGGACCTCGGGCACTGACTGAGCTCGAGCACAGGAGCCTCGGGCACTGACCGAAAGACCTAACCTTCTTACCGACCAATGAGAATAAAGCACCAGGCCCGTATCATACGTATATCGGTACCCTCCGCTCGTTGAAATTATACATTTTTTCGTTCATGGAGGGGGTTGTATTTATTGCAGCGGCACTGTGGATTCCGCAGTGCCCGAGTAAAAGCTGACGTCAGTGCCCGAGGTTTGAGTGTACTTCCTCCTAAGTTTCTTCTATGAGCAATCCAAAATTGAAAAACTCACTTGCTAATAGTGAGAGAAAGCGAGCGAGCGAGATAAAATAATGAGGAAGCGATGTGCAAATTTATAATTTGCACGCTTCTGTTTTTTTTTTTTTTTATGAGCCCGGAACAATGAAGAATCCAATGACAAAACCGATCTGTCATTTCGTCTGTCGTCGGTCGGACAATCGATGTTGATACGCGCGGCATTGTTTTTCCGATGATGTTTCCCGGGGCCTCGTTCGTTTCGCGATTGGATCGACAGATTTGAGGAAAATTAAAGCTCGAAGGGTTCCGGGGCAATCGGAACAACAAAGCTCGAGCGGGTAAACTATTTCATGAACGTTGAGTATGCTGTATGGAGATATCAGGTTGTATCGCTTTGAATTCAGGTATCAGGTTGTATCGCTTTGAATTCAGTCGCTAATGGCATAGAAAGAGAGAGAGAGAGAGAGAGTGAGAGAGAAAGAGTGCGAATGCCTTTCATCGAAAAGCTCCATCGAAAAAGCGTTTTGGCGTGATCCATCCGGCAACAACCAAGAGAGAAAGAGAGAAAGGGGGGGATGAGGATTCGCACGAATAACCCCAAATCGTGAGCTTCGAGAGAAAGTGCTCTGGATTGTTTTCACCTATATCTCCGTACTCCGGTGAACCTTTCCACGCGTTGTATGTTCGATAAACACGTATTCTATTTGTACACAGACAACAACAATTTCGCGAGTATCTCTCGTACGGGAGAATACGAGAATTGTCCGCGGGTAATCGCTAGCGAGCGTTCATCCCGAGGGATTCTATGATACATAGAGGAAATTTCAGGCGAAAATTGACAGGATGTCTGATCCACGCACTCCTTGACGTTTGATCCAATATTTTTCATATTTTTAGTAAAAGCCCTGGGCGTCGATGCAGGATTATTTTTTGTAAATTTTTTGCCAGCCAACTGCTATTTTTGAGGCAGGATACCACTTTGAAAATTTGAAAAAAAAAAAAAAAAAACAAAAAACGCAAGCTCGCACCAACGAAGAGGAAATCGATGCTGAAGGAATACTGTATGGCGCGGGCATTGCAGATTGACGATTAGTTGAAAATATCTACTAGCTTCACATATGTAAAACTTTAAACGCGATTTTCACGAAACGATGTTTTTCAAATCTGCGTGTCAAATTGCTCATCCAATTTTCATCGGATTGACTTGAAAATTTGCATAATTATTCTCCATAGTATAATCCAAGGATGTACGTAGGTTTTTTTTTTTCGGTAGAGTCGTTATTTTATTTTTGATGGCACAGTTTAAGCAACTTTTTTTACCCTGAAAAATTCACTTTTTTTTAATGACCGCCATTTTTTAAAAAATTGAAATTTCGAAAAAGCCCTAACTACGTGCAGTTTTATTTTTGTTCTATGAGCCACCGACAAGGAGATTTTTGACACGCAGACCGAGAGTGCTCCTCAAAAGCCTCACACTTTGGCGCCACTCACAAGAGGCTATTTTTAAGTTTTTCAACATTAAATTTTTTTTTTCAACTTGAATGATACAGTAATAAATGCCTTAAACTGATTTTGTTTCTGGCCATTTTTTTTTGTGAAAAAAAAATTCATTAAAAACTCTGAAAAAATTGCAGCCAAAGGTGGTATCCTGCCTTAATTGTTGACCATTTTTTTTTCTTCATAATTTCGGAAAAATCTTTGCCAGATATGAAAATTCCAGAGTGACCTGGCGTTCTGCTCTATTTATGTTCGAATTATTTAATACTGAACCGAAAGCCATTCGGGACGTGATTGAATAATTTTCGTCGTCGAAAACCGAAGATTATAGAATTTTTCTCTTTTTCATGCCTCTCCTAATGGATCCATTCGTTCCACTCTCGTTTATTTTGCATTTTATTTGCGCTTTCATTTTATTTGCCTCTTTTTTTTTAACCAAGTTCAACGCTGTCATTCACCATGGGAGATAGATTTTTGTTTTTGTTTTGCAGGAGTGAATGGATGCTCTATGTGAAAATCCATTTGGATTCGTATCCGGGCAGAGTCATGGTCGACGAATATCGGCCAAAAAGATCGATAGGTCAGCTAAATCATATAGGTAGAATAATATCCCTCTATATGAGTGACGCGATATACCTGAAATAGTATCGTCGATTTTTCTAGTTGTTTACGCGAGTCACAAATGAGATTAAGAAAGGGACGAGAGGATATAAGGACGTTTTGCGAAAGGTACATGTGAATACCTGAAGGGTATTTTTCACGTCGATAAGACGAAAACTTTGTCCAAGAGGTATAATACATATAGGGGGATGTTATCCCTGTGTTTTAAGCTCTCATCCTGTCGAATTCCAGCCAGACGGCAGGGCTTGACAGAGGATCACCACTTACTACGTCATTCTCTCTATATCTCTTACGGACTCTCTTGGGTTCATGGACGCTCTTTTAGCATACACCATGTACGTATATATTATGTGCACATAGAGAAGAACATCAAGTGAACGTTATCGTGTATCCTCTTCAGTGCTCTATAGACATTGGATTCTAGAAATTCCAAAAGATAGCGAGAGAGCGAGAGAGAGAGAGAGAGAGAGAGAGAAAAGCTCGACGACGTTTTGTGCACCGAAACTGTTCCAGCATCTCTTCCTGGACCCTCGGTGCATATGTTCGTCGCTATAGAGTCGCATTTGCGAGCAACCAAAACCTGATAACACACACAGTGTGTACAGCTCTCTCTCTCTCTCTCTCTCTCTTTCTCTTTCTCTTTCTATCTCTCTCTCTCTCTCTCTTTCTCTTTATCACTGTCTCTCGTTTCCTTCGTCTCTTAAATGCGGTGACGATTGTTCAGCTCTTCAGTCACCCTACACTCATAATATATACACGTATATATACTCCTCCATTACTATTTTACGAGAAGCCTCCCTCTCGTTTGCTCCATCATCAACGAGCTTTATACCCGTATATCCCCCATCCTCCCTCTGTGGTTTTCATTCTCCCTTTTGGCGTAACAACGGCGCGGCTATACGACCCACAAAAATATAATACCAATCTACAACGTTCCACTGATTCGCCGAGACTGAAAAAAAATTCACGTTTATCTCGGGATACAGCTGAGACTGCAGCAGAGCTAATCGCAATTGTCCCTCGCTGCCATGACCCAATTTACGGTATTCATCAAGACGACCGAATGAAACCGTTGTGTTCATAAGCTCTGCGATTATTAATCCTGAATATCGTGGGATTCAAAGTAAAGTCCTTAAGCTCGATAAATTCGTTCACCATAAACGAACAAACAAACAAAAAGTTACGGGGTTGAAATTTAAAGTACTTGGGGGGAGTGAATGATCTACACGCGGAAAACAAAAAAAAAAATATGCCTAAATATTTTTTTCATGCGATATGGTACTCGTATTATGGCTAATAATATATATTTTCGCGTATTATATTTCGCTCGTTTGTGCACAGAATAAAAATTGTAATAATGATAATGATGATAGCGTAATAAAAAAAATTTTTAGTCGAAATCGTTGGTAATCCAGCACGAGATTTTTTCAGCCATTATCCTCGGAATAAATATAATAATGAATACAAAAAAATTCACCAATTTATAATCTCAAATGTTGAGAATTTTTTTAATACGGCGCAAGTAAATGCGATGACGATAATTATAAAAAAAAAATTGGATGCAAGCAATGACTAATAATGAAGTAAATTTTTTCTATGAATTAAGGAAAATGTACCAGTGGCCGTACACCTAAGAGACCATTCAGATTGCTATACAAATTTAGGATGTAAAGCCTTCATGCGTTTTATTAATGACATTAAACACCTTCAAAGTTATGATTTCCATTTTTTAAAACACATGCAATGTTTATCAAAACATTGCGTAATTTATTACTTGTATCGTGAGAAAGGTGAAAAGCTGGAATGTCCGCACAGCGCTTATTCACGATGTCCCAGTGTTCGGACACGAGAAGACCCAGTAGTGTCCGCACAATACGATGATATTCGAGCACAAAAAGCCCGAGTTAATGAGCATCGATTCTCAAATCTCTATAGAATTAGCTTATGGAACTCAATAGTGCATTACGATTAAATGGATACCGATTAATTCAAAATACAAAATTTTAATTTGGTCAGGAATGTTAAGGATTAAATTTTGACACCGTTTCACCGGCCTGGCATGCCATGTAATTAACAATACCGATCGCGAAACAACCGAATGTCGTACTGTGCAGCTATATCAGGCCTATCGAACTATACGTGCGTCTGTACCAGTCTCCGAACGGTGTCTTGACAGGGGTACAGCTTATTATTTGCTTGTCCCAATAACAGAACACGAAGATTGCATGGCTCAATTTAGTTTTACGGGAAGTTTAACTGCCGCATGGAAAACCCTACTTTTTCCTGAACAAAATGAGCTATAATTTATCTCGAATACAGCACGTAACAATCCAAACGATAAGCGTTAAAAATCTTTCATTATTCCTTGGCATATTCGATAAGAAATCCGTCTATACGGCCTCCATAACACGCTGGCCGGAATAAACAGATGAAAATAATTTATATTCCGCGCAAGACGCTTGTCGATTTTTTTCATATTCGTTGTAGTGAAGTATTTTCGATCACCTTGCAGTTATTAGAATTTCAATATTAATCATGAAATGCTTAATTAATAAATGCAATTGTTTGGGGTATTGTGACGACTGGGACATGTGCAGCCACTGGTACATTTACCTTATGGAATATTGTTTATAAATAGATAAACATATATCGCAGCATAATTGCCAATTCATAGGTCTCTCAGCTGAACTTGAGAGACCTCAAATATACTAAAAAATATAGTAATTCATAATACTCAATGAATACTAAAAATTTTCATTTAATAATTCTCAACTACGATATAATCTGGAATAAAAAAATATTCCAGATCGTATAATTCGTTTGAATAGACTCTCATTTATTCACCGCGGCCATATGATTCTCGCTAGAACGATGAAAATCACATTTCGCAATTAATCTTGACATCGCGAAGCTGAATTGCGAGTATTTTCGTTGCGAAATCATATGGTAATGACGGTATTCTCGAAATTGAGTAAGATATTATCAAGATTGAACGAAAAATGTATAATGTCGTCTTGTGCGCCTGGAACACACACTTTTATTTTGACTCTCGAGAGCTTAGATGAGTTGTCGTATATAAATTATAGTGCAATATATATATATATATATATATATATATATATATACGTAATATCGTGGTCAATGAACCTACGACCACGTGGTCGTGACTCCATGAACGTTCGCGACATTATAGAGGATGCGGGAGGAGAGAGCCGTACGGGGGACGTTGGCGAGTGACATCGATCGTAAAATGAGGTCAATCTTCGTGATCTCATCATAGCTCGCAGTGAGAATCGCCAGGACACAGAAATGGTGGAAAAGATGCTGACCGAGCAATCTCTCTCGTATGATGCGCGACAAGAGTCCTTACCCCCCCGCCGAAATCGATAAATTTCATTTTTATTCATCGCCAGGCAGTGGAGTGCGACATGTATAATATTTTCTATCCACATATATAAAGAGAGAGGGAGAGAGAGAGAGAGAGAGAGTGAGAGAGAGCTCAGTCATGTCGCGTATTATTCGAGTCAAATATCGCAAATGATCCTTCTTTACTTGATATTCTATGCGATTGAATAAGAAAATAAAATATGTTTGACGTCGTGGAAAAATTTTTATAGGAAAAAAGTTTTATCTGAGACCACGCGGAGTGATGGGTGACGTCTACGAGTTTTTTCGAGAAAAAAATTAAACCATGCTTTTTCACGAAAAAAAATGGTTTTAGACAAAAACTGTATGGAATATAAAAGATAAATCTTTTTATAGGCTACAACTTTTGTGGGAAATATTTTTCTCTAAGATCAATCCTTATCAAGATAAAATGGAAAAACTTTCGAAAAATCAGTTTTTGTGAGTTTTCATTTTGAAAATCAAATTTCCGGATGTTTTCACTATCATATTCGTGATCAGCGAGTCAATATCGGTATAAGAAAATTAAAATTAATCGACGGTATGGGCTTTTCGGAACTACAACCCTTATTTAAATCGAAGCATATACTCGAAATTTTGAGAAAATATTCAAAATATTTTTGATTCGTTAATTTAATTTAAAATCAATTTTAATTGATGGAGAGTCAAATAAAAATTGGAAATTCGCTATTAATTCGTTAGTAACAATCTTTAAAATGCTCAGCATTAATTTTCTCGCTTCATAGGTCAAGGAAACGCGATGATTCGAATATTCAACACTTGCAAAAATAGCGCAGATCAGTAATTTAAATATTTTTAAAAAATGACACTTGGTACATGCACGTAACTCCTAAAATGTCAAAATGTATGATCAAATTTTCTTCCAATTAGTCGGTCGTTAGTTTATTCACAATTCTGAAAAAGACTTTTGATTCTTCTGTACTTTTTCGGGACTCTTCAATCAACATCAATAAGCCTTATTCAATTAACAACCGAGCGAACGCAAACGTGAAAAAAAATCCTGACCACAATCCGATAATATCCTCGTAATTAAATTAGTCGATCTCGCGGCTCCTCTGAACGACCCAATTGTCCACCATGCCGGTTAATCAACCAACGTGAAATTTTTGTCTCTCATCCTCAACGTGAATTACTCAATTAAAAGAATTTCAATGACAGAAGTAAAGTGACAGTTGGAGCACGTGGAGGAGAAAAAAAAAGCAGCTGTCGATGCCGAGCTACGAACACAGGGGGCGCAGGGAAAGGGTGCATTCTCCAACGTAATGTAAAGCGTGCCAAGACCATCGTTGAGGTAGGTCCGGGTCATTCGAACTTTTTATTAATTTTTCGTCGGATCGAAACTCCTCAAGACATTAAATTTTGCGTTAAATTTCACATTTCAATTTCCCTCAATCATGTTGTTGAATGAAAAATATTTTTAATAAACAAATTAAATATTATTAAATGGTATTAATAATTCAATCTTATTAAAATAATATTTATATTGATTATTATCAATTTATTATAGATTTTATGACACAATAGTTGAAGAAAATGCAAGGAAAGTCATGTGATCTCTGACCAAGCATGGATTTATCCTCGTAAAAAAAATCGCAAAAATCTTTCTCAATGAAGAATTAAAAAAAAACAAAATTCTTTCAATATTTTTATTCCAGTAAAAAAAAAAGTAATGTTTTGTGATTTCGATGATAAATTCCAGCATATCCAGTATAGAAATAACGCCTGCGAGTAATAAAAATAAATTTTCCGGAATATTTCGATAAAAAAACTTTTTTTTTTCAACTATTTGGTTAATAATTTTTTAGAATCATTATTAATAAAGCTGAAAGTTCTTCATGTTTGTCCATAAGAGGGACTCATTTACTTCCACTTCAGAGCAATTTGTCCTACACGTCCCTGTAGTCAATAAAAAATCGAGTAATTTGAGCTTTATACAAACGGATTTGATAAATTTATTTGATTATTTAAATAAAAGATATATATAAATAAGAAGCATATTGAAGTTCCCACTGGTGTCTCGATGCTTTTAATTTATTTCTTCTGGTATATTAAACAAACAAATAGAACTATTATTCATCCTAACAATATAACAATCAATTGATTTTTAGTAAATCCATGATCCAAACTGAGCCATCAATTCTGAGTGCTCATTTGGTTCGTGACAAAATCCACAATCTCAAATATAATTGTAATTTTTTTCGTACCCGATAACTTTAAATTACTTTTTTTTCGCATACCCCTGCAGAAAAGCATAATAATTGCATTTTTTTAAATTTAAATACGACCGTACTTGCTGCGGAGGATACACACGACAATTTGACAATGAATAATAAATGAAAAGAAAAATCTTAAAGATTCGATCGTCAATATGTATTTTCGTATTTTTATATATAGTATAGGAAAACAAATAATTTAAAATCGGAATATTAAATTTAAGCGTTAATAAAAATGAGGAAAAGCAATTTTAGACGATCTTGATGTGTATGAGAATGAGTTTTGGAGAAGCGTGGATGAGTATATGTACTTGGATGGTCGTAAGAAATTCGCGCGCGCCGACCGGCTGACCGGCAGGCCACGTTTCTTTATCGTGACGTAACGAAACTCGCGATGTGACCGCAGCGCGTTCGCTGCAACTTTTCGTCATCAAAACACAGCGTGGAAGCGCTATAATACACTAAAGTACCACGCGGAGGGAACACATTTTCTCTCTCTATCTCTGTTTCTCTCACAGAGAACCTAGAGATGAATCTTTGAACCACTTTACTCCACAATTCTCGAACTCTCCGACCAGAAGATTCGTACGAAAAAAATGATTATCAATATATCCCAAATTAATTTTCTCCCGAGGCTCGTTTGTACATTAAATTTACGAGCCGGCATATAAAAATTGTGAAAAATTTTTGTTTTTATTTTATTCCTCTCATTCGACCAACGATCCTCGACAACTTTTACTCGTGACAAAACATTGACTGACCTTAAAGTATTTCTTTTTTTTTTTGCTTTCAAATATTTCAGCGATGAAACAACAAAAATCCACACGCGCGCACAAAAATTCCTCTTCGTTCTCCAATCGGCGAGAAAATTCGTTCGATGAACTTTTTTTTCGATTCACAAATTGCGTTTTTTTTCCCCAAACTTTTCGTTGAACCCGGAAGTGAAGCCGGAAGTAACTTTTTCACTGAATCATTCGAAGTAACGGAAATAGATTTTTTTTTTTTTTCAATCGATTTTATCAATTTACTTTTTTACTCGTTAAACTTGACAGTTGTGTCACGTATGGACGTGCGGAATTATCGATGGATATATTGAGGAAAATCGGGGAAAAATTGTGCGAGGGAATTTGATAAATCAAGTTATTTTGGAGTACGAGAAACGATGAAATATGTGTATTAAAAAAACACACACACACACACACACACAAATACACCCCCTCGATCTACTCGCCACGAAGTCTCGCGGCAGACTGAACTGAATGCTGAATCGGCGCGAGACTGCAGGCGTTATACTTGGCCGGTGGGCTGTATGGGTGCACGCGTCGGATGCTGCGAGAGAGAAGAGTGAAGAGAGAAGAGAAAGAGAGAGAGAGAGAGAGAGAGAAAACGTGCCGGCTGGATGCGTCAGTGTCGCAACGTGCTCCTCCGCTGTCGCTGACTTAACGACTGCTCCCCCCTGAATGTACATTCGAGGCTGCACACGCTGTCTCGACTGCATATACGTCAGTCTGAATTTACGGTGAGCTTCGAATATGGAGCCAGGTTGAAGGGTTTCAAGCAAGGGATTTAAAAAATTTAAATTTGGAAGAAAAAAAAAAGAACCTCGACTAAGATGTTTGGCAAAAGGATTGAAATATAATTATATATACATATAAAACTTCATATTTATTTTGAATTTGTTTAAAATTATTTAAAAAATTAAATTATTATATCATATGTATAACAGAGGCACCGAACGACTGAAGAATATCACTCAAATGTGTGAATTTCACAACCGTGGATCAAGAAGAAACAAACTTTGAAGGGGAAGATCCGTTTCATCGGAACTTTTAAAATTAATTTTCATGAATTTTTCGTGCCGAAACAGTAAAACCTATCGAAAAGTCCTTTTGCGTAAATATTTATCGATATTTTTTTATGCTATACAAATTTTTCATAAAACATTACGTCGAGTCGTACTCGCTTAACGTGCGCTGAACCGCAAAAGGCAGCATTTCATCGTTATACGTTCAAAATCTCAAAAAAAAAAAAAAAAAAAAAAATGGTAAATTTATCTGAATATTGTGCCCCCCTTGAGAAAGGGAAGCAAAATTTTGTAATAAATATTTACTTTTATGAAATTAAATATAGATAAATATTGCAATGTTTATTGTATTAAAATATTTCTTAATAATTAAATTCGCGAACTGCAGAAAAAATAAATAAAAGTTTATTTCAGTTCCATATTTTTCATTTTGCACTTGACATTGAATTATATTATCTTGATGTGCAAGGTGCACATTACTTATTTTCTATCCAATCTCCCCTGTAACAAGCCAATATTATCAATTAATAACGATTTATTAATTGATAATGCGAATTACTTAATATTATCAATATTATTAATTGATTATATAATCGAGACGATATTTTCCATTAATTTTTTTTTTTTTCATTTAATTTTTAATTCTAATGAATTTTAATAAGCTCAAAACTTTTATTAAGTTTGAATCAGAGCTCGGCAGTGCTTCAAGTATCCGGTACTTTTGATGTACTGGAAATAACAGTACTTGAAGTAAAAAGTACTTTAATATAAAAGTATTTCAATTATTGTACTTAAATCTTCAAGTACTTTCCTGTACTTCGAGTCCTTTTTCAAGTACCAAGTATGAAGTACTTTTGAATGCGGCTTGTTTATGGTTGCATGTATAACGCCTTTGAATATATAATTGAGGATCGCCGTTCTGTGCCATCTTTTGGTTAAGATTGGAAGGAATGACCGTTCAAAGGCTCAAGCTACTGCTGTAGTTAACGGTGTCATTGGTCAATGCATGGCTCCGTTTTTAGCTATCCGTGTATTATATTCTTCATTTTTTTTTAACCTGAAGCTAAATAAATCTTAATTAAAATAGTGGATGCCACTTTTATAATTATATCTAATTCTTTGTTTAAATATTGCTGTACCAATCTGCCTAATCCGAGTGAATTGTACAATGTGAGAATATGTTTTGATACAAAAAGTACTCGAATCAAAATCAATTGAATTTAAAGAGTACGTAAGAAATCAAATGTAAGTATACTAGAACTTACGAGATGTATACCTGAAAATTTGAAAAGTATATGATACTTGATTCTTGACGTATTTCAAATATTTATTACTTCAAGTACTCAGTACATGAAGTACTTGGTACTTCAAGTACTTACGGTACTTTTGGTACTTCAAGTACTTACGGTACTTGTTACTTCAAGTATTTACGGTACTTGGTACTTCAAGTACTTGCAGTACTTTGTACTCGAAATATACGAGTACTTATAGTAACTTTGTACTTTGTACTATAAGTACTTTAAGGTACTTTGTCCAGCTCTGATCTCTCTGCTTATCGAATTAATTCAATACGACCGCGACCCTATTAACCCTAGTCACTTAAATGGGGTCTCAACAACCCCAACACCAACTTCAATTCAAAATTTCAAAGAGAAGGTTCTCGAATCTGAACCTTCGGCGCCATCTGTTACTAGTTCGAAGTATTAACTGTATACGCTGGATGCGTTAGAGTTGTGATCAAAGCGTCTGTAAATATAAATAAAATTTCAGTAAGAAATATCAAAAATTACAAAACTTATGTCGTTCAGTGAAACAACTGATTTTTTCTTAGTTCTTCGCTTTGAATATTTTTCACAAGGCTTGAATTGAATTTTGTCATAAATAAACAATGAGAATCTATTTTCACGATGTTAAAGTTTATCCAAAAAATTTTTTTCATGCCGGGAATTCGAACAGAATTCGTGTGACAATGGTTCAAAGTTGGCGGAAGTCAGAGTGAAGTAATGTGGAAGTTTTCAGAGGTGAAAATGACTAGGGTTAATTTAGGTCTGACAAATTTTTACTCATATAAGTTAAGCTCTATCTCACTCCCTCTCTTCCTCTTTCTCTGCTACTCTTGTTTCTCAATACATTCATATTTACTTTTTTTGCCAAATTGAAATTACGCACATTAAACCATAGGACAAAATTATGAATGCATTTGTACAGGAGCGGACAATTCTCCTCAACGAATTGCAATCTAGCAATCTCATGCACACGTAAAATTATACTGTGTCACATAATTACTATTTTTTTTTTTTAATTAAAATAATTACATTTAAACACTATCACAACGCGACTCTTATTCGACGAGCTACTGGGCTCGTCCTATCGTACTTTGAATGAATATTTTAATTTTCATTAAAAACCATGAGCTGACGAGTAATGATGTTGTAGACTTATTACAGTAAGTAGTTCCACGGAGATTTCTCTCAAAACGAATTCTGGGTAAAGTGACATAAAAAAAATACACACACACGCACACACATATATGTATATATCGTTTCAGATAGCTTCGTAGGGGTTTCGCTGTGGCCTTGGTTTATTTTCCGGGTGCTCTTTGGGATCTCCGCTTCATGGCATCACACACGTTTCTCTTGCTCTCTCTCTCTCTCTCTCTCTCTCTCTCTCTCTTACTCAGCATGGTATAATATCGTTCTCTCAGAACACTCGTTTCCCTCGGATTCTCGAGAGGTTATCGACTTGACGAGAGCAAATGGGGAAGCGAGTCGACGACGCGGAGAGTTAAACGGAAAGCCTCGACAAAATCCAACATATATAGATGTATATGCATACGGGTGAATACATAATATATAGTAAAGTGCTCCAAAGGATTCGATAGGTTTTTTTGCTGACGAGAGTACAATTCGAGTGGTGTTGTATCACTAAAAGTGCCTTCCACGTATACAACTTGACTTAGAAGCCTCGGGAGATACGTCGTTTCACCAGATCAAAAACGCAACGAGAATCCCCGCCCCCCCCCCCCTTTCCCCTCTGTGTGCCTTACGAATAGAGCAATTGGTGAAAATTTGGACCACCATTTTTAGTTTCGTTAAAAAAAAAAAAATACGACTCAACAAGTACCTATACTGAGCTGTGAGCGATTTTCATTCCGAGTATCCTTCAGAGTGCTGGTCCTTAAAAGAAGTAAGATTCTTGAAAAAATTCAAGTGGTCCAAATTTGCACGAATCCGTTTGTACCGCAAGAGTGTTCAGCCGGAGAGTTGTGGCCTGGTAGACCTGTAATTCTGGCGAGTGGCTCGCCACGGATGAGTCGTTGTTCGTTAGGCATGTTTTCCGGAGACTTGTTTTTTGGGAGAGTTGATATTCGGTAGAGATTTTCGCGCTTTCGTTTTTCCGGTAGAGTTGTTATTTGGTACAGTTTTTATGTGGTAGAGTTATTATTTGGAAGAGTTGTTGTTTGGTAGAGGTTTTATTTGATGTAGCTGTTATTTCGCAGAGTTATTATTTGGTAGAGTTTTTATTTGGTAGATTCGTTAATTGGTAGAGTATTTATTTAGTAGAGGTGTTATTTGATAGAATTGTTATTCGTTAGAGTTATTAATTGGTAAAGTTGTTATTTGGTAGATTCGTTAATTGGAAGAGTATTTATTTAGCAGAGGTGTTATTTAATAGAATTGTTATTCGTTAGAGTTATTATTTGGTAGAGTTATTACTTGGTAGAGTTATTACTTGGTAGAGCTTTTTATTTGGTAGAGTTGTTGATTAGTAGAATTGGTACTTCACAGTATTGTTATTCGTTACGTTGTTCTTTCGTAGTGTTTTAATCAGATAGAGTTGATTTAGTAGGCTTGTTTGTTGGTAGAGTTGTAACTGGTAGAGTTGTAAATGTGCCTAAGCCTACCCTGCTTCAGGGCTTCTTCGCTTCAAGCACTTTTCAATATCGCGATGATTTTTCGAAAAGTAAAAACGCGAATTTAAACAAATGGCGATTAAAACAATTCAAAGTTTTCGACTCCACGATTTTGCGGTAAGAGAGATTGCTTTTTTTTCTTTTGCTCCTCCCTTTTTATCGCGTCGTCGTGTTGCTTGTATAAAGTGCTCGATTCGTTCGTGCTTCTCTTCCTCACACTCATTCACCCTCACGCTCTCGACGCTCTCTGCTCCGAGAGACCCGAAGGACTTTTTTCACCTCCGAGGAACTCGCGCACTGCACACGCTAAGGGGTTGGGAGTGAAGGAGAAGACCGTGTAGGAGAGAAAAAAAATTCTTTCCGTGGTTACGCACACCGCCACACGTTCGAAAGTTCGAACGGCGGTTGAAAAGTTTTATCATCTTCACTTTCTTTCCGCTACTTTTTTTCACTCCTTTCGTTTATTTTTATTTTTATTATCGTACAGACCATTCTTGCTGTTTATGTGCAACAACAGGAAAAAAAAAGTACGGAAGAAAGCGTCGCGAGGAGATTCGCGATTTGTTCGATAGCCGATACTGTACGTATGTATGTATGAAACTTCGATCAAGTTTTGTGTATATGGGACATTTCGTTTCGTGTTACCGATAATTTAATGGTAATTTGAGAAAATGAAATTAAGTTCGCGAAATAAAAAAATTATCAGAGTTGGCGGAGAGTCCGATTTTACATGAAAGTCAGATCCTCAATCGATTTTTTTTTATCGCTCCTTAAAAACACATTTAAAAGTCTTCAGAGGACAACTCTAGCACGAAAAAGAACTCTCCCGAAGAACGACTCAATCAAAAAACGGTTCTTCCATCGTAAAAATTTACCGCGTAACGATTCTCATATCAGATCACTCTACCGAGTAACACTAAAACGCGTCACAGATCGACGAAGTGACGACACTACCGATTAACAACTTTATCGAGTAAAAACTCTCCTACCGGACCACTCTACCGAGTGACAACTCTACCGGGACACAATTCTGCTCAGTTATGATACTACCAAGTGATAAACCTATCGAGCAACAATTCTGCCTAGTGACAACTCTACCAAGTTACAACTCTACCAAGCGATAGCTCTTAAGGTCTTTCGAATGACAACTCTACCGAGTGACAAAGCTATCGAATGACAGCTCTACCGAGCGGCAACTCTACCGCATAACAAGTATATCGAGCTAAAAGTCTGCCAAGTGATAACTCTACCGAGTTAAAACTCTACCAAATGACAGCTCTGCCGAATGACAACTCTACCGAGTGACGGCTCTATCCAGTGACATCTCTACCGATTTACAAGTCTACCAGGACAACTTTACCAAGCAACAACTATTCCGGCGTGCAATCTTTCCGAAATGACAAATTAACTTTCCGGAACGATAACTCTCCTGAATGACAGTAAGCGTGCGCAGTATATGGCTTCGTGCGCTAGAGAGATACTTCCCGGTAAAGAATTTCCATTTCATCGTAGCGTTGTTATTCGGCAGAGTTACGATCGATAAGAGAATTATTTTGGGAGATCGGTTTTCTGGTGGAGATATGTTCCTCGAGAGAGTAGTTTCGGGCGATTGCATTCGGAAGGTCTCTGAATTGAACCCCTTAAAATATCGCTGAAGCAAGGTTAGCGGATCTGACATAAAATGTCCCCCATGTACTCATGAGAGCCATACACTCGAGCATTCTCGCGTTTGGCACATTCGCGTTGAACTTTGGATTCGTTCGCGATTTCAGAACGATCCAGCAAGAGGCAAATATATCTGTATACATATATTATATACATAGGTTCATAAATATATGCACATTAAAACGCTGCTTCGTTCGTGTACAATGATGCATATATACACCAGAGATAAAAGCAATGAAGCTGATATAGAGAAGTGGCAAAGTGAGTTATCTTTTGTGACACGATAGATTTGCCGCGGGGTAAGAATAAAGAGATATACGATGAGCGTATATGCGGGGCATTCTTCAGAATTTTTTTCGAAATTTTTCAAGATACAAATTTCGCAGCTTTTCAAATTTTAAGTTATTAAAACTAAACTCAAAACAACTGACGAATTTTTATTTCTGTGAGTTTTGACGAAAAAAAAAAAAAAAATCCAATGGAATAATGGAAGAGAGCTCGGAAAATTAGCAGCCGAGGGGGATAATTTTTATGTTTCGCGATACAAAAAATTAAGAGGGACATTAAAAAAATAATAATTACCATTGTTGTCTTTGTCATCATTATCTTGGCAATGGGAACAAAACATTGTATTTTCTGTTGACGATAATTAAAAATTAAAGAATACATTAACACGCGACTTTTGAAAAAAAAAGAGAATGAAGCAGAGCAACGAGAAGCATAAGTATATGGTCCGCAATGAATTAAATTTATTATATTGTGACTACGGTTTTCATAAAAGCTCTCTCTCTCTCTCTCTCTCTCTCCCTCTCTCTCTCTCTCTCTCTCTCTCTCTCTCTCTCTCTCTCTCTCTCTCTCTCTCTCTCTCTCTCTCTCTCTTTCTCTCTCGCTATCGCGTTAACGTGTAAAATACGTTTATGACGCTTTGCTGGTCGTTTCTACCGAACAGCACACTGCGCGCGGTCATTTGTGCTGGTTCGACGCTTTCGCAATGTTCGCATCTCCACAAATGCATATAGTTGCTCCCCTGCTTCACTGACTAATGCATTACCGGTAACGCAACGGAGTAATAACGTATAAATATGATTATAACAATGAGAGCCGGTGAAAAGCATTGAATTGTGCGAGAAATTCAGTAAACATAAATACGAGACATGACACACAAACATCATTATTATTATTATTTCGTATCGCGATTGAAGTCGACTTCGCGTCACCGAATTTACAATATTTAAAAAAAAAAATCACGAAATAGTTTTTCGAGAACTCGTTGAGCTGGGAAAAGTCAAAATTATTGGTTAATAAAATGTGCCAACGTAAATTGGCAAGTGAATGAAGATTGGCGATCGGTGATATACTTGCTTTTGTTGATCAGCGAGAAAATTTCGCGAATTTGAAAATTACGAGTATTACCGAGAGTGCACAGAGAGCATCGAACTCGAAAATTTATTATAGTTTGAGGGAAAATTTGCTAAAGTTTGCATTAACGTTAAACGTTGAGCAAGTAAGATACTTCGCTTTCGTTTCATTCTTCGCGCCATCACTTTTTATTTACGATTCGCAATAAATAATGGTGGTGAAAAAAAAAGTGGACCGAGTTGGTTCACATGATAAACATGAAAAGGTAAAATAGAGAGAGAGAGAGAGAGAGGTTGATGAATTATTGTTAATAACGAGCCCTCGTGTATTACAAAGCGTTGGGGGTTGGGTTGGATTGCCCGCGGGAACGTCAGTGGCGCCTCGTTGACCGCGGAATCGTTGCATCGGCTTATGCACTCTGGCTGAGATCGTCGAGACCCTACTCTAACTCTCTGGCTTCATATTCCTTTTTCTCCCTGCTTCTTTGCCACTGCATACATCACCGCTGATGTCTAATAATATGTGTATATATGTATACGTAACGTATGTGCGTTAAAAATAGTTTAAAACAGCTGCCGTGGGGCAAAATGGACCTACCCAGCAATATGAAAATTTTAATTAAAATTAATTTTAAATTTTCATAAAAACTAAATTTAAAGTTGGGCTCATTCAATCAGACCCCAATTCAAGGATCTTATATGCGGGTCTCAGGGCGTATCGTGTATATAAATTAAAGATTTATAAATCGATTCGTTTACTTTGTAAAATAAATTTAGATGGAAAATGTCGAATTAAAATAAGAAAATAATTATCATGAGTAATCGTGAAATAATATTAATTTAATTGTATTAATTGAATTCATAAAAATTGATTGAATATTCAATTTTTTCGTTTGTTTGTTATTTACTGATACATTTTGCAGCACCAGCATATTATCCTATAAGATATCGGAAAAGTCCTAAAATTTTGGTAAAAAAAAAGTATAAAATGAAACGCCGCGAAGAGCGAAGGAAAAAATCGAAAGCGATCGAGTAAAAACGATACAAGCACGTCAGTGGTCCATTTTACCCCAACCTTTCATATACGTATCGCGATTTGCGATATTACAGTGACATTCGCGCGCATACTGTTCCATTCGTGATTAACGTCAGTAGAAACGAAGCACGACCATAAGTCTATGGTATGTATAATTTTTTTTTCATTTTTATACACACATACGCGACGTTCCAAGGAGAAATCGAAAAGCCCAGGTCGTGCGATTTTTTTTTTTCTATTTTATTATTAATTCTTATCGCATTAATTTGAAAAAAAAACCTGAGTCAACTATATCGAATATTTTTTAAGCGATTTTTTATTTCCTTACAAATTTTTTCATTTCATCAATATTTTTCGGATCTGGAGGAAAAAAAATATCAAAATTTCCAATCCTCAAAGAGGTTAAAAAAAACCAAAAAGATAAATGAAGAATTTGACTTATTGCCACGAAAAAATTTGGTTCCCGGGCAATTGAAGTGTGAAGACACGTAATTTAGTGGGAATTTAAGCGAGTGAGAATGATGAGTCACAACAATAGACTTAAATTCATCGACTAAAGAATGAATTTTAGTGAATCTTCGATATAAAAAAAAAATGATAAATTATCTTGCTCATTAGGTCCCACAAAAGTACTTTTATATTTCGTAATATCAGAGCAATGTTAGTCCCCAATTAATTGGAATTTACACGAATAAAATTCTCACTCTCTCTCTCTCTTTCTCTCTCGTTGTCAGCGTTCTTCGCGAGTTTCGGAAATGAAAAAAAAAGTTAGCTGCAAATTTCGAGAATGCAGTCGATGTTTGATAATTGAACTTTTACTTCAGTCAAATTTTATCGATACGGGTATCTCACTTATATTTAAATTCCGGGCGTTAAACAATAAATGAGGAATTTCCCGTCGACCCTCTGGAATTTTGTAGAAATTTTAACCACGATTAAATTTGTTTCTTTTTTTTACAATATGGCATGTGGTCAAAGTTTTGATAAAAAAAACTTTTATAAATTCATCGTGCAATCTGTAATCGTTTATCGTAAAACGAACATAATAATTTAAATTTTTTCCATACAGGATAAAATAAAAAGTAAGTATAGCAATGTTTTGATTGCGAAAAATATTTTTGAATGCGCATTGTCATGAAAATTAACATAAAAAATGTAGGTAAGGCTATTTCGCACGATATTCGCAATATTGTATAAATTATATATTATATATAATTATAATTATTGTATACAATTATAATGATTGTATATAATTATAATTATTGTATAGAATTATATTTATTGTATATACAAGTATAATTCTTGTATGTATTATAATTATAATTGTATATTGTATGAATTATTATTATAAATTATTTTATTATTATTCTATTCTATTTTTTCTCCGAGCTATTATGATTATTATTACTATCCTAAACCAGATATTTCAACATTATCGATTTTTCATTATCACAATATGCTTGTGACAGAAACCGTTGTAATATTGAATTGAATCAGTCACCTTTCGTGTCACGGGAACCGGGGGCGGGGGAGAGGTCGACATCGTGAAAGCCCCTTCGCAATTTCTCTGGTGCACTGTCTCTCATGACTAATGTCGCTAGATATACTCGCTGGAATATCGAAACGGGTCATCTTAATCCTCTACTCAGGAATGGACGACGTCGACGTCGACAACGACGACGACGACGACGACAACGACGACGCCGGGGGAAGCGAATGCGGAAATGGATTTGACCCCGATGAACCTCAAACTCCATTGAACCGATATCCTCTCCCACATACTCCGTGCCTAATAAATATCTCATCCATCCGATCTGCTATCACGAATGATCGATTCGAGTAATAATGCACGTATGATCCAAGCTTATATATATACTATATACGAAGAAGAAAGCTCTATCTACATTTGTCTCCTATCATAAACACACACTTTACCGTGGTAGGAAAAAATTGTCAGGAGGGCCTGAAAAAAGAAAGTAAAAGTAAAAGATGTTGGAAAAAAAAACCAGTAGATTAGCAGAGAACTTGAGATCTCGAAGGAAAATCAGAATTTCGAAAAAGGAATTTTTTCAGAATTTTATAACAATTACTATACAACAATTGTTATCCCGAGTCGAAATTTAGCGCCTGTTTTAATTGATAACAATTGTTATATCCTCTGCCCTTTCCACGGACGACAATATCGATCTATAGCTTAGGTGAGAATTCAAGTTTGACTCTTTCGTAAATTAAAATGTATTCCGTTATTCCTTTCCTCCCCTCTCGGTCCGATAAATTCATAAGTTCATTAGCTAGAAATTTCAAGGGAAACGAATTTTTTTTTTTCGAAATTCTCACGCACGTACGACGAAGCTACAGAAAAACGGTTGTCTGGTAATTTCTAATAAAAGAAAATAGAAAACAAAAACATCGTGAATGGCGTGCAAAAACTTGAGACAAGTACATTTACCTAGATCGTTTCGTTGATCCTCACAAAAAGTTGTCAAATAAATTCAAATCGTCAGATGCATAGATCGCCAAGTACATCTGAGGTATTATTATTTATTTTATTTATCTTCGTGGGAATTTATGTCACGTGTATAGGACCCCATTGCCCATGATGTAAAAATTGATTGCTCGAAGAATTTTAAATGACGAAAAAAAAAAACTCGAATGAAGTATTCGATGAGTTCGTGGCAGGTTATCGATTATCAATCGTACCGTATAGGCATTTAACATAACTCGCCAAGCACTTCGATTAGAATTTTTTTTTCTATGCGAACTTTTTTCTTTAAGGTAGTTCGGTGGCAAAGCATTTTTCCGTATGCAATATATATATATATTTTTCTGAATAAAAAGTACGTTCATCCCTGAATCAATGAAGACCAAAATTTTGATGTTTCACAACTCCGTTCTCGAAATATTGCACTTTAAAGTTGAAGTTTCTGACACTGGTCTCATGGAAGAGCTTTTCCTCGCTGACATATAAAATCGTTCGTTAATAATCGAGCCCTTGAATTATCCTTAAAAAAAAACGTACGGCTCGCTAGACAATACCCCAAAGAAATAATGCACATAAATTAGTAAGGACGATTGTACGATTGGAGAAAAGAAAATTTATTCATTGTGTCTTGGTCGCACAGGCGCTCGCCTATCTCCATCATACGCCTTTTTGCCGCCAAAGCACCTTAATTCAAATTCTTCAAGCAATAAAATTTTAGATCGTATAAATTTATATACAACATAAATTCTTGAAAGTTTAATTTAAAAAAAAAACAGTACTAATGCCAGATATGTACTTGGCGATCTGAGCATTCGATGATTCGAATTTATTTGACCACTTTTGGTGAAGATCGGAAAAACGACGCAGGTCAACTTGTCCCAACCTTTTTTAAACCATTCATGATGTTAGTATTTTGTTTTAATTATACTGCTGCCTATAATATGTGAGCAGGTAGCTTTTTCAAGTATGGCTTTCTCACGAAGGAATCTTTATAAATATAGGCAAAAGTTATGAAGAAGCAGTGCGAGAGCAAGTTTCAATTTGCACAATTTTTTTCCAAATATTTTGCATCACTTCTCAAGCTACACGTGTCCTCTTCCTTTTCGCAAAGATAAAACTAAATGAGTGAGATCATCGACTGGCATTTAATAGAAATATTAGAATAATCGTTTACGTGTTTTTCAAAGAACACGTGTAATAGCTATCGACTTATCGCAAGCCCAAGGTGAAAAATTCCACTTCGAAAGACCCAGATTGACTTCCTCGGGTGATGATATCAACGCTTAGTTCCAGTGCATGCATTATTGGCACTCAAATAAGTCACGTCTCTGATAGAATGGTGACCACTCAACTGATACCGAACTCACAAACGATACGAGGATGAGTCACTCTGAGATATAGTTTTTCATATGTTTGAGACTCTGCAGAAAGGCAAAATCGAAGTAAGGAGTTTTTGAGACTCATACGAGTACGAGAAAATTAGTTCTTCCACAATTTTTGGTGAGTTCGGCTCGTTTTTTCACTGAGCCTCAATTCTGTGCGTCCGCGTCCGCTTATAACGAACTCGCCAAGTGTTTAATATTTTATAATATTTTTTGTATAATATTTTTTACACCGAAGACGTTTTTGTGATTTCGAATTTGCGCTTCTTAGCTAAATAATTAGCGTGTCTCGGGAATTAACGTTCAATTAAGATATTACATATGCTTGGCATAAAGTGCTTTCGATGTCATCGCGTTATCCCACAGATTTTGGTGAGGATAAGTCAAACTATAGATACTTTCGTGAGTGTACTTGTCTCGAATTATTGTAAATCATTTTTGATGTTTTTAGGGTATAGTGATAGACAAGCGAGCGAATTGACAGAAAAGTTCGAGAAGTATACACAGGAAAGTGTAACAACCAACAAAAACAAGTGTGCTAAATTCCTCCACAGTGCGATAGCTAAGAAACGAAAAGCTTCATATCATAGATACTGATTAACATAACCTACAAAATAGCGCGCGAGAAAAGAAGAAAAGTCACCATAACGATCGTGTGAAACGTCTTTACTCTCGAGAGTTGCCCTAATCACTGACTTCAGTTATGACGGATTGGTGGGCCCCATTGATTCAAGCTATCGACGACAACGCCCTTGATAAGGTAAAAGAATTAATTTCTACATATAATTTGTTCCATTTAGTGGAATGGCCTTCCAGCGATAAGAATTTTTCCGCAAGCGATTTACTCTGTAATGCTATATCAAAGAATCATACAGAGATCGCCCTGGAACTTTTAAAATGCGGTATACCCGTAAACGGTCCATCAAAATGCGGTTTTGCTACGCCGCTTCACACGGCTGTGATGGTAGAAAACATAAACATCGTCGATATGCTGCTGAAAAGAAATTCCGATGTTTTTGTCAAACATGAAAATAAAAGTTCCCTGCAGCTTGCAGCCGACCGAAGAAATGTAAAAATAGCTGAGCTTCTATTGAATCGCGTCGCTCAACTTAATTCTGCGCCCGATTGTCCGAGACGAGTATACGAACGTCAATCCGCGTTTATCGCCTGCTTGAAACAGTCTGATGAACTTTTTGAATTGTTTCTGAGTAGGAGCTCTGAAATTCTCATAAACAGGACGGAAAAGTCAGAGCTGCTGATCCTAACTACACTGCGTGAAAAACCGAATCTTATAAAGTTACTCGTGAAATATGGGGCTGATATCGACGGCGAAGCATACGGTACAACAGCACTACAAGCCGCAGTCAGGAAAAAAGACTTGGCGATCGTTGAGTGTATCTTGGAGTTTTGTCCCGATATCAATAGAAATATGCGTATTCTTCATCTAACACTCGAAGGCCAGTACAGTGAACCCAGGAATGAAATTGTGGATGTCCTTCTCAGGTATGGCTTTGATGTTCGACCCGAAGATGCAGCTGATGGCGAATTACTGAAAGCCGCGATTAATTGGGGACATTTGGAAATTGTCGAAACTCTATTGAATTATCGAGTTGACGTAAACGCGCCGTGCGAGTGCCTGGAGGGTTCAACATTTTTACATATCGCGGCTAAAAATCGACGTTTCGAAATTGCCAAAATCCTGACAGAGCATGGGGCTGATGTAAATACGAGGGATAGGGATCATATGATACCAGCAATATATTTTGCTGTTAATAATTTGGATGTAGATATGACAAGATTGTTTTTATCCTGCGGTGCTATTATTGAAAACATGTCTCATCTACTGAGTCTTGCTTTTCAAATTGATGGTATAAAAATGGTAGAATTTCTTTTGCAACACGACACGAAGTTTGACATAAATGCTATTTTTAGTAATACTGGAGAAACGGTGTTGCAAACTCTCATCTACACGCCGATAATGGTTGAGCAACATTATGGCGGGATTCAGCAGGAAATCCATGAAACAGAGGATGCTCACAAAGCAAAAATGGCTGAATTATGTTTGCGCAGAGGAGCCAGTGTCGATCTTAAATCCACCTACGGGAACACAGCACTTTGTGCTGCTGTGCATTGTTCATTGCCTCTAGTTGTTGAAAAGTTATTGGAGTATGGCGCCGAAGTTGATGCCAAATTGGATTTATATGGAAATAGGACACCGCTTATGATTGCCGTTAAAGAAGATTATTTGAATGTGGTGCGAAGCCTGATTCGTTTTCTTCCCGACAGTGAAATTAGAGATTCACAAGGAAAAACAGCACTTCATCATGCTGCAGAATTTTCATCACGGTCAATCGTTCAGCAACTTCTGGATTATGGCGCTGATATTAATGCTACGTCCGACGACAATACAACACCGTATTCCTGCGATGACACAACAGCAGATAATAGGGCTGTCTTAGAACAGTATATGCATAAAATGAAAGCGTTGAATCTTTGCGTGAATAACAAAAATGTTGAACGATTTAATTTACAGATAGGCCTTTATGACGATTGCAAGCGGGAAATCGAAGAAATGAAACATACAAAGATAAGAAATAGCATCGTTTCTTTTTACGATGTCTTGACAAAAGAGACGCAGAATTTGACTAATTATGTGAGAAATAAAAATATCTTGAGTGCTTTTAACACAACGGATGAATACGAGAAGAGATTTCCCATGTATTCGGCAATGATGTATCACCGTTTCGTAAAATCAATCAAGCTGGAGCCTTTATTTGCCCTGGCCACGCAATCCATGGACGCTTTAATTGGCTTCGAATTGCCTTACCTTGCCTCTGTACAACTGTTGGGTTTTTTGAGTATAAAAGACCTAAAAAATTTGATAAAAGCCAGTACTTTCACTGACTAATTAACTGTAAGTCAATGATACATGAATGCCAGATAATCGTTTAATTCAATTGAACATATCTGTAAAGCTCTAATGCCAACGGTTATGCAAATTTGTATTTTTTGATTTTTATTTTTTCACTGTTCTTTGTGATAAAAAACTATTTGAGAGTCTAGTAGAGCGGCATTCGTGTTTAGTCAAAGCGAAAAACGATTAATTTTATTCATAGTTTTTTATTAAATTCCACTATTAGAAATCCCCAAATGATCAATTAACGAAAAGTATGTGCTTGAAATAATATACTCATTGCAATTAATACTTGATCTGCGTTTGATTTCGAAATATTGCTTTGTCAACGAATACCATAGGTATATAATTTATTTTTAAGCAAATAGTATTTTATTCGCCACACGTCAGTCTTGTACCAATAAGAATTTTTGAAAATAAATCTACTTTACCAGATTCGGAAGATACTTGTCATGAATGAATGCTTCCTAGGCAAAAGCAGATTGGCGTGTTTTAGAGATGGCAGCTATAGCTGAAGAACTTTTATATGGGCCTGGAAAAGATGACTTTAAACGCATTTTGCTCGAAACTATACGTTTTTAAAGTCGCTGAAGAAATTATCTCAAAAACTGCTGCATCGATCTTGCTGAATTTTTTTGTCTGAATATAAAAATCTGGTGTTTGAAACACACTTGCATCAAATATTTCACAAGTTACAATTATTCCTACTATGTAATCAACGTCGTTGGGGTTCCCCATCACCTTTCACATGATCTTAACTTCATACCGAAAATTCAGTATTGAAAGAACTGAATGGAATCCAATAGTTCGATATCTGCTATATGTGGCATTGATCCTCCAGCTCGCTCCCGTGGCTTTTCCCTTAGGATCTGACCGGGGAAATCGGTAAACATCATGGGTTGGAAATACATGTATACTGTACTAGCCATGCTACAAAGCTCAGTACAATGTATATTCACGTATATAGACGTATTTACGGTGTATGTCGTCACCGGGTGACAACGCTCTCTCCTGTACTCGTAATCAGATGCAGTGACGAGGGTTCGATCAACCATAGAAGACCGCAGGGCTATAGACGCTCGCAAGCTCATCATTAGTCACGGAAATACTGAGTGTGCGTGTAAGAGAGAGATAGAGATAGAGAGAGAGAGAGAGGGACAAGGACAAATCATAGATACAAAGCAGGATGCTGCGACAAGAGAGTACATTAGCCTCATCCCAAGGCCTCTGTACAGGAATACAGACACATTAAATTAGAACGATCTTTGACCCAGGAAATTAAAAAATTTAACATACAGATTCGGAGAACTTGCTCCAAACGTGACTTATTCAAGCGCCGCGCCGCGTCACACGCACAAAAACGTAAAGCACTTGAAACATTTTTGGGGAAGCTTTTCTTCAACCACCATCCTGGCCCTGCCATTTTTATTTCAAAAATTTTAACTCAAAATCCAATTTCAGTGTGGTCCATATACATTTCAATTTGTGCCAATTTTCATCGTTGACGAATAATTTTCTCATTATTCATTCAGCCATATTGACGCCATTTTTAATTTCGAAGTTGCGCTTTAAATTTGTAATCATGCGTATAAAAATGAGTTCACGAAATATAAATTTTAGGTATCCGGATATGTTGCTTAGCGTGTGTGTACGCTAGTCATGAGAAATCCATATTATACCAACGTTGGCAGACGCGCCACGAGAGAACATGCAGTGTGGGGATATATACACTCGATTGGGCAAAGCACGAGTTTTTCGTACTTACACATATATACGATTGTATGGCTACGTGTGCGTATCAAATTTAATGGCGAATTTCGCGAAATGTTAATCCCGGGGTCTTTATATCCTCGCTCTGCCGTATTATTTCGCGTTGTATACATGGATATACGCTTCTGACGGATATAATCTACGTACACGAGTCCCTACAAAGGATATTATAGTTACGGTTCAACGAAATCCGCGTAAACGACGAGAGAGAGGACGAACGGAAAATTGGCAACGCGTCCACTGTAAAATATTTATTTGTTTGTAAAAAAAAAAAAAAAAAAAACGAAATAAATAAACGCGGTTAATTTCTTCCTCGTAGAACACACACAGTTCAGTCATTCTAGCCGTTTTATCAAATATATCTCGTGAACCGTGTATCGTGCGACAAAAATATAGTGAAGACCTTTATTGTAGATAATATAATTACTCTACAACTTTTATTGGAAACTTTTTCCTGTATACTGCATGGTTTTTTATTTACAGCGCGGTGAATTTTTCCAAACATGGTTATTGCTAAATATATAGTTATAACGGTTGATGTAACGGTAAAAATGATGATGTTTGGAAAAGTTTGCCGCGCTATAAATCAAAAGCCATGTGCTATATAGAAAAAAGTTTCCTATAAAAGTTGTAGAAAATTTTATTATCTACAAAAAATGTTTCCAATATTTTTGTCGTGCAATGCACGGTGCACGAGATATTTGATGAAACGTTTTTGCCAAGATGGTGGCTGAAGCTCGACTCTCCGCGTCCCGCCAACTTGAATTTACACTCAGGGGACTTGAATTTAACCTGAACCTTTTCCAAAAGCAAAATAAATTCTGTAGAAGATTGCATCATGGACCTATACTTTTGTGGCTAGAACGACTCTGGGTCGTGACTGTTTATTTCAATATACTTGCGCTAGTAATTGGGTATTTTATGAGATAAAACGAATTTTGGTTCGCCCAATCGATTTTCATTGCGATACTTTTTGCTTGATGGTCCTTGGATCATTATTCCCAGAGAGGGAAAAATGAGCGAGAGAGAAAGAGCCAAAGCCAGCGAGTCTCAAAACGTCCTTGTTGATTGTCTCCTCGAATATCCTTATCGTCATGTTGGTGAATAAAGTGAGACAACCTTAGGAGGAGGAAAAGAGCTTTCTCTTGCCGGAATCGAGGAAAGAACGACCTCATCGCTGTCACTGAAGTGACACAAGGAGAACAAGACACGGCCAAGAGGGCAGGCGAAGGAAGCAGAAAAGCTCCCTCTGATGCGCTCCACAGAAGGATTATTTGGACCTGGCCGAGGGAACGAGCATTGCCAGTTGGGGAAACTGTCAGTGTGACATTATGGGTAAAGTATTTTTCTCGGTAACTGTTGAATTCACGGGACTCTCCGGCCCTCGATCCTCCATCACGCGATCTCGCATTTTTTCATCGTCGCACGAAGCGCGCCACGGAGCTCGTGTGTCCTCTGCGACGGAAACGACGAACTTATAAATGTCCGTCTACGAAGCCAGGGAAACATACGAGAGATGGCTGGAAAATGGTATTACAGGGAGGAAAATTGGTTAATGAAACCGGGGTCCACCGCGTTTCACAATGGAAAAGCGAACTTGACGACGAAGCCATATAGTAGTATATTGAAGAGCGATCGTCCGCGTTCATAAGACTCGCATGGGCTGATAAGCTCGTAAGCTCGCGAAAAAAATCGATCGTTCCATTCGCGTACGTAATTCATGAAGATAAAAAATTGCGAAGCTCGAGGAAAAAATTACGAGATGAGCATATTACGTTCATGGAGGCAAAAGCTCAACGCTTGTCTAGGTTGAAAAAAGAAATTGCCGCGATTCGTTTGGTCGATCGGGCTTATTCGTTATTTGGGCATCTGACGCTTATATCCGTTCCTGTGTTCATCAGGCAACTCGCCTAACTTATTCGTTGACTCGTAAACTCGACGCGCTTTTCCTCTTGAAGAGCACCGAGATTCTAATCAGATGAAAATCTAACGACTTCCGGTTTTATTGAAAATTCGTTACTGAAGAATCCAGTCGAATTTCGTCACGAGCATCGAAACCCAGTGAGCTGAGATTCCGAGCTCCAAATTTACGTCGACGAATCTGTTGTTATCCAGTTCCATTTTTTTTTTTTTTTTTACGAGTTAAGCTCATTTTATGGATGAAAAACACAATAGTGCTTATTTAAAAGTACACAACAGTTTTAATTACACTGTAACGGTGAAAAATTATGAGACATAATACTACCCCTTAATTAGCGGATATTTCTTGATGCTTAAGGCCGTCCTCTAGTTTCTCGGCTGTTTTTTTTTATGGCTTTTTCAATAATTTTTTTACGGGCAAAGCATCGAAATAATCAATCTCATTATTTTTGCATAATCTTTATTAACATTTAAATAAGCTTTACAAATTTTTTGAAGTCAAAATATATAATAGAATAGCAGTTCAAACGCGTTTTTCTCGAAACACCATTTTTCGAAACGGTAACCACGATATTTCAGAAGCTATTGCACCGATCTTGTTCAAATTTATACAGCATCTTTAATATGTTATAAGCCAGCGATTGAACTAGGATTATCATGATTGCTTCGATAGTTTTTTTCGTACGAGCGAAAAACTTAAGAAAAAATGAGTAAAAAATAGAATGTAATTTTCAAAAGTGTATAAAAAAGTCAATTTTTGTAATTTAGAATTCACTCTAGTTCAATCGCTAGTCTTGAATATGAAGATTAAAATGCCGTTTGGTTTTTTGATTTCAGATAAGCAGAACAGCCGCAATCTTGGTCACCGTCAAGCACCTCTTTTACTTGATGTCTTCCTGTCGGCCACTATAACTGCTATTCTATTATATATTTTGACTTCAAAAAATTTGTAAAGCTTATTTAAATGTTAATAAAGATTATGCAAAAATAATGAGATTGATTATTTCGATGCTTTGCCCGTAAAAAAATTATTGAAAAAGCCATAAAAAAAAACAGCCGAGAAACTAGAGGACGGCCTTAAGAAATAATTATTCTTGAATAATTTTGTGATATCGATGACGTCTCAGGCTTTTCACGCAAAGCGAATTGTCTTCTCTGGATTCTCTGAAATTGACTCAACCTCTTTAGGAGATGAATTTAAAAATACGTGGCATCAAAAGACACGTCGTCCTCGATTCGCACGCTGCAAATCGACACGGATCGGTAAATTTCTCGTTCATTTCCTCTCTCTCTCTCTCTCTCTCTCTCTCTCTCTCTCTCTCTCTCTCTCTCTCTCTCTCTCTCTCTCTCTCTATTTCTCACTCTATCTCCCTGACTTATCTCTAGGTCTCGCGAGGGACTGTGGTAAATGCCAGACAAGCAAAACATTTATGTAAGTAACATCGCTTGTTTGCTAACTCGGGCAACCAAGAACAGCAGTTCAAGCAGCCAGCTCGTGGACGCACGACGAGCAGCTGGTGGAGATGAGAGAAATTTGTGTCAACATTATTGCACATAAAATTTCTCTCGTTGAATCTGCATTGTTGCGTAAAATATTAAAAACACATTAAACCATAATGTGTTATAATTATAATATACAGGATAATTCCTGGATGCAATTTTTCATGTCATTTTCCATCAAGCATAATAGGGAAAAAAGTGGCTTTATTCGAGCTTTGAAAATTCTATAACCTCGAAGGTTTTCGAGTAAATTAATTGTTTATTGATGAGTGCCTTTCGCGTTCGTTGAATCATGTACGAAAATTTTATCGACGATAGAATATGCAGTCTTCATCAATGAAACAATGATCATTAAATTATACGTATATATGTCGTTCGGGTCCAATGCATCGAGTGTACGTTTGATTGAATTAAAAATATAAAGCCCTTTACCCAGAATTCTCATCCTAAATTATTCATCGTCACAGCGAAAACCGTAATTATCGTTCTATGTACATATTGTACATGAATTTTATGCAACAAATGAAATTTTCACTTTACACCGACAAGCGGAACGAAAACGATATCATGCTTTGCAGAATCCATTTTCCGTTTATCGTTAACGAACGCATATCAATTATTCCATATCTCTGTTCCAACGCTCGGTCATCATATCAATTTGCAATGTGGCATTATGATAAAATGAGAAATTCACGGTTGGCAATACTTTTTTTTTTCCTTTATTTCCGATCTCTTCGCGATGTAAGACCGCGCGTAGAACTCGCGCAAAACCGTTCGTTTATTCAGAAGGGACATTTCATTATTTAAATGGGTCTTTCGACGATTCCATGGCAATGGCGGGAGATGTTGGATTCTTTTCGCTCAGCGAACTGATGGAAAAGAAATAAGAGAGAGAGAGAGAGAGAGAGAGAGAGAGAGAGAGAGAGAGAGAGAGAGAGAGAGAGAGAGAGAGAGAGAGAGAGAGAGAGAAAGGAAAGAAAGTAATGAGTGGGTTGGGGAAAAAGTAATCAACCGGGTAATTCAGCGTGGTCTCGCCCCCGCACGGAAGAGTGACTTTCGCATTTTCTATTTCTTTCATCCGCAATTGCGCATCTCTCACTCTCCATTTTATAGCTGATCCTTGGAGCTAACTATCGGACGAGCTCTCTGGCCGCACAGACAGCGCACACGAAAAGAAAAACGTCTCGGACATAACGCTGCGGTAAGGAACATTCGAGGAGATGGGTCGGTAAATTGGAGGTAAAATTTTGGAAAAGCTTCGAGAGAAGATAAAAAAAAATAAACGAGAGATAAGGGGGGGGGGGGGGATAACGGATAAAACGACAATTGCGGGAGTTCATGCGCGGTATAGTACTGGTGACAGTGAAAACAAGGAGACTTCGATGAGGAGAGAGAGAGAGAGAGGAAGGGAGAGAGCTACAGGTGTGTCGATATAACCGGTAACATACTCGAGAAAATAGGGCAGGAAGGTACGAGCTAAGGCAAAGCTCCTCGAGGGAATTATCCTCTCGTTTTCACGTGAAAAAGAAGAAAAAAATGAAATAAAACATCTCGGAGCGAACCCTCTTTCACTGCTGTTGATTCTAGACGTTTTCTATGTATATATATATCGAGTATTTAGCACTCCCTCTGTATCAATATTCGACCCTATCGATGTCAGGCTTTGATCCATTATGTTTTCTGTTTTTTTTCTCTTTCATCTTATCATTCTCCCAACCCTATAACGTAAATTCCAATTAACATTCTGATAAGGAATTCTCTGTACTTCAATACCAAAACTTTCGTATCGAATGATGATCATCTTGGGCCATTTTTTCAGAGGGCATACGAAATAATAATAATAGTCTTTATTGTGACATTGGGAAACGTCCCCTACACATCAACCAATATACATAAAATTTGAGCAGCACAAAATGCTGCAACAAAACACAAAAGTGATAGAAACAATGGTAATTCAAAAGGAACAAGAACAAATATGAAGAAATATGAAATATAAGAAAGATAAGTTATAATTAGCCGGGTTGGAAGATAATTAAATTAAAAAAAAAACATTTAGACCTTGACAAAAACATTTTTTGCCAAATTAAAAGGAGGGGGGAGGAGGAATTCAAACGATTCTAATTAATTTATTATTAATTGATCACGATTACAGATTCATGTACCCAAATAGATATACAGGCCCGGCTCGGAATCACTTCAAGGCCATTGCGCATGCGCAAGCGCGCGAAATTCAAACTTGCGCATGTGCAAGCATCAATTCGAAGCTTCTAGAACATTCGACGATACAATCATTCGGGAATGTTAGGGGGGAGGGGGTTCAAGGACTCCAACATTCGATGACATCATCACCGTGGAATGTTAGGAGGGAGAATTTTCAAGGATTTATGCTACGCAGATGGAATTTATTACCTTGAAATTACCTCCCTCTTAATATTCCGGAATCACGATATCATCGAATGTTCCAAAAGCTTTGAAATGATGCTTGCACGATGATGACATCATCGAATATTGCGGGAGACCCTAACACCTTTGATGCAGTAAACAATTCCAGGAAACCTGCGTAGCACAAGTCCTTGAAAAATCCCCCTGATAACATTCCAGAGTGACGATATCATCGAATGTTCGAGTCCTTGAAATTACCCCCCCCCCCCCCAATATTCCAGAATGATGATATCATCGAATGTTCTAGAAGCTTCGATTACGTCAACCCTCAATTCTGCGTTGCATAAGTCCTTGAAAATTCCCCCCTCCTAACATTCAACGGGGATGATGTCATCGAATGTTCTAGCAGCTTCGAAATGATGTTCGCACATGCGCATGTTTGAATTTCGCGCGCTTACGCATGCCCAATAGCCTTAAAATATGATCCAAAGCCGGGCCGGTATATCTACTTGACCAGCGTGACAAATTTCGATGAGTCAATGAGCGATTTCGCTCTACCATATGATCTCCGATCTTGCCACGAGCCACGGGGTTTAGTATTTTTTTTTTTTTTCTTTCGTAACCGTCAGTCGCCATTTGCACACAAGCAAAACTCGACTTGGGCGCAACAATGTGAAATATAAATAAAGATACCCTGATTGAATGACGTTCGTGCGTGGAAGGAAACGCGCAGCGGGTATCGCGAGAAATCCTCGGATTCAGAACGAGAAAGATACCGAGAGTTCGGAGTGCCCGATTTCGCAAAGTCAACGTTATAAGAGAGAGAGAGAGAGAGGGGGAGAGAGAGAGAGAGAGAGATAGCGGATGTCAAGATCCAGGATCAGAGATAACGATATCCTTTCAAGACGGATCCTCGACATGATACCCAATTATACAGGATTTACCGTAATCAGATACGAAAAAAAAAAAAAAACTGTTGCACAAAATATAACGAACAATTCAAATTTAATTAGCCATTTTGTGAATACTCCGTAGGAACGATTTCAAGTGGTACAGAATAAAATTCAGAGGAACAGATTTATCCTCAAAATTTTTCGTTTCTCGTTACGTAAGAGATAGGGAAGGAGGGAGGGGGTAATTGCGACCATGAGTCCTGTCCTTCAATGTGTTCTTTTTTTTTTCGTAAGATCGTTTTCTTACCATTTTTCGATCCAAGACTCGAGCTCAATAAAACAAGGATTTACAAACGGTTGAAGCAACTTTTATCAAGAAAAGAATTCAATGGCGATTCATTTCACTCGAATTTTTTTCATCGATAAAGCAAAGTAATTATTGTTAAATCATTTTCCGCACGTACCACCTCAATATTTTCCTCGGATAATCGTAATTTTTCCTTCCGCCCTTCTCCACCGTTAGTCGGAATAATTTTTGATCCTCGAGAAATTTCATAAAATCGTTCAATTGCTCGAAAAAAAAAATCAAAGCAATTATAAACTAAGATTGAAGAAGTCTTTTTTTCTTCCTCTATCATATTCAAGAAGTGAAGATTTAGATCGTTAAAATTCCCCAAAATTAAAGCTGTGCTCTCGTTTGAACATTTCGTCGTTGCATCATCAAACGACAGCGTTCTTGACGCCGAGTAATTAAAAATTAATTTTCAACTAACGCGGTAATACACAAATTATACTACTTTTTCGTGAACATAAACAAATGAGCAACTCTTTGTTTCCTCTTCGGGCATCTTAAAAACTTTTTATTCGTTCGTTGGCGTCATAAAAGTGACGTTTTTTTGTTTGTTTGTTTCATTCAGACACTCAAAATGTCGTACGAAGCAAGACAAAAAAAACTCGCATGATGCACAGAGACGCACGCGTCATTTACGAGAGTACCGCACGAGCTTCGGGGACCTCTTAATTAAAAGCCAAGAGATGCCGCGGTTATTTAGGTAGGGAATGAAAAAGAAAAATGTGAGAAAAAGGCACTGCATAGAAATGCGTGCTCCCAGGTAAAGCTTCATCTTGCTGCCTTGGCAAAAGCTCGTAAGCTTTCTGTGGCTGCACTGAGAAAACTCGGAGTCTCGTAGAAAGGACTTGGAGTTTATATACCCTCATCGTGTGTATGCATATATACGTATGCATTATATACAGACCGCGATACACTTTGGGATCCCATTAAAGTTGCTTTGAAACGGGGACTCTGCGTCCTTAAAAAAATAACACCATTGCCCTACCAGCTTTCGATCTCGTTCCTATATACGTATATATGCGCACGATCGTCAGTGCGACCGGCTCACACAGAAGGCGAAGCAGCTTTTGGTCAAAGCCATGCAGAGCTTTTCGCGATATCACGCAGTAACGAACACTCCATCCCACACGTTCCCTATAATTACACACCAGGTCTTCCAGCGACAAACGAGCAACTCTAATTTAATTTCAAAGATTATCGTATAAAAAAAAATGAAAAAAAAAAATTCAGTGAAACATTTTTGTGAATAAACGAAAATTGAAATTGATAAGTAATATTCAATCGGAAAATTCGGCATATTTGGACAAAAGAGCCCGGCAGGCTTTTGATCTTATAGTCATTGATCGAAGACAATTGCGCTGTTTTTTTTATTATAATTTTTTTTTTTCTCATTCGAAAATACGAGAAACGAATGAATTCCATGGGATAGAAAAGAACGTTACGCTTGGGCAAGGATTGCCCCATATATTTCGTAGCGAGAGAGCAGCAGGAAAGTGTTCTCGCTACGTGCTTAACCGTAGTACACACCTCCCGGAGTGTGTTTCCTTTTTGGTGAAATTCGAGAGCGAATCCTTCTCGTTCATGGCACGTGAAAAATCGGAAATTCGATACTCTACCGTTCGAGGGTTAACTTTCGACTGTGTCTAACGAACCAATATCCGCAACGAAATACAAAAGAATGGCGCTATGTGTATATATGTATCCTGGTCGCTAATTGGATTTTTCGTGTTATTCGTGCTCTGCGAATTCTTCGAACGTGCAATTTTCATCTTACGATATATTTTATGTCATAGCTAAATCTGGGTGTTATATTTATAGGGGTAGAAAAAAGTGAGGGAGTATGTTAATTTTTTGTTTAAAAAAATGTATACGATGTATTTCTCTTTAAAATAAGGCTCCAATTTCCGATGAAAATACTTGAAAATATACATTGCTATACTCAGCAGTATATTTTTAATATATGAAAGATATTTACTATGTATATTATACACGTGAATATGTAAAGTATGATTTTACATATATTTTAGATACATATCTGATATATCGATGTATATAGTATGTGGAGTATAATTTAACATTACATAAAAGGTGTTTCATAGTATCCACATTAAGTGACAAAAAATCTAAGTATGTGTTCTAGAAATCGTTTGTTAGAAATTCATAAATGCCCATTCATTTATTTAAGGGGATATCTAAGGACGTGTTCGAACGTTATTTTCCCTCTATTTTGTTTTTTTTTTTTTTTTTTTTTTTTCTATTTTGGCAAGGCGTCGAGAGCGTAAGGAGAGAGAAAAATTAATAAAAACAGGTTTTAAGTACACAATTTCAGCTTTAATTTGAGAAAAAAAAAATTTACTGTAGTGTAAAAATTGTGGCCGTTATAGCCACTAAAGTGAGGGTCTGGGGAAAGCAGTGTTGAAAACGGTGACCAGGGTTACGGTAAACGGAAGTTTAAAAAGCAATAATCAGGAGTCATTTTAAAGGTCAAGGTACCCTCTGAGCTTTCGTGCAACCGATTTTCCATAAACTGATATTGGACAGAATTATTAATGTTTCAATCGAAAGATCACATTTTCGTGATTTTTAGTCTTGCGTATATGATGAATGAATGGACGAATGATAAATTCACTCCATAGAAGCTTACAGGGTACCTTGATCTTCAAAATGACTCCTGGTTTTTGCTTTTGAGACATTCCGTTTGACTGTAACCTTGGTCACCTTTTTGAACACCTTGTCACCGTTTTGAACACTGCTTTTCGCAGATCCTTACTTCAGCGGCCATGGCGGTCACAATTTTAGCACCAAAATGTTTTTTTTTTCAAATTAAAGCTGAAATTGTGTACTTCAAACACGTTTTCATTCATTTTTTTCCTCCCCTTACTCTCAACGCCTTGCCACAGTAAAAAAATAGATAGAAAATAACGTTTGAGACTTAGATACCCCCCTTAAGAGGTACTATACTTATAGAGCAATTAAAAATACATAGTAAAAAGCATGTGTGTAGTACTACACGGTCTGCAGGACTCCAGATGCCATTAAGCAGGCACATACGTCTCTAACACCTTTATTTTAGGGCTTATTATTACAGTTATTATTAAGGATTATTATTACAGCAATAGTGGTGGGGTTGGTCTGGAAATGATACTTTCAGTAGAAAACTTGGATTATTGCCTATAAAATGTCTCATTGACATTTTTCAAACAAACACAGTACAGCTGTAACAGAGAAGTTAGTAAGTCACTGCGAAAAGCTTGCGCGCAGGATATCTCAGGACAGACTTATCCGATTGAAGTGAAATTTTAACCGCATCTTGTAAGAATGTGGCGAATGAAAATGATGGACCAGTTTTGAATTTTACTGAGAATCGATCAACTGGCAGAGGATTAAATATTTTTTTCTTATTATTTTGATTTTTATTGGTGCATAATATACTGTATCTTCAAAATAAATCAATGGATAAAGTTTCCGGTTCATCATTTCAAAGTGGATGGCTTAAGCAATTTTTGTGCAGAAGTTGATCATGATCGGTCTAACGGTTCTGGAGATATCCTGCGCGCAAGTTTTTCGCAGTGACTTACTAATTTCTCTGTTACAGCTATACTGTGTTCGTTTGAAAAACGTCAACGAAGCATTTTGTAGGCAACGGATCCAAGTTTTCTATTGAAAGTATCATTTTCACCCCAACCCTATGACTATTGTTGTAATAGACCTCTGAAATAAAGGCTTTTTAGAGACGTACCAGCAACGTTCGAGAGCTCTCTATTATATTATCGGCACAGGCATATTCGTTCCTGAGAAACGACTCGCGGCTGGCCACCTAGCGGCGACCGACGAGTACTGCAGTCTAGCGCGCATGCGCCTATATATAGAATCAGAGCCAACTGCGCATAGGCAGCGCATAAAGCTTACTCGTGTATCGTGTCGAGGAGCATAATTATTAATTTCAATATATAGATCAAACATTTTTCAAAAGTAGTGCTCAAAAAAATATTTAAAAAATATTTTCCGATATATCTTGGATATATTTTATTTCGATCGGGTTTATCTCGTTTTTTTTGGTCTAGTTATGCTCTTTTAAAGTTAAATATAATTAATTCTGAATCTAGCTCTATCACAGTGGCGTTTGATTTGACGAGAAAAGAGGTTTTTTGTAAACAATTTCTCATCTCTTGCCCAGTGAATGTAAATTTACCTTCGACTGACGTTATTATAGCACACAAGGAACTGGGGAAATCGTAAAAAATATATTTTACGATGCAATGTCAGAGATCTGTGTGAATCGGATCGATTTTCAAGCCGTGAGGGAAGGAGAGGACAGCGAACAGTTGCGAAAATTATGGCAAGCTTTGCGAAAAGCGATTCTCGTCTTTGAAATTTTCAATCGAGTTCTCGAGCTTTCCAGCGCGTATTTTTCCTCGCATAAACACACACACACACACACACACACACAAAAGCGCGCGCGTGCACACGTGTGCGTGGGCGTACGTATAAACACCGGAGAAAAAAAAGCTCCAAGAGAATACTTTATCGTGCATGAATAATGTATCCTCGGGGGAGCTGATAGACTGCGCCAATATTTAACCACTATCTGTTTGTGCACTGATCGTTTTTTAGCCCCTCTGGATCAATATTGATCCGAGATGTTGTCGATCCTCTATCGTACGTTTTTTTTTTTAATATTTTTTTCTGCGATCTAGGGCTGGAAATGTAAAGGACTGTCCTATCATCTCAAAGCATCGCGAGAGTTGGTACTTAAATTGCGCGACTAAAAAAATTACGATTCATCGATTTTTAACTGCAAATGACTGAGGTAATAAATTCGCAAACGATATGAGATACAAAACTCATGAATGTTAAGTTCTTATCTATATTGTCGATTCGCGTTATTATTTATAATGTTCTTCGAAGCTCGTAGGGTGTACTCGATTTTTTATACATTTATTTTTATTCTCGCCATTTGGGAATTACGTTTTTTTTTTTTTTTCATTGGATTTGAGATTCCCACAGTCAATATTTTATAAATTTTATATTTATTTCTTCATTATTATTTTTATCATTATTGTTTATCACTATTGCATTGAAAAATCGTTTCAAGTTTTACTTTCACGTTTCAAGTTTTACTTTACTTTTTACTCGCGAGTCTGCAGTGAATTAATGAACCCCCCCCTTGACACGGTTATTTCCTGAAAGGCAATTGTAAATGTCCAACGAAGCATCGAAGGGGCAATAATTAGGAGACGGTAATTTCTCCTCGTAGCACTTAATTAGCCGTGACCGAACGGCAGATGTAGTGCTACAAAAGTCAGGTTCATTTTATCGTCATTTATTACGGCTAAACGAATTAAAGCCCGACCGATAATAATTGACTCTTTCAGCGTCAGCCACTTTGGACTCTCGATGACACGCAGAAAAGTATTCCATAAAATTATTCCCTTGAACGAGAGATGAAAGAAATTTTTCGTTCGAAAACGTATAATATTTTTACGAAACAAATCGTTTTTTTGCATCGATCTTATTGCGCTTAGAAATGCGAATTTTTATTCGCATTACTTGGTCGAGGAAATTGAAAAAAAAAAAAATTATTCGCAAAACTTTCGACACACACGGGGGAAAAAAAAAAAAATTCTCCGAGCCAATTTCGTTTTCAACCTCTCGCGTTCTGTAATTTAATTAAAAAATATTTCAGCCAAGTGGAACAGACGCGAAAAGAACGAGCTGTATAGGCGTAAAAAGTTATAATTATAAGCACAGCGCGGTGTATAGTGTGACTCGGAAAGTGAATGTTGCATACTCGAGTTTTCGTTAAAGTTAAATGTCCGAGTACGTATACAAATATTATATGGAGAATATAGTTGGTCCTCCGAACACCGGTGTATACATATATAATATTGAACGTTTCAACGCTTTAGAAACTGGCACAGAGCCAACATGGCTTTTTTTTTCATTTTTACGTAAAGCCAGCATGTCGCTAATTTAGTACGTTTGGTAAAGTTCATATGTATACGGCAAGCAAAAATATTTACGAGATGAAAAAAAGTTTAAAAAAAAAAACGAACGAAAAAAATTAAAATTTTCAAAAGCTCCATTTCGAACAAAAATAATGACAAATAGGACCAGAAATCTCTAATTCGATCAGTAAACAGCTGGGCAAAATACCTGACAGTACTTCAAGTATTAAGTACAAAGTACTGTGAGTACTTAAAATACTCGTGTATTTCAAGTACCAACTACCGTAAATACTTGAAGTACCAAAAGTAATTCAAGAACTAGTACTACTAGTGCTACTAGTACTACTACTTGAGGAAGTACTCAGTACTTGAAGTACCAAGTACTTCAGTTACTGAGTACTTGAAGTACTAAATATTTGAGGTACTTGAGGTATCAAGTAACAAATACTTTTCAAGTTTTCAGCTAATATACATCTCGTAAGTTCTAGTACTTATATTTGATTTCTCACGTACTCTTTAAATTCAATTGATTTTGATTCGAGTACTTTTTGTATTAAAACATATTTTCACATTGTGCAATCCACTCAGGTTAGGCAGATTGGAACAAAAATATCTAAACGAAGAATTAGAAATAATTTAAAAAATAGCATTGACGAGGCTAATTAAGATTTGCTTAGCTTCAGGTTTGAAAAAAAAAGACAAAGAATTGAATACACGGATTGTTAAAAATGGAGCCATGCATTGAAAATGATATCGTAACTTACCTTAGCTTGAGCCTTTGAACGGTCATTACTTACAATCTTAACCGAAAGATGGCGCAGAACGTTCCTCAATTATATATTCAGAGGCTTTATACGCGCAACCATTAGCGAGACGTATTCAAAAGTACTTCATACTTGGTACTTGAAAAAGTACTTGAAGTACATAAAAGTATACGGGTCGAGTAATTGGAAATTTAAGTACAATACTTGAAATACCTTTAAAGTACTTTGTACTTCAAGTACATCGCAAGTACCCGGTACTTGAAGCACTGCCCAGCTCTGGATCCGAGCCATTGGACTGTACAGGGGCATGAAAAATTTGCACCAATGAAAATAGAAAAATGCACGCAAGATTAATCAATTCTAAAAATATTTATCAGCGTTAATTGCGACTTTTTCATAACTTCGATCCCTCCGCTGGATAACCTTATCGATAAAATTAACTTTGATAATTTTCGGTCGTGCTGCCTCGGGAGTCTGCATTGTATGTATAGTCTCAAGAAACTAATCCACCGTCTTAATCTTCTCTTTCAATTCCATTACCGAATTACGGATTCTCGAAACTGCAATTTATACGTGGATTTATCAACGAGCGAGGCTCAACGGAGACCCTAGGAGTTGACGTGGAGAAATTGTGAAGTACTTAGAGCTCGAAGTAGAGGTAGGCAAGAGATGGTAAATCGGTTGGGATAGTCTCGTTATTTCTGCGTATCGAAGCGTGTGTGCTCATGATTCATCTGGAATCCCAAATATTCCGAACAATCACCGTCATTTCAATCCCTCATTATCTCGGCATTATTATCGTATATAATACCACGCGAGCTTCAAGATTATCGGATATTTCTCCGATAGGTCCCCCTGCAAACTGCAAACAAACGAACGAGTTAAGTTTTTCTGAAAAACTTAACGAGCTCGTTTGTAAGCAGGGAAACTTGAGGAAAATATCCCGATAATTTTGAAGCTCGCGTGGTATTCGGAGGATTATTTTTTCCATCAAAATTTCAGCCAATGGAATTGCATCATGAGACATCACACAATTAATAGTTATACAATTCAATTTTCGATTAATTGAACAATTGCCCTTAACTTTCTCATCAATGGTTTCCAAAGAATTAACTCCGAATCTATTCATATTTGATTGAGATCCTTCGATTGCCACAATAAAATTCAATCTGTCAGTTCCGACACGCGGGGTTCACTCGATTGGAAGATCTTTTGTTATTCATATATAGCAACTATAAGAGAGAAAATTATCAGAAAAATTATCAGTTTGTAACCGTGCAGGTTGTACCACGTGACGTCGAATGGTATACAATTATTTTGGTCGAAATTTGGATGGAAAAAATAATCGCAAATAATTTCTGTCTCGCGTTATCGTAATTTATCGCGACAATCGTAAATCCAAACGATTTTATCAAATGACCTTTCATTCGGATCGTCATTTACAGGAATTATACAAGAAATTTGGAATAACGAACCGCAAATTGGGGATCATTTGTCGAAAAAAAAAATATATAAATTCTGCCATGTGACCCTTAAAAAAAGAGCACGTAATGGTCCTCAAATACGGGAGAGTCCGCGCTGAATCCTCAGCAGTATCGAGAACTCACGTTCAGGACTTATTTTCATTCGTGACATTGCAAATATTCCGAGATTCTTAATATAATTGTATGTCAGGATTCGATTTTTTTTCCACGACAATTCTACGTTGTACAGCGACAAAGCTCGATCAAATCGACTCAGATAAATATACTCTTGGGTCAACAAATTTCAATTAATTAGCTTCGTGCGAAGCGCGAATATTCGCCAAGGATCGCACCGATCAATATCCACGAACGGAGAAAATATTCTCGAGACGGAAAAGCCTCTCTCCTCTGCCAGTTTTAACTCGTTGGTCATAATACAATGAAACCCGTGAATGGGAAAACTCGGCGGATTATTACGCAAGCCCGTATCTTCGGCTACTTTAATTCTAAAGATTTTCTCGGAGAACGTCAGCGATTGATGCTCCGATTCACTCTTTTCCTTTGTCCCGGGCTCTTGTTCCATCAGGACCGGCTCGGTATATAAGGAAACTTTACGGGGCGAAAAAAAAATTGCGAGGTAGAAGCAGCTTTGTTGATCCTCAAGCGTGTAATTTGCAATTTTGTGGACGTTCAAGGGATTCGGGATTGAGGGAGGAACATCGAGAGCGGTATGAGCCACGTCTGGGGCTTCGTTGAGTTGATATATTCAACTTTACACCCACGTCGCTCTTAAAGCTTGCCGTGTGTCTGAAAAATTGGGTCTTCAGCAGCACTGAGTACTCTGGAATGTCATAAAACGTTGATTTAGCTGCATCGCGGTCCACTTCTTCCCAGCAAAATTATACCATAACTAAAAAATGGTGCTCTGAATTTGCAGCAACTCCTCTCTGCCCATCCAGGCTCAAACACATCCCAGAGTCTTTCGTTTCTGAAGGATCATCGTCTAATGTTGTCCTTGTATACCTTGATCCTCATGCTAGTCTAACCACTGCCATTTTACCCAAAAATATGCAGTTTCTTGATACTATAGAGGTAAAAAAAAAGCCTGAAATCTGCCCAAGTCTTGATATACAATAGTTGGTATATGATGAACAATGGTGGCACAATAATCCCGATGGTTATTTTCAAAGAAAGAGCGGTACTGTGGAGCTGATGAAACGTTGATTTAGCTGCATTATGGTCTACTTCTTCCAGAAAAATTATACCATAACTACAAAATGGTGCTCTAAATTTGCAGCAACTCCTCTCTGCCCATCCAGACTCAATCACATCCCAGAGTCTTTCGTTTCTGAAGGATCATCGTCTAATGTTGTCCTTGTATACCTTGATCCTCATGCTAGTCTAACCACTGCCATTTTACCCAAAAATATGTAGTTTCTCGAAACTATAGAGGTAAAAAAAGCCTGAAATCCACCCAAGTCTTGATGTACAATGGTTGGTATATGATGAACAATGTTGGCACAATAATCCCGATGGTTATTTTCAAAGAAAGAGCGGTACTGCGAAGCTGATGAAACGTTGATTTAGCTGCATTATGGTCTACTTCTTCCAGCAAAATTATATCATAACTATAAAATGGTGCTCTGAATTTGCAGCAACTCTTCTCTGCCCATCCAGGCTCAAACACATCCCAGGGTCTTTCGTTTCTGAAGGATCATCGTCTAATGTTGTCCTTGTATACCTTGATCCTCATGCTAGTCTAACCACTACCATTTTACCCAAAAATATGCAGTTTCTTGATACTATAGAGGTAAAAAAAAAGCCTGAAATCTGCCCAAGTCTTGATATACAATAGTTGGTATATGATGAACAATGGTGGCACAATAATCCCGATGGTTATTTTCAAAGAAAGAGCGGTACTGTGGAGCTGATGAAACGTTGATTTAGCTGCATTATGGTCTACTTCTTCCAGAAAAATTATACCATAACTACAAAATGGTGCTCTAAATTTGCAGCAACTCCTCTCTGCCCATCCAGACTCAATCACATCCCAGAGTCTTTCGTTTCTGAAAGATCATTGTCTAATGTTGTCCTTGTATACCTTGATCCTCATGCTAGTCTAACCACTACCATTTTACCCAAAAATATGTAGTTTCTTGAAACTATTGAGGCAAAAAAAAGCCCTGAAATCTGCCCAAGTCTCGATGTACAAGGGTTGGTATATGATGAACAATGGTGGCACAATAATCCCGATGGTTATTTTTAAAGAAAGAGCGGTACTGTGGAGCTGATGAAACGTTGATTTAGCTGCATTATGGTCTACTTCTTCCAGCAAAATTATACCATAACTACAAAATGGTGCTCTGAATTTGCAGCAACTTCTCTCTGCCCATCCAGACTCAATCACATCCCAGAGTCTTTCGTTTCTGAAAGATCATTGTCTAATGTTGTCCTTGTATACCTTGATCCTCATGCTAGTCTAACCACTACCATTTTACCCAAAAATATGTAGTTTCTTGAAACTATTGAGGCAAAAAAAAGCCCTGAAATCTGCCCAAGTCTCGATGTACAAGGGTTGGTATATGATGAACAATGGTGGCACAATAATCCCGATGGTTATTTTTAAAGAAAGAGCGGTACTGCGGAGCTGATGAAACGTTGATTTAGCTGCATTATGGTCTACTTCTTCCAGAAAAATTATACCATAACTACAAAATGGTGCTCTAAATTTGCAGCAACTCCTCTCTGCCCATCCAGACTCAATCACATCCCAGAGTCTTTCGTTTCTGAAGGATCATTGTCTAAAGTTGTCCTTGTACAGCTTGATCCTCATGCTAGTCTAACCACTGCCATTTTACCCAAAAATATGTAGTTTCTTGATACTAATAGAGGTCAAAAAAAGCCTGAAATCTGCCCAAGTCTCGATGTACAATAACCCCGATGATTATACCTTCAAAGAAAGAGCGGTACTGCGAAGCTTCGGAGGCCAAAAATAATGTCTATTCTGCAATAAATATTCGTTGGAATCCTTGAGCGAAAATACCGGAAGGAAGCGCGTTTCGCGCAACGAGAAATTATACGTATACGCGAACTTATACCGGACAAATTCCAATCGTGCGCAGTTGCCTCGTCATTTCGTTTCAACGAAATTCATCGGTGAATCTCACCGGGACCTCGTATAGGGCGGGCATGCAGAGGGTAAGAATTTCGACTGAAACGTGATATTCATGAATAATATATCACGCACTCTACACCCTCTATATACTCACGGATCCTTCATTCGCATCGAAATTTCTCCATTATGAACTATGTATATTTTATACAGATGTTCACGGGGAGCCTGAACCGATATGTACCGTAAAATCTCTACAAAGACGCGTGTATATATGTACATGATCTATCCATGATCGCCAAGAGACTTGGGAAATTTATACGCGGGGATCGTTTAAGATCGATCCGTACGGATCCTGAGCAAGAAATTTTGCCCTACCGATACATATACCTCTACATATAACGTGTGTGTGTAACGATCATGTATGTGTGAGTGTGTGTGTGTGTGTGTAAGTATGTAAAACGATACAGGTGTACTGTTATAGTCATGTACGTGACCCTCGCGGATGCTCCGACTGGTGGTTACGATGGCCTTTAGACGATTTTGCGACACGAAATACGAAGGAAGTCTCTGCTATCCGTGCAGCAATACACACCGGACCGAACCAAAAAAAAATACCAATATAGACTACCCAGAAGCGCGAGAGAGTCCTTTCGTAAAACGCGTCTCGAATAAAGGAACGACCTGCATGGTTACCGTATATATGTCTATCGCGCAGACTGTGGAAAAACTAGTAAGATATATATAGTGTGCAGACGGAGTTTTGGCAAAAGGTTTACGTGTCGCGCGCGGTCATTGCCGAGGATTCGGTACGTCTGTGTAGCGTCACGTTGCGTCGCGAGAGACGGAACACCCGGACGAGAAACTTTTTCATTCGAGTCGTCGCGCGATACGGAGGCTTCCCGAGAACGTTCGTGACTCGAAAACGGCATCTCATCTATATTGCTCGCGGATCACGAATCGCCCGTGGCACGAAGTGCAAAACTGCCCAGAGTAGCCGGAGAGGGGATGAATCGGGCCAGTTCGACAAATGAGAACGACGCATGGACCGATCGCGATAGAAAAACTGTTTTACGAGACCGTTGAACCGACCAACCCGTTCTTTATGGTCTCTAAGCAGTACAGGAATTCGTTTGAACAATTTTTGTTCGCATTTCGAGGTCTATTCGCGTTTAATGAGAACGTCGCATGGACCGATCGCGATAGAAAAACTGTTTTACGAGACCGTTGACCCAACCAACTTGTTCTTTATGGTTTCTAAGCAGTGCCTGAATTCGTTTCAACAATTTTTGTTCGAATTACAAGGTCTGTTCGCCTTAAATGAGAAGGACGCGCAGACCGCGATCACAAAAGTTCAACCAACAGGCAAACTTTCTTCTTTGTGGTCCGCGCACGGTGTATATTACGAGACAATCGCGATCTAAAACGCCACCATTTTAGAATTTACAAAGAAAATTATTAATAACGCTTGGATGATTCATTTGCAAATATAATTATCCTGAAAAAGAAAAACTGAAAATTGCGACACTCGTCACAGCAATTATTCGCTGTGTGCAGTGCCATACTATAGCGGCTGAGAACGACTTAGAGCGCCCATGGTGGCGAGAATGCGCATGTTTTGCTGGAGTCGCGTAGTGCAATTGAGGGCAATATAATAGAGAAGTCGCGGAAAGGAAATTTAAACTGTTGCGTGAAGTCATGTAAGAATGTTTTCCGCTACGCAACTTCGGAAATTAAGTTTTACGCGTTTCCGACAGCAATTTATAAAGTTGAGCAGCGCAAAAACTAGATTCGTTGGGTGCAAAAAACAAAGAAAGTAAAATTCTTGAGGTTAAACGTGCATCTATATTGTCTGGTATGAAAAATTCATGTCAGGATATTATAATACAAATAAATTGATTTTTTTTTTCCTTTTTAGTAGCTCTCATGATTGGCTACCCGAATATGCGGTGAGCACTTCGTGGTTAATCGTTCATCTACGTTACAATCAAGTCCGAGTTACGTCTTTCTTGTTCTCGATGCGAGCCTCGTCGGTCCGTATGACAAGACCGACAAGGTTCATGCTTAGCCTCAAATTGAGAAGGAAAAGTAGCCGTAAACCTATTTTCATTACATCGTAATACGTCGATTTATTTTTTTTTTTTTCAACGCAGTTATAGTCAAGCTCACCTCGAAAAATTCTATGCAGCACGAATATAAACGTTCGCTTATTAAAATTAATCCAACAAGGTTTCGCCCGTGTAAATAAATGAGAGCTATTCCAGCAAAATTTGCGGAGTACAGCCGGCCGCGGCGCCACTTGGCTTTCTGCACGCAGCGAATAGGACTAACCTGGAACAATGATTCGATCTTACGAGTCGAGTCCAGATGTAACTTTTTGAATAATCATACGCATAGTCATTACTCTGAAAAATCGTTTTAAATGGTTCTTTGTATGGTTTCAATTTCGATCACTGTCGATCGCAGAGCGTCACTCAAGGAGACGCGCATTCGAGGGTCGGGAGAAAATTGAATGGACGAATCGAAGACGAGAACAATGAAAAAGATTGTAGACCCAGAGAGAGAGAGAGAGAGAGAGTAAGAGAGAGAGAGAGAGAGAGAGAGAGAGAGAGAGAGAGAGAGAGAGAGAGAGAGAGAGAGAGAGAGAGAGAGAGAGAGAGAGAGAGAGAGAGAGAGAGAGATCAGAGCAATCGTACCGAGACTTTATTCGATTCGCGCCTCTACGAACTTGGAACGAACGATCCCCTGTCCACGTGACCAGGATCGAGAAGCGAGATTCGAAGTTACATCGCGACGTGGGGCTTTTTTTTCTCGCTTATTTCATTCTCGATTCGTCGTGCCGAGAAAGCACGAAACGACGAACGTGTTTACTGCACGGTAAAACGGCGCCAACGTACCCGAAACAATTTTACAAAGAGAAAGGAATAGTAGGTCTTATTGCTTTTATTTATTTTTTTTTTACTTTTATTTCCACTCAGCATCGTCATTCGGGGATGGGAAGTTTTATTTTTGGGGATTTTAAGTTTTCAAAGTTCACTTTAACGATGACCAATGGATTTGACACTGTAAAATTGTTTCCTGCATAATTCGGGCAATCTCACGTATCAGGGGGGGAATTGGCCACGGCAACTACTGGGATGGGTGACCGCTCGGTGTCGTGCATAGGCCAACTAACCGAGCGAGAGAGACAATTTTTTTTTTTTTTTTTTGAGTTTCTGGCAGCGATAAAAGGGAAATTCGGCAAAATTCAGGACTTTGGATAGGAGAAAAATGGCGATAAATAATTTTCATTCAGAATGTTTTGCTTCTTCAATTTTTTTATATTACGAAATGCATGAAAAATATTTGTTTTTTTCTACCTTATCGCTGTGTATCCACGATTGAACTCGTCGATCTTCCCTGATCACGAGTCTCACTGGCTAATCTTATAAATTAGAAAATCTGGGTTACAAAAAAAAAGTTTATTGACTCTCACTTGGGGGGAAAAAGAAGAAAAAAAAAACCCGCCAAACTCATCGGCGAGGATACATCAGAGGCGATTTATCCTCGGATTCATGTTGGCTAATTCATGCTGAAGTATCTTCGGTATATCGAGAAGATAAGCGTCATTGTCGTCCAGCAACATTGACTTTATCGTTCTCATAGCGATATCCCGAAGACTGTACATAGGTATGGTTATGTGAACGATATGAGGGGGCGGCTGACGACGTCGCGCGTCGCCAGTTCTCGATGACGATGGCTCCGGATAATAAACGTCTTTTCCATTCGCCATGAACCTGCGAAACAAGACACAAAAATGCCTGCTAAGCCCCGATTCCCCGTTGTAACGTTCGAATAAAACGATTCGAAAAACAAAACGACGAATCGTCGTGATAAAAATTTTCGTAGTGGCGGGAGAGGGCAACAAAAATCCACGTTTGTACAACTTTTTTTTCCGATTGCAAGAATAATTTGACGGTTATTGCGTCAACTTTTGTCTAATATGACGTACAAACTGTAATCAAAATTAACAGTAACAATCGTAAATATGAATCGAAAGACCTTTCATTATTTTGAATTCGGTTTTTCGAGCAAATTCCAACGCAATAATGCCAGCTGTTTGAATAAAAAATTTTAAAAATCAACATTTTCGTTTTGAATTGTTGGCCCAAATGCGTGTTTCGAGTACGTTAGCAGAATTCAAAACAGAGCTGGGCAAAGTAACTGAAAGTACTTCAAGTACAAAGTACTGTAAGTACTTGAAGTACTTGTGTATTTAAAGTACCAAGTACTGAGTACTTTAAGTACGAAGTATTTAAAGTACCAAGTACTGAGTACTTTAAGTACGAAGTATTTAAAGTACCAAGTACTGAGTGCTTTAAGTACGAAGTATTTAAAGTACCAAGAACTGAGTACTTTAAGTACGAAGTATTTAAAGTTCCAAGTACTGAGTGATTTAAGTACGAAGTATTTAAAGTACCAAGAACTGAGTACTTTAAGTACGAAGTATTTAAAGTTCCAAGTACTGAGTGCTTTAAGTACGAAGTATTTAAAGTACCAAGAACTGAGTACTTTAAGTATGAAGTATTTAAAGTACCAAGTACTGAGTACTTTAAGTACGAAGTATTTAAAGTTCCAAGTACTGAGTGCTTTAAGTACGAAGTATTTAAAGTACCAAGTACTGAGTACTTGAAGTACGAAGTATTTAAAGTGCCAAGTACTGAGTACTTGAAGTACGAAGTATTTAAAGTACGAAGTATTTTAATAAATACTTAAAATTCGTCAAGTATCAAGTATAAAATACTTTTCAAGTTTTCAGGTATACATCTCGTAAGTTCCAGTACTCATATTTGATTTCTTACGTACTCTTTAAGCTCATTTGATCTTGATTCGAGTACTTTTTGTATCAAAACATATTTTCACATTGTGCAATCCATTCAGGTCGGGCAGATTGAAACAAAAATATTTAAACGAAGAATTAGAAATAATTTTAAAAAAATATCATTGACGATTTTAATTAACTCAGATTTGAAAAAGAAAAGAAAAAGATTATAATACGAGGATTGTGAAAAACGGAGCCAATTATCAAGTACCGTAACTACTCGAAGTGTCAGGTACATCAAGTACCGAGTACTTTAAGTACTAAATATTTAAAGTACTTGAGGTATCAAGTACTTAAAATATATCGATTATCAAGTATGAAATACTTTTCAAGTTTTCAGATTTACATCTCGTAAGTTCTAGTACTTATATTTGATGTCTTACGTACTCTTTAAACTCATTTGATCTTGATTCGAGTACTTTTTATATAAAAACATATTTTCACATAATGCAATTCACTCAGGCTAAGATGGCGCAGAAATTTCATCAATTATGTATTCAAAGCGCGTTATCCATGCAACCATCAGCAAGACGTATTCAAGAGTACTTTATACTTGGTACTTGAAAGAGTACTTTAAGTACAGGAAAGTACTTGAAAATTTAAGTAAAAAATACTTAAAATACAGGTCAATTACTTGGAAATTCAAGTACAATACTTGAAATACCTTTAAAGTACTTTGTACTTCAAGTATTGTACTTTCAGTACATCGCAAGTACCGGATACTTGAAGTACTGCCCAGCTCTGTTGTATTGTGTACATTATTTATCCTTGAATTCCATGAACTTCAAAAAATCATACAACTCCATATCAGTAAAAGCTGCACGTCTGCTAATATTTTTTTTCGTATTTACGGGGTCTTAACCTGGCTAGAGTTTTTTTTTTTCCACAACATGTTCACAACTACTTGCCGCGATAACACAGAGTCCTGGACGTCTGCCTTACGTTTTTTTTTTTTTTTTTTGCAGTATACAAGTAATGTTATCAATGCGATAGATCAATAGGCAGACGTGAGCACATAATTTAGCACCCTCGTTTTTCTTTTACAAATTTGAAGGGATGTAATTAAAAAATGCAGCGACACCCGACCTTGATTGACATATCACCTGATCGATTCGTATTGAGCTGAACTGCAATACCTATTCAATATGAAACATGAAGAAATCGTATACCAAAATCCTTTGTTAAAAAAAAAAAACAAAGAAATTTTTATTTGGTCAGATTCGGTATCGTCTCCGTTAAAGCGATACAACTTCCTTGAACGCGTCCGGTGAGTCTCAACTTTTTTTCAACATAAAATATCCGTAATATCCAACGTACACGCGATAATTTTTATTTTTTTGCCATCTCCGATCCAAGTTTACGAATTATAGGCCTAAAAATACGCGATTCTATGCTGCTGTCACAAGTACCAAGACCTCATGTATCAATGTCGATTTTCAGGTCTTAATTTCTCTTTGTAATAAGCAGCGCGTAACCGAGCTTGAGATTTCGTTAACACGAGAGGGTCGATGTACCGAAGCATTGATCGATTAAAAATTGAAGCTACCCCTTTTTGATAGACGTATTCACGATAGGACTACCTCAAAGTTTCACGATCTTTATGAAATTTTACGGAATATTTTACCTCTCCATGGTCTGTGACTCGACGAAGATCCATGGATGAGTAACGAAAGTTCCCATATTCAGATGACCGCCGGCCTCGAGTCTCCCATAAGTGACGGTCTGACCCTCGTAATTGATCCAGAAAATTTCGATCTCGTAGCGCGTAGCGTTGACGAATCTCACGAACGACGTCTGTCGATTGTTGATCGAACGTATGTTGGGCAAACCCTCGTTCGTACCCATTTAAGCGGATATTAAAAATTTTACAACGGGATCAGGGCTACGGGAAATTTATCCGGCCACAGGAATCCTCATCCGGATCTTTCTTTCTTTCTTTCTTTCTTTCGAGCTCTGAAATATACAACGAATTCCCGGAGCTCAATAGAATGTAATATTGGAACATTGAGTCGCGATTTATGATTCACGAATTTCATTGTGTCTCGATGAAGAAAATTTTACCCGGACATAGGGAAAAAGTGTGATGTGCGATGTATGATGGAACTCTGAATTATGTCATTTTTCTCAATAATATACTTCATTTTATGGACTTTTCGAGTAATTTTATTTTTCTATTTACCAATGACAGAGAAAATGTGTTTTTATTCAAATCAGAACTGAGCAAAGAACCTGAAAGTACTTCAAGTACAAACTACAAAGTGCTGTAAGTACTTAAAGTACCCGTGTATTTCAAGTATAATATACCGTAAATACTTGAAGTACTAAATATTTTAAGTACTTGAGGTATAAAGTACTTTAAATACCTCAAGTATCGAGTATCGAATACTTTTCAAGTTTTCAGGCATACATCTCGTAAGTTCTAATACTTTTATATTTGATTTCTTACGTACTCTTTAAACTCATTTGATTTTGGTTCGAGTACTTTATGTATCAAAACATATTTTCATTTTTTACAATTTACTCGGGTTAGGCAGATTGGAACAGAAACAATTAAACGAAGAATTAGAAATAATTTTTTAAAAATAGCATTGACGATTGTAATTAAGATTTATTTAATAGCTTCAGGTTTGGAAAATAAATAAAGAATATAATACACGGATTTTTAAAAACGGAGCCAAGTACCAAGTACCGTAACTACTTGGAGTACCAAATATTTCAAGCACTTGAGGTATAAAGTACTTGAAATATCTCAAGTATCAAGTATCAAATACTTTTCAAGTTTTCAGGTATACATCTTGTAAGTTCTAATACTTACGAGATGTATACCTGAAACTTCAAGTATTAAGTACAAAGTACTGTGAGTACTTAAAATACTCGTGTATTTCAAGTACCAACTACCGTAAATACTTGAAGTACCAAGTAATTCAAGAACTAGTACTACTAGTACTACTACTACTACTTGAGGAAGTACTCAGTACTTGAAGTACCAAGTACTTCAGGTACCGAGTACTTGAAGTACTAAATATTTGAAGTACTTGAAGTATCGAGTAACAAATACTTTTCAAGTTTTCAGGTATACATCTCGTAAGTTCTAATACTTATATATTTGATTTCTTACGTACTCTTTAAACTCATTTGATTTTAATTCGAGTACTTTTTGTATCGAAACATATTTTCACATTGTGCAATTTACTCGTGTTAGGCAGATTGGAACAGAAATGTCAAAGCGAAGAATTAGAAATTATTTTTAAAAAAATAGCATTGACGATTGTAATTAAGATTTATTTAGCTTCAGATTTTAAAAAGAAAAAATGAAGACTATAATACACGGATTGTTGAAAACGGAGCCATGCATTGGCAACGACGCACCGTAACTACCGTTTGAGCGGTCATTCCTTACAATCTTAACCAAAAGATGGCGCAGAATGTTCCTTAATTATATATTGAAAGGCTTTATATATGGATCCATTAGCAAGACGTATTTAAAATTACTTCATACTTGATACTTGAAAAAGCACTTGAAAATTTAACTACGATACCCAAAATACTTTTAAAGTACTTTGTACTTCAAGTACTGTACTTCGAGTAAATCGCAAGTATACCGGGTACTCGAAGTATACTGCCCAGCTCTGATTAAATTTTTAAAAGACCCTCCATGCGATTTTTTGGTTTATTTTCCATTTTCGTCATATTGAAAAAATTCGTTGCATAAAATTGGCATTAAAAAAAATGCACTTTACGGTCGGCTTAACGAACAATCCGGCATTTTTTTATGGCACACTTTTGTCCGGCGGTGTATGGTAAGCGTAAATAACGAAATGAAATGAATAATAAAAGCAACGAGACAGCGAAGAGTATTTGTTGTTTGCTACCCCATCGGGATCCTCCACTTTCCCCTCGGCTTATAAAACGGGGGGAAAAAAACGGGCAAACGTCGAAACTCCATTATCCCTCGAGCGATTTTATTTTTCATTTTTTTATTATTATTTCAATATATTTATATATATTCTCCTATAGCTGTTCGTGCGACGCAATGCACGGACAGCTACAGGAGAAAAAGAAATCTAGCTGCTGGCGAGGAGAATCCGCCAATACTCACCGCCCGCTCTGGGACAATATAAATAGGCGAGGATTCCTCTTCGTTCTCAATTTGAATTGATATATATACGAAGGATCCCGGACTAAATCGACAGATCCTTTAATTACTTGTTTGTTTGTTTTCGAATTAAAAAAAAATTACGAACATTTCGTTCCGTGGAAACGATTTTTGATAAAAAAAAATCATTTTTAAAAGGCTGCTTATTGTTGAAGAAAATCTACAGATAATACCTGGTTTTTACCTTATATTATGGTTTAACGAGGTCATAAAAAAGCGAGAAAATTATAAACTTACACACATCGCTTCCTATTTATTTTATCTCGACCACGGAGCTCTTTCTCTTTCTCCGTCTCTCTTCTCTCTTTCTCCATGAGATTTCCAAAAAAATTCAAAATTTCATAAAGTCTGAACCATTCCATAGCTTTTTGCCAAATTGAATACCATATATCCTGGTCTCCTAGCCTATTGATGCAAGAAGTTTTGACCTGACAGCTAAAAATTTACGAGAGCGAGCACAGAATTTTTGTAAAACTCCAAATTCAATAAAATCTTAAGTTCTTTAGCAAATTTAATGAAAATTTTAACAAACTGTAGGGATTTACTGTCCTAGTTATGTGCAAAATTTGGGTACGATTGCTCAAGACGTTCTTGGGATATAACTGTTTGAATTTTGCAAGGCCAGCACATACTTACGTCCAGACATTTTTTCTAAGTGTGATTTTTTGACTATTTGGAACATTTTAAGCAATCTGACATGAAAATCTCAAAAAAAAAAAAATTCCTTCATGAAAACCAAGCTTCCTCTATGAGGAAGGATAAGCAAAATTGTATAAATTCCCAAGAGTGAGGGATCTGTCAATTTGGTCTGAAACGCCCCGTGTATATAAATATTCTTGTATACTGTCTGAAAGAGAGGAGTAAGGAGAACCCTCGGGAAAAGCACACTCACTTTCTCTCTCTCTCTCTCTCTCTCTCTCTCTCTCTCTCTCTTTCTCTTTCTGTCTTCATCCCATCGTAAATCCATTGCATACGTATATATGCATAAATGTAGCTCAAAAAAAAAAAACAATTTCTTTTCAGATTGCGTTGTTCATCGAGGTACTTTTACTTTGTCATGAGGGAATAGCTCACGAGAATCGACAGTCCTGTAAAACAAGATTCATCGCTGCCCCGTCAATTTTAAAATTTAAGGCAGACGCTTTATTTTTTCGAAAATTTCAAAATACAAATATCGAGGCTGCTCATTAGTGCGTATATACGTATTATTTGACGAGTGACATTTTCATGCAACTGCCAATCGACATAAAATTTTTAACATTTAATTCCATCAATAACAATTTGCTCATTAACTCTGTCCTTTTATTCATTCAACCAGAAATTTTACTTTGAAAATTTTTTCATCTGACAACGTCATTCGATTGGTCGATGATCTACAAACTTTTCTCAAAAATGAATCGTCGAATAATCAGGCAAAATATAATAGACGAGGAAAAGGATTCTAGAAAGAATAAAATAAAATAAATTGCAAATTTGATTTAATAAATTGGAAACATAAATCACGGAGCATAAGTGCTTAATTATTATAACCTTCGATTGTGAATAAGTGATTATGTAACCGAGACTTAAAAATTAGCAAGGAGAAGAGAGAGAGAAAGAGAGAGAGAGAGAGAGAGAGAGAGAGAGAGAGAGAGAGAGAGAGAGAGAGAGAGAGATTGATTGATTGATTGATTGATTTAATATGCCCAAGCAACGCTAAAGGGCAAAAGGTTACATTTTGTGTACAATATTACACAAAATGAGAGAGAGAGAGAGAGAGAGAGAGAGAGAGAGAGAGTTTGGTGCGAAAACGAAAAAAAAAAACGTTTTCAATCGAGAATGAAGCAAATGAAATGAAATTTGAGAAATATCATATGTGTACAGTGAATTGAGAAAATTATTCGTGTCAAGCGATATAGGAAGCTGCGAGAGAAGATTTTCAACTCCTAACCACACGGGACACCCTCGGACTGCTCCGAAATGTCACGCGCTCGTTCACTTTATCACTGAACCCTTGTTACACCCTCTTGGGCCGAGAGATACGAACACATTTGTTATTCAAGCCACGTGTGTTGTGGGGCTTCATATATGAGGACGATTTCGTCTTTTCACGCGCCCGCGGGTCTATGCACACCCGACAAGGAACTATCGCGCAATAACGAAACTGCGAAGTCACATACACGCCAAATGGTTTTATTCCTATGCCTTAAAAATAAAATTCAAAAAAAAAAAAAATGTGCATTTATAAGCACGAAGGGTTGTCCAAAAATTTCTCAAGACCAGTGTTGGGCGTTTTTTATATTAATTATATTCTAATTACAAATTAAAAAGTAATTCGTAATTGAAAAAAAATTACTACTTATCATTTCAATTTGTAATTAGAAGAATAAAAAATATATCAATTACAATTGTAATTTGTAATTAGAAAAATTTCAATCACAAGTTACAAATGTAATTAGTATCGATTTTTTTTCTAATTACAAATTGAAAATGTAATTAGAATCGATTTTTCTTCTAATTAGAAATTAAAAATTTCATTAGAATCATTTTTTTTCTATTTACAAACTACAAATGTGATACTTTTACCGAATTTCGCGCGGAGACGCCCTTTTATGATCGGCGTGTTCAATTGTACGCATTTTTGAGAATGAATTTTTTCATTGATAATCTACTTTCTCAATTTTACACCCACAATATTGCGAAAGATGTTTCGAGGCCCCCCCTTATCAAGCCACTTACTTGTTGTAATTTGTAATTAGAAGAAAAACCGACTCTAGTTAAATTTGTAGTTTGTAATTAGAGAAAAAACCGATTCTAATTACATTTGTAATTTTTATTTAGAAGAAAAATCGATAATAATTACATTCGTAATTTGTAATTGAAATTATTCTAATTACAAATTGCAATTGTAAGTAGTAAGTTTTTCTTTCCTAATTACAAATTGAAAATTTAATTACCATTTTTGCCTCTTAATTATAAATTACTAATGTAATTAGTAATTTAAATGTAATTAATTACACAAAGTAATTAGCGGTGCCCAACACTGCTCAAGACATTCGATCGTTTCGCGTCAGAGTTGTGCTAATTCGACAGGATCGTTGTTGGCGAAGCCTACGAATTGAGATATAGAATTGTCGTTGGGTAGCGTATACTCGATAATCTTCTCAACTATATCAAACGCTCGTTCCCGCCAACAATTTCATTTTGTTTCGAATTCAAAATTCTTCAAATTCTTATTAATATACGAAAAAATTCCTCCATCTCGGTCGGAAAATTGCGAGCGTTTGATTAAATCGGTGAGATAGAAAAAAAAAAACAGTATGCAATTTTCATAGGACCAGAGGAAAGAGCGACACGATCGGATAGCGCGAGATTTTTTTTTTTTTCATCTGAAACGAAACGCGTCGCGTTATTAAAGTTTCATGAGAGGAGAGCGAATGAAATTCTGGAAAATTTCGTGATATCAACGCGGGAGCCAGGGGATTTGTAATAATGAAAAAGACGACATGGACCGACGAGTTTACGGTTGAAAATCTCGCGGTCTATGGGGAGTTGGACAACCGCGGGAACGATGCGCAAAAAAATATGCGAGGATAAAGAACAGCGTGGGTGGTTTGCAACAGTCAAAGCGAAGAATTCATCGTCGCGTTGGATCGCGTCTCGCCCTGTTGTTTTCCACTTCGTTGGGACTTTGTTAATCAAATTATCACTCGCACTTTTCCATACATTCGTATAGAACTTGTATTTGCGAAAAAAAAAAGTAATAAATAAAAGAACGAAGAGGAAAGAACTGGAGTGGGAAAATTCTGCGAGATGCGGTAGTGGATTGTCGCGGTAGAATAATCGAAAAAAAAAGACATCTGCATTCACATCAAGGCTCAAAAGTATTTTACGACTCTCGATTATTCCAAAAATCCTAAAATATTTATTTTCTTAAAATATGTTTTTTTTTTTGTAAACATTCGATTGAACCGTGTAAATGAAAATAAATTTTTAAAAATAATACCACTTTTTAGATGTATCAAGATCAATAATTGCAATCTCAATTTTCACGCAAGGGCTTTGATTTATAAATTAAAATTTTCCAATTAAAAAAAAAGTATATCGAAATTGAAAAAAAATGTTGCAAAATTAATTCTCCCTGCAATTCCTTGTGAATTAAATTTTCAATCTACGTAGATCATTCGAAATATCTCGATTTATGTCGTAAAACAATTTTCAAAGAAAATTCATGCGTTGTAAAAATATTATTCAATATATAATAATACGAGAAAGCTTTATCGGTTATATTAAACCTGCGCATGACAAATTGGGATTAATTTTCTCCTCGTTATGGCAATTACCATCTCCTCGGATGTTTTCCTGGTAATATTCTTAACCCACGCTACGAAAAAAAAAAAAAAAAAAAACAAAAAAACAAATACGCGTAATAAGATCCAACACTATGGACCGTATACGAGGATCGTCATTGCGCGATAAGTGATTTGAACTCACGCGGACAATGATCTTTTGCCTCGAAGATACACCTCGTGTGATTATGTTCATCGCCGTTTTTTTTTTTTTTTAATTTTCTCTTTAACATTTTGTAGATCATCACGAATTAGACGATGGAAAGTCGATTTTTTCCAAAATTCGATTTTGTCGTTAAAGTTTCTTAATTAACACTATATTGGGTCTTCGATAGCCAACCAATAAACATATTTTTTTTTCATCACGCATTTAATATTATAAATATTTATAAATATAATATAAATATTATAATATTATTTATTTATTTATTTATTTATTTATTTATTTATTTATTTATTTATTTATTTATTTATTTATTCATTTAATTATGTGGGCGTGTGTGTGTGTGTGTGTGCGTATATAAATTCAAATGTGCTAGAAGAGTGAAATATAGTTCGTGACCCGGTGCATCGGGGCATTATATTCCCCGAGACTCGACTCGAGGATCGATGACACACACACACACACGTTCTGCAATTGACATGCAATACCTATATAGACACATATAAATTGCATCTCGATGCTCGGCTGAAACGAACCGCGAGAATCCCGATGACACAGGTTTCCCAATCGTGCAGATGTTACGGGGAAAAAAAAAAGAGAGACAAAAAAACTTTCCCGAACTGTTCACTCGATGCATATGTGCAATTGTGTGCTCACCGGATCGTGTATACCAATGCACATGGCGAGAGTAAAATACTATTTAACCATTATAGCGAACTCTCCTCCCTCACCCCGCAGCAGTCATGCTGCAATCTTTGCGAAAGTCGAGAGGTCGCCGGTGAATCTCTCGTAATTAAGGATAATATGGCACATATACATTTTGTATTATACAGCCTGAGGCTGATGCTGTAGGTGATACAGAGAGAGAGAGAGAGAGAGAGAGAGAGATCTCCAGACATTTAACAGAGGGACACTATGGGATAAAATCGGTTAATGTAATTTTAATTGTAATTCTTCGTCGTCGAATTCGATGAATCTCCAGCAATAATAATGCGAAATCTCAATTATTAAAATTAAAAATGCTAAGCAGATGTGAAAAGAATTTTGTTTTTTACAATTTACAATTTTCTTTTCGCATTACCCTCTGTCTTTGAACGAACTTAAATGAAGTTTGGAAAAAAAAATTACCGGAGTTGAGAACGATATCTTTTAATTGGATTTTGTTTATGACAATTTATTAAAAAGTTTAAAAAAATTTTGATCACATTACCAATGAAACGAGTATTCAGAATAGTATAATTAAGTTATTTTTGTTATATTTAGAATTTTATTGAATTCGAACAGATATTTATCCGAGGCAAACATTGTACCGTATTCGTATCGAATATATTTATTTATTAAAATCTACAAGTATATATGTTGCATCCACGTTGCCAAAATATGTACTAATTTAATTAAAAATTGTTATTGCTTGATATATAACTATCATTATTAATATTAATGTTAGTCTTCTAAAATAATAATAATACTAATAATAATAATAGCTATATAGTGAATAATAATTATTATTAATTATATTAATCAGAGCTGGGCAGTGCTTCAAGTACCCGGTACTTGCGATATACTGGAAGTACAGTACTTGAAGTACAAAGTCCTTTAAAATTATTTCAAGTATTGCACTCAAATTTTCGAGTACTTTCCTGGACTTCAAGTACTTTTTCAAACCGCGCATGAAGTACTTTTGAATACGTCTTGCTAATGTTTTCATGTATAACGCCTTTGAATATATAATTGAAAAACGTTCTGCGCCATCTTTTGGTTAGGATTGTAAGGAATGACCGTTCAAAGGCTCAAGCTACGGTATAGTTACGGTGTCATTATCAATCCATGGCTCCGTTTTTAACAATCCGTGTATAATAATCTTTATTTTTTCTCTTTCAAACCTGAAGCTAAATAAGTCTTAACTACAATCGTCAATGCTATTTTTTAAAATTATTTCTAATTCTCCGTTTAAATATTTCTGTTCCAATCTGCCTAGCCCGAGTGAGGTGCACAATGTGAAAATATTTTTCGATACAAAAAGTACTCGAATAAAAATCATATGAGCTTAAAGAGTACGTAAGAAATCAAGTATGAGTACTGGCACTTACGAGATGTATAACTGAAAACTTGAAAAGTATTTGATACTTGATACTTGACCTATTTCAAGTACTTGATTCCGCAAATACTTCAAATATTTAGTACTTCAAGTAGTTACGGTACTTGTTAATGGCTCCGTTTTTAATAATCCGTGTATTATAATCTTTACTTTTTCTCTTTCAAACCTGAAGCTAAATAAATCGTAATTACAATATCAACAATGCTATTTTTTAAAATTATTTTTAACTCTTCGTTTAAATATTTCTGTTCCAATCTGCCTAACCTGAGTAAATTGGCACAATACGAAAATATGTTTTGGTACAAAAAGTACTCGAATAAAAATCATATGAGTTTAAAGAGTACGTAAAAAATCAAATATATATACCAGAACTTACAAGATGTATACCTGAAAACTTGAAAAGTATTTGATACTTTATACTTGACGTATTTCAAGTACTTGATACCTCGAGTACTTCAAATGTTTACCGTATTTGGCACTTGAAATGCACGAGTACTTCAAGTACTTACAGTACTTTGTACTTTGTACTTGAAGTACTTTCACGTACTTTGCCCCAGCTCTGATATTAATACATATTTTACGGCAACGTGAACGCGACATATAATACTTGTAGATTTTTACAAATAAATATATTCGATACGAATACGGTGCGATGTTTGCCTCGCATATAAATATCCGTTTGAATTCAATAAAATTTTTAATCTAACAAAAAAAAAAATTCGATTATACGAATATTCCGAGTATTCGTTTCATTGGTAATGTGATCAACATTTTTTTTATTTTCAATAAATTTTCATAAACAAAGGCCAATAAAAAACAATATCGTTCTCAACTCGGGTAATTTTTTTTTCGCAACATCGACGCATATACACGCGTAGATTTGATCTATATTCATTGTTGTTATTGTTATTATTTTGAATCATACGGTAAATATTAATCGATCTGAATAAAATTTTGGTTACTATAACGCGATTGGTCGTTATAGATCCGTGCATATGGGATATGCGGGATTATTCGCTCGTCCAAATCCATTGGGATTGCGCGGATAAACGGAGTAATCAGGCCTGTTGCTCGTACAGTCGAGGTACGATATACAATAATGCTGATGCGATACGATTATATGCAATTCTATACGCACCGTGTATACGTACACAGATGGATTTAGTATTACCAGCGAGCGTCAAGTTCGTGTATTTAGAGCACGAGTTGACGAGATGATGAGGAGACAGAGAGAAATTCGCGGGACTATTATATGAGATCGTCGAGAGATTTCTCCAGCGCATAGAACACACAGGATTTGCGACAAACTGCATGCTGCGTGTGCCACATTATGCTTACTACTACTTCTCGTTCTCGCACTATTCGTGACGAGATTTTCACGACTCGAATGACGTGCTGAAGCCAATGATCTACAATTAGTCTCTCTCTCTCTCTCTCTCTCTTTCGTAAATTAACAATACCGCAGTGTCGCTACGCCCAGACGGAGCAATAGCGAGAAACGGTCCGAGAAGGAGTTTGAAAAAAAAAAAAAAAAACGAAAAAGAAAATTACGATAAAAGTACATTAAAGTTGGGAGAGGAACGAGGGAAATTCGCGCGGCCGCGAAGAATCTTGTAAGTAACTTTTCGCTTGCGGGACTTTTTCCAGATTTTCTACCAACGAGAGAACGCGGAGATACCGCAAACAAAGCTGTGATATTTCACAGATTTTATTTACATTGATAAACGTATTATCATGTAACGAGAAAAATTCAGTCTCGTCCTCATACATATATTTTGCATATCCACTGCATGCATTTTCTTCGTCATCTCTTCTCCAGTTGATTTTTGCTCGTAAATTTTTTTTTTTTTCCTCTTTTTATTCTTCTTATTTTTCGCAGAGATAAATTCGAAGGCATTGTACCCAATGGGAGGATAAAAGAGAAACTGCGTGTACGAGCTTGGTCGAAAAAGTTTCGTATCGCGAGTTTAAAGATTCACAAACTCTCGCTGTGCGTGTGTGGACTAGAGCTGATGAGTATAGTATAAGGGGACGAGGACTTTTTGGCCAGTCGGCGAATTTTTGGGGAGATCGATTGTCAGGGAGATTTTTTTTTTTTGCAATTAAGAATGCTAAACTTTTTTTTTAGTTTGAACTGCTTTGATTTTATTATTCGAATTTTCCGATCGAGAAATTTTGGTTTCTATCATTTATTGGTTCCATTGAAACGTAATTTTTTTTTTTTTAAATTGATAATTCAACGGCAGCCGGAAATTTTTGATTTTCAAACGTGGGGAGGATTCGATTTTCGTGCGTCTTCATAAAATTGATAAACTTTTTTTTTTTATTTACGAAAATACTTTTGGCCTGTCTGTGTGTGCGTTGCTCGTCCATTTTGCGATATGAACAAACGCGGTAAAATTAATTCGCGGATATCCGCGTGATAACGGTAATTAAGCGTGTTATACCGGCGCTCATATCGCGCGCCTCTTCGCTCGATCCTTCATCGTTCTATTTTCAATGGCTCGGTGAACACCGAGTAAACTTTTTTCTTGTTCACACGCGTGCACACACACAGCCACAAACACTCGTCGGCTCGTTTGTTCGTAGGAGCACGGAAAAAAAGACATTTCAAAAAATAATAACTGAAATTTAAAAAATACAACGATGAAGAGAAAAAATGCAGTTTAACACAGTAAATTAATCTCTTTACAGTGTTTTGATCAAAAAGTAATGTACGGAATATACTTCTGCACTATCTGTATAACCATATTTGTTGGTTTAAACTGTAAAAACAACTATTTCCACTTCAAAAAAGTGACACTGTAAAAATTGAAAATGCTCGCAATGAATTTTGCTATAGATAAAATGAAAAACCAATAGATTTGTACAAGAAAAATTTTTAAACTGACGCATTAAAATGAACTGTATAGAGAGAGTATTTTTACGAATGTAAGACATAACGAAAAATACTAAATTGTCTATGAAAAACAGAAATTGAAATTAAAAAAAATTGTAGCACGCTTTCGTCGAATTCAACTGTGAAAATGATGGAAAAATTACAGTTTTAAAATGTGTATGGGAAATACGACGCAAACAAGCAATTCATAAGGATCAATAAGCGTTCATAAAATCAATGGCGTAGTGGTATAGAGTGTCGGTCGTTAGGTAGGTCGTTAGGTAGGTCTCAGGTAAAATCTCAGGTAGGCTCAAAATTAATTTCGACGGAAAAACGTCCGGACCACCAAGCCGGAAACACTCGTAAAAAAAAAATCTCCGAATCTTTAATTTTTTTTTTTTTAAATCATTATTTAAGGATCGAAAGTGTTGAATTCGTTTACTGCGGAGGATCGCGGGTTCAAATCCCGGTCAATGACGATTTTTTTTTTTGCAAAATTCACAGTATTTTCAAAGATAATGGAACAGCAGTTTTAAATTCGTTCATCGATTTAATTGTTAATTTATAGATAATAAACTACATTTATTATGCTAATTCGACCCGCGCTTTTCAAAATCTTCTAAACTTTTATTTTTTACAGTTCACATTGCAATTTCTCAAACATTAAACCCAAAAAGATGCGCTATTTTATATTATAATTTATTTCACGATTTGTACAATTTGTCACAGTGGTAAACTCTATTTACACTTTTAAACTGTAAAAATTCATTCTATCACTTTCAAATTCTATTTCAAATTCTAAAGAATTTCCGAAGTTTTCCTCCCGAGAGGCATTCTCTATTAACAAAACTGTAAAACATATGATGGAAACATGACTAGAATTCACAGAAAATTTTTTTCCGTGAGGGAATTTATTTATTTATTTTATTTTTGTTAACAAGTATTTTTCTTGTACGGAGAGAGAAGAGGATGGATAATAACACGTGGCGGTAGGAAAAGGCACGCGATAGCGAGAGATGACGAGAATGGAAGAGAGAGAGAGGCGTTAATTAGGATTTTCGCATTCCAGGCTAGCTATGCAATGACCATACTTATTCGTTTCAATTATCGCTCTGCTAATTGGAACTCTGGATCTATTTAGCCGGGTCGCAGCGAGAAAAGGCGACGAGAAAACGAGTAGAAAATTTATCGGTACATAATGTATGTTTTTTTTTTTTTTTTCATGCGATGAACATTTATTTGGTGCCTGAACTTTTCATCCGAATTTCTTTTTTTTTTTTTTATTAAATTTCTTCTTCGTTAATTCGTTTTTTTTTTCTCAAAGAATTTACTAGCTTTGATTGAACTAATCTCAAGTGGAGTGAAACATAACTGCGAAGGAAATTGATTCGATCGGAGCAATCAGAACGATTTCTCAATCCTACTGCAGGCTTCAGGGCACCGGAAACGATAGGGGAAGGGGGAGAGTTATTAACCAAATCCTTTGGCAAATTAGTCAATTATATATCGTCGAGAATCCGTAAGGAAATCAACCTGATTGGCTTCCAGGTTCGATGCCGGAATATTTGGACTTCTTATAAAATATTTTAATTATTTATCGACATTGCAGTGAGAGATTCGTCAAAAAAAAAAAAAAGAATTTTATTTGCATTTTAAGGAGCTGAAAGTCTTTTTTTTCATAACTGTCGGGAGAAAATTTTTTTATTGTAAAAGTAAAACGAAAAATTCTGGCTGTCGTGATTTTGTCAAAAAAAATCCCTCTGCTCAACGACCAATAATTTAAATAACGAAAAACATGATTTTCACACATCAGTAATTACCTACGTCATGAATTTTGATTTATGAAAAAAAAAGATCATATACAAAACTTGTATTAGAGAAGACTTTGAAGAAAGAAAAATTACAAAAAAAAGCCAAATCCATGCACAACTTTTTGAGATATTTGAATTCTAAAAAAGAAATAAACAAATTGAAAACTTTCACATTGCTTCATCATTGCAAAATTACCTCTGGGAGGAGATGGTTTTCGTAGTTTCGTAAATGTGGAGGAGATGGGCTTTCGTAATTTTGGCTTCCTCATAGAGAAAGCTTACCGTAAGGATGAAGCAATGTGCAACGTTTCCTTTCCGAATTCAATTTTTTCCTGTAAAATTTAATTATCCGTCACCTGGCGTAATTGTCTAAATTTTTTTTTTCTTGGGTTGATAATCTCAAATTTGCGAGACCGATATTTTTCGAAAATTTCCAAATTTTATGAAATCCGAACCCCTCTAGCGATTCTTGCCAAATTGAAAATCAAACATCCTTGTCCCATGGTGCATTTGCATAAAAAGTTTCGCCCAAATAACCTTAAATTTACAATTTTTGGAGCGATCACAGGAACTTTAGAAAAATTTCAAAATTTTATGAAATCTGAACCTCTCAAGCGATTCTTCCCAAATTTAATACCAAATATCCTTATTCCCTGGCTTACTTTTGTAAAAAATAATTGGCTCGATATCTCCAAATTCACGAAAGTTAGAGCTCCAACAAATATCTTTAAAAAATTTCTAAATTTTTTAAAATTTTAACCCCTCAAACGATTCTTACCAAATTGCACACCAAAAATCCTTGCACCCCAGGCTATTTGTATTAAAAAAAAATAAGAAAATGTAGCTCGATATCTCAAAATTTGCGGAAGTTAGAGCGATCATGGACATTTTTTTTTTCAAAATTACATAAAATTTGTAATTTTCGTGGAATTTTGACGAAAAGTACAGCGAAAGAAGGGGCGTACTGCTTTACTTGTCTACGAAAAGGCAGCGATATAGCTCAAACCGTTCTCAAGTTATAGAAGTATGAATTTTGCAACGCCAATACATACGTCCAGACATTTTTATTTTTTTTATTTTTATAAATGTGATTTTTTAGATATTTTGACAATGCCTAAAAGTGGAAGGAAAAATCAGCAAAAAAGGAAGAAAAATGTATCTTTATACGTCACATTTCTCCATCCTTACCTTCCTTTCTTTTGTTTTTGTTTGCTCAGGATAACACATTATATCATAGGTGGCACGATGATTATCGATAAAATTATTCAACAGGTATAGGGAAAATTGTCGAAAATTTCGTACGTAAATAACGCGTTCCTGTCTCGGGATATCTGTCCATAGGTAATATTACCTTAACATGTACATATATATTATATATATGTATACATGTTGACAGATGTACAATATGAGACAGATATATATAATATATATCTGTCTCATATTACTCTATCACGTGAAAGCTCAAAGCGTATTAGCACCAACGACGCGCGGAGAAAGAGAAATGAAGGGATGGAGCGCGGAAGCTTACACGTACGTAAGGAATTAGAGACTGCTCACGTGTGGCACAGTAGTTGGAGCCGTTATACACGGACCTCTGCGGCGTGCATGTATGTATACGTACATATACAGAGAGAATTTAGGGGATGAGAAACGTTCGTCGAGGTATAACTTCGGGCTAAGTGAATGTACCCCAGCACACTTGCACCCGATCACGTGCTCAACGAGAGAAAGCACAGGGATCTCCTCATCCCACACACACAACCGGAAGAACGATGGGAATAGTGCAAGCATCGGGTATTCCGCAGAGCCAACAATTCCCGGACGATAATGAGAAATGACGTTAGCCCATGCTCGAGTACCGAAGGATCTATCCATCTCTATTTATCTCCATCTCTCTCTTCGTCTGTCTCTCTCTCTCTCTCTCTCTCTCTCTCTCTCTCTCTCTCTCTCTCTCTCTCTCTCTCTCTCTCTCTCTCTCTCTCCGTTTTCTCGTTTCCTCTTCATCTTATTATTACTCGGCGGATTGCCGATTAAATCGGCAGCAGCCAGTAAAATCGATCGTCGAGTTTTAGCAACGATGTAAAGGGGAAATCTTAAGGACGATGATAGATACAAAAAATATTTCAACCATCAGTTTTATGAAAATTTTACAAAAAGCAATTTTTATCTTGCAATATTTTTCAATTTATCTTACTTTTTTATTTATTTTAAAAATGGCTCACAAATTATACGTGTGTAAATAATTGTTGATAAAATTTTAATACTCATTATGATACAATAGTTGTTTTAAATTTGGAAAGTTGCAATTTGTTCGTTTTTTAACGATCAATGCATGCAATTATTTCGAAGAATTAGTCTTGGAGAATGGGAATTTTTGTTATAGAAGAATAATTATCGTCGAGAGTTTTGAAAAAGGTGGATTTTTTTTTACTTTTTTTTTTTTTTAATATACTATAAACGTACGAAAAACTATCGACTATCAGATTTAGCAAAAGTTTACAAAGAGCAATTGTTTTTCTATCTTACAATAGTAGAGAAATGTGTTTAAATAATTATTGATAGAATTTCAATGTTCATTACGATACAGCAGTTATTGTAAATAAAAAAAAAGTTTAATTTTGACTTGTTTTTTTAACGATCGATGCACGTAATCATTTTAAACAATATTCCTAGGGAATGTAAATTTTTATTATAAACGAAAAATCATGATAAAAAGTTTCAAAAATGTTAGATCTTTTTCATCTTTTTCTTTTATATATTTAGGATCATCTTTTTTTTCATCTCTTTCATTTGTAGCAATGTGAAATAACCTTTATCGATTCTAAACTCTGTCAAAAAGGATTATCGTTACTTCATTCATCTCAATTCCATCATTTTCTGATTCATGATAAATTATTCTCGCAGTTGGCTGGAGTGCCATCGGCCCACGTATATATGTATAAGCATAGGGTTTCCGCCGACCCTCTTCACCAACCGCAAACCCTCTAGTGAACCTCCTTAAGTATTGCGAACAAAAACGACTAAATATGTTGGCAGCGATGAACGTTTTTCGAAGAACCAAAATATTTTTACATCGATGAATTAAAGTCCAAAAAATTTTGAAAAAATTCTGTGTTTTTTTTTCAATTTCCCTGCAAAAAAAAACCTTCTTTTTCTCTCTTCAGTGATGTCTTCCGGTCCTCGATCTTTTCGTTAAGATAGTTCTACCGTTTTGACTCGGTCTTAAAGTTAAACAAAAATTTTCTAAACGTATGTAAAAATTCCATGAGACTGACCGTTACTAATTTGAGATAATTGCCGTTGAAATCAGCAACGTATTGCATATGAATCATCCATACCGATCTAGTTTTTTTTTCGGGTACCATGAGTCCAAAGTTGTAGAACTACCTTAACAAATTCATTTGACTGACTCAACGTTTTTCGTTTTGTTTTTTTCGTTACCGATGCATCTACGATCGTGCAGTTCGATATACGCTAAAAGGTGTCATAGGGACATGCACAATGCATAGGACCGAGCGTATCGTTTCCGTAAGTGGAATCCATTACCGTTGGAGAATTCTCAATCGCTCGCGCTCTATACATATACGTGGCTTTTACTACAGCACATGGGAATACGAGACCCCACGATGGAAAACCCTTCAAACTGAAGAGCTTTTATGCACGTGTGTGTGTGTGTGTGTTTATATTATATATATATATATGACATTGGAGTTCGCAGACGCGGTAATTATCGACACCTTAACCAACGGAGTTTACGAATCTCGTTGTTGAGAACGAGTAGAGTTTCACGGAAGCTCACAATTCTTTCTTGTAACAATGATGCACAACGCCCTCGCAGCCGTTGAATAACGCGCGGATAAGAGCAAAGAGAATTAGGGTAGCTTTTATTCTACTCCATCAGGTTTTCTCTCCCCCCACTCTCTCTCTCTCTCTCTCTCTCTCTCTCTCTCTCTCTCGCCGTATCCGTTTACACCCCATTACTTTTAATTTCTTCCGAACGAACATTTCAGCTCTTCCTTATACCTATACAGCAAAATCTTTATGTATGTCAGATTGTTAGGGAGGATTCGCATTGTTCGACGCAAGAGCGAGACCGGAAATTGAAAGACGGAAACAAAAGTATCTCTCGCTAATGGTGCTCTTTCGTACGAGTAAAGATACTTTTTTGTAAATGCATTTCGAAATGCACTCTCGTCGCCTACTCATGTGTGTGTGTATATATATATATATATATATATATGGGATATTTCACAGGAAGTGGGACGTGTTTTAATCGGGAAATTCGACGATTTTGACGTCTCTAAAATTTACTTCCCTTTTTTTTAAATGATTTTTCGGCAATTACATGTTTATGATTCTCATTTATTCGATAAGACGAAATATTGTCGGGATTAAAGAGCACTTGCTTAATCTCTTTAAAATCACAGAATAACTGTATTATTGTCTGCGCAATGTCATAGGAGGCCTGCGAATTGTAAAACGGAAATTGACTTTAGACGAGCATGAAAATCATTGACCACCGGGATAAAATATCCCGTTTCACTCGACGTGGAATACCCCAAACATACAATTTGGGGCTGGTAACAGAAGAAAATAGAGGATCAACTCGAGCCGTTGGCTCGAAACCCTTTTGAGAACTCGATTATACTTTATTCGTCCGTTTCCGTGATTTAGTATACCGGAGCAGCCTCTCTTTAGCCTCCCCTCTGCCGCATATGGCTTCTGTGTATACGTCATCTCATCTTATACGCCAAGTCATAAAATCTTTTCTTCCACTTTGTCCCTTGTAGACATTTATATATATTTATAAGTAACTGGCAAGGAGTTTGCGACTGGGTCGATTGTTTGAATTGTCTTTTGGTAGATGGAGCAAAGATACCGATATAGTTATACACGCGTACACGTGTATAGGTTATACACGCCGTAGTCGAAGCGTACGCGCAAAGTTTGTCGAAAATTTTAAGTCCCTCGCGAGTTGCTAACATGTATTTATACATGTGTATATTCACATAATATATATTTATATCTCAACTATTAAATGTATATATATATATATACTCATATATCTAATGTACTACACTTTGGCTCGAGTACGAGTACAAGTAAATAGCGTCGAGGGAATAGACCTCGAGTTTCTACTTCTGTCGTTGTACCAATGCCCTGGCTCAAGCTACGAGTACCAAGACCACCTTGCTTTTAGCTTCGTACCCTCTCTCTCTCTCTCTCTCTCACTTTCCACCCTTGGAACGACGTTAATTCAATTCTCTCGCAGTTACCCGAGCACTTACGTATCCAACCCTACACTACCAACGTTGTAGAACATCGAGTCTGTACGTATACAGAGACTCCTAACCAGCAAAAGGATCGTAAGCCAAAATCATTGAGCACGTTCAGCCATGCGACTTAGGTCCTTTTGCTTCGTAAGAGCTTCGGATACGTACAAGGATTTTCCTCCCCCGCGTTTAGTCTGCGAGGAGTTCGCGCTAGGATTGTTTGAGCCCTCTATCTACGATTCCCAAGCCCACATCGCACACATTCCCAACGCACACCCGCACGGATATGTTGTGTTATATATCAGTTTAGGTATTCGTGCCTCAACATATATCCCAGAGCAGATACATCCACGTGTTTATCCGCAATATTCCCCGGCAGAATCACGCGTGTATTCATGAGCATTTATAACTGTATGGATGCCACAAACTTCATAAGGGCGGATATGGGCTTTTATAAGCAGGGAATTGACGACCTAACGTGAATTCGTACATCGTAGAATTACCATCAAACGTACGGGTCGTCAGTTCGCGCTTGCTAATGTGTACGTATACAATCTCTCGCTTAGTCTCCCCATCCGAACGTTGGACATGGATAAACAGGAGAAGGGCTTGTACCTAAGGGACGCGCAGTCGTAACGACAGTCTACTTGGCTAAACACGTATACTCTTCGCTGGATGTATATACACTCGCATAAACGCGGATAGCAGAGGTAACATCACATATTCGGGTACATGTGATTGTGTTACATCCAGATATTTCGACCATGCGCTTGCCCGGCAAAAGAGCGCAAAGCACCCAACTCTGAGTGTCGCATCGCGCGCGTTACGCCCTTTGATCCGGCCGGTAGCCGCGATACATATATACAGGAATGGTTTTCATGCGTCTGTAGGGATTGTGTGTGTTTATTTATGGATGTACACATATAGCTCGAGCTTTAATTCCAACGTCTGATTCCTTAATGTCGACTGAGTGCTCGTATTTTGGATGCTCGTACTTTGGATGATTAGTTGCCTTCTAGGGCGATCCATTATGCAACGTTTCCGTCGTATACGCGGATAAAACGCGGAGGGATTTGAAAAGAAGGGAAGATCGAACGACCTCGATTAACGGAGCATCGATAGTGTTAATAAAAATACGTCTTTCCTTTTTTCAAATTTGTTTCATTTACATTTTGGGGTTAGGTGCAGCTGCTTATTTTCTCTGGGTGCAATTTACGGACAAGTTTCTTCCAAGCTCGTCATGGAAGATTCATCTGAATGATGAATATAATAACTCGTTTCGGTATGAGCATTTACAGGGTAGACGGTCATAACAGGAGGTGCTATCACCCGAGGCAAACACAGGGACATCTAACGGAGTCATCATTTATCAAAGAGTCAGCATTGTTTCATAGAATTTTGACATCTTCATAAATCTTCGTGAAACTCAAGCCCAATCATGACTGATGACAGGCATCACTTTTAACATAGAATCATCACGAACAACAGCGAATGATCGTTCAACTTGTCCTCTTGAATCGAGTCATAAAGCATTTAGTCTCGGCACTCTGGAAAATTGGCTTTAAAAGTGATTTTCCAACCACTCGAAATCCTTCGAACGCGCCTGGCATTAATGTGTCGGAAAACAAAGGAAGAATTTCTGAGAAATAAGCTTCAGTTTTGTAGAATAAAGTCGGAAACCGTGAACCAGTGTTAGAAAAAAAAAAAATGGCCGAGGCTGAATTGTAAAATATTGCCAAGTGGTTACCATCAGATCCGAGGGTTAAGGTAGTTCTATCGCTGCAGACTAGTCAATTAGCTATAAATGTCTAAATGATGATTCCTAAAAATATTGGATATATGGGTTAAAATTAATAAATATTAAATAAGCTTACCCAGGTGAATAAAATTAATCAACGGTTTATCATAAATAATTATGTAACTAGTAAAATAGTAATTGCAACGACTCAAGTATTACTAGATCTCGTATGATATTTACGTGTGGCAACGTTGCGTTTTCTTTCTCTTTTCATTCTCGTGCCCTCTCACTCTCTCGCCCGCTCTATTGACGTTGACGCGGAGAGGTTATGTTGTTCGACTTGTCAAATACCGCTTTCGTTTCGATATCGCGTTGCCACATTTTTTCACCGTCACGACATTATGCCATAAGTTGTGTATCACTACCCGGATGCTCGTATTAACATCAGTATAGCTTAAAAAATTGGTCGACAATCATATTTTTTTTTAGGCCCGTTAGATTTTTACGTGTTTAATGAATCTAAGTCTCGTTTTTTGTAAGAATCTTTTGGATTTTCGATAAGATATATCGTTTTAAAGTGACCGGAAATCGGTTCTTCTATATGCCGAAGCAAATTTGCCTTGAGGAACTGGCATTTTCAAATATTAATTTCTCCGTAATTAGGTCGATAAGGGGCATTGACGTTTCGCGAAATGAATAAATATATTAAAATTGAAGATATAAAAAAAAAAAAAATTTAAATCTTATGGATTAGTTACCACGATAGAACTACCTTAAGCTATATCGCAAGAGCTGATCAATATAAGGAGTGTTCCCACCGAGCTGCCCTTTCACTAGTTGGAACACAGAGGAATACTTCCGCACTCGTAGATAGAAGTAAAAGAATATACTTGAGAGAATATACAGAGCCGAGATATCGAAGCTCCAAAGGATTGGACAAAATGGTGGTATAGCCTTCCCGATGCACTGCGCCTAATATCGTCTATAGATAGACAGTACCAGCGGAAGCCAGCCGATAAAATGTTTCCCAAAGTAGGAAAATACATGATAGCTTGTTATGATTATAGATAGGAAGGAAAATTCCTGTTCTCCCTGTTAGCATTGCAAGATAGTCGAAACAAGGGTTGCTACCAGCGACAAGAGAAGTCCCGGTGGATATATATATCCAGACAGAAGTGTGCCGGAGTACATCCGGTGATGTTCACTACTGCAGACTCCGCGCGTCGTTGATATTTGCATCCCATTAGCCCCTTTCCTCTCCTATTCCCCGGCTCTTCCACCACTCTCTCTCTCTCTACCGCGTTCTTCCTTTTCTTTTGTGTGCCTTCTGCCTCTTATAATCTTGCAGGTATATGAAGTAACCAGCAGGGCGTAATGTTTGCCCGGATTCCAAAAGGAAAAGCAGGGACGATCACGCTCTGCGTTATATAGTGCAAGATGGTGGTGGATGGCGTTGCTCGAAACTTTTGCCAGGGAGTAGCAGACGAAGTAGAAGAGGAAGAAATACGGAAAGAAAAAAGAAGGAAAAGAGAGAACGGTATAGGATAACCAGGATGGAAAGCCTGAGGTATTTAATCAAATGAGGACCTTGATTAGAGCACCCCGGAGGTGTCTTCGCGTCCTCCCTCGCGCCCACGCCCCTTAACTACGGATTTCCGTTAATTGCCCGAAGACCGAGTTACCCCAGGTCTTCTGGTACAACCGTACTATCTTCCTCAAACCCTTAGCATCAACCCATCCTTGCAGCTTTCACACCCGCCCCCCCCCCCCCCCCCCCTCAACGAACCACTTCTCCATCGTGCCGCACCAGAGATTCCGTCGCCTCTCGCTCTCCTCTTCCACTTTAACGTCTTCGCTGTGCCTGCATCCTTCGCCAGACCAAGAAAGCGCGACCTTCCATATATACCTTTTCCAGCTTCTTCTCCTTCAGCTCCGTGAAAACGTAGAACGAAGGTAGCCCGCGATGGAAGATGAGGCGAGCGATAAGGATGCGAGAAGGAAAAGAGGATGAAAGGAGAAGCGAGTTGTATAAGGAAGGATGAAGAGCAAATTCTACGTTCACCTCCTGTGTTAGGTGCATTCACGAGAAGGCACTTCCCAACTGCACTTGGCAAAACGGAACGTCGTGTAATCTCTACACGGTACTTCGCGTGCTCGACCCTTTGAACGTTTCTCGGCCGAGCTATACCGGTGAGAGCCTCGACCAAAGCGAGCGAGAAGAGCCAGAGCGAATACTCTGCGTGATGTTAATTATCGAATCGGACTAGTTCCTTTCACCCTACACCTGGAGGAGGATACGTACACGTTTACCGGGCTAGGAAACAAAAAGGGCGCAACTCGCTTTACTCTACGCACTGGATTAGGACCTTTCGTTTTCCAGCAGACCCTGATGGTCTACTGCAAAGACCCTTGGCAAACTTGGGACACGGAAAATCGAGTATAGATGGAAAGTATATTTCTGGGTCTGGATGAAACGATTAAAACTAATTATATCTCGTTGAATCGTCGTTGGTTGGATTATAATATACGTCCGATCGTTTTTCCGGCTTATTTCTTCATTTTCAAAAATGTTTATGAACCCCGTAAGACGCGTTATCGCTCGTCTCGAATGTGCGAAAAGAAATCGAAAGACGTCTTTACATTTAATATCGTAGTTTGAAACTCGGGATTTTCCATGTTACATTCGGGCAATCGAAAATCCAATTCAATCGAGAATTTATTTTACGATGAAGGGGAAAAAGTTTTCGATAGAATGAGAGGATAAAATCGTTTATACTCGCTTTCGACTGGAAATTTCGAAGCCTTTTCGTTCGTGATATATACTTTGATTGAATTTGGGACTCAGAATGGTCGTCGAGGCGTCGTTCTCTCGCAAAATTGTCCGGGACACAGTTTATCGGGTCTTCGAACGAATTCTCGGGTAGTTCCGTTATCATGATAGCCCGATCGATGAGGATCGGACATTTGAATTTCAGGATGATTTGGCATCGTATTTTTAGTCGATTTTTCGATAATTTTGTAATTCGGAAAAGAAGTTTCCCCGGAAATTTTTGTATTATTTGGCAGCTTTGAGGGATCCCGAGTACTCATAATCTTCATCATTCTCTCCAATGCCAGTTTCAGGGCAGCTCGGTCCATCAATCTGTCACGTTCAAGGGCTTCGAGCTTTTCTCGCCTGGCCAAGTGTTCGAGATGATGACGCGCTTCAGCCTCCGCGTAACGCTTCGCAAAAGGGGATGTCAAATTGAGACGATAAAATTCAGAGAGGACCCGATATCGTGGCATTCAGCCAAGAAAACAAATCTATTTAATTCAAATACATGTTTGCTTGGAATCTTTTTTTTTTTTTTTTAACCCAATTGAAAGATTATATATTTTTTGTCATTGAGCAAATGATTATTTTGAATTTTTTCAACTTTTCAAATTTCTTTTGTATACTTTGTTTTTTTTTTTTTTAATTTATTATTCCTTTTTTTGTTATTCCCGTGAGCATTATTTAAATCATTTAAATTTGTTCTTTTTCTGGGATAATCGATTTACGATACATGGACCGTTTCTCTGAATATTTCACGTCTTTCCTCCGATCGTCTCAGTACATTATCGATCTCCATTCCCCGCGCCTCCTCGTTCACGAGTTCAATTTCCTCCAGGACTTTCGTTTCTTGAAGTATCGAGTCTATTCTCGGCGTCAGTTCGGTCAACTGTCGCGGTATTCAATTATTCAAGTCAGATGACGATGAACAGCGATGAATTTTATCAAAGCCGGATCTTTTTCTACTTCTTTTTACGCGGTCGAAATTTGCAAACTTTATAGAGGCATTTGATACTTTTTGAAAATTACAAAAAAGTAAATGTATCCCAGACTGTTTTTTTTTTTTTTTTTTTTTAGATATAAGGTACTCAACGAGGTCTCACTTTATCGCGTAGCTCGTTGATGACATGAGCAAAACGATCCGCCTTGGCGGCAAGTTCTACCCAGCTTGCCATCATGCCCTCGAGATCGCGTTTCTGATTTCTGAGCTCGCGCACCAAAAGGCAACATACCATCGAGTCATCTTTCACGACACCGGGGCCAAACAATATCTCATCGCTCGGCGTTAATTTCACGTTGCATCTCACCTCCTCATTGCTCGACGCATATTCGTTCAGTACTCTCGACTGTTCCTGATTATCGTGATCAAGAAAAATGCTCAAAATTTTTTTCCGATGCAATACGAAAAAGAAAAAAAGAAAAATTGTATCATTGATTAAATGATTGCATTGATTGCAACTAATCACTGCTCAATTGCTGCAGTTTTCGTATCTTGACTTGCAATAACAAAGATTTAAGCAATCAAATGCTGTGAATCATTTATAAAAAAAAAGGACAATGAACCTCACTCCATCGAAATATCATCGTCGCCTCAATCATCCAATTACCGCTATTTTATTTTTAATCTCCGCCAACGTTCGTGTCAAGTAGCAAATGCAGTTTCCCGAACAAGGACCCGCCACTGTCTTGTCCGAACGTTCCGGCATCCATCCGGAATGGGAACATTGGCCACCGGAAGTGTTCGTTTTCATCTTAGCCACGGAATTTTTATCCCCCCTCGAGCAATTTCCCGACATATCTGAGTGACACTTCTCGTTGATTACATTACCTCGATTACCGAACCCACGTGAACGATTAATTTCGTGAAATTGATTTTCACCACCTCTTGGGACAATTTTCTTTTTTTTTTTTATTTTCACGCTATTCAACATTCAGAGCATATAAACTTTCAGTGCTGGGTGATTATACCGACCAAGAGTACTTTTTTTGTTACTTTCTTCATGATTTTTCATTTCCATCGGCAAACTCGACATTATACTCTAAATAATCGCGGCAACGGGAAAGTTACATTCTCAACCGATAACTTCACTCCGACCGACCAATCGATTAAATCGATCTCGCTGTCTCTAATTCCGAGATAGTGGAAAGGCAGAAGAAGAATAATAGAGGACGCGCATCCTCTTGCTTTACTCGAGTCGCGAAACTTTCTCCCGCTCGATCTAAACCCACCAATTCGAGATTGTTATCTCAACCGATCTCTTTATGGGCTACAAACCAGAGCACACGCGAGAGTCCCGTTCGATATACCACGCGGAAGATACACGAAGTATTTCATAGAATAAAAAAAACGTATATTTGACAGAGAGAATTTTTCGAGAATCATGAAAACAAATGATGAGCAAGACTACCGAAAAGTTTTTACTTCAATTTTCTTTCCGGACGTGACGATTTGGAAATTCAAAGATTTTACGTTACGGGGATTTTGATGAGAAAAAATGTTGCGTCCTAGTCGGTCTAATAATTAATCAAGCGAGTTGCTTCAAAGCCACCGATACCGAGGGGAATCGTTATAATATTTTTTTTCGGCTAATTCGGTGGTCAGAGGACCACCGCAAGTTATATATAGTTCCTGCCGAATATAATATTGGGCCGATGTTAGAGAGGCATAGCAAAAGCAAACGGAAGCTGAGAGGTCCGATAATCTCGAATTAGACTTTCGAAATTTGAAATATCGTATCCAGCATATATGGATATCACCTTGATTATGGGGTCACGGAAGCTAAAAATATTATATCGGATTTTGAAAATTCAAAATGGCGAATGGAATATTGGAGAACATGTATAGCAGCCTCGGAAACCGTTATAGCTAAGATCATCGCATGAGAATCGAAAAGCTTTTATTTTTCCAAAACATATTTGGCACGAAAGCTTCTTTCTGAACAGGGCAAGGTACTTAAAAAAAAACTGTTAGATAACATTAGTTGATTAAATGTTGTAAACTTAATATTGAAGTTAATACGATTATTGTTCTCTGCTTTTATGGCACCAACCCACTTTACATTCATGTGGAATACCTTGTGTCTTAGACAAGAGTGAGAGGGAGAGACTATGCAGAAAGAGCCTACGGCGAAGATTCGTATACAGAGACATCCGGCAGAGTTAGCTTTCTTAGCTCTCTCTCTCTCTCTCTTTGTTGGTGTTCTATTTCATCTTCCTCTCTTCACTGTCTACCGGAAGTGCAAGATTTGCGGGCGTTCCAAAACTCTCGGTATGTGACGTGTGCGAGGAAGCTCAAAAGACCTCCCTCTCTCTCTCTCTCTCTCTCATAGTGTCAAGCCAGGTTGTCAAGGATTTTCTCTGCTCGGTATACCCGCGAGAGCCTATCCCACCCAGACGCACATGTATTTAGCATACATGTATTTAGCTACGTAGGCTGATGGAGCCACCCGCATAGCTGTAGGATAGGCAAAAGCTAGTTGATGTACATATACATAATGTACGAGAGCGGACCGGAGAGCCTCGCGCTCAAAGAGACCGGATGTTGGACGCGACGCGACAGCAGTTCTATAGCGAAGCTCCTGCTGTTGAAATACAGGAATGGAGAGAACAGAGAGATGGGAGAGAGAGAGAGAGGGAGAGAGAGAGAGAGGGAGAGAGAGAGAGAGAGAGAGAGAGATGACCGAGTGAGGAGAAGAGGAGGTAAGAGAGACAAGAGAAGAGAGGAGAGATCGAGAGAGAGAGAGAGGAAATGGAGAGTAAAAAGAAGAGATGAAGCGCAAGAGAAAGGAAGAGAGACAGAGAGAGAAAGAGAGAGAGAGAGCGAGAGAAGGAAACTGGATGGAATAGCGAAGAAGGGACTTGAGTTAATCCACGACAAAGCCATGAAACGAGACATCGAATCTCCGCCAAGAGAGGGAGAGAGAGAGAGAGAGAGAGACATAGGGAGTACCCAGCAGCACAAAGCGAAGGACTCTGCAGTCTCTGCTGGTCTCTGCGGTATGTACTGGTACACAGAAACCGATGCCGAGCGGCATGCGACACTGCTGTACACGAAGAATGACACGGGCTGTGCCCCCCACTCCTACGTCAAACTCAAAAGCGCATGGAGAGGGAGAGGGGACACGAGAGAGTGAAACTTTGGTCCTCGCAAGCTCTCGCCTACTGCCCGTTTCTATATCAGCTACCCCTAGCTCACTCTCTCTCTCTCTCTCTCTCTCTCTCTCTCTCTCTCTCTCTCTCTCTCTCTCCTTCCCTTCTTCTCTTTCACCCTCTCTCACCCAACTACTCCACGGTTGCGCGTACTATGCCATGTGTGGAATACCAGTCGGAACGGTTCCAAAGGGACGTCGTGAAAACCCCTCTTACCCTCCTCCTCCTCCTCCCGGTAAACTCCTTCTATTACGGTATGTATTCTTGCAACTATAGCACACAAGGAGTATACATTACGTATGTATGTATTTTTAAATGTAGAGTACCCTTAGCTTACACCGCAGAGACTCACGAGCGTAATTAGACGCGCGACGCCTACCTCCTCCCCCCCCCCCCCCAATGCGTGTATATAAGCACGAATTAAACGTACATAAACGCGTATATTTACCGATGGTAGTAAATTCCGCTCCTTTTGCAATATACCCGTGGTCTCTGCCATTTTATTACGTCACTCGTGTCTTCCAGACCACAAACTTATAATCATTATCATTTATAATAATACTGATCATTATTATTATTATTATTATTATTATTGTTATTATTATTATTATTATTTACAGATACAGCTTGGATTTTCAAAGACCCAAGAATAAATTGTAAAAGTCCAATGTCGTAATTTGTAATTTATTTTTGTCACTTTAATTAAGGCAGTACATACGTCTCTGAGGCCTTGATTTAAGAGGTCTATTACAACAATAGTGATGGGGTTGAGGTGGAAATGATACTTTCAGTAGAAAGCTTGGATTATTTCCTACGAAATGCCTCATTGACGTTTTTCAAATAAACATATAGTAGGGCTGTAATAGTGAAGTTATAGGAAGTCACTGCGAAAAGCTTGCGCGGAGGATATCTCCGGAACCGTTGGACCGATCTGAATCAAATTTTGGACAAGCATTGCTGAAGTCATCCACTTTGAAACGATGAGCCGGAAACTTGATCCATTGATTAATTTTTGATGCTCGATTGTTTCCTTATTGATTTATCAATGCTGGAATATCTGGCTCCATAAATTTATTTTTTTATTTATTTATTTATTTAAAAAAAAGCATTTATTTATTTATTTATTTATTCCTTAAGAAAAGTCAATTAATGCAGCAGATAATGGCCAACGAAATGAGAGAAAAAAAGACAATAAAAATTTAACATTCTTCTGAATATGTTTCGATATGTTTTTCCTGAGATTTGAACGAAAAATATATAGGATAAGATTAAAGTTGAAAAAAAAAAATTCTATCTAAATGACGAAGCAAAGAAATATATGGAATTCAGTAAGGAAGTAATTGTCAATATGAAAAAATGTCAGAATAACTTTTATCTTTTGGCTACTCGAAAATTATAAATCCATTCTCTATTATTTCATAAGAAATAAATGCTATAGGGACAATTATTCATAATTAACGTTGCAGAAAATTATCTTCGATAGATTCTCAGTTTTTTTATTTCTTAAATATAGGGCGAATTCATTTTACCGCGAGACTCAATGATAAATAATGATAAGCGATTGGTATTAAATGTATTACTTATTTTTTTTTTTTTGTCAATGAAAAAAAAACGATTCGTCGCATTTTTTTTCGGTCGAACGAGTCAAATCGGTCACGGGATGACTGATAAAAACAATGAAAAATAAGAGAAACGTAAAAAGCTTTGGAAATTCGTGGGAAATTTCGTGCGATAGTGGCAAAAACACACGAGGGGCGGAATTTTCCCCCAACGCATATATAGACACGCATGCACGCACTCACATGCAAAATGAAAATGTTCCCATTGTCAGGTTCTCTCTCTCTCTCTTTCTTTCTCTCTCTCTCTCTCTCTCTCTCTCGCTGCATGGACAGACGAAAAAAAGCTCGATCGAAGTGGAAAATCGTTACGGTTCGTGCGTTGCTGACGAGCGCGAAAAAAAAACACAGCCAGTGATTTTCGCGTACGCTGATTCGCACATGCTGGTTTCTGTTAATGAGTTTTTTTCTTTTTTAATTTTTTTCGACGCATGTGCATGCTTTTTCGCACAGCATAATTACTATACACAGCCATGTATACATATATGTATAAAAAAAATTGAAAATAAATGATTGGAACAATAAATTTTCTGTTAAATGATTATAATCAATCACGCGAAGGACAATTAAGATAAATAATAATCTTAACGGAAAATGAAATTTCTATACGACAATTTATTTCTAATTTTTGTTTACAATCCTCGGCAATTTTTTTTTTTTTTTGCTTTTTCACGTAACCCGACAAACGAGACGACGAATATTTGCAAAATTGGGTGCAAGAAAAAAAAAAAAGAGAGAAAAATTTAATCACGATTTTAGTCACAAAAAAAAACTCAATTTAACTCGTCGCGACGAATGACGTCTCTTCGCTCGTCACTCTCGCGCATTATTCTCGAAACGTTGTTCATGTAAAAAATTTCATCGAACGAATAATCCCATATAACCGCGAGAGTTCGGGTCTCGTTCGAGCCTCGACGAATATGGAGTATCTGTCTGGCCGAATCGACGATTACATTCGCAATGATATTGTTAAAAAAAAAAAATGCATACGCGCATATTGTTACGAATGCGAGAGCCTGGCGTGAACGTCATTCAATATATGCATCGAGCCATATATAGGAAATGCTGTTAAGCGACGCGACGTCGAGTCGAGTGACGCACGTGGTGATAGGGAAAACGAGAACTGTCAAAAAAAAAACTAGAAAGAGGCTTTATGGGCCTCAATAAGCGATAGGATGTGACACCGGACCTTTCGCTTTATACGAATTATAAGAAAGGATTTCAACCGCTAAACTTTCATTCTAATGAAAATTTCATGAGATTGTGATAATAATTCAAGGAAAATTGTTCGAAAAAATTATTATCCTGTATAATGTGTGAAAATCACGACACCTCAATCAGTTAACATTGACGTACTGCTCACTCTTAAGGGGGTATATATACGTCTTTAAGGCTTTTATTTTAGAGGTCTATTACAACAATAGGGGTGGGGTTGAGGCAATAATGATAACTTCTCGTAGAAAGCTTGGCTGCAAAATGCCTGCAAAATTATATTTTGCTATTTTGGTATATATACTATTTTATATATACTATATAATTATATATACTATATAATAAATTATATAGTATATTTATATTATATATATATAGTAATATAATATATATAGAATATATAGTATAATATAGTATATAGTATATATAATAAATTACATAATATATAATAAATTATATACTATATAATAAAATATATACTATTTTGGTATATACGTCTTTAAGGCTTTTATTTTAGAGGTCTATTACAACAATAGTGGTTGGGTTGAGGCGATAATGATAACTTGTCGTAGAAAGCTTGGCTACAAAATGCCTGCAAAATAATATTTTGTAGGCATTTTAACTATATATTATATATAACTATAAATTATATATAATTAATGAATGCAACTATAATTAATAGGGGCATTTTGTAGGCAATTATCCAAGCTCTTTACTGAAAGTATCATTTTTACTCCAATCTCACCGCTATTGTTGTAATAGACCTTAGAAACGTTTGTACCCCCTTAACTGATTTAACCCTTCGTGGTCACACGGAGTAGATCGACCCGTCGATCAGTTTATCATGTCGCCATTTTATTTCTTGTAATAAATTTTTCGTACGCCATCTAGCATGTTCAAAGCATGTTCCGTAATTTTTTGAATCACTTCGGATGGAGCGTTTGGTCACAATACCTTTTTGAAAACTGACTGAGTAGAATCGACCCAGTGTGTGACCACCGTCATTGAATTTGGAGGTGCGACCACGAAGGATCACACCTCCAAAGAAAACATTAACCCAGCTAAAGGGCTGCAGCTGCAATTTTCACACTTCAGGAATATTTAGTTTTAATCATTTGTCACCCTCAAATTATTATTTTTATTAAAAATTCAAATGATCATTTACTATTAATATTATGTGATTTATTCTTTTTTTTTTCAATTGCACTACATCCGTGTGAGTTTATTTATCGATTTTTTTTCGAAACGATCCTCCTCAAAGCCAGTCTTGAACTGCCAGATTTCTACTGGCAGTTCGAGCAAATCGAGCCAAATTCAGTTTCTTGATGTTTCGAGTTGATCTTTCTATTTTATTGTTCTCTCCGAATTACGACGATCTAACGGCAATTATATTAATTCAATAATTTCGCGATTAATCACGGACTCGTGCGCAGAATTATCCTTAAAAAAATTCGACAAATTTTCAAAAAGTCTAAATGCCTTTTGAAGTTTAAGGTAGTTGTGCCACGACCCGCGACGGGGAATAAGCGGAAACGATGGTGCGGCGGTGCGCGGTGAGCGGAGCACGCATATAACAAGAGAGAGTCTGACCGTTCATGCCCTATACCCGTAGATAGCGGGTAACTTTGATTAATTATTCCCGAAAAACTAAACGGTAGATCATTCCGATTTTTTTTTATCATCAATCCTGAAACATCCTTCTACCATATGCTAATTTTTTGTAAAAATCTATAGAACGGTTTTCGTACTAAAATTAGCGATATGCGGTTTCTATATACTTAACATGGGGAACGCGTGTGAAAAGTTCCAACTTTGAGGGCGATTATTTCGCGTTCCAGACGGGAGAAAAATCTGAAATAATTTGTCCACCTAGATTTCACGTTAATGAAACTGTATTCCGAATTTCAGCCGATTCTATAGAAAACTCTCTTTGCGGCACAACTACCTTAAACACTGATATGAAAAATCATGGAGCGAATTCAGGAGGCTGCGCATCATGAATTTAGATTAACCCCCCCAGTGCACAGTGCACTATGAAGTGCACTGTGCTCCGGTTGCATCGAAGCATCACAACGTAGCTTCTTTGTGTCGTTGGACCATCAACCTCGGGAGTAAACTAGCCATGCCAGCCAGGTCATGGCTAGGCTAGAGAGAAAGAGAGAGAGAGAGAGAGAGAGAGAGAGAATGAGAGGGTTGCAGAGGGTTTCATGTCGCCCAGTCACCATCACGCGAGTCACCCACAGAGATACGCGTACACCGCAGTCTCTGCGGCTATCCGCAAAGCCACAAACCGTAACTCAATTAATCCGGATTGATCCGTCCGGTCGTCGCACATACACACACATTCTCTCTATATATAGAGAAAATGTACGAATACACAAATGTATATGGACACTCGAGAAAGGTGAACGAAAATGTATTCTATGCAGGTGTAGAAATGGGTATCAGCAAAACGAGAGCTTGCCTATGGTGCTTAGGGGCTGATGGCTATATGTGTGGTTCACGAACGAAACGAGAGAAGTCCGAGGATAGAGAGAGAGAGAGAGAGAGAGAGGAAGAAAGGGAAGTAGTCGAATTGCCGGGTTGCCAATCTCTGTTAACTGGGTACGGTACATCGATGAGACGAGTCGATGATATCACGAAACTGCTGGGCAATCAGCCTCTCGTTAGTACAGCAGCGCAAGAGAAGCGCCAACCACTTTGCTTTTATTGCATCCGGTACGCAGAATGTGGATTCGAGTCGAGTACATTTGAAATGAAAGCTCATAGACGATACTCGTTTCTTTTTTTTTTTTTTCAGGTTATATTCTCAATGGAATCGTCTATTTTTGAAATATCTTTAGCCCTCTCGGTCGTTTAATACGCTACAGGATATTTTTTTTTTCTCAAATATTCTCCTTATCTCCTCGCTACAAGGACTCATTGACGTCGTAATACCTGACCCGATTGGAAAGTGCTGTCATAATTAACAATTTTTTTTTTTTTTCAAATCCAGCCATCCACTTTGGGCGATGAGAAACAATTATTAAGATCGATGGCATGGCTTTTAATCATTCGTAATTTAATTAAAAAATTGATTAATCAGAGAGTAATTATGTTGCTACTTTCGTTTCCTCGTGGAACGATAATTATGGTCCTTTCGACGTTTGGCAAATGTCCATTAGGTTGCCTCAAAGCAAACTTTATACGATTTCAGGCATATCGTCGGGGGGAATCAAATTTTAATTCGATCGTAGATAAAATTTATTTGCCAAAGTTTAATGCTGCGAAACGATCGCCATCGGACCAATCGATTCTCATTTAACGCAAAGAGGACTCAATCGTTCAAATTTATTCCTAATACGAGTGTCACGATATGTAACGGTAATATCGAATTCCAATAATGATAATGATAAATCGAACGACTTTTTTTTTTTTGTTTTCCCCAATTATACCTGCTTTTTTTTAATATGAATGGAAAATCGATTCGGCTGTAAAATCGAATATCGGCGAGGCACGAGAGTCAAGCACTGTATAACCGCGCGTGAACTTTCAAAACCTCCGGCTGCTTCAGCGAACTATGGATATGGTTCCCCGCGTGTGACGTGGCCGGCCCCCACATCATATACGCGCGCGGTTATATCCGCGAAACCACATGTGGTTGACTCAATTAATCGGGAAATTGGTATCGCTGAGCCCACTCGTGGTCGAAACATCGATATACCGTAAAAGCATACAATTATTTTCATCAGAGAATTTCGATGACACTTTGTTTTTTTTCTGTTTTTGTTTTTTTGGAAAAAAATACCCTTCGAACTTTTTACGAAAATAAAAAATAGCGAAGGGGAAAAAAGTGTCATTGGGGGAAAAATTGTTTGTATCGACGTAAATCTAATTTATATCGGCGTAGATAGATTTTTTTAAATGAAATTTGATCTACGTAGATCAAATTTTGGAAAATCGTTGATCTACCGGGATCTCCGTGTATATAACGGTAGAATTATGTACATTCGAGTCGACCTAATATCATGTTCAAAATACTTTTGCTCATTAGATCGCCGTTCATCTAATTAAATCTCGGCAGATTTTCTTAGATCTGGGTAGATCTAACGAAGTATATGTAAGTGAGATCTGGATAGATCGAATTGAGATAATTTTCGATTTAATTGAGATCTAGGTAGATCTAATTGAGATCTAGGTAAATCGAATTTGGATCTAAGCAGGTGTAATTGCGATCTAGGTAGATTTAATAGAGATCGAGGTATCTTAATTAAGATCTAATTGAGATCTAGGTAGATATACAGGGTGTCCAATAGGAAGGTGTGAAAACTAATAAATTGGTATTTTGCAATAAATAAAGGAACCAGATCAGTGGAATTTTTTTTTAATAGAAGAGAGTTGTCATTTTTATTTTATGTCAATTTATTACAAAAAAACGATGTTTCCATAGAAAAAATTATATATTTAAGCAAATACTAAAAAAAATGTCAAAATCAATGATAAATATTTTCAAAATGTGAGCCATTTGAATCACCACATTAGAATTTTCAAAAAATGACGTAGAATATTGTGCAACGACGATTTGCTTATTTTTAAAGCTTGTGAGCGGCTTTACGGATTGAAGACTGAGGATTTTGTTCAAAATAGTCTTTAACTGCTTTAATCGTTTCCTCTGTAGTTACCGAGGTGGAAGGGCCTGACAAATCTTTTCTACGGTCCTGTAATGTTCCGTACTCTTTAAAATTATCGATTACTCTGCAAACGGAAAAAAAAAATAGTTACAATCTAAAAAATTTTGAAACATGAGATCTTTAGATCTGATTGTTCATAAACCTTGATATAAAAAATATTCAATTCTTACCTTCTAAGAGTAGTTTCGCTTCTGACTTTTTTACTTCCATACTTCGTACGAAAGCCTCTGAACGCTTCACTATAAATTTTCCCTCTTGAATAATAACATTCAATGAGAAAAACTTTTTCTTCGATAGTTAGCTCACTCATTTTTAAGAAGACTGTCCGCTTTCTACCACAGCTAGAATATAACTGACAGGTCTCAGGTACAAATTTCTGAAACGCAGGGTTCCTTACAATGTTAGAGAGGGAGGGGAGATTCGATTAGTTTTCACACATTCCTATTGGACACCCTGTAATTGAGCTCTAGGTAGATATAATTGAGTTCTAGATAGATGTAATTAAGATTTTGATAGATCTTGATTTATATCTAGGAAGATTTAATTAAGTTCTAGAGAAATGGAAATGAGAACTAGGTAGATCTTAATTTAAATCTCAGTAGCTTTATTTGAATCTGGCTAGGTCTAACGAAGTAGATGCAAATCAGATCTAGATAGATGGAATTCGGATCATTTTCGATTTAATTGAGATCTAGGTAGATCTAATTTAGAGCAAGATATATATAATTCAGATCTGTGTAGATCTAATTTTCTTCAAGATAGATATAACTTATCTTAATTTAGATATAATTGAGCTCTATATATAATATAATTATATATGACTATATATAATATACTCTACATATATAATTTAGATCTTAATTTAGACATAATTGAGCTCTAGGTAGATTTAATTGAATTCTAAGTATATCTAAGTGAGATCCAGATAAATCTACTTGAGATCTAAGTAAATCTCCGACTTCCAAAAATTTAGATCTACGCAGATCTAAACTATTTTTTTCCAAGGAGCTAGAACTCGAAAATAAATTTTGAATCTTTCCTACCGAAGTAATTTTCAGAAGAATCTGAAAATTGGTGTCCAGGGTTGTTACTTTTTTCTGCTACTCTAAAACACACCAGAAGGGCGGGGAGTATACAAATTGAAACGGTGGACGTCAGAGGCAGAATTATATTTTACGGTGACATGATCCGATACGTGAAAAATATATTTCTGCACGCGCATACATTTTTTGGGGGGAAATTGTAGATTGATCGATAAGACTTGTTAAAAATTGCTCATCTGAATAAATTAACCGAGCATTGACAATAATCCCCATCGTATACACGAGCAACAGCTGAAGAAATAAATTCTAGCCACTGAGGTATAGCTATACCTAATTCGTAATTCGCTAGATACCCTTCGTTAGGCCGATGTGAACTTCGGTCCAATGCCACTTTATGGGCGTTTAAGCAAATACGCTGATCTTGTTTAACCGAGTATTTCGCGTAACGAGAGCTTGATTGAGATACTCAGACTACGTTCATCTACCTGTTTTCTCTCTCTCTCTCTCTCTCTCTCCCTCTCTCTCTCTCTCTCTCTCTCTCTCTCTCTCTCTCCCTCTCTCTGTCTTTCTCTCTCCCAACATCACCTTGTCACTGCAATTACGCAAATTGAATTTAAAACGCAAACTGCAGTTCACCCTCTGTGCCCCATTATCTCGATTTTTCATTCTCTCGTTCCACGCAACAATTTTTATTTTTCAACCCCTATTGTTTTTTCCAACCCTCCATTGTTTTCCGATCCCCGATTTTTTTTTTCGGATCCTCAATTTTTTTTCCCTCTCTCCGCATCATACCCTCGAGTGGATTTTCATGCAACGGGCATTTTTGTTTTGTTTTTTTTTTTTTTTTCACTGCTCGATTAAAACGCACCGAGGAGGCTTTTCAACGGGAAAACAGTCAAATCTGTCGCGGATACTAAAAGTTTGTTCAATTAACTGGCGCAAAAAAAAACATTCAAAGGGAGTTAAAAGAGTGGATAGTGGCATAAAAATTATGAAAAACGTCTCGGATGGGCGACGAACTTTTGGCTACGTCAATGTAATATATAATCGCGCTACGAGGAGTTTTAAAAAACGAGGGATGTCTTGAAAAAAAAAGTACATAAAGCTGCAATTTTTCATCCAAAATAAAATGTCCGAATCCCATTTACTCGCCATGGCCACAATTTTCTTTTTCCCCGATCTCATTTCTCTCTTCCTGACGATGAAATTAGTTTTTCATTTATAATGAAACGAACTAATACGTTCTCGTTTTTGCTGAGAGAGGGCTACAAGGGGTGGGGGGGGGGGGGGGGCTACGAAGAGAAGAGTTTCGAAAAACTAAATTGCGAACTCACATGCAGAGAGGAGCATGCAGTGAATATTACACGCAGGAATCATTCCATGCCAGTTCAACCGAGTTTTCAAAATTTTAAAGAAAAAATAATAATAATAATGAAAAGTAACGAAAAAAAATGTAATGCTTTGATTTATAAAACATTTTTAATATAAAAGAAAAAAAAAAAACGATGAAAAATAATTGCGGTCCGTACAATTTTTTGAAATAATCGTCGAGTTGCCAGGAACATTTGTAAAAAAAAGTAATTAAAAAAAAGAACTATACTTTTTTAGCTTTAACAAATTTGTAGCCAAATATATAATTGGTGGCAAAAAAAATAAAATGAAAAATTCAGGGTAAGAAAAAGGATGTAAAAAAAAGGATCAATTTGGCAAATTTCCGAATTTAAGGGCTAACGCCATTGTAGGATTTTGAAAAAAATCGATTTTTGTTTTGCTTAAACAATATTTCAGGGCCATAAAAACAATATCCGGTTGGTCCTGTAGTGAAAAAAAGTGTTTGAAAGGTTCAATTCTCGATTTTTGCCACAGTGCCTTTGAGCGCACGCTGAGCACGAGGAAAACTTTAAGGTAGTTGTGCCGCGACCCGCGACGGGGAATAAGCGGAAACGATGGTGCGGCGGTGCGCGGTGAGCGGAGCACGCATATAACAAGAGAGTCTGACCGTTCATGCCCTATACCCGTAGATAGCGGGTAACTTTAATTAATTATTCCCGAAAAACTAAACGGTAGATCATTTCGATTTTTTTTATCATCAATCCTGAAACATCCTTCTACCATATGCTAATTTTTTGTAAAAATCTATAGAACGGTTTTCGTACTAAAATTAGCGATATGCGGTTTCTATATACTTAACATGGGGAACGCGTGTGAAACGTTCCAACTTTGAGGGCGATTATTTCGCGTTCCAGACGGGAGAAAAATCTGAAATAATTTGTCCACCTAGATTTCACGTTAATGAAACTGTATTCCAAATTTCAGCCGATTCTATAGAAAACTCTCTTTGCGGCACAACTACCTTAAGTGCATTTTTCTCGAAACCACTTTTTTCAAACTGGGAGGACAGATTACTCGAACACCGTTGCATGGATCGATTTGAAATTTTGACAGTAGCTTCACAGTCACATTCTCTGTGGGAGTACGTAGTCGTTTTTTTAAATTCAATGTAAACTTTTGTTTATAAACAATTTACTGCTTATTTTTTGGCCAATAATCGATTCATTTTTTCAAACATGCACACCATTTCTACAAAATTTGATTTTAAAAAATAACCCTGCGCAGTCCCATAGGCAATAGTATACAGATTATAAAAAATTTTGGTTTTTTGTTCCAGGTCTTATACTTTACGAGAAATCCGTCTTCCCGTAAAGGAGTTTTAAAAAAAGGCGATTTCAAAGATTGGCTCTATCGCCGCCATTTTGCATCAAAATTATAATAAAAATTTTTTTTTTCACACATCCATATGTGTTAAATAAACCCTCTGAAAAGAAATCCTATTCCTTTTTCCATATACTCACAAAATAAATTGTCAAAGTTGAGCCTTTTTTTCGGCCGTTAGAATGGTGTTACCCCTTAAATATTCTCGATTTGGCATGAAAAATCTCGTACATATAAAAATAAAAATGCGATCCATATCATTTATAATACATGTTCGTTCTTTTCTACGCCTAATTGTCACGCCGCTACGATTATACCGAAAACTCTATATACCGAAAAGAAGAGACGAAACGAGAGATGGTTATTCCATGCGAACGTTTATTGGATTATCTCTGCAAATTCCCACTTTCCTCGTTTGCGTAATGGGAATTAACGTGTATGAAAAAGGGTGAGAGGGTGCGAAGAGGGCGAAATGTTGACCCTCCCAATATAGTGCTCCGGGTCGCGATGGCGATACGAGAAGGGTCACGATATAACGAGAGAGAACCCTTTTACGAATTTCCGGTCTCTCTCTCTCTTCTCTCTTTTCGTCATATTGAAATATCCTGGCCTGGAATCCAAAGCCCGAAGATAATTCGCGAATCCAGAAATTCGTGCTAATTACCTCATCAAAAATACTTTCATACGTATCAATTGGCTCATATAATCATTTTTTTTTCCATCCAATTTTCGAGATTTCATTATTTCTTTCTCAACGCATCGAGTTAACCCATAAAATTGTAATTACTATCCATAGATTATTATTTTTCGTCCGATCATTATGATTACCCACCAATTAAATACGATTTCGACCATTCGAAATTCTCGTTTTTTTTTTTTTTTTTTTTAATTTATAGTTGTTGAAATCGATAAACTTTTTTTTCAAAAAAATTGAAAGTTTTATCAAATTCCTTTTTTCGATTCTCGTCAAATTCAATGCCAATCGCGTTCTCCAGCGATACTCGATTTGCCGGAAAAAATTTCAGAAGAAATTTTTTGAAAAACCAAAAAAAACGTATGACAATTGCCGAGCCCGGTTTTATGAATTTTTATGAAAATTGCAGCAAAGCATATTGGAATCGAATAGGCAGGTGGATGACGTAAATTTCTCCGCTTCTCTCGTCACGAATACGCGATTGATCAATTTTTTCGTTAATAAAAAAAATGCGATACGTTTCTGTGTCAGCTCTGGACACGAAACTCAAACGCGTAGGGCAATATACGATATTAATTAATTTAACTGTACGAGGAAATACAGCATGGCGTAGCTATCGATAAATTAATTTTTTTTTTTTTTTCCATGAAATTCACCAACGATTTAGCGGTTATGCACGATTTATTGCTAATTCAGGACTTTGCAAGTACAACGCGCAATTTTTGAGCTGACGTCATGTGGTAATTTATATCCAAATTATTCATAATCAAACGTGAAATTGCACACGCATATACGTTAATTATAATTATATTATTCTTTTTATTCCTTTTTTTCTATTATTATGATTATTATTATTGTACATATTGTTGTATATGTATATTGGTAAATCAATACGAGAGCAATTCTCGTTCTCAGATCTAAATCCCATAGGGCTCCGGGATTAGGAGATAACGAATGAAAAGTCAACCGATATATTTGCCGAACGATAAAGCTCACTATACTGAGAGCTGATTGTACACGCGGCGAAGCTATAAAGAGAGCTCTTTTTCCCACCCAAAATCGACAATTACCAAAACCACCAGCAAAATATCCCCTCCAGCATTTCCAATAATCGTCACAAACGTTTATCCACAAAAAAGTCAGTAAATTCCACATCCCCCCCCGATTCGCCTCGCTCATTTGTCGGAGGATTATAGGATTTTTTTTTACGGGGATATGAGAATAGAGGTCTATTAAGCTAGCACCCCTGCAACGTCGAAAAAATTTTTTTGAGTGTATGGAAATTATAGGCTGTGACCAAAAAGAATTTCCCAAGTAATCAAAACAAAACAAAAAAAAGGTGGCGCTGGCTCAACGTTAAGCTAGCACCCCCACACTAAAATTTTGATTATCTCTCAACAGCAATGAGCCCAAAATTTTTTTTTCTTACGGGTTTCGAGAGCCCATAAAAAGCCTATAATTTCCATACACGCAAAAAATTTTTTTCGACACTGTGGGGGTGCTAGCTTAATAGACTTAATTGAGAATTGAAAATATCTCAGTACTAAACAAGATGATTTTCACTGATAAGTAAAAAAAAAACCTTCCAATGAATAATATTAAGTTTGAGGTATTTTGGAAATTAAAAAGTTTCAAATTGCTTACTCGTCGCACGTTCTTTTTCTTTATGCAAAGCTTCTTCTATATAAGGAAGAGAACGACAATCTTTGGAGCTTTTTAAATGAGGATAAATTAAAAAAAAAAAAAAGAAAACAATTCAGACATCTTTAATCGATTGAGTTGTTTTGTTTTTCTTGCTTTACTATCGTCAAGCTCAATCGCTCGATATGAGGACTTGTACACTTTTCTTTGGTTCAAGCTCAATTAAAATGAAGATTTAATTAAAATTTCCAACTATTCAATATTTCAAGTTGATGAAAAAAAAAGCTTTGATTCGCCTGAAAAATTTCACCCGCTTTCAGCGGAATTTTTCCAAAACTTTCCGCGCATTACTGGAGCTATATAGCGCCAATCTTAAATCCTTCTCAAACATTTGTCTCTCAATAAACAGCCCTGATGTGTCGCTAAAGTATAGCCCTATAGAAAGAACCCTGCGGGGGTGTATTTCCCTAGCGCGTCCCTGGCAATTTTTATCATCGACAAGAGTGGGGAAAAGTGCGAGGAAAAATATTGTTAAAAAATGAAAACTCATGAAGAGGACATTTTTTATTTTTAGTTTTTTTTTTCTTTTTCAGTATCCACGAAGAGCAAATTAGTATAGTATTCGGCGCTGTCGTCCAGCTATAAATCCAGGCTCTCGATTCTCTTCCTCCCTAGCCGTTTCCTATGTATCCCCTCCGCCCCCCCCTCTCGCCAGGAACCCACGGCTATTCATGCGCTATGGGCAGCCGAAACGATTAATTTAATATTCGCGGGAGAGAATGGGGGAAAAGGAGGATGGAAAGGGAAGAGGATGCGGCTGCGGGACGACGTATACACGTGCGTGACGATTTACGAGAGAGTGTGTGGACCCAGCGATGGTGGAACGTCGTCCGGTTTCGCGCACAGCATCCCTGATGCATATTCTCTCTTCTCTCTCTCTCTCTCTCTCTCTCTCTCTCTCTCTCTCTCTCTCTCTCTATCTCTCTCTCTCTCTCAACGTGAAAAGCACAGCGCTGCAGCATTTTGTCTATCCATGATATAAATATATGACATCGAATGTGGGGTACAATATCACGAGTGCCCACCCGCGATTATACGCGACAATATAAATCTAACGGAGCATTACTGGTCGGCTATAGAGCAAGTTTTACACTCAAACTCCAATCCCTGGTGCTGCCCCCCCCCCCCCCCCCCCCATGTTACTTTCGATCGCATGCCAGTGCAACCTGCACGCAAATACGAATGAATTATTGTTCTTTTTTTTTTTTTAATGCAATTATCCTCGTCATTTCTGTCAGCCAGGGAAAAAAAGATACGGACGTTACTCTCGTTACTTCGAAAAAAAAAATAAATACTCTTTCGTTCATTTTACTTATAGCTCATCGTTATTTGTTATTCCGCGTTATGAAAATTTTTTTCTTGCCCTTGATGATAATTTTCTCGTCGCATATTTTATTGACATCCCGAATTGGAGATTTGCCGGGTTTGATGGAATTTTACACATCGACATTGAGAGTTGAAGAAAAAAAAGAATTGTTTATTTACTTTGAATTGGGGGTGAGAATAATTATTCGGTTTGAGACCCTTTTGAGAGTCGAGAGATTCACGATTCATTTGTCATTCGTTTTCATTATTCGTTGGAATGATTTTTTTTTTTTTTTTTGTTGTACAGACGATTTTTTAAAGCTATTTTTATTTACATGCAATAACACGATTGAAACCTTTTTTTTGTCATCGTTGATTGAGAATTGTGAGAATTGTGAGTTATGTTGGGTACGAAGATTTTTTTTTGAAATAATCAATTAATTATTTATTGGGGTTCAAGAATTATTAAAAATTATGCACAATCTCAGTGGGGTTGAGTCCTCAAAGTTGTCTTGCAATCTTCGGTAAAATGAATTTTAAAAAATATACATATATAAGCCGGTAATCCGGAACAAAATACAAAGTACTTACAGTACTTTGTAGCATTTTGTACAAAAGTACAAAGTACTTACAGTACTTTGTACTTGGAGTACTCGTGTATTTCAAGTATCAAATACCGTAAATACTTGAAGCAACCATTACTTCAAGTACTAAGTACTCTAAGTACTAAATATTTAAAGTACTTCAGGTACCAAGTAGTTGAAATACGTCAAGTATCAAGTATCAAATACTTTTCAAGTTTTCAGATTTACATCTCGTAAGTTCTAGTACTCATATTTTATTTCTTACGTACTCTTTAAACTCATTTGATTTGGATTCGAGTACTTTTTGTGTCAAAACATATTTTCACATTGTGCAATTCACTCAGATTAGGCAGATTGGGAACAGAAATATTTAAACAAAGAATTGGAAATAATTTTTTTTTAAATAGCACTGACGATTGTAATTAAGATTTATTTAGCTTGAGGTTTTAAAAAGAAAAAATAAAGAATATAATATACGGAATGTTAAAAATGGAGCTATGAATTGACAATGACACCGGAACTACCGTAGCTTGTGCCTTTGAACGGTCATTCCTTACAATATTAACCAAAGATGGCGCAGAACGTTCCTCAATTATATATTCAAAGGCGTTATACATGCAACCATTAGCAAGACGTATTCAAAAGTATTTCATAATTGGCACTTGAAAAAGTACTCGAAGTACAGTAAAGTACTTGAAAATTTAAGTAGAAATACTTAAAGTGCAGGTCGAGTACTTGGAAATTCAAGTACAGTACTTGAAATACTTTTAAAGTACTTTGTACTTAAAGTACTGTACTTCCAGTACATTTTAAGTACTTTGTACTTAAAGTACTGTACTTCCAGTACATTTTAAGTACCGGGTACTTGAAGTACTGCCCAGCTCTGGTTCAAAGTGATTTGTTCTTGTAACTGCATACATGCTCACTCTTCAGTTCATTATGTAAGTTATTTTCTTTCTTTATTGGCACTCCATTCAAAAGTAAATGAAAATTTCTCCATTTCAAAAATCGTTTTGCCTCCCTACAGAGAGAATATTCCTCATACAAGAATATTCATAGATTTAGCAATAATTTTATTAATAAAATAAAATCTTTTTTTCATTTTTAATGATAATACATTTTTATAATAATATAACGAAAGGTTCTATTCATTTGTTCCAACCTCGCTTCATTGTCATAATTCAGTCACGAATGAAGAAAAAAAAAAAAAAAGCTTATCGATCCTCGAGAGAGAAAAGTGCTCGTGTAGTACTCGAGGGGGAAAATTACCAAATTATAATAATTTCCCGGTTGTATTATAAATTTATAATAAATTTCCTGCTGATAAAATCATCCCACACGGGGGTGCACTGTGCAATATTCACGAAATATTAACGAGATCTTTGGAGGATCGATGTAATATTTGCGTGTGTATGCACGCACATGCGAAATCCTTGTCACGGTCATTCATTTGTAGCGGAATAAATTGGACGCGTTAATGGATCGATATGCCTCGCCATTCACGTCGATAATTATAATAAAGGTATTTTACAGGGGCTCTATGTGTGGTATATATTAATTTTCGAACACGAAACGGTTCAATAACATGACCTGCTGATATTGCATTTATTCTCAAATGAGCTGTGCATGCGCTTCGTTATATGCCGATTAGGGAAATTTTCCATACTATTAATTTCAGAAAAATCCTCAAAATGTCTAAACCCCAAATTGCCAAAGATATTGAAAAAAAAGTGTAACTATAATTATAATTATTAGCTATCATTATTAATTTGATTAATAATAATTTGAAGAAAATAGTAATTAGAATAAAATTGACAAATTGATGTTAATCTTACTCCAATAATTTTTCTTTTTTTTTTCATCAAACTTATATCGTTATGAAAAAAAAACTATTTCATTTCGATAAAGTAAATTTAACGATTTATTTACATCACGAGCACGTAAAAATTATAAGAGGAATAAAAATATTAATGAAAAATATCGATTCCTGGATGTTCGCATGTCACAGGACACTCAGCCAGTAATGAAAGAAAAGAAGAAAAAAAAAAGGGATGAAAAGATAAAAATTTTCTTTCGCTTCGAGAAACTTTCGAGAGAGCTTGAGGTGTTTTTCCATCCGGGTCTGTGTGGGTGATATAGCATTGACGAAACGAATAGCCAATAAATATAAAAGTACTTTATACTATACTTATATATATATATATATGTAATATGTATGGGTAGAAAATTCTCTGCAGACTTCTCGCGAGATTCTCGCACGTACTTGCACGCCAAAGAATAAACCTCGAGAAACTATTTTTTTGTTTTCTCATAAACACACCGCGATATATTTCATTATATATACAATATATATATATATATATATATATATATATATATATATGCAATACTGTGATACCTAAGAGCCGGCAGACAGTCGTACTGATATCGCATCGCGCACACTCGATGCATAAAAATAAGTAACGACAAACTTGTGCATGAAGCAATTCCACGTCGATCTAACCCGCCTGCAATCCCATTTGGGCAAAAAAAAACTACCCCTGCCATAATTATATACTAGAAGAGCAGCACGAAAAAAAGAATACTCCAAACCGATGTTCAGATTTTTTTTTCAACAATTCTGAGGCGCTACTAAGAAAATAATTTTGAAAAAGAATCAAAAAAATTGGTCTAAAGAATTTTTTTCCGTTGGTCTATAACACGCTAAGGGCAAAAAAAAATTAATACAGAAAATCACGAAAGTATATATACTACGATTTGACGTAGAACGCCCCATATATGTACATCGTACATAAATTACCGGCACCCCGAAGTAAAAGAAACGTGCCTGGCATAATGTCAGGAGCATTCTTTTCTTTTTTTTTTTTTTTTTGTCGCCAGTGAGCGACAATATATCCCGTCTTATACTCAGATCCCAGCCAAAATCATCGACAGTCTTATCCTTCGCTTTTTTCCTCCACCCCTGTACACATACATTGTTTTTTTTTTTTCACCCTCACACGCGATCGAGTCTTCGATATCAAATCGAATTCTCGCAGGCTGTGTGTACAGTACACTTTTCACAGTTTCTTGTTTATCCACTCGGCATTGCGGATATTGCATGGGTTGGATGTAAGAAAAAAAAGATCTCGTATGTACAGACACTCGCACACAGCGCCCTCTCGCGCTTGCTCTTTGTACGACGAAACGCATGGCGCGCCCTATCGCTCTGTGTGTGCGGTACTATGTGAGAGCGCGACGAAAAAGCTTCGAAATATACACACACGACGAAGCAAGACCCAGCATATACCTTTTGGTCCTCGATGTTTTTTCGTTCACGTCACGAACTTGGTTTTTATTTTTCCTATTTGAGAAAAGTCTTCTTTTTTTTTTTACCGCACATGTACATGGTTATGCACGATGTGTACAAGTCTTTTCGTTCAAAAGTGATATCATTGTTGAAAATTGACAAGCATTTCGTCGGATTATTCGTGAAGTCGATGCAAGTGGTTTTCAGGGCTAAATTTATTTCCCAAAGGATCCAACTCAAATTTGAAAAATTCTTCTTCGAAGATTCAGAGTATACAGTGGGAGGGTTCTTTGGGTATTATTGTCTAAATTCAAGTTCCCTAAATCGAGGTCCCAGTGTATGAAGAAAGTTGTTCAATTATTGACATTACTTCGTCGATTCTTTTTACGAAATTCCGTAAATTTTTAAAATAATAAACGAATCGAACTCAAATTTCACACTTTGCTTAGATCAAGTGGATCGAGTCCTGAGAATGAAGAATTGGGAAAATAGGTGAAATGAAATTTATAGTGAATTGATAAAGAAATCGTTGTGTATATCGGTGAAACTTTATAACCGGAGAGAAGGAGAGAGGCAGAAACCATTTGTTGCCGCAGGGACGTAAAGGAAAAAGGGTCGAATTTTCTTCGTGATATATATATATATATATATACATCTGTGAACTCGACATCCTGTCGAGCTCTTTCTTTCACCTTCTTATATTTCCTTTCTCATTCCATTTCTCTTCGATTTTCTCCGAGTTTTTCTCGTTGCACCTGCATCGGAGTCTATTTCCCCGAGCGACCTATACTATACCCTCACCCCGAACGTCTCCATTCCCAAGAAGACGTTTTTCCGTGCCCGATACGTCATGAAAGTGTATTACAACAATAATAATGGTACGCGACACATCGATTTATAAAATAGGAGGATTTTTCTTTTCTTTCTTCTTTTTTTTTAACCTGGAAAACTCGAGAGGGATCCTTTCGAAGGATCTTTTTCTTTTCTTTTACGCAGACAAGGGACCAACAGCATGATCGCGATAAACAACGAAAATATATGCTCTCGTTTCGTTTTTTTTTTTTTCTTTTTTTTTTTCAAGTGCCAAAACGCGCCAAAACTTCTACAATTCGTTATTTATATCGCGATAGATCGTAAGTATACTTTTTCTCAGATCCCGAGTATATACGAGAAACATGAAAAAAAAAAAATTTTTTTTACAATGTGACAAATCGAGTTGTTAAATTTATAGCGCATCAGAGTGCAAAATTATATTTGCCGTATAGGATACTTTTCGAAAAAAATCGCAGGTACAATAATTAAAATTTATTTTCTCAAAGTTATAACTGATTTTCTCAAGGGTTAATAGCACTATAGGATTTTGGAAAAATCGATTTTTTTTTTTTGCTTAAACAATATTTTAGAGTCATAAGAACAATATCCAGTTGGTCCTATAGTGAAAAAAAAAAGGTTTGAAAGTTTCAATTTTCGATTTTGCCAAAGTGCCAAAGCAAAAAAAAACTAAAACAAGTTAATATCAGCGAATCTCTACGATATGAATTTAGTGAGTGTATGTAAAGGTGGCGTCTTGAATACATCGAAATTGCAACAGACTGAATGAAGCAATATACTTTTTTTTTACTTTTCCCATTTTCCTGCTCTCCGTAACTTCTCATCTACGATTCTCACTTTCTCGAATATAGAAAAGAAGACCCGATCTTATTTTACCATCCCGTTACTTTACTCATGGAACAAGAAAAGATACGTGAACTGTCTTGAATCCTAGCCTTATATATTTTCATTTTTTTCTCATCTCTCTGCTCTCTCTCTCTCTCTCTCCTTCTCTCTCTCTCTCTCTCTCTCTCTCTCTCTCTCTCTCTCTCTCTCTCTCTCTCTCTCTCTCTCTCTCTCTCTCTCTCTCTCTCTCTCTCTCTCAGTCTACTTTCGTCTCTTTCCCAAGTAATGCATCCTAAAGTCTAAAAAAAATTGCATTCTTAACGTCTCTTTTATTTATTTTTATCCAGCATCTGATTCGCAATATCACGACGTTATTATCCTTGGCGGGGAAAAAAAAAAACGAAAATTAATGTGGGAATGTCGTCTCTTGGAATTCTCTACGATGGAAAATAAAAATCCCTTAGTCACACTAATACACGTATGTATACGTGTATACCGATGGCCTGTCACCGGAAGGGCGATAGAGGGTACAGATACGGGTCTTTTTTGACTTTAAGCCATTGATATATCCCTTTATCTGAATTCTCTCCAGCTAAAAACGAATGATATCGTGTACAAGGTCTGTCGGCAGCACACGCGAAACTTTCGCACGACGAACGAGCTCGTATGCGTATAACTAAGCTTCGCATATACAATATGGGGTATGGGGAATCCCATATGATGGAGACCATTGTTTCGAAATTTCCAACGAAATTTGAGCGAGAGCGATCCCGTATTTTTTTTAATGGAGGGCTAGAAAAAAAATACCTGTGACTATTCCAGAGAGATTAATTTTTAAAAAATCCGACGCGCCTCGAAGAGCGCGGGGGTCTTATGGAATTATAAAATTGTGTATGGAAATTGAACGTGTGCTACGGTGATGGGATATTTTTTGCATAATATTTTGGGTCATGTGAAAGGGATAGAGCAGAGAATACTGAAACTCGTAGAGAGCGATGAGTGCAAGTGCATCAAAATGGCGAATTTTCCGATTCGATAGTAATTTTTTAGATGATTTTTTTTCGGCAATGGGCCCCTAATTCGACAGTTAGCACCTCAAAAAACGAGTGTCGTCTGCAAAGGAAAAACTGAGCACGGAAAGTCACGCGCTTGCGCGGGCCTGAAAGCGACGCCGTTGAAATATCTGCGAACTATATTTGTCCCGCTAATTATCCACCAGTGAACCGTGTAAATTTTCAAACTAATGCTATTTCTCTAATTTTCCACGTAAAGGAAAAAAAAAATCCTCATTGCATAGGGTTTTTATCCGTCGAGAGCCCAATGGCAAGAATTTTTTTTAATCAAGCTATGCAATAATTGTCACATCCATTTCAGTTATCGATATCTCGGGATTTAGCCGAAAAACGTACAATTCTATATTGAATTTTTACGTTTTCTGGCCATTGGCCTCTGTTCAGAGGTCTCGAGAATTGCCTGTTCAAATTTCAAATAATTCGATCTCGTACTTATATCAATGGCATTGTTCCAAAAATTAACCTCTGGTTTACCATCAGAATCCCTAAAACGGAGCTTTTCACATAAAACTCCAGAGGTTTTCACGAATGAAATGCCCCATGCACAGCCTTATAATGTTCTCCGCCATCTCGAGGAAGAGGAATTTTGTGTATACCGAAACGTTTGCCGTAGCTCGCGCCAAACTTGAGCATAAATGCGGCAATAAAATGCAAATAAGAGTCGAGTTTCATGAGAAAGATAAAGAAAGAGAGAGAGAGAGAGAGAGAGAGAGAAAGAAAGCTCTGATATTCGAAGGATAAAGCAGAGGCACGAATATAACCCGGCAAGCTCATGGCAATCATCGGGCTTTTACGAGATGCATCGCGTTGTTGCTCGTTTCTCCGCTGACTGTCCTTAACACAGCTCTCTCGTATCTCTCATTTGTTTACTTATTTTCATTCCAAAAAAAAAAACGCGATATTACCCAGCAACAACGGCTAGAAGCGTCGCCCCGCGAGAATGAAGAGCGCTCTCACAGAGGGCGCTCGAGGCCGATCATAGCGCTAGGGCGGTGAATTTACGAATTATAAGTCGCCGGCGGCGTCCCGTTCGCATTTTCCGCTTCCGTTTCCGTTTATATATAAATATATATATATGTATTATGCATACCATTTGTTTTTTCTTTCGTTCTTTCTGCTTTTTATTTTCGTGTGCATCGCTCTCTCAGCGCTGAATATACTTTCGTGCTATATAAGAAAAGTTTTTTTTTTAACTCGGAAAAATAAGGAAATCTCTCTCTCTCTCTCTCTCTCGTTCGTCGTTCTGTCTCGTGCTGTCGTCGCTTCTACTCTTTTTTCTTTTGCGTTAACTCGTTTTCCCTGCTTCTGGCTATTTTCCTCTCCCTTTGTCTCTCTTTCTTTCTTTCTCTCTCTTTCTCTCCCTTCGGTCGAAAATATTTTTCAAGCTCGAGGCGGAAAAAGGTATAGCGGAAAGGAGGCTACCCGAGATTATTAGGCAAACTAAAATATTTACGTGTATACGTGTATAAGCCTCTCGTTGGATTGCACCGTGAAATCTCGCGCGGCTGAGCGAATATGAGCGAAACTGGCATCATAACAGGCCCGGATTGATACATATAAGCGACTGGTGTGAGTCAAAAGGGCGTATCCTGCGCAATTTTGGGTGTGAAATTTTGTGATTTATGACCGTTAATTCTGTCGATGGATTATTAGCACAGCTAACTATCGTGGTTGAGAAAGGATGATCAGCTTTCCATCGTTATAATACAAATTTTAATCAATCTCGCATTATAATCCTATTTATTCGCTGCTTTTCAGTTGGAGCGTATATATCATCGTACTAATTAGTATAATACGCCTGATCAAAACTTTTGAGAGAGGATACATCGAAAATTGGCAGAACCGATTCAGTCGATTCAAGTATCGAAAAGTTTTTATACTTTTTTCTTTCTTTTCTTGGTTCGTCAAATTATACGAAAATCGGAGACTCAATAATAGCCGATAAATTTTAATCATGCGATAATAATTTAATGTCAGAGTTACATTATTGAAAAAAAAAATTGCACTGTATTGTTCTAATTTTGTAATAAATCACCCTCAAACTTTTGGAAAGTACAACTTCATTTTTGTTAATAAAAAAAAGTCCTGAATATCAATATTTAAAAATAAATCGTCAATTGTATCGTCATGCAGAGAAAAAAAAGCGTGCAAATTAGAAACTTGCACATTGCTTTGTGAGCAAGATAGAATAATGAGAAAGCAATCAGCAAGTTTTTAATTTTCACGCAATGTTTTTTTTTTTCTTTTAATTTATCTAATTTGCATGATTCGGGCTCGAATTTTAGGAAAATTGTAAAATTTTGTAAAACCCGAACACCCCTTAAAGGATTTTTTTTCAAATTTGATACTGAAGGTGCTTGTCCACTAGACTATCAATGTAAAAAGCTTCCGATGGATGCCCTTAAATTTGCGAGAGTCAGAGTGCGCGTATACATTTCTTTTTTAATTCAAAATTTTTCAAAATCTGAACCTCTCGAGGTATTCCAGAAAAATTCAATACCAAACATCCTTGTCCCCTGGACTATTCGCGTGAGAACTTTCGGCTCGGGATAGCCCTCAAATTAACGAAAGTGTTAAGCGCCTACAAACATATTTGGAATATTTCAAAATGTTCTACAATTCGAGCCCCGTGAGTCATTCTAGCTAAATTCAATACTGATGATCCTTATCCCCTAGACGATTTGCGTGAAAATTTTCGGCTCGATAGCCCTCAAATTTATGAAAGTTTAGAGCGCGTATGAACATTTTCAGAAAATTCTAAAATTTTCTAAAATTCAAACCCCGTAAGCGATTCTAGGCCAAATTCAATATACCGATGATCCTCGTCCCCTGGACGATTTGCTTAAAAACTTTTAGCTCGATAGCCCTGAAATTTACGAAAGTTTGGAGCGTGTATAAATGTTTTTAGAAAATTCCAATATTTTCTAAAATCCGAACCCCGTAAGCGATGCTAGCCAAATTCAATACCGATGATCCTTGTCCCCTGGACGATTTGCGTAAACACTCTCGGCTCGATAGCCCTCAAATTTACGAAAGTTTAGAGCGCGCACAAACATTTTTAGAAAATTCTAAAACTTTCTAAAATCTAAACCCCGCAGGTAATGCTAGCCAAATTTAATACCGATGATCCTTGTCCCCTGGACGATTTTCGTAAAAAATTTCGGCTCGATGGCCCTCAAATTTATGAAAGTTTTAAGCGCCTATAAACATTTTTAAAAAATTTCAAAATTTTCTACAATTCGAAACCCGTAAGTCATTCTAGCTAAATTCAATACTGATGATCCTTATCCCCCAGACGATTAGCGTAAAAATTTTCGGCTCGATAGCCCTCAAATTTACGAACGTTAGAGCGGCTACAACGATATCGTCACGCACATAAACAAATCCGGGGACTTTTTCTAAATGTGTTCTTTCGGTTCTTTTTAGAACATATTTCGAACATTTCGGCATGACATCTCGAAATTTTTTTTTTCTCCATGAGAACAAAGCTTCCTCCATGAGGAAGAAAAAATTTCCTAACTATCATATACATCTATGAAAAATCAGTAAAATCACAGCGTACAAAATCAGAGTGTACAAACTGAAATTCGTCAAATTATTCAAAAAATTACTCCTTAAAAAAATCTCTCTCTCTCTCTTTCTCTCGGTCTCTCGAAATAATTATAATAATTAGCAATGTCATCTTAATTTCGAGGCTCTTTACATTATCGCTATCTCGTAATACTCGCCAAGCAGGGGGGGGGGGGGGGGGGGAGAGAGTGAAGAATGAGAAAAATGGTATCTCTAAGTAGCTATGGATATTAAGAGGTATACGAATATAAAAGAGGCGAGTAGACCGGGGTGGAAAATTATGCCCGAGGTAAATTTTCCTCAGAGTATATTTTTCATACACACACACATATATATACATATATATAGTACATGTGTACCGAGAAGGAGGATAAAGCAGAGAAAAAATTCTGTTTTCAGTCGAGCAATCGCGAGACACCGCGTCCTATATATACCGTGGATCATTAACTTTTAATTGTGAGCTCTCGTATATCTCCCGATGAGCCCGGAAACTTTTACCCCCCCCCCCCCCCCCTCCCCACCCCTCGCGGTACAAATGGAGCAACCCCGACAGAGCTTCGAGAGGGTGGCAAGTAAGGAGCTGGAAATTCGTATATATACCGACCGACCAGAACGAGAAAATAATATGAGGGGGCCGCAGCGAGGATAAAACGACTCTCGGGGTGGTCTACAGCATCCAAGCTCTGTTTCACTAATAATGCCGAGTTTTTTTTTTTTTTTTTTTTTTTTTCGTTTTTTGCACCCTTAATAATCTGTCGACTTCGAGGATCCTCGGATTTTCTGTGTTGCTGCAGCATGAACGCGCGAATGAACGCCATGTATACAGAACACTCTCGCGAGAGTTCTCGCCTTCGCAACCCCTCGATATCCGCGAGAGAATAACCGAGGAAAAAGTCTCGTGGCTTTTGATTCTTATATTATATAAGATCGTGAAAGAGAAGCCGGTGAGAGAGATGCCCGATTATGGCATTATCGACGAGAGCAAATATCGGCCGTACGATGATGTAGAATTTTTTTTTTAATTAGAGACGGAAAAGTATGAATTCGGATTTTATTCGGATTGTGATTTCTTATTTGTAAAATAAATCTCAAGCCATCCTCCGCGCAGGATGGTCTGAGCAGAATTCCTTAAATTAAATATAATTCGATTTTTTAAATATTGACATTAAAATAAGTACTATTATTTTTTTATCATATTAATTAATTTATATTCAATTCATGTCATTAATTTTTTTTATAAATCATCAATTATTTCTTCATTAGATCCAAATTTGGCCAATTTTAGGAAATATCGAGTGTAATAATCACGTGTAACACCGCAAGAGCTTCAAAATTATCGAATATTTCCCTCAAGGTTCCCTGCAAACAAATGAAGGAGTCAAGTTTTTCTGAAAAATTTGACGACTTCTTTTGTTTGCAGGGAACATTGAGGAAAATACCCGGATTAATTCTGACGTTCGAGTGGTATTCGGGGGATTGTTTTTCCATCCAAATTTCGGCCAATAGAATTGCACCATGAGACAAAATCTACAGTGAAAAATTCAAAACTTAAAAGTCACAGAATTCAATCTATAAGATTCGATGAAGGGTTAACTGGATTGGAAAATCTTTTGTTTTTTTTTTATACATATGCAACATGAACATTTACCAGTGAAATTATCAAAAATTATCAAAATAACGTCGAACGGTGCAATTCTACTAGCTGAAATTTGGATGGTAAAAATGATCATCGTAATTCTTATTGTTAAAATAATTGTTGCGAATTATTCCTGACGATATACTTTTTTTTTCCTCGTTTGTAGACTAATGAACGCGCCTGTTATTACTTTACCCACAAAAAGTTAACAAAAAAACAAAAAAAAAACAATTTCGTTCTCTCAAACTCTGCCTTGTGAAATAATTATTTAAAAAAATGTAAGTGCTCATTATAATACCCCCCCTTTTTCCAGCCGTATTTCTCGTTCGAGCTTCACAGTATACTCAGCGCTACCTGAAATTAATATCTACCGCTATTGCATCGAAACTCCATGGCATACCTCGGATACAATACCGACTGTCAATTAACAGATGGGCGCAACTCGCACGATTTTACGGAAAAATCGATGCTCGTTGAGCCCTTTTGTTTGCTAGCAATCAGTGTCATGAATGTATAGATGTATATTCGAGTCTGTAACATTTCGTATCCAGGCATCGTCGCTTTGGAACGATCGCGGAGTGATTTCCGTTCCCATGAGTTAAACGTCTCGATGAGATTGACGACAATGAGAGCAGAAGAGAGAGAGAGAGAGAGAGAGAGAGAGAGAGAGAGAGAGAGAGAGAAAGAGAGAGAGAGAGAGAGTTTCGTAAAGTTAACGTTCAGAAATGATAACGAAGAGTGATCGACATTACAAGCACACATGGGACGTTCCATGTCAGCTACAATTGTTATCCTAAACATTTCTGATCTTTCGCACAATTTGTCAGCTCTGGTAAAAAAAAAATTTTTAAACCCTCTCTCGCGTACGCATCTCGCACCAGCATATTCAATCGAACCAATGATAGCATTTTTTCACCTCGATTCGCTGCTTAAACGATTTTTTCACTGATAAATTTATTAGCTGACAAACTGTCGCGGTTTGTCCCCAGGGAAATCTTTTCTAGGGATGGCTTCGAACGATTCATTTTACTTCGCAAAGGAGTTTTATATTAATTTAAAGGAAACGTGCAAGTAATGCTTTTCGATCATTTATTGCTCGTTCGACATGGAAATTACTCGCAGCGAGTTGACGACAAATTTCACATGCACACGTGTCTATATCTATGGCGACCGTATAATAGTAGTTAACGTGAGCTTAGGGCGACCAGCCCGGATATCCGTAAGAGCGAAATTTCCGGCACCGTATACCGCACGATATATATGCATTTACCCTGATGCTATATATGTGTGGTCTCGAGTAACATATCATATAGAAGATATTCCAGTCTACATTCACGTCTACGTGGTTATCACAATTGTTTATTTATTTAATATTACGTAGAGGATGTGACAAGCCGATTGTTCATTGACATTTTTAAGATTCCTTGAAAACCTGGCTTGGATCACCATATATGATTTAATTTTCGGGAAACGGGGACAAGCGTAATTCTTTTTCCTAATTTTCTCGTTATTGGCAATTAAAAAAAAAAAAAATTTGGATCCTGTAAATTTGGTCCGAAATGTCGCATGCATGCATAGAACGACTGCGAAAGAGCAAAAAGGACGTAATTCACGCTATTCGGCGCGTAAAGTCATTGCAATAACGTCCTTTTTCTTGCTATGCCATCGATAACCGGATATCCGCATATATCGCGCGCGGCTCTCGAAGCTATAACAGTAGTACAAGCCGGTATACGATCAGACGACGTTGACGACGACGTGTATCACGGGAGTATAAACTCTCCGGTCGATTTCGTTCTCTCTCGTTTTACAAGCGACCGGTAAACCAACATTCGCTTTCTCATCATATAGTACGCCTTTTTATATATGAATACGAGAAGTATAATAAGATGTCTAATATGCGTAACATGAAACGTGAAGCCGTTTCCGGTTGAATTTATCACGGATAACTATTTTGCTGAATCGTCCAAAGCGTTTCGTCAATTATTTTCGCGATATTTCACGTCGATTTGGGGATGATTTCGAATGTTATTAACAATTTATGCAAAAATGTGATCTTTTTTTGTCTCGTAACTGTAAACAAATGTCATAATTTTTAATATTCAAGCTTTTTTTTTTTCTTTTGTTGTTTTCGCTTCTTAAGGGGTTATGCGCAGTCAGGATTTTTCAAAAATCGATTTTTTTTTTATTTCATTTTCCTAATGTACATACATTTAAGTATATGCACAGAAAATTTCATGTCGATCCGAAAAATATTCTCGAAGTTACGCGCACATTTTTATTTTGCAATTTTACTGTGTGCAAAGCGCTTTTGAAACTTCGAACGCGTTTTTCTCAAAACTATGTTTTCAAGGTCGGTGAGCAAGATTTCTCGGGAATGGCTGGACCGATCAGTCTCAAATTTTTGCACAAGCTTTATGAATATATTTTTCAGTCCTCGATCGAAGGTTTTTTCTCGCCGATAAATATTTTCTATTTTATGAAGAAATTAAGGCGAAAATTTTTATGGAAAATCGAATTTTTTTTTTTTTTTTGAGAAGCAGCCGTTTCGTTAAAAATTAATATTTTGCATATTCCTTCGATTAAAGACCAGACAATATCTTATATTAACTAAATCTTTTTTGTTTTTTTATTTCAGACGATCCAGTCGAGAGTGCTCCCGGAGGCTATAGGAGCTTTAAAAATTATTATTTTTACAAATAGAAAATATCAGAATAAAGTTCAATGTTACCCGAATATGTGCATAAACTTTTATATCAATAAATTCAAATGTCTCTTCATGAAAAATCCTTGAAAAATTTCTTTTTTTCGGCCTCCTGACTGCGTACAACTCCTTGAGTGATGATGTCTCTATTTCTAATCCGTACGAAAAGTCAGGCAATCTTTGGGCTTTTTTCCGTAAATACATTGAATAATTTTAATGTTTTTTATTTTTTTTTTCGTTTATCGTAACTCTCTTAGAGTTTACGAAACATAAATTGAAAAAAAATTACAATTTTATCTTCAATCGTTCGTCGATAAGCGAAAAATCATTGAAAATAATTACAATCACGTTTCTATTTCCAAACATCGCGAAAGTGTCGAAAAAAAAAAATCAAAAATGAAATATTTTGATACCTTGTTTTTCGATTGCGCGACATTTTTTTCATTAACTTTCGACTTTAAAGATTAATTATAGGTCCTGCGATAGCGGTATTAAGGCACTAATTGAGCATCTCTTTCGTTTTTTTTTAAACCTTAATAATAAAAATTGAATTAAAAAAATTTTTTAATCTTTTTTTCAACCATTGATAAAAAATTCAAAATAAAATTTGACTTTTAAAATATTCGTTGTATCGGTGAAACAAAAATTATTATTGTCTGTGTTCTCCGAGAAAGAAAATTCGACGGATCGCCCAAAATTTTCCAGCTAGTTTTACCGGAACACAAACCCCCCCCCCCCCCCCAATCCGCCGGAGCTTTCCACAATTCAAATGAAAAATATCCGAACACAAAAATTTTCCAATTTCCTTTGTCTTTTTTCCCGTGGATGTAAATACCCAAACCGAAATATCTCTCGGTATTTTCAGAGCTTCGCGTAAAACCTTTCGTGCGGAAAACCCTTCGTGATTTCAGGAACAAAAAAATTTCCATAAAGAACTCGTCGTAAAAGGCATCGTGCGAGCTTTTAGCGAGCCGATATATCCGTCGCTACAGCGATGGAGAACAATTTCCCAGCCCCTTTGGTGGATCGTAGAAAAAAAGAAAAAAAAAAAAAAAAAATTAACCCAGCCGCCGTTTGATGTAAAATTTTACCTTCAAACGCGCAGCACTTTATTTCTTATTTCCTCACCCCCCGTGCGCCCTTATAGGGCTTGACGATCGATTTTGCCAAAGACCGGAAGTTCGATTCGTGCTCGCTTGGACACGTCTGAAGGGTGTGTGTGTGTGTGTGTGTGTGTGTGTGTGTGCGTGTGCGAGGCGAGAAATTTCACCACCGCAGCAGGACTTTGCAACAAACGAAAATGGTCACGAAGCAAAATAGAGGAGGCGGCGGGGAGGAGGGGGGGGGGGAGATGATAGTGTCTGAACGAGTCTCCTCGTCGATTATCCTTTCACTCGAACGACTTTCATGCGCCAATGCAAACGTCATGGGCTATTCGCGAAGAAGCCCTTATTCATCTCTATATCCATGGGTCTCCCGCAAGAGGGCGTTTTGTCAGAAGGCACGAGTGAGAGCAATATAGTTGCGATTGTTCTTGGGTCGAGCGAGGGGAGAAAGAGAGGAAAATGTGGACGGGATCCTTTCGAGAGGAACGAGACGAAACTTCCCATGTCGTACTCTCGCCGAGGCTCCCATTGTTTCTATACCGCAGGATAACGAAGGTATATATACGGCGGGACGAGGTGAACTGAGGACAAAACCCCGGAGAGACAACTTCGGGCAATCATTCGTAGAGGGCGCTGTTGCCACAGCAATGAAGAGCAAAGGGAGATTGAGTCACTTATCTCTATATAGTTCTGATTATTATCTCATCGTTTATTAACTCATCAATTTTTTTGAAGCGTCGCTTTTATAGGGCGAGTCACTATTTTATGAGCGGCTCCCCTACCGCGCACACTCTGTCCTACACTGAAAAAAAAGGTAATGTAACGGCAACAAAATTCGTTTGTTGCCTGCGTTTTGTTACGACCAATATATAATTTTGTTCGTAGGACAAACATTTTGTTGCGACCTATGAATAAAAATAATTCTTTTTGTTGGCAACATCGTCCTAATTTTGTTAATCACATTTCATTGACACAACCAAAACTGTTTGTTGTTGGAACAAAACAAACTTTATTTCGTAATACAAACAAAACTATTGGATTGGGCGAACGATACAATAAGAAGACCTCGACCCATCTGTATATTTGGTTGAGACAATAAAAAAAATGAAAGTCGACAGCAAAAATGTTTTGTTGTCGTAACAAAAACTTCATGAACACCGCAACCCGTGCCCGTTAGACACACTATCGGCTTCTAACCAAACAGTATAGTTGTCGGAATAAAACGTTTTGTTGGCGCAACCAAACGTTACGTTCGCCCAACAAATTTGTCACGCCGGCAATACTGTAGCATCTTTGGTATCGCGTGGTGTGCAACAATCGTTCTACGACCGCGTGAATGCTTCGAGTGTGCATCTATATGGTGATAATATATTTTTTCGAGCCAACAGTGATATTAAAAAAAATCTAAAAAATTAACAAATCTTCATGAGAAAGCGTCTAACAATCATTCAGATGGGCTCATTTGTTATTTTTCAATCTAACAAAGCATCTGCGCGAAAAATCTGCTCGAAGGTTTTTGAGGTTATGTTGATCCTTAGCCTCGCCTAAAACATATTCTGTCATGAAATTCTGAACTTTTTTCACGGAAAAAGCTTCCTCTGTGCTCTGTGAGAAAGCATTTTGGAAGTTAATTAGAGAACCACATTTTTTAAATATTTATTAACAATATTATAGCGGAGAGCATTGATTATCCCCATGCAATATACGATTATTACTGCAACAAAAATTATTTGCCCTGTATGCAAAATATGTTTGTTGCTGCAACAAAATTGCTTTGTTCTACATACATAAAATATAGCGTTTCGAACAGCAATGTTTTGTTGAGCCAACAAAATATATATGTCCGTTCAACAAAATTGTTTGGTTAAGGTAACTAAATCATTCCATAGCGCAATCAAACGTTTGCTTGCGGCAACAAAATGTGTTTAACAAAACGATAGCCATGTCGCCAACAAAACGTTTTGTAGATCACATGTTAACAAACAAATTTTGTTGCGCCAACGAGACTTTGGTTGTCACAACCAAACTTTTTTTTGAGTGTATATGCTCTGCGACCTTTGAGTCGCGTGAAGTATAGTTCGATTAGATCCGAATTTCATCAAGTTGCGCGCAAAAGTTTCAGGCCAAACAAACTTATGAAAAATAAACTATAAAAATATAGCAACGAAAATTACTTCCAGCCTGTCATAAGGTCAAATAATATTTATTTTTTGTTGATATGCCCTTCGAAGCTATCGCAGAGGCACATCACCGAGGCATCGAGTCTATTAACGTTGTAATTCTTGTCTATAATCAATTTTTTGCCATTCCTCTTGAACTTTTTCCCACAAATCTTTTTTAATTGGACAATTAATAGCTCCTATACTTTTACTTTTAGATCTTCCCACAAACGTTCAATGGGATTTAAGTCAGGCGATTGACTTGGCAACTCGAGAAAAACGAATTTTCTTTTGCCTTGAAAAAATCTTGAACGAGTCCAGATCGATGTTTGGGGTCATTTTCTTGTTGGGAAATTCATCCTCGCGGCATATTTTGACGCGCATATGATCTGCTAAGATGTTTTTATACACGGCTCTGTCCATATAGTGCCTTCTATTTTTACTAAAGGGCCGACGCCTTTGTATATGAGAAAGCTCCCCGCGCCATGATTTTAGCTCCCCCATGTTTTACAGAGACGGTATTTGATATCTAGAATCATACCTGGAACTTTTTGGTCGTCGAACCTCTTCCGATACCTCTTTCCGTCATTTTCAAAAAGATTAATTATTTTGTTTCGTCTAAAAATAAAAACCACTTTTTTCCAATCTTCGACTGTCCAATTTTCATGTGCCTTGGCAAATTCTAATCCCGCCTTCTCATTCTTTGCCACTAATCAACGGTTTCTTAGCTCCGATGCATCCAATAACCGCTTAAAATCTGAGAACACCCGGAATTGTGAACCGACCGCGTATCCACGGCTTACAGGGAAAAAAACGAATTACCACTTTTCTCGGTCTCCCATTCTATTGGAATTCCATTTGAAAAAAAATGGTTTATCAATTAAATCGAAAAAATGGCGTCTTAATTTACGAAAATCTTGCTGCGAAATGGCTGGGATTAAAGCACATCGAAAAATTTCAAAAAAAACTACTGTCAAGTTGAACTACAAACTGGCGAATAATGGGAAAACATGTTGAGGAGTTTGGGAAAAATGGTTGAGTTCAGAGGTACACAAGGCTCTATTGCTCACGAATTTTCAAGAGCTCTGGTGGACGCGATTTCAACGTCCATGAACGGAAAATCGGATTGCGCGGAGAGTCTACCGGAGTTAAGTGAAGAACTGTATATATATGTATACAAGCATGCGAAGTAGAGATCCAAGAAAGCAGAGGTTTGATAAAATGTGATATGCGAGAAACGTGCCGGTGTGGAGGGTCGGGCACTCAAGACTTGTGCATCGTGTGTCATGGCAGTGAAAGACGAAAGACACAGTGAAATGTATCTTTAGACAAAAATGAATATAGCTCGCTGTTGCAGGAAACTGTTAAGCTCTCACTCTCTCTCTCTCCTTCATACGATGTACGTTTCGCCAAGAGAGGAGAAAAGGGTAAAAAAATGTATAAGCATATATGGTATAAGGGGAGAGAGAGAGAGAGAGAGAGAAAGAGAGAGAAAGAGGAGATATAAAGATCTGGAAAGATCTTGAGATATAAAGATCTGGAAAGCTAAAAGTCTTGTGGAAAGCACAAGCGATCCTCTCTCACTCTGGCTTGGCTTCAGGAAGTACCAAAGACACTTTAAGCCTTGGTATTCATGATGCAAAGGACATGTAGTATATTTGAGTGTTCACTTCGCCGACGTATCCATTTGTGCAGATAGCTAGAATTTCGGAGGCTCAAGACGATGCGAAAGCTTTCACGTTCTATTGAATCCCAATTCCATTTCCATTCGACGATTGATTTACGTATTGAATTCAATAAAGAGTTTTTTTTTTTTTTTTAGAATGCATCTCAGCGTGATTGGACATTTTTGGGAACGTAAATTTCCAAATAAACTCATGCAATGGCAAATATGAGACAATGTATTTTTCTTTTGTTTTTATTAATTTTGCAACGAAAGGAAAATTTTTACCGAGAAAATTAATTTTTTTGGGCAATTGATCGATCAGCATGATAAATCGAATTGTAAATTCGGAATTGAGCTTTCCCAGGATGTAGCTCAGCTAGTTTATTCACTAAATTTCCTGCTTGAGGTATTAAATTCTAGACAGGAAGAGATAGAGTACTTTTTTTTTTATTACAAAAAACTTGTGATCGAAAAAAGAAGTAAATGCATGTTTAGGAATGACGAATTTTGTACAGGAGTACAGTAGTATGAAAATATAAAAAATCCAAGTCATCCAACGAGCAACTAAATTTGAAGTGAGCATTTTTGTAAAATATAATTTCTAGTTGATATGCAGCTTTGACGAGAGAAAATCAATGAAAATCATTAAAATATTGAGAATCAATATTAATCTGCGAATATACACGGCCTATACGAGCAATTTTCTCAAATGACACATTGATGATTAAACGATTTTACTAAATAATTTCTTCGAACCACGTTCACAAAAATAATATCATTTGCCGAATCGCTCTGTCTCGTTGTTAAAATAATTAATCTCAATTAATCATAAACTTTTTTTCGCACTTTTCCATACGAATTATTCGATCGAGCGGTATACTTCGATGATTGATCCATGAATTTTTGAATTACGAAAATTGATTAGATCGGTCTCCTGAATCAATTTTCAAACTATATATCATGAAACAGGGAGATTGACTGAAATGTTTTTAATCAATTTTAACGAAATGTCGATTGAAAATGAAACTCATCGTTTCTCAATGATTCTACGCGAGTATGTATATGGCACATATATCTATATAAATATGTGTTTGATCTGGGATTTCTGTGGCTGCGGTAAGGACTCAGTTTCCCACCGCAACCACAGGCATACGTGGGGTCTTTCATTGCGGAATCAAAGCGTACAGGGAGCAAAAGAGGAATCCTTCGAGTCGGAAACTTTATTCTTTGATTACGCGATCACTACTCTACGTGAAAAGCAGAGAGCGAGAGAGAGAGAGAAACCGGTGTACGAGTGCTGGATAAATCGATTTGAAAGCTATTCAGCAAGTTGGGATTTACCTTTGAACCACAAAAATCCAACAGAGAGGGAAAGAGATGCAGAAAATAAGAGAGAGAGAGAGAGAGAGAGAGAGAGAGAGAGAGAGAGAGAGAGAGAGAGAGAGAGAGAGAGAGAGAGAGAGAGAGAACCAAGCTTGTACAAACGAAAAGTCAGCGGTATAACTAATCGTACAAATAGAATTTGCTTCTCTCTCTCTCTCTCTCTCCATTCTATTCTATTCTGTTCTGTTCTGTTCTATTTTCTCTCTCTCTCTCTCTCTCTCTCTCTCTCTCTCTCTCTCTCTCTCTCTCTCTCTCTCTCTCTCTCTCTCTCTCTCTCTCTCTCTCTCTCTCTCTCTCTCTCTCTCTCTCTCTCTCTCTCTCTCTCTCTCTCTCTCTCTCTCTCTCTCTCTCTCTCTCTCTCTCTCTCTCTCTCTCTCTCTCTCTCTCTGGATAGATGAATTAAAATGAGTGAATGTAAATTCGAATGTACTATTTGTTTGTATACTATTTAAAGTATACTATTTAATTTTGAATATACTATTGGAATAGCCGAGGAGGCTAAATAAATATCTCTCTGTCTGTCTCTATTTTCTCTTTACTATACGACATTCACCGAGAATTTCATCTTCTCGAAGGGTTTTAATCACGAGGATGCACGGTAAGGCACACGCGCCCGGGTCGTTGACGCTACTTTATACTTCGCTTCAAAATCTCGTTGAGATTCTCTCGCTTTTATTCTACGATTTCTCCCCTTGCGCTATTTTACTCTTCACCGGCAGAAAGTTGGCCTGTCACTCTTCCTCTATCTCTCTCTCTGCAACGAATATCTCGCGTGGAGTGTACACACCGATTGTCATAGCCATTGCCATACAACGGGAAAGCGCGCCGTTGCCTTCCGGTCTCCGTGTGTCACCGTCAGCAGAAATGAGAAAAGGATCGAAATTTCGTGTACAGGATGATTCAAAGATGCGAATACGAGAAATTTCATTTTTTTAATTCCATTTTTTTGAAATAATTTCTTTGAAAAAAGTAATATAAGTGATATGAATACTTATGTCGCATTCCACGTCAACTCAGCCACCCCGTTTTTTTTATTGTCTCGAAAAAATTATTCAGTATGGGCATTTCAAAGGACAATATATCCATGACATTTTACCAAAATTTCATCCCCCCACTATTGTTGGTTCTCGAGATAATGATTAATGAAGTCTCAATTTTGTAAAAATCATAACTTCGTAACTACTGATCGGATTTAAACGATTAAAAAAAGAATCTTTTTTATTTTTTTTGCCCTTTTTGAAAAAAAATATGTCATCATCGGATAAAAGCTCATTAGACAGTTTTCGGGGTAAATTAACAAAAAACAATTTTTTCCTCGTCACTGATGCCTTGTTCCATTTTGAAAAAATTTTGCGGAGTTGTGTATCGCCTCCCTCTATCAGAAAAAAAAATACTGAGTAGAATTCCGATTGGCCCTTTCGTGGAAAAAAAAAAAATCGAAAAATTTTCCCGAAAACTGTCTAATGAACTTTTCTCCAATGACGGCATATTTTTTTTTCAAAAAGGGCAAAAAAAATAAAAAAAGATTCGTTTTTTAGTCGTTAAAATCCGATCAGCCGTCACGAAGTTATGATTTTCACAAAATTGAGAATTTATTAATCATTATCTCGAGAACCAACAATAGTAGGGGGACGAAATTTTGGTAAAATTTCATGTATATATTGTACTTTGAAATGCCCATACTGAATAATTTTTTCGAGACCAAAAAAAAAACGGGGTAGCTGAGTTGACGTGGCTGCGTTGACGTGTCGTATTCCACGTTAACTCATCAGCCACCCCGTTTTTTTTTGTCTCGAAAAATTTTTTCTGTGTAGGCATTTCAAAGTACAATATATCCATGAAATTTTACCAAAATTTCGTCCCCCCACTATTGTTGGTTCTCGAGATAATGATGAATAAATTCTCAATTTTGTGAAAATCATAACTTCGTAACGGCTGATCGGATTTTAACGACTAAAAAACGAATCTTTTTCATTTTTTTTGCCCTTTTTGAAAAAAAATATGCCGTCATTGGAGAAAAGTTCATTAGACAGTTTTCGGGAAAATTTTTCGATTTTTTTTTTTTTTCCACGAAAGGGCCAATCGGAATTCTACTCAGTATTTTTTTTTCTGATAGAGGGAGGCGATACACAACTCCGCAAAATTTTTTCAAAATGGAACAAGGCATCAGTGACGAGGAAAAAATTGTTTTTTGTTAATTTACCCCGAAAACTGTCTAATGAGCTTTTATCCGATGATGACATATTTTTTTTCAAAAAGGGCAAAAAAAATAAAAAAGATTCTTTTTTTAATCGTTTAAATCCGATCAGTAGTTACGAAGTTATGATTTTTACAAAATTGAGACTTCATTAATCATTATCTCGAGAACCAACAATAGTGGGGGGATGAAATTTTGGTAAAATGTCATGGATATATTGTCCTTTGAAATGCCCATACTGAATAATTTTTTCGAGACAATAAAAAAAACGGGGTGGCTGAGTTGACGTGGAATGTCCCTTATATATAATATATAATAACAATAATAATAAGAGCTGGGCAAATTACCTGAAAATACTTCAAGTACATAGTACAAAGTACAAAATACTTTAAGTACTTCAAGCACAAAGTACAAAGCACTCGAAGTATACAGTACTTTAAGTACCTGAAGTACAAAGTACTTTAAGCACTTTGCGTACAAAGTACTATAATTGCCTAAAGTACAAAGTACTTTTTAGGTACTTGAAGTGCTCGTATATTTCAAGTAACAAGTACCGTAAATACTTGCAGTACCAAGTACTTCTTGAGGTATCAAGTATCAAATACTTTTCAAGTTTTCAGGTATACATCTCGCAAGTTCCACTCTTATATTTAATTTCTTACGTACTCTTTAAACTCATTTGATTTTGATTCGAGTACTTTTTGTATCAAAACATATTTGCAGATTGTGCAATTCACCCAGGTTAGGCAGATTGGAACAGAAATATTTGAACGGATTAAGATTTATTTAGCTTCAGGTTTGAAAAAGAAAAAATAAATAATATAATACACGGATTTTTAAAAACGAAGTGATGTATTGACAATGACAACGTAACCACCGTAGCTTGAGCCTTTGAACGGTCACACAATCTTAACCAAAAGATGGCGCAGAAAGTGCCTCAATTATGTATTCAAAGGCGTTATACATGCAACCATTAGCAAAACGTATTCAAAAGTACTTCATACCTAGTACTTGAAAAAATACTTGAAGTTACAGGAAAGTACTTGAAGTACTTTTAAAGTACTTTGTACTTCAAGTACTATACTTTCAGTACATCGCAAGTACCGCGGGTACTTATTGAAGTACTGCCCGACTCTGATGATGATATATTATTATTACCATCACCTAATAATTATATGAATAATTATAATTTAAAGAATATCTGTAAACTTTTTTATGAATTTCGGAATTAAGTCAAGGAGGGAGATCCGTTTTACCAGAAATTTTTGCATGAATTTTCATGAATTTTTCATGCCGAAACAGCAAGACCTATTTAAAAGAGTCCTCTCGAGTAAATATTTATTGATATTTTCTTATGTTTTTACAAATTTTTCCAAGAAATCTCGTTGAGTCGTACTCGCCCGTAGCTCGATCGCGTTGAAAAAAATCACAAAATCACAAAATAGCGCCACGATAAGGAATTTTAGATCCTGCGAAATTAAAAAAAAAATCGTTATCGTGGCGCCATTTTGTGATTTGGGGATTTTTTTTTCAACGCGACCGAGCTACGTGCTATTGAGGATCATCTGACAATCCAAAATATACGTGGATTTTTTTGCTTCAGATCAGTCAAAGGGGCGCAATCGTGGGGTAAAGATGAAATGCCGCCTCTTGCGGTCCAGCGCGCCACGCGTGTACGACTGGACCAAATGTCTTGTAAAAATTTTTTTAAGCATAAGAAAGTATCATTAAATATACACGCAAAAGGACTTTTCGATAGGTCTAGCTGTTTCGGCATGAAAAATTCAGGAAAATCCATCTAAAAAATCCCAGTAAAACGAAACTCTTCTTTTAATTGTGTACCATGAAAAATGAATTGACTTTGAATCACCATGTAGGCTAGTAGAGTGGGAGAGAGAGAGAGAGTGAGAGAGAGAAATAAAGTGATAGGAGCTCCAAGAGCGCAGCATCTCGGGCTCCTCGCATTAACGTAATGCGTTATACGAGCCTCGTATTATTACGCCTGCATAGCGCCGTTATATATCCAGCCCGTTCCCCGCTTTTGTCTCCGCGGGACGAGGCGTCGTTCTTAGTCGTCGACGTCGTCGCCTTATTTGATTCATAGTTTCGCGGATCTCTCACAAGGAGGAACAACCAACTCGGCAAACGTCGTTACAAAAATTTAAAAAAAATAAAATAATAAAAATTGATAACGATCGTTTACGAAAATCTGGCGCGGGGAAATTCGATTTTTATCGATCGCAAGTTCGAAAGATTTGAAAAAAAAAAAATGAAGCGCACGCACAATGAAATTATTTTTCGTTTGAAATTTCATTCGAAATAAAATAAAAAGAACAAATCGAATATCGAGCACTCTGAGACTTCGGAATTATTTATAATCGAGCCACGATTTTTGTAAAAAAAAAAAATCAAATTCACCAAAAAATGATTAAACTTTGGTTTCACGTAGATTCATTTTCAATTGAAAATTCATTTGAATTTTTTTTTTTTTTTTTTTATTTTAATTATTTTTCGTATTATTGAACGTTAAAAAAAAAATACCGAATTCCCTCTAGACTTGTAAAAAGAATGAAAAAATTTGTGATTATAAATAACGAACGAGTTTCTCAAGAATATTTCGTTTTTTTTTTCCTCCCCCTTTTTTCTCCATCGAGAGAAAAATATTTCGATTTCTCTCTTTTCGTAATCGCATTTTTTTTCAAAAATTCTTCATTATTTTTGCGAATTTGCGATTCCCCCGCATCCTCATTCTCTTTTTATTTTTGTTTAGCAATTTTTTTTCTGTCCCACTAGCCTCGGTACAATAGAAACACGATAAATTTTCATCCCTCAGACCGCGTGTTCCTAACGACTTTTCCGCTGCAAATGTATATCGCACAAAGACTCGGAAAATAAATTTAAGCTCGCGTGATCTCAAAATTCATATCACGGGGGGGGGGGGGGGGGGGGAATATACCAACTTTTAATTAGATACGAGCAGGATGAGGTGGCGCGTGTATAAATGCCACGTGTATCATAAAAGGTAAAGAAGGAGGAACGAGAATTAAACTACCACTGTGCGGCAGAAAAATAAATTAAAAAAAAAAAACATTTCCAATCCACGATCTTACGAAACTCAAGCGACTTTTTCTCGCCTTTTTTTTTTGCAAATTCATGCCTGCGATTTGTCGCGAATTCCCAAGCGGGGAATCGTCATTTTTCGAAAAAGGTGTGCTTGAAGTTAAGCTCTCCCATTATTAAAGATCTCTCCTCGTCATTTTCAGAACATCCTCGGATGCAACAACCCCTCTGTGTATATGTATACGTGACATATAATGGTATTTCGCGGAGAGGGCTTGTATAGCTCTCGCAAAAGGCTCGAGGTGACGGGAGTGCTGTAGAAAATTTTCAACGTACACGCGAGTGGGGTGAAATTTCATTACTGCGCGTTTCTCGCCGGGGCATATGGGGCGCAAGAGAGAGAGAGAGAAAGAGCAAAAAGCGACACGGGTTGGACTTGAGGAGACGTTTTTTAATTTGGCGACATGAAATAAAATTTAGGAGTAAAAGAAAAAAAAAATATACATTCGTATCACAGACGCTTGTACATTGATATTCTGAAGAGAAAAACTATGGGAAATTTCAGGTAAAATTTATAACATCAAGGGGGGAGGGGGGGGGCAATACATGTGGAGTTTTGAAAAAAACGATTTTTTTTTCTCTCCATAAAACGTTAGTGTAACATCTTAAGAATATACTGTAAAATTTTTGTACCGAAATTCAAAGCCGTTTTTGAGTTATATCAAAAGAGAGCGCTAAGGAGATCGATGCGATGAGCGATCGACAGAACCGTCGCAGCAGTTTTTAGCATCAAAAGAATTTCGAAAGACCCGCCGAAAAGAGGCTCGACTGGCTGAGAACGAGCATTTCGAGGGAATAGAAAGGACTATTCTATGGCGCAAGAATCGCTGATTAATAAGTCATTTTATAAAGTTTTTACTTATCAAAACTTTAAACGCCGTTTTTCTCAAAACTCCATTATCAAGATTTGTGTCCAAGATAACTCAAAAACTAATTAGCCGATCTTAATGAAATTTTTTACACATTATCTCAACATTTTTCCCCGGTGATAAAACTAAAATAATCTTCAAAATGTTAATAACAAAGTGCTGTTTTTTAATTGCAAATAATGGATAGTTTTCGTAGATAAATTCGAATTCAATTTTCAAAAGCATGCTACTTCATCGATTTTTGATATTTTTAAACCGAATCGAGTTCAAGACCAGGGTTTTTCTATTAACTTTTGAAATACAAAAAGGTTTTTTTCAGATTATTAGAACGGACGCTAGGCTGGTGCACACCATATGCGACAACGTACCTCACGCGACCTCTCGAATTGAACGAGCTGTACGTCCGCCATTTTGTAGATAATAAAAAATAAAAAATTGTCCCAAATATTAAAAGCATGAAATAAAACTATCTCGAAATTTCAAAAATTTTGAGCGATTCCTTCCTTATGAAAAAAATTCCCGAAAATCGCCTAGTACTAGGCCTTCTATACATGAATTTCTACGAATATTAAATTTTTTATTCAATATCTGCGAAGAAAATACCAAAAATAAAATTCCACGAAAAAAAAAACATGCAAAAAGCTCGCAAAAAACTGTCCATTTACCAAACCAAACTGCAAGTTTCAATGGTCAAAGGGAAAATTTCGTTGGCTGTCCAACATCGATGGATTCTGTGTTTTTATTTATTTATTTTTCATTTTATTTTATTTTTTTATTTATGGGCCAAGCTTGTAAATCTCACTCCGAGCTTTCATCCCCATGCCCACTCGTCTCTCTCTCTCTCTCTCTCTCTCTCTCTCTCTCTCTCTCTCTCTCTCTCTCTCTCTCTCTCTCTCTCTCTTTCTCTCTCTCCCTCTCTCTCTTTCTCTCTTTCACACGTATATAAATAACGATGTGAAATAAATTCACTGTAACGAGCGAAAACATTTTATCACTCAACGAAATGACGAATAGCTGTGTTGTAAAATTTTGAAACGTTTTTCAACCCTTTCGGGAATACAAGGGGGCACAACAACCTTTGAGCATATTTTCACCCTCCCCGGACGATCGATGAAATTTTCCCATATATTTTTCACCTTTGACGAAAATATTTCGTTGGTTCCTGCAAAAAATTTGCTCGAGCAGTTTATACGGGAGAGAGAGAGAAATTCGAGCTGGAAAGCCAGGCTACTGTCTAGCGCCTGGTAGCGATTTACTGGCCAGCACAACCTGTACAGGGCCTGCCATGGCACTGGCGAGTTCGGCCCAATACACCGCGTTCTGTAGCCAACACTGCCTAGAAACTGGTCAGTGGTCACTAGGAATGGACGATGTTCATAATAAAAATCGATTAAAAAATAATCGGTGTTTAAAAAGCCTCGACTAGATCGATACACCGCCTCTGGATTAACATTATGTCAACTTCACTTCTAATATCAATTTTTTTTTTTCTTTCCCTGTTAATTTTACTCGGCAGACCCTTCAATTTTCGTACTTTAATTTCCTGTAGTTATTTTGAACTCAATTGTCAATCAACAGTTAAGTAAAATTTTCACTTACCATTGCCTTGTACATGGTCTCAATTTTAATGTTTGAACTCTACATGGATTTTGAGAAATGTAATTGTTAACTAAGGTGCACTAAGTAAATCAATTACATGAATATTATATTTTTTCTACACCATCCTGTCCTGTTCACACTTTCAATATTCCACACATAAATTTCATAATTTCAATGCTCCTAGTGGTACTATCGAGCTCGGTGAGACAGTGCTTTTTCATTTTTTTTCATTTTTCACTCGTACACTAATTTTCATTTTTTTTCATTTTTCACTCGTACACTAATGTTATTAAAATACAAGAAAGTCATAAGGAATCAAAATAGCGTATATAGTGATATAATGTGTCGGTCATTGGGTAGATCGTTCGGTAGAACTCAGTTAAAATCTTAGGTAGGATTAAATTTAATTTTGACGGAATAACGTCCGGACTACGAAGCCGGAAACATTCGTGTAAAAAACAAAAGACTCCAGCGCGTTAATTTCTTTGCTGAAATGCTGAATTCACCGATTCGAGAGGATACCTGGTTCGAATCCCGGACAATGAATTTTTTTTTGCAAAATTTACAGTATTTTCAAAAATAATGGAACAGCGTTTTTAAATTCGTTCATCGATTCAATTGCTAATTTATAGATAGCAAACTATATTTATTATACCAATTTGACCCGTGCCATGCCAGATCTTCTGGCTAGGGCACTGCGGAGAAATGTTTTACCCGCCAGGACTGGCTCAGCCGAGCTGAACTGGCCATTGCCAGGCCAGATTCATATGGAAAACTAGCCAGGTACCAGGCCGCATCAGAATTAAATTTCTGCTTGGGGTAATATTTCGGAGAGACGGAGTTATGGTGTATATTCTCGAGTGGTATACCGTTTATGGAATATTTTGCAAGAACATTATAGTGTATATATTTACGATTTCGGTGCACGCAAGAGAAATTTTACGGATAATAAAAACGTTATGGAGGCAATTTCGTCGTTATCGGGATAAGTATGAGCATGAAAAATATATTTGTGGAATATTGCGAGGGCTGTTCAATTAAGAATTTCCTAGTTGTTTCATAGCTATATAGAGAAAGAGAGAGAGAGAGTGAGGGTTGTTTATTTTAACGACACATATTTAATTTAGGTCTAGACCCTTTCCTAGATGCATAAATTGACGTCATCAAACAAAACCCTCGCGGTCTCTAACAAGCCAAATTACGTTGTTATACTCTTTGGTCATCGGTAAACTCTATTCTTTTTGTTCCCATAAGTATTTCTCTGCTACTGGCTCCAGCTCAGATACACCAACCATAACCCTCTGTGTGAACTTGACATTTTTTCCCTGTGCCAGCAGCCCCTCTCCCGCTTCCGCGCAGCCAACTGCACCCAGCTCCATCTAATTTGCACGAGGGCACAGGGAAAGTGCGAAAAACCAGTGACCCGATATGGTTGATCATATTATAACGAATTTCCCGACGTTTGTGTGAGATTCACCGTCAAGTGTAAGAGCACTTAAGACTCCAGGAAACGTGCATTAGGATAATCGATCAATTGGATCATTTTTTTCAATAGTTATTTACTTTTTCTAAGCATTGATTAACTCAATGATGTCCTTGGGTGATCACCGTTTCTCCTATTCTCCCAAAATTAACGTACACTGAACAGAAGTAAAGCACCAAACTTTCGAAAAAAAAACTAATTATTCCTTAACTTTTTCATAAAAACAAAAAGGATAAGCAAATGTGATATCATGAATGCTGCAATAGCATCGAATATTAGCTCTGTGATATTACGCTTTCGGGACGAATCCCAAATAAAATTTTATATAGAAACGAGAGAAACGTGCGAATAGGCTACCGATATGGATACCGCACAGATTCATATATATATTTATGTATAAATAACATATATACATACATATATGTTGTCTAGATGGCAGATCCACAGGGTCGAAGGCTGAGGGATAAAAACTAATCGAAATAAAATCCGCTAGAGGTCTCTGCATTGGTGGAATTGCCAATTACGATCCGAGTTAACACGAGAAAGAGAAAGAGAGAGAGAGAGAGAGAGCCCGGATAGTCCTCTCTGCAAAGTTCGTTTTCGAAGCTTTTAGCGCGTGTGCCCTCGGTTCATTTCAGGTCACGTACCCGCCTTGGAGGTTATCCATATCAGAAAATTCTCCTGGTGCAAAATTCCCAACAATCGCAAAACCATCTACGGATATAGATTTAAAAAAAAAAACGAACAGCATCGTTTTGTTGCGTGTCTGAGAATTTAATCTTTCTTCTTTCTCTCCATTACTTCCCCACCTCGCCCTCTTCTCCTATATCGCGTATACGGTTCGCTCATAGAATTCTTTTGTTTCCTTTCCGTTTTCTCTATCCGTCTTTTCCGTTCTGCGAGAGGTTTTCTTTTTTTTTTGTATTTTATTTTTTCCCGCAAACGCGCGGATTTCACGTTCGAATGGAGCTACATGCGACGAGATTGAACGCGCGAGGATGATGGCATGTGTGGCTTCGTGAGATGCGGGCAATAAGTCTGAACGAAAATTCGCGAAAATGTATCGCGAGGATTTGAAAGGCAGAGGAGCGAGAGGCGAAAAATCTGGGCAGAGACAGTATCGGTGAAAAGTCCGTCCGCGAGCAGCTCGTGCATCTCGGAAAATATTTTATAAATATTTGCGTGTATTGGGAATTGGATTGAGATGCAATCTCTAAAATTTACAGTTTGAAAAAAAAAACACATTTTTTAATTTAATTTTCAGTAATATTTTTATAATTGTTTTCAAATTAGCGCTACGACCGCGTTTTTATTTAATCTTTAATTAATTTTTAATTTAACTTTTAAAATCATTGACTGTTATGATTATACTTAATGAAGAGCGACCAGTGGCCCAGTTGGTACGACTCCCAGGCGACCAGGGCACCAATGGATTTTTCCAAATGCTTTTTTCTCCGAGCTCGGTGGTTCGAAACCCACCTAAAATTGTAGGTTCTCCCAACTACATTGGGCAGGTATGGAAGAGTTTGGGAAATCAACGGAAACTAATAAGTTCCGTGAATGAACAGAAAAATTGCACGGTAAAGAAAAAATCACACCACACTAAATGGAGCATATTATGGTGTTGAGGAATCGGAGTAAGAAAATGGGCGAATGCCAGAGTTTTGGCGGGCCAAAGTCTCGCAGGCCAAACTCTCGTCACCCTAGACGCGTTACCGGCGGCCACGTCAATTTCCGCACGAAATGAGCACCACTGCCGTGACAGCTGACTTATTGTACGGGACTCGCGCCACTGATAACCTATACATGAGTAGTGACAGTTTCACGGCCATACGTGATATATCTATATCGTGCGTAAATATAGGTATAACGCATATATACGCCGTGGTCAGTAAAGCCTGCTTGCCTTTTCGATTGGATATCGCTCACCACTCATCGCGCTTGGTTTATTGCATCGCAGAAAGAAGAATAGAAAAAATAAATACGAGATAGGCAACGAACAAGTATCCCCGTGGATCATAATTGCGCCGGTTCGTTTCCGAAAATATTGTCACGTTTATCATAAATTAATTCAATGCATTGTGTTTTGTACGAGCGATTAAAGAGAATATACGTTGCAAAATACCGTGAATAACGTTTCAATGGATTCGGATGAAGATATCACCGATTCATATATCATTGGTCGGGTTCAGCAGGTGAGAAAATATATCTACGATTTTATAAGAATTGCATTTCTTTTCTTTTTTTTGTTTTGTTTTATTCGATCGATTGATTCAGCAATCGTGACCGTGCCTCGCCTTCGAGCCTTTCGTCGACTCGATTATACTCCTTAGATCGAAAATTTATAAAATCATATTTTTCGTGTGCGTCCAAGAGAGGTACGACTATAGTTCTTTGGAGTAAAAAAAAAAGTCTAAATTTATTTTACCCACAGCTGTTCTGATTTATGTTAATTTATGTTGATTATTCGTATTATCGATTATAATGTGAAAAATGTTGTGATAAATGATTAGTTTATTGCACATGAATTAATAATAATTGAAAAATTAGTTTGTCAACGACTCGATAGCAGTCTCTCCATCATAAGAATATTTCAAAAAACAAAGCTAGGTTATGTTCACCAAACCCATCAGCTGTTACTCGCGACGTATCTATAGTCTGTGCGGATGCTATTTCATTGTTCTGACCATTTTCAACCGGAAATTAAAACTTTTTTGTGACGTAGTGCTTGAACTACACGGTGAATAGTAATTTTTTAATTTTTCACCATATCTATTATATCTAATCTATCAAATTTTAGTTTTCCAACGGCCATAGTTGGATACGTGAGCAGAAAAACCGTGATCGCCGCACTTCCGGTTGACCGTCTCCATAAGACGATGTGTGCTTTGGTAACTCAAACTGCTCGACTTGGCATTTTTATTACGAATAAACTGAACGGTCGATATAGCTGAAATTTTGGCAATAGGCGCATAAAGTATTCGTCAAAAACATATAAAAATTTCAAGTCCGAAAGTTGGATTCGTCATAATGATCGTAACTCCTTAATCGTGTTTTGGTTACTCGTAAATATTCTCGAGGTAACGAAGGCGCCGGAGGAGATCAAGGCCGTAGTATTACTCGTAATAGACTCTAACGTTATAGGATTCGTACGAGCAGCACATCTCCAGGTCTTCGGTAGTATAGTGGTAAGTATCCCCGCCTGTCACGCGGGAGACCGGGGTTCGATTCCCCGCCGGAGAGAATTTTTTTTTTTTTTGTTTTTTTTTACTCCAATTCCTCAACACCGTACTCCATTTGGTGTGCGGTGTGAGTTTTTCTTCACCGTGCAACTTTTCTGTTCATTTACGGAACTATTAGTTTCTGTTGATTTCGCAAACTCTTCGATACACCGGCTCAGTGTAGTTGAGAGAACCTACAATTTTAGGTAGTAGCACGTCTATACATTCCCCGTACATGTTGACATTAAAAATTTCAACATGAAGACTCAGCATTGGTGAAATCAACACAACGTATTTTCAACATTTTCAATTTCAACATGAAAACTCGACATTGATGAAATCAACACAATGTATTTTTCAAGATTTTTATTTCAATATAATGTATTCATATGTATCATATATTCAATATTATTATTCCATTGTTATACCATTATTATTTCAATGCTATATATTAATGCTATAATTATATTGCTATTATATAATATCAGGGCAAGGCAGGTGACCCCACCAAGCACCAAGTATATACATAATGGAGAAAAAGCAAAATCAGTTTTTCAGAAATAAATTATTTTAAAAAAATACTGTAATATTAGGGGGGGGGGAGAGTCCGAATATCCAATGATAACGTCAATTAAGGGATGTTTATTTTTGTTCGAGTGTCCAGTAAACACCCAGACAAAACGACATTTGGACCCAGGAGAAAAAAAAATATTCGGATGCTCAAAAAATGTATTTATCCCACTTTTTGGCATAGATTTTACGATCTTCGTCGATTCTATCGGATGCTAGTATTATTGTTCCAAAAGCCCGAGTCGATTATCCACAAAAACAGCCACATAAGATCAGCACTCATGATCATTATTCCAGAAGATAGAAATTTTCAAAAACGCGATTCCTCAAATTTGCAATATAAACAGCATTTTGAAAACCGTTCGCTGCAATTCCCATTGCCATTCGCCTTTTTTTCACATAAAGTATGCTGAAGTAACATTACTTCGTCGATTTTATCTCGCCCCTTATCACTACAATCCACCAATAGGCAATCAGTTCGCTGGGATTAATAGCAACAAACGAAACGGTTGAGTTAACACGGAATGCCCTATACATGATCATATTCATGAAAAATTCATTCGAGCATCAGCTCTGTGATGTCTTTGTGACATATAATAAGCCCCGGCAGAGTGTTTCGAGCTTTTTGGCTCACAGGAATGTTCTTCATTGCAAAACGCTTGTCAATTCTCCTCCCTTCTCACTCCTCTATACACCAACCCAACCATCCAGCTGACGTTATCCCAAGGGGGTATACATGGGATGCTTGAATGCCACATCCACGAGAAGAGACACGAAATCTCCTCACGCCGATGTAAATACCTCCACTCTTTGTCTTTCCTGATGCATGTAACACGTCCATTGCACATGACACAACTGAACCCCCTGTATCACAATGGTCCTATATATAGCTATACTTCTTCTTCAATTCATGTTCATTTGCACGTGCGTTTACAGTTGACAACGATTGCCTGATGTACCCCCCGTGCACATTGTTCAATATAAACCGGGGAGAGCATTGTACACGCGAACGGCTTCCATTCCAGCATGGACCGCTATACCCAAAAGCTAAAGGACCTAACCCAACCAAAATTTATGCCAAAATCCAGTGGGGCTCGAGATCCTTTGCCACAGCACTCGATCCATGTGTGTACATGTCCGCGCGTGCGTGTGTTACAGGAGGCTCGCCCATGTATGGGGAAAAAAGAACCCAAAATTGTAGGATTCCGCGCTTGAACTCGCATGTTTGGTCAAGCCCTTTAGTTGACTGTAGCTGTCGTTCAGTCAGTATATGGAACAACAACGGGAATCTCGATTATTGATATCCGTAAGGATGAGAGACAGTTATGACGGCCAGAGCGCGAGGGAAACATGTTGGGCTGCAGCGGTTTGCTCGAGATACCACCAGCCTGTAGCACATATATAGGCGTCTGAAACTGTGTGCGTGAAATAATATGCGTTTGAAAGCATGGGGAGATGAAAATATCCTTTATGGTATAAGAGCATATCGGTAGCCGGCACACGAAACAACGCGAGAGACATGGAGAGGTGGAGAGAAAGCTCATGGGACTTCATAGGAGGGAATATTACGGGTTCCGGCGTCATGGACGATGATGCCGTTCCACGGTATCGCGGTGTCGAGATGAGAGAGGACATTGGATGCGGCAATGTCGGGAGGCAAAAGTTGGGGAAATGGAAAGCGGGTCTGTATGATACAAGCTGCAAAAGGGGTATAGCGCATAATATGGCGAGCGTTATATGACGGGAGCACGTACCTATGCTTGATAACGGACGGAAAGTACAAAGGGATTTTCAGAGAGAGGGATGGAGGGAAGGGTGGGAAAATGATAAAGAAGAACTGGGAGAAAAAGGGAATGATAAAAGGAGAGTGAGGGACGGAATTATAAAGAAGAAGAAGAAGAAGAAGAGGAAGAGAGAGTATGATAAAGAGGGGGCAGAGAACAGAGTATACAGGTTGGTGGCTGGTTTGCCAGCAGAGTGGAATGAGAGACAAGGGTTGGGGGGGGGGGGAGGGAAAAGGGATGCAGAGAACACATTGGGGTAGATACGACGGGAAAAGGGAAAGTACGTACATATCTATGTGTACAGTAGTAAACCATGGGGCAGCACGCGCCCGGCTTTTCAATGGTGAAAACTAATAACACAACTCCGAGATGCGACGTCGGTCCCATCGGGGAATACCATTGGAGCTCTCTGTGTGCAGCTCCTCGCTGCAGCATCCTATCTCTCTCTCTCTCTCTCTCACTCTCTCTCTTTCTTTCTCTTTTGAAGCTGCGTGCGAGCAAACACCCGAAGAGTGAACTCCATAATTCATATATACGCAGAGGAGGAGAGAATTTTAGCGGCTCGCCGGGCCGGCGTTTCGCGCAAGAGCTATCGAATTTCCGCGTAAATAATATTCCTTCATGGAGAGCGAAATATATATACAGTAGTGTAAACGACGCCACGAGCTCGTAAATCCCGACAGAGCTATAGTTTGTTTTTTTCTTCTCCTTCTGTGTTTTTGCGGATTGGATGATGAAGGGGATCTGCATTTGAGGAGGGAGAGGATTTTATATGGAACGGGGAGGGGGGGGGGATTGTCGATGGGAGGAGGGGAAAAAAAATACCGGAAGTTGACCTGGGAAAGGTTCTTTTTTGTGTGAAGTCGGAGCTTGACTCGGTGGATGCGAATGTATTCCCCGATGACCTAATTTTTTGTACACGAGTTGCGGTCACTCCAATTTCATAAAGGTTGAAATACTTTCGTCATCATCTCAAAAATGATAAAGATATTTCGATAATAATTATTGATTCATTTTCGTCAGCAGTCAAATATTTTAGCTCATTTACTCAAGGATTATCCAAATTTTTCTATAAAACAACGATGTTCAATTCAATTGAGAAGATTATAATTGTACAAAAATTTTGCCAAAATTATAGGAGATTCATGATTTTTAATTCACAAAATCTAATCGACTCTGACTACTTCTCGTTACTGTTCTTCGTTTCCCTTTAAAATTATCGTTCGCTGATCTTGAAATCATAAAAAAATTCTTTCCATTGATTTCGGACTCTCAATTTAATAAACGAACAATGTTTATTCCAGCGTCACTTTTTCTGCTGGAATTTTCTTTAATTTTTTCGGTTTGTACTAATTTCGTAGTCCCGCAACCGATTTTAACTATGGAGATATACGTAAACGACTAATCAATCGTTCTATCGACACAGGAAGTGACACTCATCGGCGAAGCGTTGTGCCAAAACGCGAACTCTACCTAATATATGCTGAATATCAGAGCTGGTCAGTACTTCAAGTACCCGGCACTTGCGATGTACTGGAAGTGCAGTACTTGAAGTAGTACAAAGTACTGTAAAAGTATTTCAAGTACTGTACTTGATTTTCCAAGTACTCGACATGTACTTTAAGTATCTGTACTCGAATTTTCAAGTACTTTTTCAAGTACCAAGTATGAAGTACTTTTGAATACGTCTTGCTAATAGTTGCATGTATAACGCCTTTGATTATATAATTGAGGAACTTTCTGCGCCATCTTTGGTTGAGATTGTAAGGAATAAGGACCGTTCAAAGGCTCAAGCTACGGTAGTTACGGTGTCATTGTCAATGCATGGCTCCGTTTTTAACAATCCATGTATTATATTCTTTATTTTTTCTTTTTCAAACCTGAAGCTATAAATAAATCTTAATCGTCAATGCTATATTTTTTCAATTATTTCTAATTCTTCGTTTAAATACTTATGTACCAATTTTCCTAACCCGAGTGAATTGCACAATGTGAAAATTTGCTTTGATACAAAACTTACTCGAATCAAAATCAAATGAGTTTGAGGAGTACGTAAGATATCAAATAAATAAGTACCAGGGATTACGAGATGTATACCGGAAAACTTGAAAAGTATTTGATACTCGATACTTGACGTATTCTAAGTACTTGATACCTCAAAAGTACTTCAAATTTTACTTCAAATATAATATCCGAAATATTTGGTACTTTAAGTATTTACGGTACTCGGTACTTGAAATACACGAGTACTTCAATTACTTACAGTACTTTGTACTTTATACTTGAAGTACTTTCTGGTACTTTTCCCAGCTCTGTTTTTAACACATATATAGAACTAAGAGGGAGGGTGGAAGGGAGAGAGCGAGAGAAGGGAGAGAGAGAGAGAGAGAGGGAGTAGTATTTTATGCATTTTGGCAACGAAAAAGTTACACATTCCTATTGGAGTCTACAATAAGTTGAAAACCAGAGCCCTCGACCGAGCTATTCGTTTTCTGGCTGTTCATTTAGGTTTTGGGGGAGGCGGAAAGGGGGGGGGGATGTAACAATATCCATACAGAATCTTGCTATTCGTTGTTCTCCATATATATACGTGATCCTGAGAGAGCACAATCCAAACCCACATAACCATGTACATGCTATCACACTTCCACAAACGAATTTCACCTTGCTCGTATTATACCCGGTTGCATTGATCCTCTGCGCTTGGACTTATATATATATACGTACATCGTTACATGCATGGGACTTTCCTTTCATAATTTCACGATTGCGTCGGCTCCGAGGGACATTCATTTTTTTTCCCCAAATTTTCGACGAACGAAACAAAAGTTGTCACTTCATTTGAGATTAATAATAAATAAACAAATTATAAATTCGTAAAAAAAAAAAAATTGAAATTCAAGAATTCACTCCTCGTGCTTTATATCAGCTAAAAGCGTTATAATATATAATAAAGCGTTATAGCAGTATTAATCATTAAAAAAATCTGAATCAGTCGATCGATTTACGGTACAACCCAATTACCAACCATTTTTTTCATGATATTCAGTATCAAAGAATCCCATGGAATATTTGTGTGGAAAGTATTGGTTCGATAGCCTTAAGCTTACGAAAGTTGGAGCATTCTTCGAAAATTTGAGAATTTTCATAAAATATGGACACCTTTAGAGCGATTCTTGCCAAATTTAATACCAAACATTCTTATCGCTTTGTTTATTTTTGTAAACAATGTTGGTTCCGATATCTCCAAATTTATGAAATTTAGAGCGTTAACAGACATTTTTCGAAAATTTCATCAATTTTTAATAATTCGAACCTCTCAAGCCATATTCTTGCCAAATTAAATACGAAAAATCTTTATTCCTCAGTCCTTATTTATTCGTTATTTATTTATTTAGTCCTTAATTATTCCTTATTTCTATAAAAAAAAATTAGCCCGATATCTCAAAATTTGCGGACATTAGAGCGCACACATACATTTTCCGAAAATTTCAAAATTCTCCAAAATCTCAATCTCATGAGCAATTCTTTCAAAATTCAATACCAATCATTCTTGTCCCACGGACTATATATATAAAAAAAAAGTTCGGGCTCGATAGTGTCAAAATTTCGAACTTTAGAGCACTAACAGACATTTTTCGAAAATTTCATTAATTTTTTAAAGTCGAACCACTCGAGCGATTCTCGCCAAATTAAATACGAAACACCTTGAAATCCCTTAGTCTATTTCTATAAACAAAATTAGCCCGATATCTCGAAATTTGCGGAAGTTCGAGCGACCATGGGCGTTATTTGAAAGTTTCAAAATGACAAAAAATTTGTAATTTTCGAGAAATTTTGACGAAAATTTGAATAAAACTTTGAATAAAGTAAAGTCAGCAAAAGATAAAAAGAAACTAAGTCTTTTGGAGCAGTAATGGAAGTATAAGAAAAAATCATGGACCAAATCGGAGAGTGCGGATCAGAGATTGGTCAAGTTGGCTTAGAATTCCTCGTATACATGTGTGTGTGTGTGTGTGTGCGCGTGTGTGTGCACAACCGGAAATCAGGCTTTACGATAAGGTTCGCGACACGCCGACAATATCGTCGAGAGCTTACGATTCTCGGTCCAAGCTCTAGCATCGTTTTCACCTCTGTATGTTACCTATCCCTCTCCTCTCCTCTCCTCTCCTCTCCTCTCTCACTCTCGCTCTCTCTCTCTCTCTTTCTCTCTGATACTCTTTCTCTTCATAGTTTTCCTCCTCTTTCTCTCTCATTTTCTCTTTCGTTCTTCTATAATTTTTTTCTCATTTTATTTCAAATTTTCATTTTCTCTCTCTCTCTCTCTCTCTCTCTCTCTCTCTCTCTCTCTCTCTCTCTCATTTTTCCACTCCCTACTCTTTCTCTCTTTTTCCTGATTTTCCTCCACATTTTCTCTCACTCCCCTGAGCTTCATCGTCACCGAACGTCATAACGATATATTTGGTCACAAATTCTTCTCCCTGTTCCTTCTTTTTCTCTCCTCTCTCTTCTCTTTTACACTCGCGTGCTCCATTCCTCAATCCTATTTACGATTCTAGCATCGATACACTAAATCCAGGGCAGAAGTAATCGAGGAGTAAGAGAGAGAGAGAGAGAGAGAGAGAGAGAAGTGAGTATTTTCCTCGGTTTCAATTTATTTCGTTATACCGGTGTATATGTCGATCTCATATACAAGAATATAGTTACGTTATACGGGACGACGCGACGTTATACATGAATTTTTCGCACACACGCGATTCTCGATGTAATGTCCAGAGGGTATGAGGGGAGACTCGAACTGTAACATAGCTCCGAGTGCCGATTGATTCGTTTCCATACATAAAATGTCTATTCGTTTCGAGATATTCGCATTTTCCTCCTCGACATCTTTACGTACGTTGCATCTCCTTCTCTCTCTCTCTCTCTCTCCCTCTTTTACTCTCTTTCTTTCCTCACCCTTTTCCATTTCTTTCTCTCTCTCTCTTTTTCCCTTCATCCTCTTTCTCTTATTCTTTCTTTTCAATCCGGGGGATGTGTACGATTCCGAGCCCTTCTGGAGCCTCTCGCGATCTACGTATCCTTCATCGTGTGTATATGTATGTGTGTGTTTGTGAAAAGATTCTAATGGATTACCGGAGGAATATTGAAAGATCTCGGAGAGAAATTGCGTGGGAGGATAAGAGAGAAGAAAAAGAATAACGCGCCACTCGGTGAGTCTGACGTTGCATTATTGCCATTTTTTTTTTTTTTCGATCGATGAAAATTCTCATGGTATTCAGAACTTTACTATTCTCACTTTCGCGGTTTTTTTATTATCAATTGTTTTTTTTTTCTTCTTCTTTTCGATCGTGATCTCTCGCGAATAGGCAAGGAAAATTAAACGATCGTCATCAACGTTGAATTATACTCTTATACCTACGATCCCCCCCAGGTATTCGAACTTCCTTGTGTGCAAGGAAAATTTTACGATTCGATAAGTTTTCGTTGCAGCATTGTTCGCAGCTGATATCGATGCGAAAGAATAATTATACTTTAACCCTTCGTGATCACATGGGGTAGAATCGAGCCGTCGATATGAATTTTATGAATTTCATTTATAAATTTTTGTGAATTTTTTTTTAACACGTCGTTATTTTATTTCTCATAAATAAATTTTTCTTACATCATCTAGAATGTTCGAAGCGTGTTCCGTAATTTTTTGAACCACTTCGGACGGATAGTTTGGTCACGATACCTTTTTTTAAAACTGACTGGGTAGAATCGACCCGGTGTGACTGGCGTGATTAATTAAATTTGGTGGTTAAAAAAAAAATTACGCACAAAGTTGAAAAATCGTTAGAAATTGATAGAAGCCCATTCGAACAAGTTACCAAATGTGACTTTTGAGTTTTTGGAAAATATTGAGTATCTAAATTCAAAGACTGAAATTGAACAAAGATCTTTGCGTTCAAAAGACTGTAAAAAGGTACTCCAACCATTGAATTCGATTTCGCCTGTACGAAATAATTTGGGAACGGTTATTCTCAAACCTGTGTCAAGCTCGAAAACGTTTTCTCTGGCACAATGTTGTCGTAATGATAAAATAATAAAAAAAAAAACAATAACCCAGTATTTACACCAGTACGCAACAATTGTCTATTGTTCGTTTCAACAGCCACTCAAAAAAATAAAAAAAATATTTAAATTTTCTCAATGATCGAGTACCTTTGACAGTCTTTGAACGCAATGATCTTTGTTTTCAATTTCAGTCTTTGAATTCGGATACTCAATATTTTCCAAAAACTACAAAGTTACATTTGATAAATTGGTATAAGCCCATTCAAACAAAGTTACGTGATGTAAGTATTTGTAATTTTGTAACAATTTGTAATGAAGCTTTTCTTGCCAGTCTTTTAATCATGCCAGCTAAACCATCACATGGTCCCTTGCCATGTGAAGTTGCGAAAAAATTCCATTCGGCTATAGCGGGAAGAATTCAACATTTCACAAGATTGAATTCATAAAATATTTTTCGTAAAATGGATATGACTCTAGCGAATTCATTAAAATTAATTTTCAATGAAAAATTAGTACCCGTTACTAACTAAAGGACTCACAGAAAGCTCACGAAATTCATTCTATTAGTGTCTGAGAATGAAATGAACCTTTAAAAAACGTCAAAGCTCAATTCCCAATAGAAAAATATTAAAATTGTTAGACTAAATTAGATCAATAATGTTTTCTTTTCACATTTTTATTAATCCCAGGAGTGTTTTTAAAGATCCCAACTTAAAAATGACATATGTTATGCAAAATTTTCTCAGCTTTCTGAAAAAAATATGAAAAATTTTTTTGAACTTTGGGCAATAGCGAAAAAACGACTTTTCAGATTATAATCTTGATTTTGAGAGTCTTCTACACGTATATATTAATTAGGCTATATTTTTTTTCGGAAAGTTGAGATTTTTTTACAAAAAAAATGTAGAATTGGTTTTTTTTCAAATTCAAGCCGCCAAAATTAAATGAAAAAAAAAAAAACAAAAAAGTTTCAAATGAAAGACCGATAATTGATGTTTTTATTAATTTTTATTAATTTTTATTAATTTTTATTAATTTTTATTAATATTGAATACGTTCCTGCATATGATTTTTTTTTCGGCAACATTAAACAAAAAATACAATGAAATACATTGTCGTCGATCGAAGTTTGCACAATTTTCACATTTGCACAGCAACATTGTTAAATTAATTACATTTGCAAAATATCTACGAACCGTGATATTCAATTTTTTTACGTTCGATCCAATGATAATTAATAATTCTTCACGACTCGTAGATTTTTATAAAATCCATCATAAATATCGAATTACCGAATCGTGAAATTATAATACACGGTCAATTAAAGCTGAACAAATTGACTTCCTGTATACGATCGAAATTTCCTACACGATGTTAATTTATTTAGCTTGGTAATGTCAATGAGAACGTTAATTGCAAAAATTGAAGTCAATATCAGAGGCAATTTCGATTTTCCATTCGCGTATGTAAATACAAACATGTTTGCTTGCAATATAGTATTATTATTGCACTAGCGTACCTTTGGCTGTTGTGTTTTACTTGGCTCTTGGTCCATACGGGACTGTAGCGCTGGCCAAAATAAACCTTGCATATATAATGCTAACAGCTGTACATTGCTTCGTCCATTTTCTCATCGTGTTTGTTCATTGCCCCCAGAAGGAAAAGAGAGGAGGAATAAGTGAGAACTTTGGGATGCTTCTGCGTTATTCTCACGTTCGGTTGTACATTTGTCCGCGTAAATGAAGTTCGATATAATTTTTGTATGCCCCTAAAAGTGCGTGTACGCTTTTTAAACCGTCGTGAAGGAGAGAACGAAAATTTAACTTAATAAAAAAAAGAAAAGAAAGAAATAATAAAAATTTAATGAAAAATTGAATTTCGTTGATTTGGAACAGCAATTGAAGTCGATTTACTATAAAATCTACAGCATTATTTCCCCGGAAACAGATTTAACATCAAAATACATTTTTCAATCATATATTTCATTTATACAATTTATTTATTTATTTATTTCGGATTGCGCTGACTTCTCCAAGCGTTAAATACGTTTTTCTCAATGCTAATGCAAAAAGTACCGAGACCACGCCCTATTCTCACTTTCCGTAGTTTCGATTGGCTCTCGAGTTCGGCGATCCCCGATGATCACCGACGACGCTCGAGCACGTGAGCGCGCGAATTTCGAACACGCGGAAAGATGATTTTATGTGAGGAAAAGTACAAAAAGCAAGATATTTTAATTCCGTATAATTCTTTTGTTAATTTAATATGCTTTTCATATTAAATTTAATAGAATTTCTTATAGTCTGCACGTACATGCACATGGAGTTTATACTTTGGAACGTAGATATTTATATTCGTACATGCATTGAGTCCACAATTTACTCGGCAGACTAAATTGTGGTAGAGAACGTTAAAGCCCTCAACTATTTTCGGTCGTACAAACTCTCGTGCACCGCTAGTTCGTGGTCCACAAATTTGTCGAGTGTATATACATATATATATATATATCTGGTGCCAATCGATCTGACTGACAAATTATATTCGTAGTCGAATATATCTGGCGTGAAACTTTCACGTCGTTCCACCATTGCTCAAATATTCATGTAAATTCGTACATATGTCGATTCAATGTCGAGGAGGAGGAACTCAAATTTGCTTTTACGATTTTTATTTTTTTTATTTTTTCAATTTTAATTTTTACGATTATTAATTTTTCGTTTTTTATTTTCGTAATTTTAATTTTTATGATTATTATTATTTTCGTTTTTTATTTTTATAATTTTAGTTTTTCCGATTTTTCTTTTTACGATTATTACTTAAGCTCGAAATTTTCGAAAAATCTAAACGCTGATTCCCCATACTAATTCTTTTCGAACTCAATAGCAAATATGCGATTCAATAGCAGAGCCAGCTGTTCCTTTGATTTGCCTTTTTTCTGAAACCAGTAATTTTTTTTTTTTTCGAAACCTCATTCAATTTTGCGTGAAAAATATCTCCTGAAGCACAAGCATCTACGATCACTAGTTCCGAAGTTACGAATTATCAAAAAAAAAAATTAAATTTCGTAAATAGAAAAAAATAAATCGTATCTTCAAATCAGCTGATCGCAAGTTCTATTGGCATACAAATTTTTTGTTTTACGTAAAATTGAATTAATTTTGGGGAAAAAAACTTTTAGCATGCGAAAAAAACGAAAATTCAAAAAAAAAGTTGATTTTTTTAATCAGCTGATGATTTTTTTTTTGCTATTTTTTAATGCCAGTATTTTTTTTCCGAAACTTGATTCAACTTTACGTAAAAAAGTTCCTGTGACGATAGCACTTACGTTCAGTACTTTCGTAGATACGAATTTTTCGAATTTACGAAACTTGCGTTTTCGCAAATTCGTAACTTCGAAAATGGTGACCATACATGATATTGCCCCGGGATATTTTTTTTTTTTTACGTAAAATCGAATAAAGTTTCGGAAAAAAAATATTGGTTTTCGAAAAAAAGTTTAAAAAAGATCCAATCCCGGTTCATTTACCTAAAGACGAATTTTTTTGTTGAGTCTTAACCCTGGTCAATTGGGAGTTTGCATGAAAATTTTTTTTTTAATCATTCGGGCGCATAATGTAGAGTAAGTAAAAATAATGAGGACGTATTTTTTATTTTTCGTTAAAACTGATAGATGCACAATTTAATTTCACGGATTTCGATATATTATATAGATACAGCGTAACATGTGTGACGTCATATTGTTGTAGTTTTCAATTTGTTATATCAGCGGCAATTTTAATTCAAATTTAAAAAAAAAACGTACCAAATGATTTTTCCTAAAACCAGATTGTGAAATAAAAAAAAATGCATGCAAACTCCCAATTTAGCATGAAAACCCCCATACAATTCGACAGTATATATCGCATATATTTCGTGGGATATTCTCCCGTATCGCTTGCCCTCACGCTGCGGTCCACGCGTCCATTATTTTTTTTTTTTTTTACTATTGCCCTCGAAACCCATGTAATATTTACGATCCAGAACGGTCTCTGTATACCGCAGGCTCTCAAAAACGATACTCGAAAATATTTGCCTCAATCCCCCTCACATACATCGAAACCATTTTTCGTAATACCTTTCTATAGGCAAAGACTATAAAAATGCAATTTTATCACTGCGTGAATGCCACCATCAAAAAAATAAAAAAACACAATCTAAAAAAAAAATTCGTTCTGGAATGAACTTGTAAAAAATAATTGGCAACGGGGAATTAATTGATAAAAAAAAAAAAATCCTTCGAGCCGGATTTGAACCAGCGACCTATGGATTTCTCTCTATAGAAGCCAACTACAGTCCACCGCTCTACCAACTGAGCTATCGAAGGTGTTGTTATATCTGTGCTCTCGCGAACCCCACAGATACAACAAGGAAACCTAACCTACCCTTGTGATTACCATATTATTAGACTTTTTTTTTGCTGTATGGAGATTTACGGACAGGAACGTCGATTACTTCGAAACAATTGCGAGAAAATTTCATTTATATATCTATATTCCTTGATATATTTTGTGTGTTGCGTGTGTGTGTATATATTATGGTAAAAAATGCGCGCGCAACGACGCCTACCGCAAGTGTCATCATTGCGCTTTTTTTTTTCCTAGCGATAATATAAAATACAATAAATTAAATTTTGTTCAGAATACTCACGATAAATTTTGATTCTCCTTTGCACAACTCTGCAGTAACGAATACGCGAGATATTTACTCCTTTTTTTATTATTCGAAACTTAAAAAAAAGTAAAAACTTGGCACTATATGTTTCTTCGGGTTTTTTTTTCTTCTCTCTACGACGTGTTTGCCATTCGACGTCACGTAAGTCATAAAATATTGCGCGCACTTTGTGATACAAGTTTGTAACGTCGAGACGCGAACACTCATCCCGCCACGAGATGTAGCACAAAACACATTATAAAAGTGGATTACTGAAAAATCAGAGCACGCAAAACACACCGATACCAGTCACTTGGAGCGGCTACATCACAAATCTGACAAACGATGATGCACACGCGCCGACAATCAGCTGTTCTGTGCGACGCTTGTCGCCATCTGTCGAGGAGAAATATCAAACCAATCTCTACGGATGTGCTTCGACGAAATACCGAGAGATGGCGCTCGCTCCAATTTCTCAAACTTCAAAATCTCTTTATATCTTTGAGGTTATATTTTAATATCTAAAATTTTTTATATTTGATTATTTTTTCCCACTTGATGCAGTAAAAATTTTTATTGATAATTTTTTGATGAATTTCTTTTGCGTGTATATGCGAAAATGAATGCTTTGTAGGAATGAATTCATGGAAAATATGATTCCGTGACAATGTTTTTATTCCATTTGTTGTTATATTCTTTTTTTTTCATTTAATAACGATAATACGAATAGATCGATGACGGATTTAACAAAATCATAATCATGAAATCTCATAAATATCTACTGTACGAGGAGAAAAAATTAAAGTGAAATTTTAGGAATACGCCGGCACTGCGTGCGCCACGCGCACTTTGATAAAAAAACAAGTCGTCGATTGTCATACGAAAAATTCTCGAAACTTTATTTCATCACACGTTGCAATAAAAAAATAAACTAATTATCGAACGGCAACAATTTAAGATGTTCAAGCGTAGACTGAAGGCCTTAAATTATTTAGACTGGGACAAAGTAAATGGGAATGGTGAGTAACGAGCTAAAGTGGAAATTGTTACACGTGTGGTGAAAATGACAGTAAACTCAATATGGTATGAAAAAAGAGTAAAAAAAAGAACAATCCAGAGTAATTCATTAATTTTTCATACATTTTAATAGCAAGTTCAGTGATAATAAATTCGTAAAATTTCAAGGCAATTAATCTTCCAGTTTCATAAACATAACCTCAAATAATCTCGAGAATAATTCTCTCGGATAATTTATTATTCACACGAGTCGTTTTTCACGAAAAAAACGATGAAAATACTGAAAAATCCTACGAAATATTTTTTCGCATTAAAGAAGTAAAATTTTTCTACTTATTGGGGATAAATGATCGATTCTTCAAAATTTTCAGAATATTTGCTAAAAAATGTTATTTAACCGTTAAGAACGAGTTTCTAGCACTATAATTATCATCAAAATTCAATATTTCGTAAATTTTTGTACGTTATTTGTCATAAATTTTTAATACGATAATTTTAAATATCCGTTTCATCGTTTGCAAATTTTTATCTCACCCCGATGCTCCGAAAATTCCATTCATTATTATTTTCGGTCGTTAATTGATGCATCGCCGATAATTCGAAAATTCATCAATCGTCCGTCAGACGCTCTGCATATTCGTAAACTCGTCGCTTGGCTCGAGGATCAAAAGATTCGCCATTATACGATTCAGGATCGCAAAGATCTTCGAAACATAGGAAACGAAAAGTGGCAAAATGCATTTACAAAGTATCTCGAAGATTTGGCTTGTCCCGTAAATACTTGCGAAATCGATCAGCTCGAGTGGCTCCTGGGTCTCGCGATACGCTTAGAATTCGAGGACAATCGTGAGTCGTTTTATTTAATTCCCCGCATCGTTGGTAAATTGAAAATAAAAAGAAATTTTTCCCACGGACATGATATCTTTGCTTTTTTTTTAATATTTCAGCGAAGAAATATCAGGAAATAAAGGGTAAACAAAACGAGAGCAAAGATGCGGCTATACCGAGCGTAAAATCGACGAATCCGCTGGATAATCTCGATTGTGAGTATTCAGAAATATATGAAGCCATTACGCAGCAAAAAAGACCGCTTCAAAACCTTAATATCTTGAATTTTTCTGCAATCGTCATATGCTATAGTGCTCTTTGAAAAAAAAATATTTATGTGTATCAAATTTATGGTGGCATCGATAGGGGTGAAATTACAGGAAAATCGCGATTTTTGCTTGTTTTTTCTTCCAGATTTTATTACATGAAAATAGTATGTCGGAGCGAAAAATTGCTAAGAATCAATTTTGTCGTGTTTGTTGCAAGGATAACGAAAAAAAAAATTTTAGAACGCAAGATTTTACATTTTTCATGGAAAAAAAACCTATTTTTGAAAATAAAAATCGATTTTTGGACGATTATGACAGTTTAAAAAAATTTGAAATATTTTTTTTCAAAATTTGCATAAAATTTTTTTTCCCAATTTTCTTTTTTAAAATTTTTAAAAAATTTGAAATATTTTTTTTTCGAATTCCTCGAACCTTTTTTCAAAAGGAGTACGTCTCTTGCCAGATGAAGAAATTCAATCCAAAAGCTCGGCAAAAAAAAAAAAAAAAAAAAAAGAAAATTGGAAAAAAAAATTTTATGCAAAATTTGAAATAAAAATGTTACATAATGCGAGTATATTTCTCAATATTTATTTACAAAAATATTCGCCGATATATTGAGAAATATACTCGCATTATGTAACATTTTTATTTCAAATTTTGCATAAAATTTTTTTTCCCAATTTTCTTTTTTAAAATTTTAAAAAAATTTGAAATATTTATTTTTCGAATTCCTCGAACCTTTTTTCAAAAGGAATACGTCTCTTTCCAGATGGTGAAATTCAATCCAAAAGCTCAGCAGAAAAAAAAGAAAATTGGAAAAAAAAATTTTATGCAAATTTTGAAATAAAAATGTTACATAATGCGAGTATATTTCTCAATATTTATTTACAAAATATTCGCCGATATATTGAGAAATATACTCGCATTATATAACATTTTTATTTCAAATTTTGCATAAAATTTTTTTTTTTCAATTTTCTTTTTTTTTTTTTGCTCTTGATTTTTTTCTCATGTACTTACGTCGATATACGAGATATTTGCAGGGATGTACGATTTTTCAACCTTTTATTCGACTCTGTAAAAAAATTACGAACGAAAAAGTAACTAAATCGAATGTTATTCGAAAGAGAAAATGTTTTTGCCTACCAGGCACCCTTTTTAATTGACATAGAGAGTTAAAATTAGGCTCAAAATTCCCCCCCCCCCCCCCCCATCAAGTCAAAGGATGCAAATAGCTACATATTTACGAATTACGATGATTTTTTTACGTTAGGAATGATTAGCTGCTCGAATTTCTTAATTTCCCCGCTAGAGGCGCTTCTGCACTGGGGGTGTTGTGACGTCACTGTCGCGCGATTTACGCTTGAAATTCGACTAAAATTTTCAAGCTGATATAATTAATCAAATAACGATGAGTAACTAAAAAGAACTCCTGAAAATTATGCTTTCGAATAATTTAAAAGTTAAAAATAATCCAAGTTCTCTATTGCTGGAAAAAGACACAAAAAAAATGCTTCGCCTCAAGATCGAGCTACGCTAAGCGATTTTTTTTATTTTTTTTTTTTTTTTTCCCCGGGTTTTCCAAGTCGACAGCGACGAATTCAAAGCTGGGGTCAATGGGATCGCGAAATTATTGAAAATTACTCGGCACGCCGATCATCTCGTGACGCTGAATGCCTGCGGCAGACTCGTCAGCGAGCGACTGAATTCATCGGCTCTGGCGAATCCCGGCGCTGTGGCGGTCAGGGGCAAGCCCTATCCAATAATGAGCACCGAACTGGGCTACGATATGGGCGATCGCGTGTTGAACAACGCTGCGAAAGCTCTGAGCTTGCTGTACATTCAGGATCTTCGAAATCTTCAGACGAGAATAAACGAGGCCATTGTCAGCGTTCAGAGTATAACGGCGAATCCGAAGACCGACACGAAATTGGGAAAAGTCGGTATATGAGTCCGTCGGATCGAAACGGTACATTTTGTTTTTTTTTTTCTGCACCGCGCGCCGCATCGATGGCACGAAAGCGCTCAAGATTTACTCATTACGTAAATTCGTAATTAAAAAAAAAAAAACACCCGATGAGAAAAGTCAGTAGGACTATTTCATATTCCAAATGGAATGATTTTTCGGCAAAATTTGTTTTTTTTGGGACTTTTCGAACTCTCGAAAAAAAAAAAAAAAAAACAATACTTTTACAAATTTTCTTCATCCGCGGCTGAGTAAATTGCTTTTTTTGGCCAATAAATTCGCATTTTTCGGCTGGAGAGTAAACCGTGAAAAATTCAAGTCGTTGGTATGAATTTCTTTTTTCTTGCTATGGCAAAAGTCAAGTCTGAAAAAAATGTCCAAAAATCAAAAAAAAAAAAAAGAAATTTCGAAAAAAAGGCCAAAAATAAAAAAAAACTCTGAAAAAATTGCCAAAAATCCGTTTCAATTTGCCGTATGGAAAATTTTCCCCAAACTAGCTGGTTCAAGTTCGATCTGTTTGATATTCGTGGGCCTCGGATATTAATTTCGTGAAACGAGGAAAAAAAAAAAAAAAAAAATTACGAGCGCCATTCGACGAAAATGGAGAATGATATTAGAGTGTGAAACTTGCTGATAATATTTATTAAATTAACAATATAATAATTCGTATATATATATATGTATTTATTTATTTATTTATTTAACTGTAAATTCCTCGTGCATTTTTCCGATCCACTTTTTTTCTTATCCGACATAATTTGTCTCCGACGAGCCTGGGAATGTTAAGAGCGCGGTCGATTCGTGAAAAAAAAAAAACCTTTTTATGCTCCCACGGTCCGAGTTTTTTTTTTTTTTTTAACAAATTTTCCTTGCGCTTCGTAAAATTGAGCGATGCATCGTGCGGCCACAAATTTTCAATAATAATTATCCACTCAACAATATTTTACGTCGTTAAAAAAAATTTTCAATTAAATTTTTCCAATTAAGTATCCATTTTTATCATTTAATTGCAAGATTTTTCCTTTAATCGCCGTTCTTCGTGGCATTGCGACTGAGAAAAGGCAAAAAAAAAAAAAAAAAACAAAAATTCATGAAAACCATGGCAATGCGTTTGAGGTAAATTTTTTAATTCATTTTTTTTTTTTTTTTTATTCAAGCGTAAATTGAAAAATTTAATTTTCCGTATCACCCGCATGCGCAAAGATGGAATTATCGAGAAAAAAAAAGTTTATCAATTTCGTGAAATTTTAGAGGCTCCACCGAGCAATTTTTCAATATAATTCGTTATAAAAAAAAATGTGAGAAAAAAAAAAAAGAATCTTTCAAGCAAAAAAATCTTGACGAATTCGCACGCGCAGGAAGAAGATCGCGATACTTTTCCCAGCATTGCCCGTATTCAAAAATATTACATATCTCTTAAATTAAAAAAAGATACGCGACTTGGGATTTATTCAAATCCGCGCATAGAGGACGTTTTGCGATTTTTTTTTTTTTTTTTTTTTTTTTTTCAAGATAAGAAAATTCGTAATTTCAAAAAGATTGGGTCGAGGCGGATGATTTAGGTGCAAATTTTGGCGATAAAAATCTTCGTGCGATAGCAAAAAGACGTGAAAAAAAAAAACGGATTAATCTTTGAGTAGAGCGAAGTCGAATCCGGAGTCTCTCCGTGTGCATTAAAAATTGGAAAAAAAAAATTTTTTCGATTCAATATCGCCCAGGATAGCGATCAAAGGATTCCTTTTTTTTTTTTTTTTGTTCCCTTTCTCGCCCGGAGCCGTTGAATTTCGAGCTAAGCTCGGCTAGGAGAGCTGGCAGCGATCTTTGCTGTTCGCCGATGGAACGGCTTGCAATTGTCCTCTTCGACTCGTCTCCTGCTCGTCCTGCATTGACGCCTGGAGAGCTCTCGCGAGTGCCTCGTCCTCGCTCATTCCGCCCTGCAAATTTCCAAACGAATTTCCCGAATCTTTGTTTTTCGATGATTTTGCAACTTGCGATCGTGCCCCGTGAGCCTCGAGCCTCTTAAGTCTGGTCGCTTCGGCTCTGCCTATGCAATTGTGATCGGTCGGATGTCGATGCTTGAGGCAAAAATTTTTACCGCAATCGCCGCAATCCACTCGCACTATCTCCTTTATCCTGCAGCCTCGGCTCGTGCACCTGTACGCGAATACTTTTCTACGATTCCTGGACGAATCGGCCTGGCAATCGTCGTCGATGTGCCGGCCTACCGCCAGATCCGGCGGTTCGCCCCTCTTAAACGGTATCGGAACACTGCACATCGGGCATACCGGCACTTGTACGTCTTTCTTGTATGCGCTCGGACACGAATGACCGATATACGATATGTGATCGGTGCAATAGATCGACTCGCAAGCGTCGCATCTCAGGGGCAAAAAATCCAAACGATTGCACGTTTTTTCGGAGCAATGCTCGCCCAAATTCGGCAATTCCATGATTTTTGTTTTTTTTTTTCGACTAGCGCCGGGAATCTATGAATGAAAATTGAATGCCGTTCGTTGGTAAGCGAATATATCAGATTAGTTTTTCTTGAAACTATATTTTTGGCGCTGCGTCTTAAGGTTTTGGGAGCACCGACGGTACAATTCATTTTGTTCGGAATCAAAATCCTCATTATGCGACGGAGGGAATTTTTTCATTTTTTTTTTGTACCAAGTTTTTTTGGCGAAATAGTGCCTCAAATTTGAAAAATTTCGTATAATTGACTGCAACGTTTCGCATAATTATTTTTTTTTACAGGGTAACATTATTTTTTTAACGGGGTGAGGCTTCGAAAGGTTGAATCGGACCAACTATGCGCTCAACACCTTACGACGCTGGTTTTGGAAATTCAGCATTTCTCTATAATGCGCTTTGAATGTTCTTTTTTGGTCATAATTCAATGTTTGTAAAACATAAAAGAAACAGTAAATATTAAAGGGGTGATAATATCGATTTTTCACTTATTTTTTTTTTAGAAAAATCGTTTTCGGAGACCCTAAAACTAGTGCTACAGTGCTCGCTCTTTTGGAGGCTTCTTTTTAGACCAGGAGCAAGCATTTTTTGCGTCCGCCCGTAAAAAAATCGAAAATTTTTTGAATGTGAAACACCCTAATGTACATACATGTAGTAAAACATGTATTAATAATAACATGTGTAATTATTAAATAACATGAGCTAGTATCGAAAAGACCTTGCTTTATTTAGAATTAATATATATTTAATTGCGGAGCACAGAGAATCCCCACCACGGGGATCTACGTATTGTTCTACGTAATTACTGTATTATTACAATATGTAAACAACATATTTCCTAGTATCGAACGCTTAATACTCTGGTTTAGATATTTTGTCCGCGGATATTTTGTTCACGGATATTTTGTCGCGGATATTTTGTCCGAGGACAATAAAGCTTGTTACCGTAACAATAAAGTGAATCAATTGTCCATTTTTAGTTGAATTTTGATTCTTCGCATTCGTCGCATTTGGACAGGACATCCGTCGGGTCAGCTACTTTAAGAATATTTTTCATTATTCTCATGAAAATTTGGTAATATTGGAATATCGTACTGGGCTCTCGCGGTGTTTGGACGAATAAAACTACGACGAGCTCAAAACTTTGGAACGGACTCTTCGCGAAAGTTCAATTCCCCATTGCAGTTTTTTTTTTTTTTTTGTTATTTTGTACAAAAATTATATCTTTAAACTCGATGCGTTGCAAAATTTACATTATTATCGTTAAAATGATTAATTTGAGAGATCTTGAATGAAAACATCGATCTCCTTGAAAAGATGTATCGCGGGATGATAAGGTGTACCGCGAACCAAATAAATACTCGAAACTGATGGCAAGATCGAAATTATATTGTTTGAAAACAAAACAAAAAAGTGCTATCGCTTATTTAATGCGCTTTTAAAAGACTAACGTCGCGTGTATTTATTCGAATTTTTCCAATTGATATAATCGATACGAGTGCAAGTATAAGTGCTTTGTACAATCAAAATTTGTCAAAACTCTTTGTAAAAAATCCCAATTCTTCAATTTTTTTAAATTAAATGTTCGTAAATATGTCCAGAAGTTGATCTTTCACATGGACGCCAAGAGGGACATTCGACTGTTATTGTTATTGTTAAAATTGACGTTAGAGATCGAATCGTAGTCACACTTATAATTCTGTTTTGAACGACAAGCACTTGAAACTTTTCTATAAATAAATTAACCCAAAATATAGGTTATAATTTAACAGTTTCCTCTTTTAAAAATGTTGAAGAAAAATATACGAAACGAGGTTTTTTTTTCACTTCTCAGTCCCGCCGAATTTGTCAACAAAACGAAAAATCTGTCATTGCATCGCGAATTTTTCATGCTCTTATAGATCTTTATGGAACATAATGAGACACTTACCTTCGATTAACTTTTGTCTTGTACACGAGTCCGCTGCGTCACTGAATGAAATTTCGTACAAGCTTATCCATCTTTTTATATACGATGATTTATCATCATCTACAAAACATCCTTAATTTGTCGCGTCACGATGAATTTTTCAACACACAAAAGCAGATACAAATAAGGATACAAAACTGAGGATGGCGCCACTTGGTGGAGCGAGCTAAGCGCGCAAAATTTAAACTGCCGGAAACGTTTCAACGGTTTTTTTCGTGCTTAAAACGTATTTTTTTTCATTCATTCGACTCAAAGTTGTTATTAAAAATGTTCCCTGATATTTGAGGGTTAAAAAAAATAATAAGACGACATAATTTCGCTATTGTAATTTATTAAAAACATTATGAACTCTTATATTCGTGTAAAAAAACTCGTTGAAAACTTATATTCGAAAGATCGTCGCTGATTTTATTTCCATACACCCATCACTCATGACTGAATTGATTTTGAAACGGTGGTAGATTCAATATCCTCGCCGATCCCAGTACTACGAGGACTGAAATTTGATTGAAAAAAAAATAGAAAAATAAATAAATAAATCTACGATATTTTCAAGTCTGAAGATTGTTGAATTTATCTGCGTTATGCGTGATAAAAAATATTTCCCAGTACCACTTGCGATCGAGAACATTATCGTTTTGCCCGTCTTTTTCGTGAACTTTTTTGAATGATGTGAAACGTAGATACCAGCACCGATGAGGCCTGCTCCACTCACTAGACGACAAGCCAGACAATCTCTGTTTCTATTACTGACCACCGAGTTCAATGATCCCGTCATTACTCTCGAAATTTTATAAATTTTCACGATAATTCGCGAACGAAAAAATAAACAATTATATTGCAACTGTATTATTTTTCGACAGAATTTATACAATTGAGGTTATGTTTTGATTGTCATACGAGCGTGAACTATAAAACGACAAACGTAGATGGACAAACTGCGAATATAAATTTCTTAAATTCTTTCACATAGATGGCGCAGCATTCAAATTCCGGATAAATCGCTGCCCATTTTGCTGTAGCACGCAGCCATCTTGAAATTATTCATATTTCGAATCTACTTTATTCCAAGAAGAGCTAATAAATTGTCTTTATCATTTCGTTCGAGAATCTCTCTCATCCCATTATTCCACGATATCTCGACAAATATCTCGGGTCATTGTACCACCGTTAATGCATATATATCATAAAATACAATCGAGTTCGTTGCATTTCCGTGTGTGACGCGGGAATATCGGATTACAACGTCTCGGTATAAACCGGATCCGTTGAAACTCGATCTCTACGCAGTTCCGAGTAATGCGCTTCCGAGGAAATTCAATATAGTCAAGCGTCTGCGTCTATATGTTTCTCAATTCATCAGATTCATTATGACTACAGTTAAGGACATTCCTCTTTCTTATATATGGAGCATCGCAAAAAATTAAAAAAAAAAAAACACTTCACAACAATTTTTAAATTCTATTTTACGAAAATCGTTTCGATCATTATCGAGATAAGTGTCCAAATAACTGAAAATTTTTCAATTTTGTGGAGTTTTGAATTTTTAATAAAACCATCTACGATCTCTACAACTCTCGCAAATTTTGGGATACCAGGATCTTTTTTTTTTTTAATAAACAAAGTACCGAAAAAATCGTACTTTTCCCGCCATTTTTCGAATACCTATTTGAATTATTTTTTTTTTACTTGCCCAAAAAATGCTTTTCGACAATTCCTTCAGAATTTTCGATAAAATTTGTTATTGGAAAATTAAAAAAATAACTGAATGAGATTTTTTTCGATATTTGAGCTTAGGACTCCTACTTAAGATATACTTTCATGTTTTTTTTGACGTGGGGAGGGGATTAGTCAATGAGGAATGTCACGTTATTGAACATCGAGCAATTCCTTTTACGAAGCTGTCGCCTCATCGAGTCTCTTTTGCCTCGTGTATGAACCACGTGTGTTCGTATGGCCTCTGGAAAACGCCTGCACAAATGCCGAGCCGTGTAAATATGCACTAGTGTATAGCGATCGATTAACATATTGCTCAATGAAATTAGGTTGATATCTGAATATACCGTGAAATCACGAATAATCAATTATAATCGGGACAATGTATTTTTTTTCGTTAACATTTAAATGTTAATTAATCCTAATGTAATGTAAAATTGTGTTCTATGATTCGAATCTAATTGCAGCCCTACTATAATTCAGAGTTGTCGTACCAAATTAATTAAACGACCGCTCGTAATAATTTTGAGCTAAATTCGCTTAAAAAAAATGACGAAAGACGAAAAAAAATCGTAAAATAATCAACAATGTCCACGATGTTGAGATAATTCATTTTCAATAATAATTACGAAAAAAATGTTGATAAATTTTTTGTTATAAAATATTTAACGAATATCCGATAAGCATTTGTTCTCGTACTAAATTTTTTTGTTGATTTTTTAAATTTCGTTTTCTAAGGATCACTGACAGAATAATTTCAATAATTCTCGAGAACGATCATTTAAAAAAAAAGAGATAAAATTATTTAAAAAGTTGATATGCAATCAGCAAAAAAAAAATCAACGACTTTATTTCATATTAAAAAAAAACAAATATTACTCGAGATTATTTTAAAAAAAATATGCGAATTATTAATGAGCTTTTGACATTGTTATTGCAGCTGTCTCATCTGAAACAATTTTTAACGATTTTGACATTATTCATCAAGCAAACGATGCGAAAAAAAAGATTCTCGAGACTCTTTAAAAGGCACGTTGAAACTTTTGCATGAATTTCCTAGACTCAAAAAAAAAAAATTTCTCCCCTAGTTTCGACCCTCAAGCGCTGTCCTGAAACCACGACTTTTCATTGAGTACGTTTACACGACGCTCTAATTCCGGTGTTACGAAAACCGGCGTAGTTAAATCAGGCGTTAAAGTGCGTGTAAACGGGTCCTAACACCCGCTTTACGACGTAAAGCGGGTGTTAGGTACCGTGTAAACGCCTGGTTTAACTAAACCGGTTTTCGTAACACCGGATTTGGAGCGGCGTGTAAACGTACTCATTGCTCCATAACTGTTCAACAAATTGATATTTTCGGCTTTAATTGTACCGAAATCGAAACGCCAGACTCCAATTAAAAGCAATTTCTTCCATGCCAAACCCAAAATTAATTTCCTCACAAATGACGACATTTCGAAAAAAAAAAAAAGAAACCCTCTCATTCGTGAGGTCATCAGACCATTGTGCATCGAGCCATGCCTCAAATTGTTATCAAATGACCATCTGAGATTCCAGTGAATCTATAGTTGTATCCCAATCATTGTTAATCTGACGTCATACATGGTGGGATGCTGCTAAAGCGGGGGTTAATCTTGTCAATGCCATCTTGATCGTTCTCTTCGAGCAAAATCCACAAGAAGCTATCTCTCTCTCTCTCTCTCTCTCTCTCTCTCTCTCTCTCTCTCTCCCTCTCCCTCTCTCTTTCTCTTTCTCTTTGAAGAAGTTAGCGAGCGAATGAGCGGAGCAAAAAAATAAAAATAAAAACAAAACCTCTGCCCAGCGAGTTTGCTCGGGAGAAGAGCTCCTCCGTGTGTGTTTGCGTGGGTGGCATCCGAGTATGTTGGGTCTTTTGAGCATTCGTGTATTGGGCTGAATGCAAGAAAGCGTTTATCGTACGCAAACACATAAGCGCAATTATGACAATCCCGAATAAATTAAGGGAGGCAAGGAGGAGAAAGATTCGAAGATATTCGTGTTTTGTCGGGTATGCGAGTGTCGCGATCGCGAGCTTCAATGACGCGATCTGTGCGTAAGCGTAAGAGTGCGTGAACGCGGGCACTTTAAGTTTTAAGAGAGAAAGAGAGAAAGAGAGAGAAAGAGAGAGAGAGAGATTCTCTCTCGTGCGTGTGCGTCCGTCTAGCCATTACTCGGCGAAACGACGAGAAGACGCGTTTGGGTCGGAGGGAGAGACCGAACGAGAGAAGTAGACGAGGCCAGTTCTGGGCAGACGGTGACTCTGTACACCGTTCATCTCCGTTCGCGGCTTTTGCCTATACCCGCAATTGTATTATCTCGATCGTCGAACAATTTTTCATTTTCTTTTTTTATTTTCTCACATCGTTTCGTCGAGATTATAGGGAATTATATGTTTTTTTTTTTGGTGCGTGAATCAAAGTTTTGGATTATTTGATACTGAGAAACGAGGTGAGTTTGATTGAGGATCATTTGTTATCGAAAAATAGTTTTTTTTTTTGGAGCAAATGTTGAGATAGAGCTATTTTAATTGTTCAATATCTTGGGAAAATATTAAAAAATCCATTTGTGCATTTACAGAATAATAATAATAATAATAATAATAATAATAACATCCTTGATTATTGTTGTTAACCCTGGAACCAAAGACAATAGGGCATCCTTTCAACCCTTAAAATAAATACCCTTTTTTAATTCCCGAAGCCTCACATATTTTTTTTCCGAAAGTTCGTCAGCTCAAGTAAAAATACCTCAAAGGATTTTTTTCGAAGAAGTTACTTGACAAAAATGATGAATTTTTCAACATTACGATGCATTTCCTGCATTTTTTTTCAACGATTAAATTAACAATTCCAAAATTGATTTCATGATATTCTTAATGATTAAACTTATAGTTGAAACCTCCAAGGAGACTTGTGATTTTTTTTCAGAACTTTTTTGTAATATTTAAGATTGTTAAACATGTCGCGGACGCCAATGATCGGTTGAAAGGTGCCGAAAAATAGTCTTCAGTTCCAGGGTTATCATTTTTATTATTGATGTTGTTATTGTTATCATTTGAATGACAATATTACAATATAGGCCTGAGTTATTGAATTGTTATATTGAAAATATATATATTTTTTAATTTTTATTATTTTACCGTTGTTTAAGAGCATAAAAAGTGTCACTTGGTCGAAAATAATTACTTTTTTTTTAGCTTGAGAAGCGTGAAAATATTTTCAAATCAATAATTCAGTAGCCAATGGAATTATAATATTTATTTGAAAAACCTGTCGTTATTGTAATAACATAACGATAGTTATTTAAAAAAAAAATCAATCAATAAGAATTAATTTATGGTAATTAATATTTCATGGTCAATATTAATTAATCCTGTTGAACGTTGAAACTTCTTTTTTTTTTTCTTTCTCGTAATAAAAAAATTTTCACTTACCTTTAAATTGCCTGATGAGTATACGAAGAGGAAAAATAGTTGCGCGTAAAAGAGGAATCGGCGTTTAAATTTCCCATTTATCCTCAACATATTATACAAACACAACGTCAACTTTCCATTTCGACGATGCCTCGCTAAGTGAATTTCGATCATTCGCATACAAGCACTCGATTCTAAGGAGAAAAATATTCTTACGTCTTGCGATCGATCAACCAATTGTAAATCGATGCGAATTTAAAAAAAAACTGCAAAAGTCGTTAAATTATCATTTTTGCTCCTCGATGATGTCTCGAATTAACGTCTAAATAAAAATCGGAAAAGTCTTCGAAAAATAAAAGAAGACAAAATAGGAACATTGCCAATATAATTTGAGAAAAAAAGAAAAAAAAAATGTGAACGTCTCGGTCGATCCGAATATAGTCTGACCGGTTTAGTCATCCTCTTTTACGAGAGTTTGCAGCTAGCCGCAATTCCAATGTTGACAAGGTCTTCTCGTCGTGACATTTGGGCCTTCGACTACTCATAATAATAATAGCAATAACAATGATAATAATGATAATTGAAAAAATTAATTTAATTAATTTCATTTTGAGACTATTAAAACAGAAAATTGAGCCATTCGTCCCTTAAGGGGTTCACCACTCTAACGGCTGAAAAAAAGCCTAACTTTGACGATTTATTTTGGGAGCATGAAAAAAGGAATAGGATTTATTTTCGGAGAGTTTATTTAACACATATTGAAGTATGAAAAAAAAAATTTCATTATCATTTTGATGCAAAATGGCGTCAACAGAGCCAATCTTTGAAATCGCCTTTTTTTTTAAACTACTTCACGGGAGGACGGATTTCTCGTAAAGTATGAGACCTGGACTAAAAAACCAACAATTTTTATTATCTATATACTATTGCCTATGGGACTGCGCAGGGGTTTTTTTTTAAATCAAATTTTGTAGAAATGGTACACTTTTGAAAAAATGAATCTATTTTCGGCCAAAAAATAAGCAGTAAATTGTTTATAAAAAAAGTTTACATTAAATTAATAAAAAAAAAAAAAAAAGGCTACGTACTCCGATAGAGAATGTAATTGTGAAGCTACTGTCAAAATTTCAAATCGATCCATGCAACGGTGTTCGAGTAATCTGTCCTCCCAGTTTGATAAAAGTGATTTTGAGAAAAAATGCGCTTAAAATTTTCATCGTGCTCAGCCCGCGCGCTCCGAGGCACTGTGGCAAAATCGAGAATTGAACCTTTCAAACCTTTTTTTTCACCATAGGACCAACTGGATATTATTTTTATGATCCTAAAATATTATTTAAGCAAAAAAAAAATCGATTTTTCCAAAATCCTAGAGCGGTGTCAACCCTTGAGGAAGCTGCGTGAAAGAAAATGAAAATCTTTTCTTTTTATTCGCGAGATTTCTATGGAGACTCGTTGCAATTTTGATCTACGCAGCAGAACAAAATCGTATTTGCGAGAATTTCATGCTGTTGTGTGTGCTTTAGTTCTATTTTTGCGCTTGTGGAAACAAAGCTCAAAGTCGTGTGTGTAACCAGCAAAAGTCACACGTAAACGAAAAAAAAAAAGACACGTGCATAAAAGCTTTTGATACTGTTTATATATATACATATATATAAATGTGTATGTATATAAATATCGTTTACACCGACGAGAGAGAGAGAGAGATCGAAAGAAGACTATGAGATCAGAATTAAATCCCAGGCTCTCGTGTGTGTGATTTTCGTTGGAAAAGCTTGGACCCATGCCACCTACGCGAATCGTTTCATAATAACTACCAACGCATTATGATTATGAAATTTTCCTTACAGCCAAATTTTTTATTCTTAATTTTTTTTTTTTCAACACCCACGCGTTCTCCATTTCTCATTTGTCCTGTCTCGTCGTTCATTTCACGATCTATCGAGATAATTTTTTTTTTCTTTTGTTTATATACAATGAATTCACAATTGCTCGTGAATTTATTCGACTTTTATAAATGAACAATTTCGTGCATGACATTCGTCAAAATTTCAATGAATCTTGACGGAATATTTTTTATTTTTGTAGAATTTTGAAAAATCATACGAATCCGCGTGCAATTTTTAATTTGAATAAATTGGTATCAGGTTTTTTTTTTTTTTTAATGAAATTCGCAATGATCGTTAAGTTTTAAGAAGGAATTTTTTAATTCTCATTTTCCTGGCAAATATGTTTTACGAAATTATTTCGTTTGCAAAATTTGAGATCGTATGACTGATGGATTATTGGAAAAATCCTCGAGGTCGAAAATTAAGAAAAATTCGTTAAACGGCACTTTGGGTCGCCGCATTGGGGTCAAATTTAGAAATTTTTTTGATATCAGACCGATTGATTGATCAATCAATTGATCTAATGTCAAAATTTATCGATCGTTTGATCGATCGATCGATCGATGTTTTTTCCAATTAATGCAACAACAAGAAAAAAAAAAGTATACCAGGAAGTCACTCGATCTATTTTCAATTCATCCGGGACTTAAAACGAATTTACATTCGTACTACGAGATCTGACTCTTTCGGTATGCACACTCGGATTTATCAATAGGCTCGACTGTGCTCGTATAAACGTCAGAAGCGACACGCACGTGCCATCAAGTAAGACCCCGATTCGCTCCTCTTCTCTGACTTCACTTCGTGTTCGTTCAATTTTTTTTTTTTTTTTTTTTTTTCTTAATTTTCTTCTTTGCATTGGAAAGTCTTCCTCTCCATTACCGGCATACATGCACAATGTATGCCTCATCGTGATGCATAAGCAAAAGTGCATTCCCCCGAGATCGCAGAGAATGGTCTTTGAAGAGCCACGAGGAAGGGAAGTCGAGTCGACTGAGGGATTTTTCTTTTTTTTTTTTTTTTTTTTTTAAGTCCCTTCGATCTGTCTTTCTCGGTTAGTTTTTTTTTTCTCTCTCGGTCGTTCTCAGCCACGAGCATGTTCATAGGCAAGCCGATTTCTCGATTGCGATGTATCCGAGCACGTCTCGGGAAACAACCTTTCCATTTCAATGGATATATCATGTTATTGCTCACTATGTATGTATGTACATAGGCTAGGCAGGTAGGCCACGATGACAGAACCTTCTAAAAATGCCCACGCACCTTTTGATTTTTTTTTTTTTTTTTGTGAGAAACGGAAAACCGGTCTCTCTCTCTCTCTCTCTCTCTCTCTCTCTCTCTCTCTCTCTCTCTCTCTCTCTCTCTCTCTCTCTCTCTCTCTCTCTCTCTCTCTCTCTCTATCTCTCTTTCTCGTAGTACAAATATATTATTTTGCTTCCTCGTGGAGGAGGCTTTGTTTTCGTGAATAAAAAAATTTTGAGTTTTTTTTTTTAATTTGAGACTTCAAAAAAATTTATAACGGATGTCCGATTTCAGATCATTTAAAATTTTTCCAAAATCGTTGGTGATCACTCCAACCCTTTGGTCTAACAGGCTAGGGGACAAGAATGTTTGATATTAAATTTGGCAAGAATCGCTTGAGAGGTTTAAGATATCATGAAATTTTGCAATTTTCGAAAAATGTCTGTGATCGCTCTAACATTCGTAAATTTGAGATCAGTCGGACAAAAATTCTTATAGATGCATCATGGGACAAGGATATTTGATTTTGAATTTGGCAAGAATCGCTTCAGGGGTTTGGGTTTTATGAAATTTTGAAATTTTTCGAAAAATGTCTGCGATCGCTCTGACTGTCGCAAATTTGAGATTATCGATGCAAAATTTTTTTTTTTCCCTCCTCATAGTGGCAACTTTGTGGTGAGAAAAAAATGGAATATTCAACGCCCGAGCGCTGAAAGTAAAAATCAAATTAAAAAAAAAAAAATATCCTCATCCGTGTGTCCACGAGTTCTGAAAAATTCAAACAAATTTGGTACAGAGGCTTCGATTTTATGTAATTTTGAATTTTTCATAAAATCTGCGATTGCCCTGATTTACGTGAATTTCGAGATATCGGATAAAAATCATCTAGATAAGCAGTATGCATCATTAAACGGCGATCGGTATCGTATTCGGCGAGAATTCATCAGAGTGTTTCGATTTTATGAAATTTATATTTAAAAAAAAAAAGATCTGTCATTCAAATTAAAAAAGAAAACAGCTGGAAATTTTGACTTGCAAATTAATTCTCTTGCTTCCCGCGAAGCAATTAAAAATTTTATGGAAAAAAATTAAACAAATAAATGACACTCTGAATAATTTGAAAAATTAATATACAACCATTTAAAAGAAGAAAAAAAATGTAAGCTCCTATTTTCTATTTTACTATTATTTTCTCGTCAACGACCAAGATGAATGTAAAATCATTTTTCTTCGAGCCAATTTTGGAACAAAATTTTACGAGCATGCGAAATGGTTGCCAATGAAATAAAAAAAATTAACAAAGAAATTACGACGAGTAAAATGCTTTTTAAAAAAAAAACGAAATAATGACAATTAAAAATGAGTCAACGTACTGAAAGTCACGAGCTCGATTATTTATTAATCGAAACGTATACATACATGGATTTGTCGTGAGCATAAAATCGTCACGATTCATCGATTCATGAGAGAAAGACTGCTCTGACGTATGCACATGGCACGGGAAAAAAAAATTGCAGGTATTTTGCATCGAGCTCTCCTAACTGTCGAACGAACCTGGCAAATGTCTCGAATGTGTCTCTCTCGAAAGATAATTTATATACGTATGGATGGCAAAAAAAAATCGTATATCGGAGAGCTGCACAGTGAGAAAGAGTGCCAGAGCTACTCGGTGAAGCATTAAGTACTTTTGAAATACGAGTGCATTGGGTCAGATCATTGGCTACAAACGATGACGACAGAAATCACGTCTAATTGACAACAACACTGAGCATTATCTCAATGTATATTTATGCACATGTTGAACTGTAAATTACGAAACAAACAGACAGAGAGAGAGAGAGAGAGAGGGAGAGAGAAATCTAGGGATGTAATTTGTACAGAGCTATGACCAAAGGATAACGAGAGATTAATCGTAAAATTGCGCAACAGGTGCCCACAAGAAAGGAACAAAGATGCCAAGTAGTTGGCTCACGTTTTTGCTCGATATATAATAAACATGCGAAGCTTTATTAACATTAATATACTTCGGGAAAAATTCGATGAATATTTAGGTATTAATTTGAACACTCGCCGAATATTAATTTTTAATTGGAATATTTGACGAATATTAATTATTGATTGGAATATTCACCGAATATTAATTTTTAATTGGAATATTTGATGAATATTAATTATTGATTGGAATATTCATCGGATATTAATTTTTTAATTGGAATATTTGATGAATAATAATTATTGATTGGAATATTCGATTAACATTAATTATTAATTGGAATATTCGATTAATATTAATTATTAATTGAAAGAATTCAATTTTTATTTTTAAATTCGAATTAAAAAGTTTACCCCTAGCTCCTTTATCAGATCGATGATCCTCATTGCTCCGTAACTTTTCCATAAATCCGTATTTTTCGATTAAATTATAGTGTAATCGAAACCATTTGATTGAATCGAATTGATTGGAATATTCACCGAATATTAATTTTTAATTGGAATATTGGACGAATATTAATTATTGATTGGAATATTCATCGAATATTAATTTTTAATTGGAATATTTGATGAATAATAATTATTGATTGGAATATTCTATTAATATTAATTATTAATTGGAATATTCGATTAATATTAATTATTAATTGAAAGAATTCAATTTTTATTTTTAAATTCGAATTAAAAAGTTTACCCCTAGCTCCTTTATCAGATCGATGATCCTCATTGCTCCGTAACTTTTCCGTAAATCCGTATTTTTCGATTAAATTATAGTGTAATCGAAACCATTTGATTGAATCGAATTGATTGGAATATTCACCGAATATTAATTTTTAATTGGAATATTTGATGAATATTAATTATTGATTGGAATATTCACCGAATATTAATTTTTAATTGGAATATTTGATGAATAATAATTATTGATTGGAATATTCATCGAATATTAATTTTTAATTGGAATATTCGATTAATATTAATTATTAATTGAAAGAATTCAATTTTTATTTTTAAATTCGAATTAAAAGTTTACCCCTAGCTCCTTTATCAGATCGATGATCCTCATTGCTCCGTAACTTTTCCATAAATCCGTATTTTTCGATTAAATTATAGTGTAATCGAAACCATTTGATTGAATCGAATTGATTGGAATATTCACCGAATATTAATTTTTAATTGGAATATTGGACGAATATTAATTATTGATTGGAATATTCATCGAATATTAATTTTTAATTGGAATATTTGATGAATAATAATTATTGATTGGAATATTCGATTAATATTAATTATTAATTGGAATATTCGATTAATATTAATTATTAATTGAAAGAATTCAATTTTTATTTTTAAATTCGAATTAAAAGTTTACCCCTAGCTCCTTTATCAGATCGATGAGCCTCATTGCTCCGTAACTTTTCCATAAATCCGTATTTTTCGATTAAATTATAGTGTAATCGAAACCCTGCTCAACGAGAGTCAAAATTGAATTGAAATTATCTCGTCGAAAAGTTATAACAAAACTTCATGTTCTTCAACGACTAATTGGCGTCATAAAAAAAAATTTAATTCCATTGAATTTTTATTTGCTACATCATTTTTCATTAATTTAAATTTGAGCAAAAAAAAAAACACATTCCACTTAACCACAAATGAAAGATATTTGATTTCAGTTTTTTTTTTTTTAATTAGTCCAGTAGTTAATTAGTCGGGATAAAAAATTCGAAACAATTTATCCATTGAATCAAATTTACGTCAACCGAATATTTTTTTTTTTTTGAAAATTCAATCGAATCTATATTTTTTTCTCGATTAAATTCAGTCGAAATTACGACGAATGAAAAAAAAAAAAAAAAAACATGTATCGCTCACGAAAATCTTTGCTGATACGTGAGTCAATGAGACAGGCGTGTCATCGTCTTTAATTATGCACTTTGCGTACTCACAGTACACGCAATGTCATATACATCACTAATGAGTATATGCTATAAGTATTTTTAAGATAGACACACACAAGAGTGAAGAGTGCGTGACACGGATTACGCCCGATCTATATTCGTAACGCCAGATCATTCGAACTTTTCTGTTGTATACATGTATACGATATATATGTATATATATAGAACGACGAGATGTTGAAACAGCTGATTCGGCGAAAAAAAAACGATAAAAATATACACGACGAGTGCATTTTTTAAATTTATTTATTTATTTTTAAATTTCATTTTCGTACTAAGATATTCCCTGAGGTCGACACGACGTCAAAGATTTATATCGAAAAGAGAGAAGTCACCCTCGTGAAAAAAAAAAACTCACGTTACAATAATATCCCTGATGATGCATCGATGACGATACAGTCGAAGGGAAATGGAGATGCTGTGATTATTCTGGGATATTTCCGGATATTTCATTTACACGCAAGAACGACATTAATTACGATCGTGATGATCATCTTTTTTTTTTGTCATGACTCGCGACATAATTTATTTGATTTCGAAAAATGTTTATTAAAAAATAAAAATGAAATTACCAACGAGCGTGAAAATTATTCATTTTTTTTTTTTTTTTCTTCTTTTTCTTATTGCAAACTTTCTTTGACACGGATAAACTGAATTTAAAAAATAATGAAATAATTCTTCCCGGTGTTTATCTGTGGCAGTAAAATATTACCGTCAACTTTATCTTGTACTCTTGCTCGACGAATAAACACGATTTCTTTGAGGAATCGCGAACGAACGAGACTCTCGATTTTACATTACCGCGCATTCATAGCTCTGACAGCCACGAGGCCAGCTATTAATGTATCGACATGAAAGATCAATGACGATGATTTTTCCTCTGTTTGTTCTTTTTTTTTTTTTGCTTCGCTGAATGAATACACATCTTGAGAATAACGTACAAATGACTCGCAATAAATGGTTGGCAGTTTAAAAAAGCATTATATTGTGCCAACTGTATACTAATCAAGAAGATTAATCAGTGTCCTGGAATTATTATTTGATCAACTCTCGTATAATATATTCAATTTTAATGAAATTTGCACGAATTATTGCTTTTTTTTCGTAAAAAATTAAAAATTATCTATTTTGCCCCTGTGCACTTTTACCTGTAAACATTAATACTTTTTATTCAATCGCAACGAATTTTTCTAGCTCGAAGGAAAATTTATTTCAATTAAATGAATGAAAAAAAATATTCCTGCACTTATACAGCACTTGAGGCTACACTGATTATTGGTATAAAAATTGATGATGATTTTGCATTGCTTGCTTCAATAAATTAATTAAATCTCCACAACTCTCTAAAAAAATGCCACACGATAATTATTTTCCAATCTATAGTACAATTTATCGACGACTCAGGCAAATCTATAGTGACTGCTATGTGAATTTTACTCATTAGTATTAGACCCATAATTGAAAAAAAAAAAAAAATTTAAATATAATTTTATAAAAATAAAGTTTTTGCGAATAAAATTATTTTATAATTGAATTAAATGTAACAGGTACAATTGAATAATGACTAATCAAGACTAATGGGGAAAGTTAGCAACGTTTCTCCAACAAGAAATCATTGACAGCTGTCAGAATAAAAATAAAATTGTATATAAAATAAAGAAAAAAACTGTCAAATAATAATGATAAATAATTTAAGAAAAATTATTCTCAAATTCAATTAAAATTTGTTTAAATGCAATGAACAATTGAAAGTGCGCTTCGGCACTTGTAACTCACGAGATAGCTACGACTCGACAATAATGATAACAATAACGATATAAAAAGATTGCATGATCTATTCTTTTCTACGAAGAATTAAATAAATGGTCAGAAGGTATCCAAACAAATGGCCTATACGATAAATCGCAATTCTACTATCACGCATTGTATATCTATTGCGAGCATTACGATCCCAGCAAGGTCTCTAATTGTTTTGTTTTTTTTTTGTTTTTTTTTTTTTTTTTTTTTTTTTGTTACCGATCGATAGGTGACCCAACCGAAGCTTGTATTTGCATATAATTGACGCTCCGAGCTACGAAATTACGTAGCTCGATCTCGAGCATGCAGATCTATACACTTGCAATCCTGACTATTGTAGTATAACTAGCTTCTCGTTACGAGGCGAGCAATAAAATGTGAAGTTGGTAATTCGACATTGACCCTGATGTGGCTTATTACGCGTCCCGGACATTATTCGTTCTTCAGCTAAAGCGCCATTATCCCCTATCAGAACCTTTTCTTTTTCTCACTTCTACCATAACGTGATGTCAACAGAACTCGTAAATCTTCATTAAGAGCGATGAGACATTTTTTGCAACGTCATCAGCCAAACAAAGAGTCCAGGCGATCATTTCAATTTGCCAACTTTACGTTTTTTTTTACAAATAAAGACAAATAAATTTTAAAATACATAAATACTAGAATCATGATTATAATATAAATTAATATGACGTGTAATATACTTTCGTTAGCTTAAGATTTTTTTTTTTTACGTTTTCATATGGAATTTTTGGACTTTCGGAAAAAATTCTATAGGATTCGTGATCAGTGAAAAATTTTCGATCGCCTGGAACCTGAAAATATGGTGAAAGACGAGAGAAAAAAAAAGGTTTCTCAATTTTTTGCCCACTTTTTTGCGAAAACTTGGGAAATACCGAAATTTCAAATGCCCATTACTTTGCTCCGGATTGACGGATTTGGGCTTATCGGGGGTGTTCTGAAAAGCCCAAGAGTCGACTCAGAGAATGACGTATATATGATTTATCCCGGAGATCTCAATTTTTGTTTACCCAAAAGAGCACTTTGAAAATCAGAGGAGTTCGAGTCCGAGTTGCGAAAAAAAATTGGCCAAAACCGATGGTCAGAATTTGAAAATTTGTGAAAAATCGACGAAAAATCGTAGCTCGATGAACCAAAAGCGGCGTTTTAAAGCTGAAACGGTCTCAAAGCAAATAAGCACTGAATAGAGTTTCAGCTCTTTCGAGAAGACAAATTACAGCGTTTTTAGTGAACTCATTCATTTCTTGATTTAGGAGACCGTATGTATTTTTTTTCTCGCTGTAGCCACGAAACTGCTCGGGAATTTTCCTTGAAACTCAAAAAATCCATTTCAAAATATCAAAAACATATGTTATATGTTTCCCCGAAAGCTAAAATAACAATTAACATGGGGCAAAATTTAATTAAAATTTTAAATAATTCACTGTTTTCCCGATATTATCGATAAATAAAACGTCAGATTAATGAAAATAAAAAAGGAAAAAAACATTTTTCCCAAAGTTTGGAAATTTGTGCGTCACTTTTTTTCGTGTCACCCTAAAACGTATAAAATACATTCGAAGGCTCATGGACCGGTCGAATCGGCCTGGAATACCCGATATGCAACATGAAACGCGTGCGTGTGCATAAAAGACCGACGCAATTACCCTTGATCCACATTATACTTTTGACCGTGGACTCGCACATTCGCCCGAACGAAATAATTCGTAAACTCTGCCAGTCCGAAGAATTAAAAAAATTGCTCTGTATCTCAATTCTTCGCTTGAAAAAAAAAAAAAAAGAAAAGAAAAAAAATATTCGTCATTGCCTATTTCCGTCGAGACTCGTTAATATCTTCGCCTGTACAGCGACGTGTGGGCAGTCGAGGAAAAATAAACATAAAAAAAAAAAACATCAATTTTGTTATGACATGGAAAAACATTTATATTCTTCGTAAAATGTGAATGAGTGTATTTTTTAAAATTAATTTTACTTCGAAAAAAAAGTTATGTTCGTCGTTATAAAAAAAAATCGCTCTTTCTCCATGACTCGAGAAATCGTCCAGCTTGAATTTTTCGAATTGTTACAATTTATCTATTTTTGAATCGTTTTTCAGTTTTTTTGCTTGAATTTTTTTTTTTTTTTTTCCAAGCGCCAACAAATTATTTCTTAAAAACGAAAAAAAAAAAAATACTACTCATGGAAGAAAAAACATTGTCAATCGTCCGTTTGCCACTTAAAATTCTTGTCACACTTTTGAATTGAATGCTTCGCGAGGCAAGTTTCGAGGAATTTGTTTGTCGTGAATATATTCTCGTGCTGTACAGTCGAAAATTCATTGTGCACCTTCGATGCGCACCTGCAGGCAACAACGAGTATTTTCCAGCATGTGAGTCTCTCGATTTATGGTTTACCTACTCTCGCACATAAGATCGGTATTATACTTGTTGGCTGTGCGTAGGAGGCCAGAAAGGTTCCCCAGATTTAACGTTTAAAACGCTTATCCTTGGCCCCATTTTCACGTTGCCCCAGTCTGCCTCCATCGCACTACCGGAATAAACCATAAGGCATTTTTTCTTTCCGAATGAAAGGATGAATCCCGAGAGAAAAAGCCGCCGAAGGAGAGAGAGAGAGAGAGAGAGAGAGATGAGACTTTCAGACTCGTTGATTGCATCATCGAGGCAAAAACAATACACTATATTGGTCGCGATGACTGAGAAAATGATGATCACGAAAATCATGATGCACTCAAATAATAATAATAATAATCATTATTATTATTTATAATATTCTGGGATTGCAATTGATTGATTTCCGATCCGTGTGAAATTTACTTGAGATACATTTTTTTTTTCAATTCAAGGAAATATCTATGTTAATCCACGGTTATAATCACCTTAAGAGAGACAGTGACATCAGTGACTACGTCGTCAATTTTTTTTTTTTTTTTCATTCAATTTGTCCACGGGACTTTTCGAGGATATTTAAAAAAATTTAAAAAATTTATAAAAAACCAAATCGGTTGATGATTTTTGTGATATTGAATATTAAAAAGGCAATGACAAATTGGCGTCGAATTTCTTTTTTTTATTCGATGTGTATCGCAGTCCCTCCAACTTTTATCGAAAATTTAATCTTCAGAGTGCTGGATACGATGCTATCTTTGTGATTTTTTTTTTAGCTCTGGACAGGGGAAATGGTTATTGGCAAGCCAGAGGTCCGAAGTTATCAGTCTTAATTGACAACACTATCAGATTTTTTTCTTTGTTTTGATTCTCTACTTTTTGCAAAAATAAATAAGTGTAAAAATAATTGTTCGGTGGCATGAGCATTGGTATCGTGAACCCATCCAGTCAAAAGATAACACATCACCTTAACAGTCTTATCGATCTTTCATACTACTGTGCGATTTTTTATCGTAAAGTGATTTTTTGTGTCTTCAAATGGATAAGAAAACAAAAAGTTATCAGAATTATATGTATAATTGATTAAAGGGATGTCCGGAAATTTTTTAACCCCATAACTTACCATTGCTTCCCTCTTAATTAATTGTAACTTTTTCACAGTCGTCTGAAAGAGCACTAATCACAAATTTACGTAAAAAAACAAATCCAATCCCATTGAACTTGAAAAAAAAAATCCGTAACTTCTCGCCATCAATATCTCTTCAACATCAACAGAGGGGCCTTGAATGCCAATAACTCACCCCAATTTCTCTTGGCCCATTTCACGCAAGTTCATTATTGTTAATTTTTGGATTTCGTGCTTTTTTTCAGACCCTGATTGGATTGAAAAAAAAACAACAAGATCCGAAAATCTGACTACCAATAATGTCGACGACGATGAGGGAGAGCTCACACATGAGCAGAAAGTACGTGAGTCACGGTGGTGCTATATCCGGACAGGGACACTCGGGAAACACGAGCGGCAACAGCCTCGAGAACAATTTGGGTAAAGTTTCTCATCTCGGCAAACGAATCTTCTGTAACTCTATCGTTTGTCCCACCACTAATCGCGAAACTAAAATATTCGCTCGAGAAAAAAAAAAAAATGATATCTTTGCTTATTGATATTTCGAAATTTCGTTCGATAAGACGCTCTATTGGAGGATCTTCAGACGAGCGTATCGAGAAGCGCGACACCGAGTCGCGGGGGAAGAGCACGATCGCCACAGGTCGAATATCGCTCGGCCGCAAATACATCCAAAACCATCGCCGAGACAAGGTAATGAATGAATTAACCTTCTTCTAACTTCTAATCACCAAGAAGCTTCGCTATACGTTTTTTTTTCTTTTCTTCACATTTCATTCATTTTTGGCTGATATTTTTTTTCCAAATTACCCTTTGATCGAACTTGCGATGTCAAAAGTCCAAGAGCAATGATTTTTGTCTTAGAACAACGGAGAAATATCCTAGATCCATCGAGAATTAATTTGTAATTTAGTTAAGGAGGTACGACTAGTATGAAGAATCCAACTGACGGACTTGAAATTTTTATATGTTTTTGCCGAATACTTTATGCGCCTATTGCCAAAATTTGAGCTATATTGACCGTTTAGTTTATTCGTAATAAAATTGCAAAGTCGAGCAGTTTGAGTTACTAAAGCACGTCGTCTTATGGAGACGGTTAACCGGAAGTGCTGTGATCACGGTTTTTCTGCTCACGTATCCAACTACACCCGTTGAAAAACTGAAACTTGATAGATTAGATATAATAGATATTGTAAAAAATTGAAAAATTACTCTTCACCGTGTAGTTCTGGCACTACATCATAAAAAAGTTTCAATTTCCGGTTGTAAATGGTCAGAACGATCAAATAGCACCCACAGACTTAGCAACGTCGCGAGTAACAGCTGATGGGTTTCGGCAAACATAACCTAGCTTTGTTTTGATATTAGCAACGAAGATAGAGTCCCTCTAGAAGTGTAGTTCTTATGGGCCGCTTGAAGCAAAGCTTTCGGCGACTCTAACAGCCGTATGATGGCTCTACCGTCGACCGACCGATACGCCCCGCCTACCAGCCTCGTGTTTCTGGCGGATTGCATGTGGTGGGGAGCCGCACTGCCTCCCCTATCGCGACTTCCCTACCGCGATTTCCCTACCGCGACGGTATTTATTATAATTTGAAAGTAAATAAAAGAAATCAGAGAATCCCATAAATATGCGAAATCAATAGATTCTTCAGTAAACCAAATGAACCCAATAGCACCCAATTAAGACGAGACACAATTTATATGTTAGCATTTGCAGATTGAAATCAGAATGGTAGACTGGCGGAGTACGTAGAGTGCGTAAGAAATGATGCGAACGTCGCGAGTTCGATCCTCCTTTTATTTTTTATTTTATTTTTTTTTTTTTTTTTCCAAAACATTTTATTTCAATCTTTTTTAAAATTCAGTTATCTTTTTAACGGCTTAAGTAGGTTTCTATTTAATTAATTGAGAACTCAAATTTTTACCACAACACTTACCAGAGTATACCAAAGTACCCTACCGCATTACATACGATTTCTTTCAAAATTTTAAAATATCGAAATTTGGCAGCAGTTTGCGATTTTCAGTTTTTTTGGTAATGAACAAAAACCATTTTGTTTTGTTGCGATTTTAAAAAAAGTGTAGGTCGAATGAAAAGAAATACAACGTGATGCGATAGAAATTCCAGAGTGGTAAGCATATATGTAGAGAAAACGTGAGGTCAAAATTATTTCAATAAATATCAAGTTATGCTGTTAACAAGACAATTCGGTTTTTTTTTCGAGGAGCTGCTACGTTGAGAGTGTACCTCTATCATTTTACGAAATTCTGAAACAAAAAATAATAGTGAAGGTTTGTAAAAATATGTACGTAAATTTTTCCAAAATAAAACTTTGACTTCGATTAAAATGATAAAACCGTTCTATTTTTTGGTGTGTTAAAGTATGGAACCTCTTTAAGTAAAACAATAGAATAAATACGTACACTATGCTGAAGCCAAAATTGCAGAGGCTAATCGAACTGTTATTCCAATGAAACACCGTATTTATTTTAACGTTACATAATATTTACATGTGCATGTTCACACTGTAGGAGTAATAATTATAGATGTGGGCCATGCGTTGACAGTTTAGACTAGTGGTTCCTACATATTTAGTAACAAATTAGATGTAATAAAAGCAAGCAGACAAGCCCACTCTTAGCTAATCTTAGTTTACATTAATTCAAAGTTTCCTCAATACCATGAAATGTACGACAATTAACAATAATGAATGGACAGTGCTTATTTGTTATTATGATTGCATGCTATTATGAAACAATTTAAAACTATCATTGCCAAGGAATCATATTTTAGAAGAGATAAAAATGAAAAACGTAAACTAAGATTACTCGATGGAAACCACGTGAAGGTGGTGGGTTTCTTCCATCAGGAGTGGGGACAATGCCAATGTCCAGACAGTCTAATTTGCAAAATTAATGTAATCAAGAGACGCAGTAGTATCTAATTATCAAGTAATAATATTGAAATTCTAAATGTACAGTTAAAAAATCAACAATTTTGTATTTCTCCATCGTGAAGAAATTCTAGACTGTGGCATTGTCCCCGGGAATGATGAAGGATAGAGCATGGGTACTAGGATAGGAATATTGCCGAAATATGAACAACGCGAACCTATATATACAGAACCTATATACCCAAAACCTATGTACAGAAACCTATATACAGAACCTATATACAGAAAACTTATATGAACCTATATACACCCCTTCAGGGTGCTTGTTTTCAGTGAGTCCCCTCGCCTCTCACTATCGGGGTGCTTGCTTTCAGTGAGTCCCCTCGCCTCTCACTATCGGGGTGCTTGCTTTCAGTGAGTCCCCTCGCCTCTCACTATCGGGGTGCTTGCTTTCAGTGAGTCCCCTCGCCTCTCACTATCGGGGTGCTTGCTTCCAGTGAGTCCCCTCGCCTCTCACTATCGGGGTGCTTGCTTAAAGCCTCTATTTTAACGGTAATCGAGTAAAGTAATGACAGAATGTTCAAAACGAAGTGAGTAGTGAGGTCGTGTTATGAAAGAATGCGTTGAAGAAATCAGGGAAGGAAAATGAACGAGAATCTCTAACTTTAGTAAAGAAGATAATCCAATAACTCAAATACGCGATGCTCCAACAAAATAAATAACGACTTGCCCTTTATATCGAAGGAAAATAAACGAGAACCTATACTCTATAATATGGATATTCCGAGGTATCTTGTCCTGCGTAACTCGTCGTCAGATTCGATGCTTGAATGAAAATTATGTACACTTATCTCATACACGGGAGGATAGCGAAACAGAGTTGCGTTACACTGAGAACAATATCCTATTGAATTGAATATAATATCCTATTGAATTGTATTTTGATAGAATTGCATAATGCATATAGCTAGATGTAATTACTGATTTGTCAAAAAGTGAACATTAAACATTATTCTGAGTGTATACATGACTAATTGAAGGACACTGAAGCAGATACGACTTATACCTGTTGTTTATTGCAACGAAGGGAAATGGAAGCGAATTGATGCCGCCATACAAATTATTTAACATCTTTAATCTCCCTTTAATCTTTTAATTTTAATATTTTTAAACTTATTTAATTTTAATTAAAGTTAAACCCTTTAATCTCAGAAAAATGAGGCAATAAGATTTCATATGGAAATATAGGAAATGAATAAACCGAAATTGCACAAAAATCTATCTATTGATGAGTCACTTTCATCAACTTCCGGTGTGGCTTATTTGAGAAATTTCCAGAGTCTCTCTTCTTCACATTGCACCGATCTCTGAGGTTTCGAGACATCCACTTCAGATTGTTAAAGATGTGAACTCGTACAAAAAGCTCGACGATATAAATCCTGTGCTCGCGACACGTTCCTTCAAGTGACCAATAGTCGGCGTGTTGATTCGACAAGGCCGTGTGGATACAGGTTTCGATGTGCTTTTTTAAAGAAACTCTGTGTGGTTTGGGCGTGAAAGTTGATGTAAATATTTTGTACATGGTGGACGTGACGTTATTGAATTCATCAGATGGGACTTTCAAGTTGCCGAGCTCGTGGTTCTCTTTGCATTTATAGGCCTTCCAAAATATTAAAAGCTCGTTCGTTTGTTCATAATTTTGATTATTTTTCGTTAAGCTGGCTCGACACTCGGAACAATCAAATTTGTTAAGGCACTTGTTAGCAAGATACCCAGCTACATACTTCATAGCGCATTTTTCTAGAGTAATCGAACTGTCGAAAGATGAACTTGACTCTACATTACATTCAGCGCTTACGTTGCATTCTTCCTCGATCCGATTATCAACAACGGTCTCGTCAATCAGGTTGCCGACGATTGGTTCTAGATCTACCCGCGCATCGATATCGTTTGTCAAATTACTCGCCTGATCAATTGAGCTACCGACGATTGGTTCTTGGTTGACCCATGCGTCAATTTCCTTTGTCAAATCTGTCTCGTTGGCGGGATCTTCAGTTCGAGGACTGGATTTTAAAATCCTGAGTAGGGCTGTTGAGTCATCAGCCTCGCAATTAGTTGCCGACGAGGGTTTCATCAAGTTCGCGGTCATAGCATACTGCAAATTCCTACGGAATGTCATTGCAGTGGGATTGCTGTTATCTCCTCCGCGACTTCTCAAGATAGCGAATAGATTTTCGATAGGATCCTGATTCAATCTCGAAGTAATGAGATAGTGTGATCCTGAAGCTTGCATATCCTCGAAAAGTTGAAGAGTGCAGTTGATCGACAAAACCAAACCCGAGAAACACGGCGGCGGCTTCCCAAAGGAAACGGTCCACTTTTGAATCCATGAGACACTTTCTCTTAGGAATTTTTCTACTTGTGGCTCCGCAGATGACATCGCGCGTTTCAAGGGATTTGGATTCGTCGGCCCGCGACTGTTCAAACAATCGAAGAGATCATTCATTCTCTTGGTGAAGTTCGCGGTTGCTGCGCAAGCAGGATGTTTTAGCTCGCCGGTCACCATTCCCGCATGTATCGCGGCAGCGACAGACGCACTGAAGACTTGCGTTGCGAGGCTGACTGTCATTCGCTGGAAATTGTTTGGCGCGATGTGTCGATCGGTCAGCTTCGGAGCTGCTTTGCTTACGCTATTTCGCATGATGTCGAGTAATTGACAAAAGACTTCCCACGAAATTATTACTCCATCGATCACGATATCTTTGCCAAGTAAAATGTTTCGGATGCTCTTAAACAAGTGAGGAAGGTCGAACAAGAAAAAGATTTTTCGAGACTTATGGTGAAAAAAGGGTTCCTCGACAGTCACACCTAGCGAAATTATAGCCGCCCGATTTGCCGATCCCTGGTCGCAAACGGCTACTTTTATGTTTAACCCGATCGAATGAACTTTATCGATTACACTCAGAAGGAGTTGTCGCAGTTCGTTGTTGCAAACGTTCCCCTGTGAGGTGACGAAAGCTATCGGCTGCTTCCACGAGTACTTCAGGCCTCTGAGCATAAATACAAGCGCGTAATTAGCAGCTCCGTTCGTTCGGCCAAGTTCGCCAAGGTCTTGAAATCCTTCTACCAGATCGGCTTTAGGATTGTACTCGTAGAACCGCTTGATGCTCATTTCATCCCACAAAAGAACGCATTGCCGGTCGTCTTTATCCATTGTCTCTGTCTTCATCGCCAATCTGTCAAATAGTCCAGGGCTTATACCAGGAGTCAAATTTAATTCATTTGTCCAACATCTTATTAAAGAAACACAAGGCAAAGCAAACTGCTTATTGTCTCGAAGATATACGTATGCCTTGGGCGATACGTAATATAAAGATAATGCAAATTGCTGCTCTTCGTCCGACCAGGGTCTCTTCTTCGTATGTTCGATTTGCATTTGAAAAAAGGCTTGCTGATTATCGTTTAATGATTTGATGGATTTTCCAGTGGCTACAAAAGTTGATTCTTTTTTAGCTGCAGTTACAAGTCGCCTGGCTGTTTGCTTAAGTTTTTTTATTTCGTCGCGAAGAGACTTTATTATACGGGTTTGTCGAATTTCCCTAGCTGTGACCGTTTTGAATCCCTTCACTAACGGAGCGCTGTTTGTACGGTTCACTGAAGAGGCCGAAATGCTGCTAACAGTATCAATGAGAGGACCAACAGTTGTAGTCGTATCTGCGACAGTGGTCGATATTAATGAAGAATCTATACCGATCGCGGGGTGATTAACGACCGAGCTAGTTTCGGAAGGCGACTGAGAGAAAACAGCAATATCAGACTGTGGCGGCGGAATATCTACGCCGGTAATCACAGAGCCAACATTAGAGCCGTCAATGGGGATCGAAGAATTTTTTATTTTTCGCTTACCTCGGTTACCATAGCTTTGAAAATCATGCAAAGAAAAGTGATTGCTGCAAACTCGATGATTTTCGAGCTGAGCCGGTGATAAAATCTCCAATTGCTTATTGCTACACCGTTCAATCCATTTGCGCCGCCTGAAAATGCATATAAAAGTAAAGCCAAGAATCCACTGAGTCCAAAAATCACAATTCTTTCGCAAAGAGTTCGAAAGTGAGTAAAAAAATTTTCCAAATTTTAAGAGGCAAGACTCAGTGGATTGTAAATGCAATAGATATATCGCAATATTACATGCATAATGTGACCTTGTACAATAGCAAACATATTAGCAATACAGATGCATATAAATATTTTTTTTGTACAATCACCACCACGAACATTCCAACTGGTTAATTGTAGCATGATAAATGTGCCACGTAGCGTTAGTACACATACAAAATAAAAAAAGTGTAAAATATCGTTAAAAATGAACACCACCGCCATGAAACCATGAAACGATGTTTTGCAATGATAATTCGAAAGTTCATTATTTACTACGATAATTTAATTGTATAACATGCAGACTTTACTTTAATGTTGATTTAGAGTACTGAACCATTTTGACGATATAAACAACTGAAAATTCTTAAAATCATTTTATCCCTGCAGAAGTGAAAAGGTTATTCGTAATATTCGTGGCATCACTTCATTTTTTGCAGAATAATAACCCAAATCTTTCTAACTCTCCTTATTGTTTTGAAATTAGTTGCCCATAAATTCTGACATTTGTAATTGTTTTAAAATAAATTACCAATACGTTGCCGAATTTGTAATTGTCTTGTAATTAATTAACAATTCCATCAGAATTTATAATTGTTACAAAATAAATTACAAACTTGCTTTAGAGTTGCTAATGGGTAATGGTGGATTATATTTTTGTCGATCTCTAAGTAGAAATTACGTAATTTACGAGTCAGGACAATATATTTTAAAAACAATGAATACATCAATTTTCTTGAGTGTCGGTGGTTATACACGAATATTTTTGACATTTGCGTATGACGATTGGTTGCTGCAATAAAACATCTTGGAACGAACCATTGTTCATAAATTCATATCGCATGACTAATGGAAAATGGTTGTAGGCGACACTTTTACGCTCGTTTGCAAAAAAATAAAAACAAAAGGGAGTAAATGCCGGAGATACGTCCCTAGCCATTTGCAAATATTAGATAAGTTTATGCCAGACGGGCGTATCTGCAAAAAATATTTTATTAGTTGCTAAACGTTAATTTTGGTGGATACGCCCTTTTGGCATAAGCTTTATGAAAAAAAAGCGTGCAATTTAGAAAGATGCACATTGCTACCCCATTCATTCGGATTGTTTATTTTAAATCGAGACAACATCTTAACGTTTAGCAAACTAATATTTTTGGTGGATACGTCCTTTTGGTATTAGCAACGAAAAATAAGAGCGCATCAATGGCGCCTTATGCCTTTAATTTCTTGGCTTGAAAAAGCGGCTTTTTCGTTTCGAAGGATTTCCGATCGAATAGCGAAAAAAATTACACCCTTTTGTCATTTAAGCATGTATCGAACGTACCTTCCCAACAAAAAGTGACTTTCGTCAACAATATTGCATACTTCATGGTAAGATAAAATTCGGAAAAAATTCAACCACAATAAAGATGATAAGAAGATTAATTTTGAATAATAATAATGCCAAAAAGTTATCAATAAATTGTTAAAACAAAACATTGTTTATTAACAAATTTTTAGGGAAAGTTTTTTTTAACACGTGAAATTAATTCGTTGATTTTTCTGACTACACATGAATTTTCGAAAAATTTTCTTATCATGTTGAAATTTCGATTTTCGAAAAATTTTCAATTTTGAAAAATGAAGGAAAAATCGCGAATTTTTTATATGTTTTCGTAATAATGTTGTATATTACAATTAAGAAGTTTCGAAGGCATTGAACCAATAGTTTCGTAAATACAACTCTTACAAATTTCCGAAAACTGAAATTTCGCAATGATAAGAAATTTTTTAAAAAATTCATGTGTAGTCAGAAAAATCAACGAATTCATTTCCCGTGTCAAAAAAAAAACTTTCCCTAAAAATTTGTTTTGTTTATACAATTTATTGATAACTTTTCGGCATTATTATTATTCAAAATTAATCTTCTTATCGTCTTTATTGTGGTTGAATTTTTTCTGATTTTTATCTTATTATGAAGTATTCAATATTGTCGACGAAAGTCACTTTTGGTTGGGAAGGTACGTCCGATACATTATTAAATCGCACTTATTGTCGCTTACGACTTTTTTACATCAGTCACTCAATATATAAATTGACGTGAAAGAATCGTTGGCAAGAAATAAGAATGTACAAATTTTAAAAATGAATATGATCATAAAAACTTACGTGTGTTCGTCTTTTGGGAAGCGATGAAAAGTGACATTCGGGTCCCGACTTTTCATGCTTCCACAACCTCTGTAGACACACACTTTGCAAGGCATTGCAATAAGCAAAATTAAATCACCGCCTTAAGCCAGATTAAATCACCGCGTTACAAAAATCGCCCTAACCGTTAAAAAACAAAAATCGTGCGAAGACCAGAGGCACAACAAAATAACGAAGAAAAGTGTTACAAATTAAGCACGGAATATACAAATTACAAAAAAATATTTTACATAGCACTGAACGCGTTATTAACCTATTATTATCGTAACCCATGCAATTAATTAATTAAGCGGAAAGTACGTAAGATTTATCGGAAAAACCGTCCCTACCGAAAAAGCAAAACAAAGAGCCTGTCCTTTAAACACGTGCGCGAATAAGCTAGAAGTCGGCGGGAGAGTGTATCGTCAAGCAGTGGTATCCCCACTTTAGTCACCTGCTGTATAGCGCCTTAGTGCGAGAGAGATCAGACCATCGAGCACCGAATGAGCGCGAGAGAGATAAAACGCCGGTCCAACTGGTGAGCTGGACTCCGCGCGATACCGAAGCTTAAATTTTTTTTTGTATAAAAAAATGTGTTAGCGCTATGACATAGATGCATAAGAGTGCGTGCTTAAATAATAATTATTAAAAATTAAAAAAAAAATTAATCTGGAAGGATTAAACCGACGATTATAACTCGGTGCCATTTAGACCAAATGCCTTAACAGAATGAATTGCAGTTTTGTAATATATAAATTGCGATCGCCCTTTATTTTAATTAGGTTGGGTTTACTTGGTTCGGTTAAATACTATATTTAATTAGCATGGTAACCTGTAAATAAAAGATTGAGAAAAAAAAATTGCCTCGTATCGAGCACATGTGACTTTAACTGGAGGGGTACCAAGGACGGCGTATAAGACCCCCACTTCGCGTATGGTGCGAGAGAGAACGCACCGTCTCCCCAAGTGAGGGTGAGAGAAACAGCACGACATCCCCAACTCAATGCAAGAGAGATGGCATGATATCCCCAACTCGGCAGGCGGAGCGAACACACGGACACAGTCGCGAGCATGTAGAGTGCTGTACGTGAGCGCACACAAGTAAAGGTGACGCTAGCGACATCTTACCGTTGGGGGGATAGCTCGTCCGAGCCCCCCAACTTTTCTTGCTTCAAGCGGCCCATAAGAACTACACTTCTAGAGGGACTCTATCTTCGTTGATATTAGCAACGAGGATAGAGTCATCTTCGTTGGTCACGTATACCAACTTATAGCATCGCCAATGCGACGTTGCCAAGTGTTTACTTCAAATTCCATCATGTTATTTATGGAGTTTTATTATTTATCACGTATCAATTATATGTATAATTATCATTCTGCCGATCGTATTAATTCCACTGAGGTAATTCAAGTCTATTTTAATAGGTTTTCGGCTGATTTTTTAAAATGTTTTTTAGTCCGTTTTTGTGGTAGACATGTCATTATTATTATGATGGAGACTACTATCGAGTCGTTGACAATCTAATTTTTCAGTTTTTATTAGTTCATGCGCAATAAATTAATCATTTACCACAAAATTTTTCACATTATAATCGATAATATGAATAATCAATGCAAATAAACATAAATCAGAACAGCTGTGGGTAAAATGAATTTAGACTTTTTTTTTACTCCAAAGAACTAGTCGTACCTCCTTAAAGATGTGCAGAATCGAATTTTTTCAGTCCTATTTTTCGTCGATAACTTTTTATCGTCAAATTAGATTCGTAATTTTCAATTTTAACGGGAAATGTTTACTGACAATTATAAATAAACAATAAAAACTTGTGATCATGGTGGGAAAAAAATTTATCGTTTTTATAATTATTGATTTACAGCTTGATTGCTTTTATTATTAGAAAATTGCTTTGAAGTCGAGTGTACTCGATGGATTCATCGATTTTTATTTTTTTGGAAATTTAATGAGATTCATACGAAGTTGTACGTAAAAAGTCCGGGAGCAATGATTTTTGTTTAAGAATATTAGAAAATTATCGTTGAACTATCGAGAATTAATTGGAAATTTAACTGAAGATGTGCAAAATTAAAAAGTTTCACTCTTGTTTGCCTTCGATAAATTTATGTCACAAATTGCATTCGTAATTTTTAATTTTATCGAAAAATTTTGACTAATTATAAAACTTGCAACCTTGATAAAAAAAAAAAGATCGACTATATAATTATTAATTTACTGCTCGATTGCTATATTAAAAAAAAATTGCTCTAAAGTCGCATGTACTTGATGCATCGGTTTTTTGTTTTTGTTTTTGTTTTTTTTTTTAAATTAAAAGTGCGTTCTTCAAACGGTTAATAAAATAAAAAATGTTTTTAACATTCGACACTCGATTGGCTAAAAAATTCAGGAGACTGAGACGAGAATTTAATTTGAATCTAATTGAATTGAATTTGAATCAAATCGAATCGAATCAAACTAAATTGAATTTCACAGCACAGGATCGAAACGTTCGATTGAAATCTTTTTTTCCCGTGATCTACGAATTTTCTTATCTTTCTACAGATCGCTCTCGCCAACGCGATCGAAAACAACAACGACCGAGAAATTCGTGAGTACCGGACCAGCCGGTGTCGGAAGTGGAATTCCCGGTCTTGAAGCGCTGGACGCCGAGCTACGAAATGTGAGTAAATCTAATATCAAATGCTTCGCAGCATCGTTTATCTTTTTTTTTTTTTCTCTTTCTACTGAAAGAAAATTACACGAGGATGTCGCAATAGCCGGAAATACTTGCAATGTCGATCGAATAAAAAAAAAAAATTCCGATAAGCTTTATATTTATGACATCCAAGCGTTTTTATGATCCATCTACGAGTGCAAACGAGGGAGATGAATTGAGCGCTTTTGAAACTATAGAGGAAGAAAAAAAACCATCGTATGCCTCGATATGGCAAGATTATTATTATTTCGAATGAATTATCATTATTGTCCATGAATATTAACGTCGTATATTCGGTGTTGTGACGTCAGGTCTTTAAAATAAATCAACCGGCTGTTTTCAATGTTTTTTTAAATGATTTTTTTTTTTTTTTTTCGTGGACGATTATATTCGTCAAGTCGTAATTTTCAATTTGAGAGTTTACGGGAGAAAAATTTCGCCCACGAAGTAAGTTACGCTCGATATGAGATATACGCGTTGCGTATCGAGTACACGTACCCGCATATTATAATGTATAAAGACACATGTATCGTGATCTACGAAGACTGGAATCTCGTGAAATTCAAATGTGTTTGCTACCGATCCGCCAACGCGCTGCATACGTTCGCGGACTTATCCGGGGAATGATTACGGTGAATCGAGCTCGATCATTATTTCTCTCTCTCTCTCTTTCTGCCTCGAGATATATGGATACTCCATACTCGTCCGGTTCTCCCTGGTCTTATAAGGCAAGAGCCCTGTGTGTTTTTCTCGATCGCGAGAATTAAACGCCTATGTGTGCGAGTCACCATCGTACATCTCTCGCTATACAAGCCATGCTAATTTCCGGCAATTATTTACATCCCGCGAACGCTCAAGTGCCATGCATAACTCTTCTTTGGTTCGAGGATGTTTGGAATTTTTTTTTTTTTTTTCGAATAACGTTGAGAAAAGCTCTAAATTTAGTCCCCAAGGAGAGAGAAAGATAGTTGAGAATGTCAGTCATCTGGTGGTGGAATTTCAAAGTATGGGTTCAGTCTCTACGAGGATTGGCCACCTGGTGGTTGAATTCAGAACTAGAGAGAGCCAAGTAATTTTGTTGCAAAGTTATAAAGATCCGGATTTAAGCGTTTTCCAACAAGCATATCGTTTTCAGGAGTTTCAGATTTGTTTTTAATGGCCTCTATAGTTTAGTTTAGAACTTTGCAATGAGCATGGTTTGAAGCAAGGTTAGAAACGTCGTCGTTGGAAAACGCCTTCGATTGGAAAAGATTTACTAACGATTTGGCCACCTAGTGGCGAAGCTTGTAACTACATTTGAGATGTCGATCCTTTTTTTAACCACTGCGGGTTTCATATACAAGTAGAATTTACGAAAGAAAGGAGAAGAATCACTGCAAAGTTAACCTCGGAAAAAAATAAGTTTAACCGTTAAGCTGCCGCGCTCTGGTGGCAAAATTGTGAACTAGAGAAAGTGAACCAGCGCGTCGCTTTTTTTCGTTGATCTCACGTGACGAGGAAGCGGATAATTCATAAATTATACATACAATTATGAATCAAAATAGAATCTTGACCCATCTTTCTATACGTAGCAACGATTTATCAAAGACATTGTACTATTTTCGATGAAATATGAATAAAAAAATTAGAAAAAAATTAAAAATAGACCGAACGACTCTCTGATGATGCCAGATAAATTCGCGAAGTTTCAATCAACTATTCGAGAGTCACACGACTCAGATGACTTCCTGAGGTTCATCACCATGCTTCGCAGGGTTATTTTTCTTTTTCTTTTTTTTTTTTTGTCAACTTTTAGGTTCAGCCTGGACAGAGCAAGACGGTGGCTTACAAGCAGGTATCCTACCAGTACAAGAACATGGACGGCAAACCAGTCGGTAAGAAAAATCTCAATGATCACGAATAAGCGCACTAAAATGATACACAAAATGTAAATTCGTATCTCGTTTCGAGCGTTGTACGTAGGGGAATTTGGGAAGGGAGGAGGACTAAGGGATTCGAGGCGGAGAATCGGAGATATGAGATTTAGATTGACGATAAAGGCACGCGATAGACCGCGAGGTGAGAGATAATAGCCAAAAAGGACCTAAACGATAATCGCGATGCTGTTGCTCGTTTCCTTTACTTCTCGCTCGCTCCTTTTATGGCGAGAGCCATACGGCCTTGCTGGGGTTCGAGGTACGAGATCGACTCACGATAAAAAATAAAACGACACGACGACGAATTACATTGAATCTTTTCGCAATCCTTGCACCTTGGCACGTACTGCAGAATTTTTTTAATCACCCTTTAGCACAGGAAATACGAAAAAAAAAAAATCAGCTTGCCACCGCAAGTTCAAGTGTAAGATGAATCTACTTAAATACCGGAGAAGTGATTCATTTTACAATCAATCTATGTTCAGGAAACTAATATGAGCTTTCGATGGATTAGATAGAAAAAAAAAGCTCGCGAGATGTGTGGCAAACAAATTTCGAATTAACGATCAGCAGCTCATCCTTAGTCGGTTGCGGATGCAACCGATCAGCTGATGAATCACTCGATTGATCCAATACCCCCTGAACGATCTCTCACCTCAGGTGACTACAGAGCCCGCATTAAAACTTTCGGTCAACCCAACTTTAATAAAAGCCTATCTGCAAAGCCTGTCTGCAATTCGTCCTCGAAACTATTCGACTTTGAATTAATTCACTTTGGTGCAAACACCCGATAATCCTGATCTCCAATCCAATCCCCAATCCAACTTTTTATTGACATCCTCTTCAGTAACATTCAGCAACCCCTCGAATGATCGACTGTCATCCTACCGTACTATACTTATCTTCCGCTCGATGCTTAAGATTATAACGCTCGAATCACGAAGATGAGGTTGTTCATCAATGAAGTTGAATATCAATGAGGTTGATTATCGCGCGAATCTTATAAACGTTTCGTAAAAACGATTTTTCGAGTATGCACCCCCTCGGCATCTGCCATTGGAGCACTCGATGCGGTAAATCGCATATTAAGAGATACAAAAACACTCGGATTCTTTATCGAAATATTATATATGCCGTCGATGGAAGTCATCGGTGTACGAGAAGTTAACAGAGTGCTCCGCGCTCGATACTCTGCCATATTAGGGTTGATTATGGACTTTGAAGGCTCGACCCGATTTCTCTCTGTGGCTTTACCGTCACTCCGTGGGAGAATATCCGCGGACGAAGCCTCTCTCTCTCTCTCTCTCTCTCTCTCTCTCTCTCTCTCTCTCTCTCTCTTTCTCTCTTTCGTTCATTCGAGAACATTGGCGATCGAGGGAAAGATTTACAAACGTCAAGAGGAATAAATGCAGCGGGAGAGAGAGAGAGAGAGAGAGAGAGAGAAAATTTTTTAAAAAAATAACGAGAGAAAATTGCCATGGGCACTCGGACGAGCCTCGGTTAGGTCGTTAACGGGTCGGGGTCGTCGAGTGTGCCGATACAAATCTCTCATTACTCTCCCTGGACTCCCTCTGCAGCGAGAAACTTTTTATTTCATTTTTTTTTTTTCTCCATGTACACCATATAACTTATCACGTGGTATAAATGATAAGCGTGATTGCAATCGATGCGTTGGAGGGACCGGACGCTGCGTTTAATTAATGCCGAATGAAATTCACGGAGAACGCGCGGAGCTTAGCGATGAGGAGAGAACAATAATATATATAGCGCTTATATGGGAACGTTGATCCTTGTTCATTGGTCTGTACTTCCGGCGATGAAAAGTGAATTTTTATCGTTGAATTATTGGGACTCGTCGAGATTTTTTGTCAACTCGTTTTTATGGGATGGAGAACATTTTTTTTTATTATTATAAAAATGATTTGTTTTTAATAATTTCAAGTGCATGGGGGATATTTTTAATTGAAAATATTACGGGTGATTATGATTATTTGACTCATTCCTATTAAAAAGTTTCATGGTATTGATTATTAATTTTCATAATCAATTATTTTATGGGCTCACAAAAATTCAATTATTATAAGTTCAACCAAGTTTTTCGGGCAGCTCATTTCTATTTGCAATTCAACACTTTTCATTGGCGATTGTGTTGAATTTTTTTATAGCGAAAGGTTTAAATTGTTCATTATTGTGACACAAAATATATTCAACTCGAATAAAATATATCGGAGACAGTAAAAATTACGCAATGTCGTTCATAATAAATTTTTTTTTTGGACAAGTTAAAATTGGCATAATAAATTTCGTTCAATTCGAATGAATTTTCTTTTCAAGCCAAGGGAATGGGGCTCAGTTAAATTAAATTTAAGTGATACGAAAAAAAAAAATCTCTTTATTCCGAGATATAAGAATTTCGAGTATCATGGAGAAAAAAAATATATTAAAAAAAACGTATATTTCCTGACAAATTTCCCATACAATTGTTACAGATTCATACACGTTGGCAGACAATTCGTTGACCAGCGGTTTGCCCTTGGTGTGAGTATCATAATTTTCATTTATACAGTCACACGCGCACGCAAAGTTTATCGCAGGATATACGAAAATATCTTTATACCTGAAAGTTTGCCAAGAACGAAAGATTTTCCCGAGACTCGAGCAACGCGCCAAATATCCCCAATACAATTGCAAATATAATTTTTTTTTTTTTTTCAAAAACCTTATCGCCAATTTGAAATTTCGATGCATACGATTTAATTAACAGCGATGACATGCACGAGACTAGCTATGAGGAAAGTCGTTTGCACAGACGACATCGAAGTCCCGAGCCTGTAGTTAAAACATCGACGGTTAATCGAGAACTGGTCCGTAAATTATCGTCCCTCGATGACGTGTCGCTTAACGAAAAGTTCCAGCATTTCGAATAATGGAAATATTTATTTTTTCTTCGTAGTTATTCGACGACAGTTATACAACATCGCGCTCCAAACAAACGTCACCTTTGCCAGGCGCGCAATCGAGAGATTTAAAATTCGTTCGCGAATCCAGTGAGTACACAATTTTTTTATTTCCATTCATCGATTTGAATCAAGCGAATGATTCTTCGGAGCAATTACAATATCTACTCTGGTGCCTCGAATCCAAAGTAAAGTTCCAATTGACTGGGATTAAAGAGATCAAAGCCAAAGATCAAAAATAGATCGCAAATTGACGTCCACCTGCAATTTAATGGGGGGTCCATTGTCCGTCATATCATCGAACCCCCAAATTTCCAAGATATGGTGCCATTTGACCCCAAGGGAATAGGCCACCACCGGTGCTGCCTCAATGTCACGAGTGCTCTAACGAGTTATTAGCTCATTTATCTGGATTCAAAGAAGAGCCCCGATCTCGAAGCATTGTATCATTTGAGGATTACCCTGGTGAACTTGATCAACCAACATCCAACTCCAAAACAAGCGATTGGCTTCTGCAAGAACGATTGGTTGAAAAAATTCTAACTCTAAGCCAACCTCAACCAAATTTCGCTCCGGTATCACATAACTAACAGTTGAACCATCGATAAGCTAATCCGTTCTAATGGTCGTAGCTTGATTGAGTTTGGGATCAATTTTTGCATAAGCCAGCCACAAGGTACGGTTGATCAAGTCCGCTAGGATAAACAGGAAGCTAATCGAGCCTTTCGTCAATCACCTTACCGAGAATCGCAGCCAATTTAACGAGAACCAATCCAAAAACCTTTGCCAAGATTACCAAACGGATGTGCGTCCGGTGCAGACGTTGAACACGAGCCAGGAGTACGGAACCGTGGATTACGTTCCCGTACCCTCACCAACCCCGGCGGTACCGATAAACCTAGCGCCAGGACCCAATACGAAAGTCACGACGACCATCAAGACTTACACTTACGAATTACCCGGTGCACCGGACACTTATTTGCCAGGTACAACGACAACCACCGCCTCACTGCAGAAAAATCTTCATCTCGCGGGCGATCAAAAGATCACTTATACCCTACCGCGCGGTGGTTCGCTTGAGAGACCCAGCAGCCCAACGAGATATGGCTCTACGACACCCGAGATCACGCAAAAATCCAAGATTCTTCACAAAGAGGAGAAGTATTATCAGGAGGAGATTCATGGTTATCCACCAGGTGGAAGAATCACGACGACTTACGGGAGCAAGCCCCCGGGAGGATCGGGAACGAATATGGAAACGACAATGACGAGAAACGAGTATTATCGTCAGAACGATGGAAATTATCCAAACGGCTATGAACCCGATCGACCGGATTATCCAATTGGTCCTGTGACCACCACTGTGATTTATCCGAATCAACAGCAGCCATCACCGGCAACCATAAACGAGACACATACGACAACGATGATCGATCGTTTCGAGGAACACTATCCGAACGGGCCACCATCGTCCGGACGTCCGGACATTCACAAGCCCGCCACACCAACGAGAACGACCAACGTTAATTACTACACGACCGCTCCACCTCAGACGAATCCACCTCAATCCAACACGACGATTTACAAATACTCGAACATGACGACCGTCGTACCACCCAACGGTCGTTATCCCGATGATCACGAAGTCCTGTTGCCCAAACCCTTTCCCACGGGGATTCAGATGTATCCATCGAACGACAAACCAGTGACAAACGGACAGGGACCACCGGCCAAGCTTGAGGATCTCATGGCGTCATTCTCCAGTTCCGAGGTTAGTTGTGGGATAATAAATATGTACGTGTTATACTTTATTTAAGATCATGTGAAAGGCGATAAGGAACTCCGCTGGCGTCAGTATAGTAGAAAATATTGAAGCTCGTAGAACCATAGGGGCAAGTGCATCAAACTCGCGAATTACCCAATTAGAAAGCGATTAACTAAATGTTTTAATTTAACAGTTAGGAAACTGAAAACTTGATAAGTAAAGTCACGCGCTTGGGCCCGAATATGGCACCAGTGCAATATTTTCGAACTATATATCTGCACAGAATATTATTCACGAGATAACATGTAAATTTTCGGATCATTGTCAAAAAAATTAATATGAAATTAGTATGATCTCAATGAGGAACCACAGATTGGCATTGTGGCTTATAATGTGGACTATAAAAATTATCCAAAAATGACTTCGAGAAGCACTCCTGCTTGGAAAATAACATTAACTCTAATTAAAACTGATGGAATCCGATTGGATTTGAATCGGAACGAATCGCCTCAATGAGGACAGTTGGCCTCTTCTGCTTGGGGATGCAGTAGGTTTAAATCAGCGTCTTGGATCAATAAGACTCTATCAAGATAAACTGATACAATAACTTTTTGGATAAGAAATTTTTATATCAAGTAACAAATCGATTGGAATAAGTTGGTGTCCAGATAATTTCTGATAGGATGTCTTGCTTTCCAATTCAAATACACAATCAGCTTTAATAGACGTCTATTCCCGAGTTTTATTTCGTATAACTTTCAATTCCAATCAATAGAATTATCAAGCGGATAATATCACACCGAAAATAAATGAAAAACTAAATTTAAAAATCAATGAAGTATTTTATATTTTATTTATTTATTTCTTATCTTGTTTACCAAGAGGAAAGAATTTCAAGTTTTCACGTATCGAAAGTCTACGATCGAATTCGTCATATAGAAACACGGCATGCTCTCCGGCTCAGTTAAATACCGATGGGGTGCTATAGTTCGCTTGCGGGAAAGATCTCGAGAGCGTGCGACGCCTCGTGGCCGTTGACTTAACTACGCGCGCCCTCGTAATGAGAATTATCGGGTCCAATGTGTCTCAATAGGTTTTCCAATCAGACTCAATGGGACACCCATTGATTGTCATAAAAAATCCCGCTTTGAAAATCGGTTCACCTTAAAGATCGCATTACCGGTTTGCGATTTGTATTTGTTTTTTTTTTCCCCATCTTACAGCGCGAAGTGCTGGACGATATCGCGAAACAGGAGAATCATCAGCACAAAGATCGCGTGAGAAAGGACACGGTGAGTCCGAAGAAAGAGGTAGATTTTGTGGCACACACGCCACCTCAAGTACAAAGCAAAAACGTTGCCGGACCGCCGGTGTATTATCCACCGGGTTCGGCCGAATTTACGAAAAAGGAATCGGCCGAAGGATCAATGGCTCAGTCTGGCGTGAGTATACGAAACTACGATCATAATTTTTTTGAATTTAAAATAAAAACGTTGAAGAATTATTCAAAAATATCTGTTTTTTTTTCTCGTTTCGCAGGGTGCATGGCAAAAGGGCAGTGGAAAGTACGAGTACGAGGCGTCGGAAAAGAGCAAAAGTAAAAGCAGCAGTGGAAAAGCCATTGTACCCGTTTGTCTGCCTTTGTGTTGCGGTTTGCCATGCGTCATTCTATAATTTTATTTTACAAAAAAAAAAAAAAATACATTGAAATTTTGAAACGACGAATACGAAATTCGTGTCTCCGACTCGATGAAATATTCGAGAAAAAAACAAAATTATAATAATTTAGAAGAAAAAAAAAAGTAATATTTATACAATTTTTGTCGTTGAAAATCATATAAACAATTGTTTTGGTCTCTGAAGAAAATTATCTGCGTATGGATTTTTAAAAAAATCGCAGATTTTTTTCTCCATGTGTATACATAATATATATATATATATATATATATATATATATATATATATATATATCTATACGAAATGTGCTTTAACTGACTGACACACTATGCAAAATGATATGTGAAAATATCGAACTCAAATATATACACAGTTCGTATCTTATTGTTTATAATATCGTTAAAGATATATGTTGTGTGTAAAAAAAAAATGCATTAAAGTTACCTCACCCTTGCAGATCATGTCCCCAGTGCACAAAAATTAAGATTTTCTTACGGAAACCTCATTATAGTTCCTTCGAATTGGATAAAACGTTGGATATAATATATGAGTAAAAACATCAATTATTATCGGCCAAGATTGGGCTTCACTATCGGGGATCTTTTTGTAAGTTACACAGCTTGGTGTCTGTGTTGAAAAAAACGTGCCATAATTTTTTCAGATTTTTTCCTACATTTTTTTAGCTACCAGTGTGTATCGAATTCTTTAATTTTGAACTTTTTTCTTTTTTTTTTTTTTTCATTGAATTTTGGTGGCTTGAATTTGCAAAAAATAACCAATTCTATAGTATTCTTGTAAAAAAATCTCAACTTTCCGAAAAAAATATAGCCTTATTAAAATTGAAAAATATTAAAATTGTTAGAATAAATGAGATCAATATAATGTTTTCTTTTTACATTTTTATTAATCCCAGGAGTGTTTTTAGAGATCCCAACTTAAAAATGACATGTTTTATGCAAAATTTTCTCAGCTTTCTGAAAAAAATATGGAAATTTTTTTTGAACTTTGGGCAATGGCGAAAAAACGACTTTTCAGATTATAATCTTGATTTTGAGAGTCTTCTACACGTATATTAATTAGGCTATATTTTTTTTCTGTAAAGTTGAGATTTTTTTACAAAAAAAAATATAGAATTGGTTTTTTTCAAATTCAAGTCGCCAAAATTAAATGAAAAAAACAAAAAAAAAACAAAAAAGTTTCACATGAAAGAATTCGATAGCCAATGGTAGCTAAAAAAAATGGAGGAAAAAATTTGAAAAAATTATAGCACGTGTTTTTCAACACAGTCACCAAGCTGTGTAACTTACAAAAAGATCCCCGATAGTGAAGCCCAAACTTGGCCGATAATTCATGTTTTTACTCATATATATATTTCGATAGTTAGCGATGCAACTTTAATTTAAAAAATTGAGCCACAGTCAATAGACGACGATTAGAGGGGTAAGAAATGACAATAAAAGAAAAACAATTTTTTTTTTTAAAGTGACAATGTTATCTTTTCGACTAAAATTCCCATTCGGTAATATGACGTATGATGATAAAAGATAAAAGCGCGAGAGGAAGTGTGACAATTGTACTGGGTTGGGTCGGTTATTCCATGCGGGTCAATTATAGGGATCCGCATATGAGAAAGCTATCAGATAACAGCATCATCGATTGCGCCTTTTCGCGGATTTTTTAAATGACACAAAGTGCGATTAGAATAAAATGGATCGAAATGAGAAATATTTATCGTGAACAGTGCCACAATTACAAGCAGAATTGAAAAAACGGACAGCTGTAATAAAACGAAAAAAGAATCATTTGATAAAAATATAATTTTTGGTACACAAATAAAAGTACAACCTCACAAATAGCATCACGAAAGTTTCAATTCTGTCCGATTGCTACCGATTATCGCGACGTCAATGTTTTTCGTTTTATGAAAACGATAAAATTCCCTCTACACAGGGGAACACAACAATTACGCATAATGGGTTGATTCAATTTAATTACCAACTAGTGTTTTAATTTAGGTACGCCATGCGTTTGAACGCGCCGAGTCCTTTCACTTTAACCTCACCTAACCTAACGTGTTACATGTGTATCGTTTAATTGTATTTTACCCAATCACATTTGAACCACGCAAATGAATAAAAATATTAAATATGTGTATTATTTTAAATTGCTTTCGTGATATTTTTTTTGTTAATCAGAGCTTCTTTATCAATAGAAATGTTTATTTTGATAAAAACGATTCAAAAGTTCCGCTAAAAGGCGCAATCTATGATGCTGCCACCATGCGGCGGCTGAATTTGACAGTGCGGATCCCTATTGATAGATGGCGTCACGAGGCACTTGATTTTTAAATTTCGGGGACAAGGAAATAAAACTCCTTCGCTTCAAAAGGTATAAAATATTTAATATTATTTATAATTTCATAACGATTTGTATAATTGACCATTAATTATTAATAAAACAAAAAATCATTATTGTATCGTAATTATTTTGATCTTTTTCGTTCGTTTCAAATGTAAGATTTTTTTACAAAATTTTTCTCGACGTTTTTTCATCCGGGAGTTTGTCAATTTTCATGCAAAACATTATGCCATGTATTAGTAAAAAAATTCGCTTTTTTTTTTTTTAATTATTTATTTTATTAGTCTCGTTTATTATTATTCATCAGCTTAGCACTTTTGTGATAATTTGGTCATTTTTCAACGATAAAATGACCGTCATGGGACACTGTTCGCAAATTTCAAATGCTTTTTATATTATTCGTGACCAGTCGATAGATGGCACCACTGACATATTACAAGAAGAAAAAAAAAGAAATCTCGTGACGTCACTCGCGATACTTCCCTTCTTGTAAAATTCTGCATTTCCTTGGTCTCCGCACACACAGCTGTGTCCCAACCATCATCATCGCGTTGGGAATTTTTTTTTTTTTTTTCACGTCAGTAGTCGTCGTCGTCGTCCGGTGGGAACCAAGAGAATATATTTATCGCGGAGTAGCCGTCATCGTCGTTTTAACTATTGATAACGAATTGTTTTTTTTTTTCTTTCCTCCGCCGCGGGTTTCTATCGAACCCTTCCCCCCTCCACCCCCATTGTGCCCAATCTCTGCCGTTGCCTCTCGCGCCCCTCTTCGTTCGGTCGTGTGGGAATTGAATAAAAAATTTTTTGCATCTCCGAGCAGCACATAAGTATATTACCAACCGATACATCGCACCCGAGGCGAACGCTGTATACGTCACTGAAGAGTCTCGATATATCTATACATATTCATTTTTGTCCACGAGAGACGAGCAGGACAGAAAGAGAAATATAGAGCTATCAAAAAAGTTTTTTTTTTTTTTTTTTTCGAGTCCTTGCGGAAGTTTGCGTGTTTCTCAACATCGAGGAGCGAGAGAGAGAGAGAAATAAAAATACGTGTGTGCATAACGGTATTAACGTACAGACGAAGCGGGCGGCCTTCGGAAAACTTGACAAAAGGCCTCACCGCGAGTACCTCCAACTTGAGTTTGTTAAACGCAAACCAAAGGAGAGCGAATAAAGATATCAAGAGCGCGATTGTCCCGTTCTCGCGTTTTGCTTCGCCTTTTTTGTTTTTTATTTTTATTTTTATTTTTTTTCATTCGTAGTCGAAAGAAAAAAATCATCGAGAAATCTTGACCAGCGCGTGCTGTGTGCGCGCGTGTGCGTACGTGTAACTGTGTTCCCCGTGTGGTGTGCGTGTGTGTGTCAAGGAGGAAGCTTCCAAATAAAAAATATAATTATTAAAAAAAAAAAATATCGTGTCGACTGTGATTTCTTGGAGGAAACTCTAGACGCGCTCTCGCCAAGTGATGTCTACTCCCGCGAGACGAAGACTCATGAGAGATTTCAAAAGGTAATGAAAACAGTTTGAAAAAAAGAAATATAATAATTTTATAATTATCATCATCATCGTCATCATCATTGTGTTTCATCCTATATACCCTTCTCCTCTTTTCCCCGTACACGATCGTTTGCTACGTCATAACTCGAAAGTCGATTTCACACACAACTTGCATGGTCGAGCGGGGCAAGGTGGACGACGAATGAGCAGGGGGGGGGGGGCCTCGGAGAATTTTCTGATCAACGCCACGATCTTTAAACGAGAATAAACGTTTTATATTAGGATCAACGACGACGCACTAACGTCACTGTGACTCGTGTCTAACACGAGTTATAATTAGAAATTCGACGATGCCTTATTTTTTATTTATACTTTATGCAAATTCACCTTATTTTTTTCATTAATCCGATCTCTCCTGTATGTTTTTTTTTTTTTCCCCCCGATCAACACGATGACATTGTATGAGACGATTTTTCATTGCCAGCTGTAAGCTTTTCATCCTCGACTATCGAATTTTATTATTCTAATCTATAGTGGGTCGAGGTTTTTTTTTACAAGTTTGACGAGTTTCGTTGCTTTTCTCGATCGTACGGGATAGTTTCTCGTCAGCGATACGATTTTTGTAGTAATGTCTTTTCATTTCTCTTTGTGAATCATCGCGGAGCGGTGAAGGGGGGGGGGGCAACTTAGTGAAATTCGGAGACTTGATCAATGTGGCGTAAGACACGGGTTTTGTGTATATATATATATATATATTTTCGTAGCTGAGAGATTGCCAATTGAGAGTTTTTATCCTGGGTCGTTCAGGGTCACAAACATGTCATCTTTGTTTTAAGCTTGCTGCAAAGATCGAAATTGCGATGATCTATACTCGTCCGATGAATCTATGTTTACTTTAAAAAAATTTTGAATATTCCACCAATGATATGTCAATTTACGTTCCTCTGCGAAGACGTGAATTATTCTCATCCCGGTTCATATTTCAATCCACTCAGACTTGTTGAAGAGATTTTATATCAATTAACCCTTGGTGCGAACGCTGTGCCTTTGACGGAACCATTGAAATTTCAATTTTTTCCTGTTTTTTCCCATAATTTTGCACAAATTTCAATTTTTTTTTTCTGTTTTTTCCCATAATTTTGCACAAATTTCCATTTTTATCAAACAATCCGTTTGACATTTCATTCGACAGACTTTCGAATAATGCTCCGGACACTCCGAGAAGTGACAGATGATTTTTTCCCCGATTTTTCAAAAGCCCGAAACAATTTGAGAAATTCGAATGTTCCTTAAATAAATTTCAATTTTTTCCTGTTTTTTCCCATAATTTTGCACAAATTTCAATTTTTATCGAACAATCCGTTTGACATTTCATTTGACCGACTTTCGGATAATGCTCCGGACACTCCGAGAAGTGACAGATGATTTTTTCCCCGATTTTTCAAAAGCACAAAACAATTTGAGTAATTCGAATGTTCCTTAAATAAATTTCAATTTTTTCCTGTTTTTTCCCATAATTTTGCACAAATTTCAATTTTTATCGAACAATCCGCTTGACATTTCATTTGACCGACTTTCGGATAATGCTCCGGACACTCCAAGCGATCATGATTTTTTCCCCGATTTTTCAAAAGCCCGAAACAATTTGAGTAATTCGAATGTCACTCAAATAAACCTAAAAATTCACACCGTGCTCACGCGGGAAGTTGATCATTAGCGCCATCTCGTTTTATCCTATTTTGTTTTCTTATTTATTATTCATCACTTTTATCCTATTTTGTTTTCTTATTTTTTAGTCATCACTTTTATCCTATTTTGTTTTCTTATTTTTTAGTCATCACTTTTATCCTATTTTGTTTTCTTATTTTTTAGTCATCACTTTTATCCTATTTTGTTTTCTTATTTATTAGTCATCACTCTTTTTCGCGCAAAAGAAACGTCAAATAACAAATAATATATAAAAATAAGATTTTTGTTTCTTATTCGCATCAAAAAGATTACAGGAAGATCCGCCGACCGGCGTGTCCGGCGCTCCTACGGACAATAATATCATGATATGGAACGCGGTGATTTTTGGGTGAGTATCTCGTGATCCCCGGTCGAAATTTTCGTTAAAATATCGTGCGCGGGTTAAAAAAAAAAAAAAAACGAGAAAAATACCGGCGAGCTCGCGAAAGCTCAAAAGGATCGTTGCAAATTACATTTTTTTTTTTTTTTTTTACACGCCGCAGACCTCACGACACACCCTTCGAGGACGGCACGTTCAAACTCACCATCGAGTTCACGGAAGAGTATCCGAACAAACCGCCAACGGTGAAATTCGTTAGTAAAATGTTTCATCCGAATGTGTACGCGGACGGCGGCATATGCCTCGACATATTGCAAAATCGTTGGAGTCCGACGTACGATGTTTCGGCGATTCTTACGTCTATACAGGTAAAAAAAAAAACATTTTTTTCACAAAAAACACGTTTTATCCATTTTTTTTTTTTTTTTTTCTCTTTCATTCCTCTTGTTATAACAAAAAATGTCTGGCTATGCGACACATAGATCGATTCGCGGTCGATGAAAAATATCCGCGACGAGCGAAAGATTCGTAAATATTGGGGGGGAAAAAAAAAAAATATTTTTTTTCCGCAAGAAAAGGCCTCGATAGTCGAGAATTTTTGGGAAAAAAAAAAGTTTCCATCCTCGCTTTACATGCATCAGATCGGACGAAGGATAATTGAGCTAATTTGCTTCTCTAAGTTATAAAAAAAAAAAATATTCGTCAAAAAATATTTAAAAAAATAATTGAGCTAATTGGCTTCTCAAAAGTTGTAAAAAAAAAAAAATATTCGTCAAAAAATATTAAAAAGAATAATTGAGCTAATTGGCTTCTCAAAAGTTGTAAAAAAAAAAATATATTCGTCAAAAAATATTAAAAAGGATAATTGAGCTAATTGGCCTCTCAAAAGTTGTAAAAAAAACAAAATATTCGTCAACAAATATTAAAAAGAATAATTGAGCTAATTGGCTTCTCAAAATTTGTAAAAAAAAAAAATATTCGTCAAAAAATATTAAAAAGAATAATTGAGCTAATTGGCTTCTCAAAAGTTGTAAAAAAAAAAAAAATATTCGTCAAAAAATATTTAAAAGAATAATTGAGCTAATTGGCTTCTCAAAAGTTGTAAAAAAAAACAAAATATTCGTCGAAAAATATTAAAAAGAATAATTGAGCTAATTGGCTTCTCAAAATTTGTAAAAAAAAAATATTCGTCAAAAAATATTAAAAAGGATAATTGAACTAATTGGCCTCTCAAAAGTTGTAAAAAAAAAAAAAATATTCGTCAAAAAATATTAAAAAGAATAATTGAGCTAATTGGTTTCTCAAAAGTTGTAAAAAAAAAAAAAATATTCGTCAAAAAATATTAAAAAGAATAATTGAGCTAATTGGCTTCTCAAAATTTGTAAAAAAAAAAATATTCGTCAAAAAATATTAAAAAGAATAATTGAGCTAATTGGCTTCTCAAAATTTGTAAAAAAAAAAATATTCGTCAAAAAATATTAAAAAGGATAATTGAACTAATTGGCCTCTCAAAAGTTGTAAAAAAAAAAATATATTCGTCAAAAAATATTAAAAAGAATAATTGAGCTAATTGGTTTCTCAAAAGTTGTAAAAAAAAAAAAAAATATTCGTCAAAAAATATTAAACAGAATAATTGAGCTAATTGGCTTCTCAAAAGTTGTAAAAAAAAAAAAAATATTCGTCAAAAAATATTTAAAAGAATAATTGAGCTAATTGGCTTCTCAAAAGTTGTAAAAAAAAACAAAATATTCGTCGAAAAATATTAAAAAGAATAATTGAGCTAATTGGCTTCTCAAAATTTGTAAAAAAAAAAATATTCGTCAAAAAATATTTAAAAAGAATAATTGAGCTAATTGGCTTCTCAAAAGTTGTAAAAAAAAAAAATATTCGTCAAAAAATATTAAAAAGGATAATTGAACTAATTGGCCTCTCAAAAGTTGTAAAAAAAAAAAAAATATTCGTCAAAAAATATTAAAAAGAATAATTGAGCTAATTGGTTTCTCAAAAGTTGTAAAAAAAAAAAAAATATTCGTCAAAAAATATTAAAAAGAATAATTGAGCTAATTGGCTTCTCAAAAGTTGTAAAAAAAAACAAAATATTCGTCAAAAAATATTAAAAAGAATAATTGAGCTAATTGGCTTCTCAAAAGTTGTAAAAAAAAAAAAAATATTCATAAAATATTGATAATCGTTCGATTGCGAACGAATAAATTCTCCTAAATTTCGTATAAAGAGTACCACGGAGAAAAGACGGAGCATAAAAAATTTTCCCCGATTCACTTTTTTTCAATAAACGGGACAAAAAAAAACGAAGAAGAAAAAAAAACGAAAATTCATTCGATCTATGTTCACATTAGCCATGAAAGTCACACTCACCGTTTAACTTAACAGCGGTTGCAATTTAGCAAAGTCTAATAATCCTCATAGATGAATATAAAAATATAAAAAAAACACCCCTTAAACGTGTTTAACGCGCAGCACTTGTTGAAATTTTTGTCACAATTTACCCAGTTTTTTTGTTTCTTTTTTTTTCGTCTTTATCACGTATTCGTAAGACGCAAGATTTAATTTTTTTTTTTTTTTTTTTTTTGTAAAAAGTGCTTGCTTGCATAGATAAAGAGAGAGAGAGAGAGAGAGAGAGCGAAAGAAAGAGAGATTGAGAGAATGAGAGAAATTAGTTTATGTGGAAAAAAAAATCAATAAAAAAAAGAAAAAAAATGAATTCAAGGCCGAAATAAAGTAACAAAGTACCGACTTGTCTGGTTGCAGTCGCTGTTAAGTGATCCAAATCCGAATTCACCCGCCAACTCAATGGCGGCCCAACTTTATAAAGAGAATCGACGAGAGTACGAGAAACGAGTTAAGGCTTGCGTGGAGCAAAGTTTTGTGGATTAGTCCGGGGGGGGGGGTAAGGGAGAGATTGGAATTTTTGGTTTGGTGAAAAGGGCGAGGGGGGGGGGGAGAGAGGGCTAAAAAGCTGGGAGATGTACTTGTTTGGTCCGCTGTTGAGACTCGAGATCGACCGACGACAGCACGCAATCTACCGTCTGCCCCGATTAATGGAAACGAAACGTGCGCAGCCTTACCGAGGAGTTTTAACGCTAAGCGCTTAGCGAGTCGCTCCCTAAAGAAAAACGAAAAAAAAAAAATAAATTTTGAAAAAAAAAACAAAAATAAAACCTAAGAAAAACGAAAAATCATTGAAATTTGAGCGAAAGGAAAAAGCGAAAGGACGAAAAAGTTTAAAAATAAAGGGAAAAAAGAAAAAAAAAAACCACAAATCTCTATTCAGCAACAACCGCAATGTGCAACATTAGAACGAATTTTTACCAATGTTGTATAATAAATTATTATAAAATTGTGTATTTATTTATTCGATAATATTCGAGAAAAAGGAAGAAGAGGGAGGAGGCAAAGGGAGAGAGAGAGAGGACGAGGGATTTTGAAGAACAATTAAAAAAAAAAAAAAAAAGTAATATTAAAAATATTAGGATAATACACCCACGAGTAATAATTGTCCAACTTATTTTTGTTTTCCTTTTTTTTTTCTCTCTCTCTCTCTCTCTCTTTCTTGTTTTCGATGCTGTGTAGAAGCGACCATGCCCTACGATACGACAAGCACAGACTTGTACTTCAATTTAATTCTAGTACTTCATTTATAGCAACTAAATTCACCTATACATATATAAATATATATACACGTACATTACAATAAAACATATGATTTCATTGCGATTCTATAAATTTATTATCATTTCATTTATTCCCCCCTCGTTGGCTTAGCCAAGATCGAAATAATAATAATAATAATAATAATAACGTTGGATGAGATTGAAAGAACGAATTTATTGCACGGAAGTTGACGAAATTCTGGCGAAATCGTTAATTGGAGAAAAAAAAAGAAAAGAAATAATTAATTAATTATTAATTAAAGTCAAAATTAGTAGATTTTTTTTTTAATTTTTAAAAGAACGAATTCATTGCACGGAAGTTGACGGAATTCTGGCGAAATCGTTAATTGGAGAACAAAAAAAGAAAAGAAATAAAAATTTTAATCGCTAGTGCGGTATGCTTTTTCAATCAGCAAAATTTTCTGTTCGCCCTTCGGTACAAGAGCAAAGTATTTTTCGAATCTTCTCCGTTACCAACCGATAGAGAGCTATATTTTGGATCTTTGCTTCCTCGCGGTAGGAAACTTTTTGTCTCAATGGAGAATAAAAATCCGTAAGACATAATTATAATGTTAAAGTCGCAATTAGTAGATTTTTTTTTTTTAATTTTTAAAAGAACGAATTCATTGCACGCGGAAGTTGACGAAATTCTGGCGAAATCATCAATCGGAGAACAAAAAAGAAAAGAAATAAAAATTTTAATCGCTAGCGCGGTATGCTGCTTCGGTCAGCAAAATTTTTCGCTCGCCCTTTCGGTACAAGAGCAAAGTATTTTTCGAATCTTCTCTGTTACCAACCGATAGAGCGCTATATCGAGGGGGAAATAACTCAAGATTTGAGCGACACATTAATTCCGAAGGTTGAAACAACTTGGAATAATTCATTTAATTCAACATAATTCTTTTAATTCAGATTAATTCAACTTAATTCTTTAAATTCAATCAATTCAATAGTTTTGCCATCGATTCTCGATAATTCACTTTAACTCGAGTATATATCTGAATATTTTAATTAATTTCTTTTTGTTTTGTCTGTTAATTGAAATTAATTCATTTAATTCGGTGTAATTTTGAAAAATTCACTTCAATTATTTTTTTCCCCAACAATTATCGATAAATTATCCCGATTCACGCTGATACCTGAAAATTCCATCGATTTTTTTCTGAATTTTCCGTGAATCCAAATTAATGAGTTCGATTCAACTTAATTTTTTTCATTTCAGACCCATTTTCGTCTCTTCAACCTAATTTTCCCTTATCTCTCACGCTAGTTCTAATTTATTTTAAGATTCGCAAAAAAGGCAATATACAACTGTAGCGTATAACATGCAAAAATCGACGAAAATCTCGAGGCGCATCTTGATATTCCGGTTTGACATTTTTGGACGTTTCGAAATAGGAGCGCGCGCGAATAAAAGGGCACAATTATTGAGCGCTAAAAAGATCATTACGGCATAAATTAAAATCATTTTAAATTAATTTTCTGTTAATTCTCATTAATTCAATTAATTTACTATTCATTCTCCAGTAATTCGGTCAATTCTTATTAATTTGGGCAATTCTTTGTTAATTCAGTTAATTCTCATTAATTCAGGTAATTCTCATTAATTCAAGTAAATTATGAATCAATTCATAGACTATTTATACGTCAATTCAACGAGTTATTTCCCCCTCGCGCTATATTTTAGATCTTTGCTTCCTCGCGGTAGGAAACTTTTTGTCTCAATGGAGAATAAAAAAAATCCGTAAAACATAATTATAATGTTAAAGTCAAAATTAGTAGATTTTTTTTTTAATTTTTTAAAAAAATTTTAAAAGAACGAATTCATTGCACGGAAGTTGACGAAATTCTGGCGAAATCGTCAATTGGAGAAAAAAATAAAGGAAATAAAAATTTTAATTGCTAGTGCGGTATGCTTTTTCAATCAGCAAAATTTTCCGTTCGCCCTTCGGTACAAGAGCGAAGTATTTTTCAAATCTTCTCCGTTACCAACCGATAGAGCGCTATATTTTAGATCTTTGCTTCTTCGCGGTAGGAAACTTTTTGTCCCAATGGAGAATAAAAAAAATCCATAAGACATAATTATAATGTTAAAGTCAAAATTAGTAGATTTTTTGTTTCAGTGTATAAATATTTGAAAATCATGTGCAAGCGCCTCTCGTACTAGCCGACAAAACCGAGAATAAAGATGAAAATTACAATTTGCATTTGAAATAAGTGTTTTTTTTTTTTTAACAGCTCCATGGTTGTTACGCATATGGAAAAAAACGGGAAAAGTCAGGGAATTTAGAAAATTCTCTGGAATTTTTTCAGAATCAACTTTTTGCCAGAATTACGAAAAATGAAACCCACTTGAAAAAAAAAAATAACTGAAAAGTATGAAAATAAATATTTTTGTATATTTTTAATATTTATATTATTCTTTATTATAAACAGCAAAAGTTACGTCAAGTGCCGAAAAATGAAAATTTCAAAAACTAAGCACTAATTTACTTATATTTATTTTTCATTTACTAGCACTGACATGAAAATTTCCGTTTGTAATAAGGAACAGGTTCGGTATTTGCTTTTGATGTATTTATTTTTTTTTACTTTATAGCGCTTAAATTATTTTTTGTATTTCAGTTTTTTATTTTTTATTTTAATATTTGACATTTTTTTTATTTGACCCTGATCTCCCTGGAATATTTGCAAAAACCTGGAAAAGTCAGGGAATTTTTGAGTAAATAATGCGTAACAACCATGAGCTCAAACTGAACCGCGCTAGGTGTATAGCTTGGTAAAATTTCAGCCAGCTGCGATCGTCGTGAATATTTTTTCTCGATCATGAAAAAAAAAAAAAAATCTCTACTCATTCGTTTCTGAGTATAAAATAATTTGCGACAGCGAAAAATATCTCGCCAACATCTTGGACCATTTTCAGCTGAGAAAGAACAAGAAACGGAATAATTGACTCTCCGCCCGGGAGAGCGATACGTTTGCGGGAAAATTATTTTCCTGCAACGTCGTTGCCTGACTTCCGGGGTTTTATTTTATTATTTTTTTTTTTTTCGTTCTGTTCGAAGAACAAAAATTGCCCAAAACTTCATGAAAATATATATATGTGCCCTGAATTGTATCATTGCAGTCCCTGCTGGACGAGCCAAATCCAAATTCACCGGCAAACTCGCTTGCTGCGCAATTATATCAGGAGAATAAACGCGAATACGAAAAGAGAGTTGCCACTGTCGTGGAACAGTCGTGGCTAAACTTCCAGGAAAGTCACATCGAAGATCCGCGCTGACATTAGGTCGGTGTGTTTTTTTTTTTTCATAGTTGTCCAGATAAAAAATCGTTAATTATTAAGAAAAGAAGAAATGGAAAAGAGAGAGCTTTATCGTGTATTCCTGTATAGCGCATTATATTTCGATCTCCCCGCCCGGGCAATTGTTGCAAATCAAAAATTAAAATCGAAGTAACAGGGGCGGGGAAAAAAAAAACCCCCCTCGGAGACCCGCATCGTCGACTATTCCTTATTTTCAGATAAAATACCAATTTTCAAGGTAGAACGTGAAATGTTACTTAAGAAAAAGCAAAAACAAAAACACAACAAAAGGAAAGAAAAAAAAAATCATATAGCTCGTGTGATCCATTATTTATAAATGTAAGGAACCTGCGTACTAATTTTTTTTTTTTTTTTTTTTTTATTACTTCTAGATTTGAGATATATTTACATATAAGTAACGTAGAATCTCTAAGTGAAATAATAAATAAACTACTCGTATACCAGTGAGACATTATGTACACCGTTTTTTTTTTGCCTCTTGGGAAAACATTTATTGTGGAAAAAAAAAAATCCCAATTGCGAGTGATAACGTTTCAAAACGTCGAGAAATATTTGAAAAAACTTGAACGTTTCTTTTTTTTTTTGTATATTAAGCCCGTGACGCGATGCGAGGAAATAATAAATAGGAATTGAAATCAGCCAATCGCATCACGACCTCGGACAAGCTGCACCAATCAAATCGCTGTTTCTTATTTTATATTTTGTATTTCCGCGCAATGTGTCACGGGCTTTGCTCGTCGAGATCCATGATCTAAAAATTGTTATTCGTGAATTAAAATTGAGTAGCTTTTTGTATATAATTTACTGAGAATTCACAGATTGGATTTTAATTGAATAACGTGTTTTTATTTTTATAAAAAATAATTATCGAGGTGGACATTTTTTTTTTCTTTTTCTCATAAATTTTTTAACTTTCGATCAAACTATTTTTGCGATCAGCTCGTAGCTTATTATTCTCAATCAGATTTTCTAAACGTTCTCTTTTTTTTCGTATTGGGCGCTTCATTTAACGGTCGGAAGTCCGAAAACTCGCGAAAATCGCGTCTGCAAACTGAAAACCGCGGGCATGCGCACCACAGGCCTGAAAGTGGCGCCAGGTAAAATATTTGCGAACTATCCGCATAGCAAATTAACCACGATAACATTTTTTTTATTTATTTTATTAACGAATGCCATTTATCTTAATTGTTAGATCCATTTTTGTTTGAGATCTCTTTTAATTTCAGTTAAAATAAATGTACATTTCTATATTGGGAATCAACACGGAGGCGGGGCCTATCCAGTATGGCCTCTTCTCTCCAGTTCGTTGCCAGTAGCCAGCTCTAGTTAGCATGGGGCAGCATAGGGAACAGTTGTAAACACTGAATTATCGCATATTTTTCGGCAAAATGCGATTTTTGTAGTAAGATTTTACAATGGGGTTTATTACCGTTGAGGATTATGCGTGGATAGAATCCACTGCGCAAATTGGATACGGATCAAGTGATTATCGCCATAAGGATTACAATGAACCTACATGACATCCCATGTTTAACCTCAAAATTTTTTAAAAAATTCCCGTCATTTTTCGGCTAAATAAATGCGTTCGAACAATAAATTATTAGTTAAAATATCAAGCTATCGCATGAAAAATGTTTTATGTATAAATTATTGTCCATATTTCATAAGTTATGAAATTAAAAGTCACGTCGCTTGTGTTTACACGACATAACTAAAACGATTATTCATATTCTGCGTGTGATGAAAATCTCATGCCCTCGCATCAAATATCGACTATGTCTTCTCGATCTTTATTTATGATTTATTTCTTGTAATAAAGCAGCAGATTTTGAATTATTGTTAAAAAGTGACAAATTTGCATGGTAATTAATGGTAATCATCGGGGAGTAACTGGAGAGAAGTACTTGGAAATTTGGCCGCCAGAGGTCAGGGTGACATTTGTGAGTTCCCAATACGCTAAGCTCGTAACTGTGGGGCGGAGCGGCAGCGCCATCTCTCGGAACTCCGTTCAAATTTTTTCAAATAAAAATTTCTTGCATTCACATCGGTATGCGATCTCAAAATAATGATTGTTATCATTAGAAGCGGATTTCAGGAGGTCGTATCAGACATATTTCGTTTCCGTTCGCTATTTAAACATCCAACGACACAGAACATGCGATTCGACCCTCTTCTAATCGATAAATTGGCGGAAACGTTAGAAAAACTGGCTTCGCTATTCATTTTGCCCCCACTGGTTCAAAAAGTGACCGCTCAGGACGGCGGTGTCGACATCTAGCGGCGAAGAGTATGGCATTGATAACGAAAAAGCATTAAAAATAAAAGTAAAAACATTTAGTTTTCTATATTTATTAAGAATAAGAAGTTTTAGTTCTACAACGATTGATATATTCACAACCAAAAAAGGTAAGTAAAGTAATTCTTATGTGTATCTTTTTGAAAAAACATTAGCCAGTTTTTAGGTTTTTCATAGACGTAAGTGTGAGATATTTATGCATTTTTGCTTAGCTGAAGTTTAGCAATGATCATGCACAGCAATCTTAACTATTAAAAATTAATTGTAAAAACCTAGTCTTAAATATTCTGAATATCCGTTGAAATTAAACGAAAAAGAAACATTCAACTCATACTTTTTTTTTTTAAGTTCAACGAAATCATTAGTATATCTTACAAGATTTTACACTGTGATTTATTTATTTGTTTATACGGGAAAATTTCCCTTGGAAGAAAACATAGCATTATACAGTATGCACAAGAAGTCGGAAAAGAATTGCATGGTACAGATATATCCACAAAATATGGGATCAAATACGATGAACATCCTAACAATTTCATTTTATTCAACAATTTTGCCTCATCGGCCAACAGTTTTTTTTTCTTCTCTCCGAATCTATTTATCGAGTGTGTCTATATTAAAAGAAATGATTAGAAATGGAAAAAGACAAATAATATAAAAACGCAGTGAATTAACTTTACTTTTACTTCTATTTTAAATGCACGAGGAAGGACCGTGTTCAGTCTTTGGATATCTCGGAGAGACTTAAAGGCTGATCACAAAAACCCTAATGAATATCGTCACCAAATCACAAAGAACTCTATAGTTCTTTCTTCCTATGAAATGACTGTTTATATTTACATTGCCTCCTCCGGCACTCTCCGCACGTCGATTCGTTTTTGTCCCATATGGTCTACCGAGGAAATAATTCTTAGTGCCAGAGACTCTAATAATCCAATATAGAAACCATCACATATTTATAAATAAACAAGTTTTCTGCAAAATATTTTTGACAAACTGTTCAATGAAACTTACCTGCTCACAGCAGCATGTGCATCTACTTTTTTCGTCATGCAAGGGAATAACGTAGGAACATAAATAGGGCTATATTGATTTGCAGATTTTTCCATCATTCACGAAGCGCCGGCTGAAAATTCTGTCTGAGGATTTTAGTATCCATAAAGTTTCATCATCACCAACAAAATAATCCACATATATTTATATAATTTCATCTGATAATATAAATCAACAAAAAGTGAGGCCAAGACCGTTTACTTCTTTCTTTAAACGGCGATAATCCATTTTTTCCTTTCCTCCGACGCGATGAGCTGCTGTTGGGAATCGATAAAATTTTTAATTACTATTTCTTCCCGTATTTTCACACCCAACTACAAAACACGCAGAGTATCCCGTCTTTATTAACAAATTCAATGCGAATTTAATGACAAGTCACCCCCCAATATTTCACATTTTGTCCACGTCGAGCGCCACAGTCGATTTTCGTACTTCCCGCCCAGAGCTCTGAGCCAATAGAAAGAAATCTACTTGTCTCGAGTCGCTACCGCGTTGATTTTCACGTTTTTCGGTCATCAGGCTCTCCGACAGAGGTCTCCACAGAATTATCCGTTTAATCAAATAATTCGTTTTAATAATTCAGTGATGTCGTTTGTACAAAAATCAACATGACTTCCTGCTTAAAAATCATCAAAATTCGACAAAACAGATTCGAATCGATCGTCCGAATGAGAGGACAATCTCAAAAAACGGGGGAAAAAAAAATATTCGTTAATATTTAAATCCGCGCGAACACGAATCGGTTCAAAGAAAAATTTCCATCTCTCGCGAATTTTCGAGGATTCCACGATCGATCAACCCAAATAAGGTAAACGGCCCAGTTTCTGACCCTTTAAGAGCAGGGGTGTCAGATTTTTGCTATTAACTGACGCGTGATATAGCTAAAAAGTAAATTAAAGGTTTCAACACGCGCGTTAAGGCCCCCCCCGAATGAGATTCACCTATTGAACAAGGAAATAATTAAGATTTATTAATATAATAGTTATTTTAATATTGCTTCTCGGCTGCCGGGGTTCCTGACACTAGAGAAACATCCATGTCGTAGTTTGTGACCCCTGCGTGTACCCGATTTATGAACCCCTTGGCGCAGTTTGTGACCCTTACGTGTACCCGATTTATGACCCCCTTGACGCAATTCATGACACCTATGTAATTTCACGGACACACACATATATATAAACAAGTATAAATAACAAAAAAACATTTAATTAGTGTACAACTATTTTATTTTTTGTACATATGTAAAAAATATTAAAAAACTAAGAGCAAAAAATGTTTTTTGTCACGGAAAATTAGAATAAACAAACAAAAAATGGTTCGACGCAGCAGGTGACAAGTCGAGGCTCAACAACAGCAACATAATCCTAATTCTGTGTCGTAGTTATTGACACCACGAATTTAACCAGATATCGAATCAAAAGTTAAATTATTTTGTATCTCATCGATAGCCTGGTTCCTGCTGAAGATGTCGATACCACTTTTATGTCGTTTTATACTTAGATAACGAACAAAATTCTGATTTACGTAGATCGTCGCACTTACTATAACCATCTAGCACGATCGCTGTACAGCCACTGAGACGCGTGTCGCACTGTTCACTGGTTCATTTCTATTATAAAATATTTCATTAAAAAAATTATGCTTGTCCAATAATTAAAAGGGAAAACGCTCTTTAATTAACGGATAATTTAATTATTGTTCGGAAAAAAATATAATTATGGCAGTTAAAACTTTGCCGTCGGGATCACAAACTGGGACAGGGTCAGAAATTGGGCCGTTTACCTTACCGTCTTTATTTATTTTTTAAATATTTTTTATTACAATTATTTCATCATTGCGAGGATCGGACATACAATAGATATTGTCATCTTTCACATAAAAATCCGCCTCCGATCGTATATTCTCGTTGTACAAGAATTTATATTTACATGCAGTTTTAATACTGTTGAATTATATTTATTGAAAAAAAAAAACCGTTTTTTTTTTCTTCTCCTTTCTCGTCGTTTCCGTGATTCGGAGATTCTCAAAATCGCTGAACCGCGAATTCTTTCGTTCGCGCTGATCGAACACGTTCCAAAGTTCCGGGAATCGTGAGAACGCGTTTTCCCTTTGTCTTCAAGACAAAATCACGAGGAGAGAGGGGGCTCCGAGCATTTTTTTTTTTCGTTTTTGTTCAAATCCAAGAGCTCCTCGTCATGGCCGAGCTCCGGTGGTCTTGGAATTTTCCGAATTTTTCAATCAAATGTTTTGCTTTTTTTTTCAATGTCCTGCCCCATTTTCCTCTCTCCGACGTATCTCTTCGTTAAATTACAAAATTTTTCCCCATCCACCGCCCCCGAAACTCATGGGAGCTTCTTCGCTTTGTCCCGATGATCGCGCGTAATTTCCTGCTACGATTTTTCCTCCTTCTCCTTGTTGTATCGCTCGAGCTCCTTGAGAAATTGGGCCTTGGGCTTCATCACGTTCGGCCGATCGCCCCGGCATTTTGGACAGAACCATTTGCCCTTGGGTTTGGTGCCGAGCGACACGCACGAGAAGTGAAACCACTCGATCGGACAGAGATCATTGTCGCAGAGGATCATCTCGCCGTACGATATCTGATCGCACAGACAATAAGTCGGCTCGTCCGGATCTATCGCCAGATCGTCCTCGGGCGGTGGTGGCGTATCCTCGCGCTGTTGCTGCTGCTGCTGTTGCTGCTGATTCTGCTGATTGCCCTGACGCGATTTTCTCTTTTTCTTCTTGCCGGTCGTAGTCGCAGCAGCAGCAGCAGCAGCAGCAGCAGCAGCAGCAGCAGCAGCAGCTGCTGCGGCAGCAGCGGCAGCAGCCGCGGTGGCTGCTTTTTTCTGATTGCCATTACTAGCCGCATTGGCCAGAGTCGTCGATCTCGTCTCCGACATGACGATCATGTCCATCGCCTGCGCCGACTCTACCAACGTTTCCGTGCGCGTTCTTCTGGCGCGCTTCGGCTGACGCTCTATGTTGTTGGAGCCGCTCGTATTGCTGGAATTCAACGCCGCGGTTGATTCACGGGCCGGCTCGGCGGCCTCTTGCTCCTTACCAAAGTCTGAGGAAATAATTTTTCTCGATTTTTTTTTTTTTTGGTTCTTTGGTACATGGCGATTCAGCGTTGACCAAAGCTAGGGTGACTGAACCAGTGAATGAACACCTACCAGTGAATGAACAGGCTTAGTATTTTAATTAAACGGCAGAGATATGATTCTATTATTATGAAGAATTTTGTATTCATAATGAAGTGAAAATTTTGAGAAAACATCTAGCAGTGATATTATTTGACGCTGTGAAAGATTTGCGATGCTATGGATTTTTTTTTTCGTACTTGGAGCGCATATTCATAAGAGACAGCCATGTTGTTATTGGGAATCAACACGGAGGCGGGGCCTATCCAATATGGCCTCTTCTCTCCAGTTCGTTGCCAGTATCCAGCTCTAGTTAGCATGGGGCAGCATAGGCAACAGTTGTAAACATTGGATTACCGCATATTTTTCGGCAAAATACGATTTTTGTAGTAAGATTTGACAATGGGGTTTATTACCGTTGAAGATTATGCGTGGATAGAATCCACTGAGCAAATTGGATACGGATCAAGTGATTATCGTCATAAGGATTACAATGAACCTACATGACATCACATGTTTAACCTCAAAATCTTTTAAAAAATTCCCGTCACTTTTCGGTTAAATAAATGCGTTCGAACAATAAATTATTAGTTAAAATATCAAACTATCGCATGAAAAATGTTTTATTTATAAATTATTGTCCGTATTTCATAAGTTATGAAATTGAAAGTCACGTCGCTTGTGTTTACACGACATAACTAAAACGATTATTTATATTCTGCGTGTGATGAAAATCTCATGCCCTCGCATCAAATATCGACTATGTCTTCTCGATCTTTATTTATGATTTATTTCTTGTAATAAAGCAGCAGATTTTAAATTATAGTTAAAAAGTGACAAATTCGCATGGTAATCAATGGTAATCATCAGGCAGCAACTGGAGAGAATTACTTTGAAATTTGGCCGCTAGAGGTCAGGGTGACATTTGTGAGTTCCCAATAACCATCTGACTGTGCATCGAATACCAGCATATTCCATATCACCTCGATAAAGCTTTTTAAAAGATATGCAATAATTTTGTTCAACGTTATACATTGCTAAGCTCCAATTATATTAATGAATTTTTGGTCAAAAACCCAATATTGTTTGCGATATATGGCCGTTTATTCACCGGTCCAGCTTTTTAACCTATTTCCAGTGATTGAACGAGCGTTGAAAAGGCTTTTCATAACCTCAAAACGCACGAGTATGCGTACGCATCTCTGGTTCCATTGTACGTTCATTCACTGGAAAGATAAGAGTTCATTCATTGGAATTTTTGTTCATTCACTGGGAAATTGGTAATTTCGTTCATTGTAATTTTTTTTTACCAAAATCCTTGCGAACAGGGCACTTCGAATATTTTTTTTTATATTCTGTGAACATTGTTCTATAAGATCTAATTAGATCATAAAAAAATTCGTAATAAGTTAAATTATACGGCTTTATCGAAATAGAAAAAAGGCTTATGCGTTCATTCACTGGTTCAGTCACCCTAATTGATTTGTGTAATTAATTCGATTGAAATTACGAATTATATTATGATAAACTTGCATCGCTGGAATACAAGGAAAATAAGTTTAAAAAAAAAAAACTATTTCCAGTATTGTCTCGAAGTCGAAAATCGTTTAAGGGTGGAAATCACAGTAATATTTTCAATTTTTCGAAAAAAAAAAAAAAAAATTTTCGCTTAAAAGGTGCTTTGGGGTCTTAAAAATAATATACCAAATGATGGAATACGGCAAAAGTGTCCGAGTGCCCAAATTTTCCATTCTGCGGTAACGCCTCTCAAGGTATGCTTCTCAGTATCGGGTATGGTTCCTCAGTACTTGAAACTTTAAACGCGTTTTTCTCGAAACCACTTTTTTTTTGAGCTCGCCGAAGACATAACTCGAGCAAATCTTTACCGATCGACTTGAAATTTTGACAGTAGCTTCGAAATATCTTTCTCCACGGAGCTACGTAGGATTTTTTTTTTTTAATTTTATATGGCTTAGTTTTTTTTATCGACGATTTTATGGCGTTTTTTTTTGTTAAAAATTTAACTTTATTTTCAAACATGCACCATTTTGCGAAAAATCAATATATCGAAGAAAAAAATCCTACGTAGCTCGCTAGCTGTTGTTATATGGAAACTAAAAAATTTTGGATTTTTCTTCCAGGTCAAAAATTAAGGAGTCTACGTATTCGGCCATCGACACGCTTTCAAAAATAGGCGCCTTGGGGCATATGCTGCGCGGCCGCCATTTTTAAATATTTTTTATTGAAAAAATTACATTTTTTACTCTTTTAGTATTGCTATAAAACCTACTTTACAGATTTTCGATTGATACTTTTGTTCAGCCAAAATTAATTCCCGAAAATATGCCTATTTTTTTGTGTGCTACTGTGATTTCCCCCCCTTAAGAGTCATCGAGCACACGTGACTAATTCAGAATCGAGGGTAGCGTCTCTCGCGGAAAAATTTGAAAAAAATGCATGTCGAAGTTAGCGCCGCTTGCGGCAGATGTGTCAACTAATGCATTCAGCAAAAAGTAAGGGATGTCGATAGGGTAGAATGTAAATGTTACAGTGGCGGGGCATGTTTCATGAAGGGCCCCGATCGCCCCCATTGACCCTCAAAGCTCTTATTTTATCTCAGGGCTCACTTTACGCTTACGCCATTACTGCTGCTTTTCCGCTCTTACCCGACAACCGTGACTGGCGTTAGTAGCCGGAACTATGAAATACATAGCATGGAGTGTCATATAGCCGTGAGCACGGACTTGGCGTCTCCGATACTATATTCGAAATGATTACTTCGTTTTTCAACGAAATAGGGTGGAAATATTTTTAAAAAGTGCAGCTAAGTGGCGAGCAGTACGCTCTGGTCCGATAAAGAGTGGCAGATTTGCGTGAAATTAATAATAAAATGAACTTGTCAGTTGGCGAGAAAAGCGTCGTGGCAAACGACAACCACCTCGAGTTTTCGATAATTTATTGTGCCTCGAAAAAAAAAATTCCACGAAGCAGAGGACCAGAGGGTATATTTTACTGGTCGAACAAATTTATCTGTTATGTTTAATTGTGGAATACTATTGTATTTTCGACGAAATCCGGAATATAAAACATCTAGGGAATTTTTAGTTGGATTATTGGCCACTTGGCGCTTCGTATGCCCTCGCTCGATGACTCTTGAATCTTTTTTTTTTTTTTTTTTTTTTTTTCGCGACCTGGGGCCTAAATATGACTGTACTGGAAATTATTTTTATTTTATTCAAAAAAACCTACTTTCGTTGCATTCCAACGATGCAAATTTCAATATTATTTGAAATTTTCATTGTTTGGCACTGACGCAACTTTTGTTGTATATAATAAAGAATAATATAAATATTAAAAATATACAAAACTATTTATTTTTATATTTTTCAGTATTTTTTTTTTTCAAGTTGGTTTTCGTTTTTTCGTAATTCTGGCAAAAAGTAAATTCTGGAAAAAATTCCAGAGAATTTTCTGAATTAACTGACTCTTCCCTGATTATTCCAGGAGGAAATAAATTCCCTGAGTTTTCCCGGTTTTCAATGCGCGTAACAGCCATGATTGAGTGGATAATAGGGATCGAGGCGACTGCGCGGGAGTTAGGGAGGGAAAAAATTCGGCATATGTTATCCCATCTCATCATAAAATTTCATCATAAAATTTGAGCGGTTTTTAATTAAAATTATACAATTATGGTTTAAATAAAATTTTATTTGAATCGGAATCATAAATTTTCTGAACTTTCCGAAAAAAAAATTAGATTTCCAAAAATCGATGGAAAACACGGTGAAATTGACGTTTCAAGTTTTATTTTTTGAATTTCGCGCTGAAAATGACGAGTGACAAATAAATGATCATCATTTTCGAAAAATTTTTCAAATTTTTCGAACCATTTTTCTATTTTTTTTTTTTTTTAAGGCATTTTCAAAGTCGTTTCATGAGATTGAAACGTTTCGGAGCAAAATCTAATAATTACGAAAACCCCTATCAACTGAAGTCATAGATTTTTTAAACTCTAGAAATTTCTTCATTGACACCCAAATAATGTGAAGATATTAAAAAAAACATCGAAAATTTGGAGGCCGGATTTGCGTACAGGATTTGGGAGCATGGCTCATATATATACTTTTTTTTGTTAAATTAACATTCAAACGATATATTTATGAAATTTATCAATGAAAAAATATTTAAAATTCATCGATTTTGCCAAAATTTTTTCGATCGAGCAAAAATTCGTGATTTAAAAAAAAATACGACGCAAAAAAAATGATTTTGTTACGATTCGACGAGAATAAATTGAAATATAAATTACGATAAAGGCTAAGCATACCCAAATTGCGATAATCCAGATCTAGCTGACGCGATTTGTTCTCGATGAGATCCTGCACTTGCTGTACGATCTGTAGCTTCTCGTCGCCGATTTCTTGCGCCGAAATCAGCGCCTGCTGAACCCTCAGTAGGGCTCTTCTCCTGACGGACATGTCAACGTCATTTTTCAGCAACTCTTGCTGCTGATCGACCTCCCTCAGATAAGCTGCGACGGGGGAAAAAATTTACAAATTGTCTCGGAAGAAAAGATATATATATATATATATTTTTTCCCCCCGAAAAAATTCGATTTTTTTTTTCGCATCGAAGATAAAATCAAGGATAACTCATTCGGTAAGTTTGAGTAAAAAAAAAAAAAAACGAAAAATCGGAGCGTATACTTACTCTGACAAGTAGCGTCCAGTTCGCGCAAACGAGAAACATGCCGCTGTATGTCGTTCGGAAGATTTTCAACACAATCGAGATAATTTTCAATGTAAGTCGCCGAATACAAAGCTTCGACTACCGCCTGATTTAACATCTTGATAATTGACGAAAAAAAAAAAAAAAAAACCTATTCCTCAAGATACACGTATGTATACTTTTTTTTCTGCACTATAAACACCGAAATTCGCGAAACTCGAATATCCCAAATCGTAAACTCTCGTTTATCACCGATAACGCGTTTTATTCGTACTGAGATTTGTCAAAGTAGTCTTCTCGTACATTGGCATAATGCGTGTAAACGTCCGTTGGTCGGGTTGAATATACGGCGGTGAACATGTCGGATAATAAAAAAAAAAAATACGGAAAAAGAATCGTTTCCCGCAGAGATGCCAGAAAACATAACCTTTTCCGACAAATGAGGAGAAACGACGACGGCGGGGGGGGGGGGGTACACGAATCCGCCTCGGATGCATCCTGGTAGATGGCGACACTGAATTAACGCGGCAAATACGAAAAATTGTATGAATATATTTAAGAAAGTAGGATCAGAGTGTGAACAAAGATTATTTAAAAAAGCAATGACTTACCGAAATTGTCACTCTATACGATAAAATAGGGCAAAGCGTTAAAAAACTGCGATAAAAAAATGTAAAATATATTTACTTGCTATATATATATCGTAGTATTAATCATTATTACTGTACTATAAATTATCCACGATTATGAAATGCTCTATTTCGATAGTCGATAAAAAATAAATATTTTTTATATAAATTATAATATAATTATTGATTATTGATCATTATTATTATATTAGAAGTATCTAAATATTTATGACCGTGTAAGATGGATATTGCAGGAGAAAAGAATGTACATTAACAATAAAAAAATATCGTCATTATTATTCATCGTATTCATTTCTTACAATCAACATTTTTTTCCTGACATACACAATTCATTCAATGACCATATTTATAGCATTTCTTCACAAAGCATCAAGGGAAGACTATAGTAAAAAATTTCGTCTCGAAATCTTTGAACTTTATGACTGCAATATAAAAGAATCATTATCCTATTTTCCCATTTTGCCTTAAATCCCTACCAAGCCTCGTGACAAAAATATTTGATAGCTTCTTTGCTTCAGTAAAAAAATCCTTGAGAATCGTGGCTTTGAAACTTGCAAATTGATGGGAAAAACTTTTCATGCAATCTCGACAATTCGGAAAATTCAAATTTCACTATAGTCCATCCTCGAGAATTATTACAAAATTCGAAGTACGTCGCTGCGTTTGAGGTAAAAACTTTATGAAATAACAAAATTGTCTGTACCAGATAGACGCGCAAGGGCGTTTTTCTACCGAGGATATTTTTTTTTTTTTCGTGTTAAATACGCCTCTTCGGAGAATGGGCTTTCGCGCGCAATCGCAGAGCGCGCGATGATTTAAGAAGATTAATAAAGTGTCCCAGGGTGTATCCCACGAGGGCGCCCAATGAGCAAGGAATCGGCCAAACTTGCCAGGGTCTGTCCCAATCCAGGGGAATGGCTATGGCTCCGAGCCAAGCTCCCAGCAGGGTAGTCATGATATTGAGACCGATGGCTTCTCCTACGATACCCGTGCCGCGAGCGTGGGGTTTTGTCAACACCGTCAATGCGGTATCGACTCCGAGATGCAAACAGGGAGGAATAAAAGTCAGGGCGGAGAGGGTAAGCGCGAGCGTGCTAGTTTCTTCCCAACGACTGATTATCGGGGCTCCGAAAAGTATGATCATGACGTAATAAACTATGAATACGAGGAAAATGGCGACGAGAAATTTGATAAATTCTTTGAACGCCTTGGACCATGCTTTTTTGGCACGAGAATTGGGCCTAACGTCTATCTTTTGCAGTGGCGATTGTTCGCTCTGCTTAAGCGCGAATAAGAATTTCATGACTTCGGCCAACATGAGTATCGTAAGAATCGGTATGAATTTAAATTTGCCAACGCTGTAGAGGCTCTCGTTGTATTTCAAAAGAACAAGAATACCAGGAATGTAAATGCAAGTGAATAAACAATGATAAAACAGCGAGCGCTGACCAGTCACTCGACCGTTGACCATTTTTTTTACGTTCACCTGATACACGGAGAAGAAGAAAAAAGAAAAATTCGAATAATCACGATTTTATCGGTAATTTACGAACCGCGTTTTTCCATCGGCATCACTTATACGTACGCTTCGTTGGGATGACGTTAAAAAATCTCGTCGATCTCGCGTGCGATGTATGTCTCACTCGATAATACTCTGGGAAGTTGGAGAAACATCGATAGCCGGAGGTTTGCAAACACTTTTTAAAAACGTGTATATTTACTATTTACACATTTCTGATTGTGAGTTAATATTAAAATTCCGTTCAGTGCTGCTGTGCCATTGCTAGCGGTGAGTTACAAAGGCCAGGTTCGGAAATTGGCTGACAGTACTGTCAGTACTAGAAAATGTACAGTATACGTGACTTGCACTATAGATTTTCTAGTACTGACAGTACTGTCAGCCAATTTCCGAACACGCTCGAAATATGCGGATTATTTATTACAGTAGGTGTTCACATAATTTAACCCCCGTATAAATCGATCCGTCGCCATTATTCCATGTTGACACAAGACAACATAACCTCACTTGTCACTTGTCATATTTTAAGAGGAATGCACTGAGAATGAAATTCTGTATTCTGTGCCTTCTGTGCTCATCAGTCAGAGTGTTAATAGATATTCGTAAAACGAATGGGAAAATTGTTTTCTCGAGGGTGAAGAACAACGGTTGCATGTAATATACATAATTTTTTCATACGTACTATTAAAATTTATAAAATCATTTGAACGTTCTACAGGAGTTGATAAATTTTTTTTCGGTGTAAAAACTATCGATCTTGAAAGATAATTTGTAAATATTGAGTAAACCCACCAAATTTTTCCAATACATTGCTGTCAGAATATATAAAAAGAAAAATTCTGGTAATTAATTCGCGATTACAAATTCGAGTTTGAATCTCGCGCGCTTACTCGGCACATATACGCGAGAGTGGAAGGAGGATGCGAGATGTATGTGCGTAGAACAAATGTACGACGTGGTTTAGGAGATTTTTGACACGAGTTAAGTTACGCGAACATCTACTGTACATGAAAAAAAAAAACGTTCTTCGTGTTCAGTTTTCAACGAGGAATCGTAGTTCTAAATCTGCTTCCTCCAAACAAGTTGAAATTCATGTATAAATACAATAATTCAATAGTGTCACTTTACGATTTGTGTGTTATTTGAAAAATAAAATGGGCAAGAACAAGGCTCAACGAACCAAGAACAATGCAAAGGTACGTCAAACGTCAAAAAATTGTGACATAACCTCGAAGTCGTAACTAAACGAAAACTGACATATGTCTCTCGTTGATTGTTCTGTTTTTTTCTTCTTCTTTTCGAACTAAATTACAATTGAGATTATTTTTTTATTTTTTCGTTTTAGCCATCGAACAGCAGTCGAAGTGCCGAATTGCTCGGTACTTCGATGCCACATTTCGTTGGTTTTTCAGCCGTCAAAGACGGAGGTTACGTTCCCGTTTTACCAGGTTTGTCATTGAGCACTATGAACGATGTTGAAATCAATGCTATTGACTCGCATTTTCAATTGGCGCTGAAAAAAATGAACAAAAAAGACGCTACGACGAAATTTAAGGTAAGACAGTTACGAGTTTTTTTTTCCATAGGTCTTTAACTTACCTCGATTCTAGCTTATTACGCTCTAATTTGGTAATTCTTTAGTTCAGTCACTTTCCCGAAAAAAGGTGGAAATTTTTTTTTTTTTCATCATGAATAGCTTTATTGTGTCACCAATGTTGATATTCTGTCGGGGGATGCTGAAAAAGTTGAATAAATAAATGAATAAAATCAGTATTTTCCATTTTATTTTGAAATGTGTTGATCTTGGAGAAAAATGTTCCCTACAAAAGTTGTAGCTTATGAGAAGATTGATCTTTTATGACAATTTGATATTTTTAAACAAAAAATGTATACAACATAAAAGATCTTCTCATAAGCTACAACTTTTGTGGGGAACATTTTTCTTTAAGATCAACACTTTTCAAAATAAAATGGAAAAACTGATTTTATTTATTTATTCATTTATTTATTCAACTTTTTTAGTCTCCCCCAAATGAATATCATCATTTATAACCCAACAAAGGATAAAATAGAAAAAAAAAAAATTTTCAGGCTCATTTTTCGGAAAAGTGACTAAACTAAAGAATTACCCTAAATTTTTTGTTTCGTTAAATTATTACTTGCAATAAAACTAGTTATTTTTTTTTTAATTGATCCTCAAAACCATTGAAAAAAAATTTTTTTTTCAATGAATTAAAAGCAAATTCAAGCAAACGAAAAATTTAATTTCATTAATGGGGATTTTCAAAACGAAATCAATGAAAATTGGGATGAAAAATCGTTGCGCAGGCATTGCAAGAATTTGGGGAACTCTGTCGAGATTCGGCGCTCCCATCCGTCGAGGCTGTTTTGCCATTCTGGCCTCGCTCGTACTGTCTCCTCTGCATAGACGAGCAGCACAGAGTCAGAGAAGCCGCCCAGATAGCTCACGCCGCTCTCGTCAAGAGAGTCGGCAGAAATATCGCCGTTTACTTGAAACAGCTCGCCGGCCCATGGTTCACTTCCCAATTCGACACGTATCCGCCGGCTGCCTCCGCGGCTACAAATTCTTTTCAGGTAAACCGAACGGAGTTCGAAAATTTGCTCACCGCCCAATCTTGGGCTGTAAAAATGATTTTTTTTTTTTTTCGTTTTCTTTTCACCGAAAATGCAACGTATCTTCGTTGAATATTTGAATCAATGCGTCAAATGTCTCAACGATGAAAGTTTCGGATTAATTTGAAATTGAAAGAAAGTTTCAATCGAGACTCGCGGAATATTATTCAAGCGCAAGCGTTTTTTTTTTTTTTTTTTTTTTTTTCTATCTCTTTCTTAGGAAACTTTTCCACAAAGAAAAATTGTGGATGCGATTGTTCATTGTCAAGAGGAAATATTGTCCTATATCAGCGACACTATCAGAGTACAAACACCGCAGTCCATTAGTACGAACAAGTAAGCGATTTGAGCAAATTTATTTTGCGAATAGTTCGAAATAAAAAAAAAAAAAATAGGATGGCTGCTTCAATGGTTCGCGAGAATTTTTTATCGAATTCTTTTTAGATTTTTTGAAAAAAATTCTCACAAAACGAAAATCTTTTCTTTATTTTTTTTGATCATTTAATATATCGTGAATCAAAATTTTCCGCTGATCTCTGCAATCGTAACGAGTCGAAAGCTCAAATAATGAAATAATATGAATAAAATTATGAATATATTATATGAATATTATATGAATATATCATATGAATATATTATATGAATATATTATATGAATATATCATATGAATATATCATATGAATATATCATATGAATATATTATATGAATATATTATATGAATATATTATACGAATATATTATATGAATATATTATACGAATATATTATATGAATATATCATATGAATATATCATATGAATATATCATATGAATATATTATATGAATATATCATATGAATATATCATATGAATATATCATATGAATATATCATATGAATATATCATATGAATATATTATATGAATATATTATATGAATATATTATATGAATATATTATATGAATAATATGAAGAAAATAATGAATAAAATGAATAATATTAATCGATCGATCGATCAATTATTATTATTGTATATTCAGGACTCTGACTGCCGAAGAATCGGAGACAAAGTATAAGAGGGTACTGATAGCGAGTTTGCAAGCCTATTCCTCGTATCTCACGAAAATTCCACCGTCTCAAATTGAGAAAACGGAGAAATCTCATCGACAGATTGTCGGTTGTCCAAAATTTTGGAAACTCGCCAAGCACGATTCTCCGCTCGTCAGGCAAGCTTTTTTCAATGCATTAGCTGCGCTGATCGAAAATTCGACGAGTCTGCTTAAAGAGGAGAAAAAACGAACCATGACGACGATAATAAACAGCCTCGATGAAACAGAACCGAGTTTGCTGTCGTCAGTTTGGAAATCCATGCTCGTTGCTATCAACAAGATAGACGTGAGTGTTATTTCAATAATCGATCTCGAAATATTTTCGTAAGAATTTTTGGCCCAAAGGTATATAAAATAATACAAATATTTCGCGCTCCACATCAACTCAGCCACCCCCCGTTTTCTTTTTTTTGTCTCGCAAAAATTATTCAGTATGAGCATTTCGAAGGACAATATATCCATGATATTTCATCAAAATTTCATTCCCCCGCTGCTATTGTTGGTTTCTCAAGATAATGATTAAGGAATTCTCAATTTTGAAAAAATCATAATTGCTGATCGGATTTAAACGATTAAATAACGAAAATTTTTTATTTTTTTTTGCCCTTTTCGAAAAAAAATATATGCCGTCATCGGTGAAAAGCTCATTGGACAGTTTTCGGGGTCAATTGACAAAAAACAATTTTTCCCTCTTCACCGATGACCTCTTCCAGCTTAAAAAAAATTCTGTGCAATTGCGTATTGCCCCGCTCTATCGGGGAAAAAAAATAGTGAGTGGAATTCCCGGGTGACCCTTTCGTAGAAAAAAAAATTGAAAAATTACCCCGAAAATTTTCTAATGAGCTTTTTGCTGATGACGGCATATTTTTTTTTTTTTCGAAAAGTGCAAAAAAAGTTATGATTTTTACAAAATTGAGAATTCATTAATCATTACCTCGAGAACCAACAATAGTAGGGGGGGGGGGGGGGGGGGGATGAAATTTTGATGAAATGTCATGGATATATTGTCCTTCGAAATGCCCATACTGAATAATTTTTTCGAGACCAAAAAAAAAAAACGGGGTAGCTGAGTTGACATGGAGCGCGACACGTTTATAGATGTACATTTATATAAAATTAAATTAATTAATTAATTAGTAATATTGATATGAAAAATCAATACAAATATATTAATATCACAAGATAATATTAAGAATGAAGAAAAAAAACAATTTATTCAAACAATTATTATTATTATTTTTAATTTTCACGTTAATATAATAAAAAAACTTGTTTTCTAGGATTGGCATCTCTCGGTGAGCATCGAGAAGCTTGTATTGCCGAAATTGTGGCGAGTTCTAAAGAGCGGTGGTCAATGTTCAGCCGGTGTCGTATATCCGAATCTTTTGCCATTTGTCAGTCAATTTCCAAAGTTCAACGTAGATCATCGGACACTTTTCGTAAATTTCTTCACTCACATGCGTCAGGGGTAAATATATGTACATATATATATATATGGAATTTTTTAATATATATAATATATAATATATATATAATATATAATATATATTTTTATGTATAATATATAATATATAGTAGTAGTAGTAAGTTTTACTTGCATAGCCTTTTCGGCTTTTTACAACACTTTCATACACTCTATCACTCTTACACTGGGCCCACTATTTTAGTTTTTCTGTTCATTTACGGAACCATTTTTCTCCCTCGATTTTTGCAACCTCATTGCTATTGGCCCAGTGTATTTGTGAGAACCTACAATTTAAGGTGGGTTTCGAACCACCGAGCTCGCAGAAAAAGCATCTGGAAAAATCCATTGGTGCCGGCCGCGGGATCGAACCCTGGCCGCCTGGGTGGCAGTCCAGAGTCGGACCAACTGGACCACTGCTCGCTCTATATATAATATATATTTTTATATATAATATATAATATATATATAATATATGGAATTTTTTTGTTTTTTTGAAACATCCTATAATATATATACTATATATATATATATATATATAGTATTATATTATATTAGTATATTATAGTAGTATTAAATATACTACTATATATATATATAGTAGTAAGTTTTAATGCATAGCCTTTTCGGCTTTTTACAACACTTTCATTCACTATATCACTTTATATATATACATATATATATATATATTATATATATAATAGGATGTTTAAAAAAAAACAAAAAAATTCCATTTTCCGACGGGCCACACCTGAAATAGTTAGTTTAGGTAGGAAAAAAAGTGTATGTCAAAAGATGAGAACTTTAAGTCAAGTGGAAGATCCGTCGCATTTTAATTTTCATTTTTTTTCCCCTTTTTATCGAATTTATGATGAATAATTACCGGTGAAATAAGATGCTCTTAGAATTTTAACTCTTCAGTAGATATTTAATAGAGGCGTACAACGAATTTTCTGATTATTATTCAATCGAAACACACAAAAACATGATATTCAAATTTTATTTTTATAATTAAATTAATTTTTTTCATTCAGTGGCGCTTATTGGCATTAGTGATGCCAATTTTCTTTTTCTTCTTTTTTTGACAAGCGGGATACCGCTCAGGATGAAATTTGTCAACTTGCAAAATGTATTGCCTTTGATCTTCGTCTTTCGTCAATTATAAATTAAAATTTTGGGCCAAAGCAATTGCTCATTCCAGCAGAATCGTTAACTACTCTCAAATCCTGTAAAATTTCCATACATTTGTACAAATGTACTTGTAAGACGTTTTGTCATAATTTTTCACTTACTAAAAACCATCCACGAATACCAAAATCATCCTCAAGTACCAAAATTAACCCTTATGTTCTTAGGATATGATTGGAGAGTTCTGTAAAAAATGAGAAAGGAATGAAATTAAAAAAAATGAAATATATATATATATATATAAATATAAAGTATTAAATGAAAAAAAAAGTGACAAAAAAAAATATAAAAAGTTGAAAATGAAAAAAAAAGTATATGATTTAAAAAGACAAAAAAAGATGGCACGAACCATTTTTAATTTAATTTCATTGTTGCAAAAGTCGATAAGTTGGCTATCGAACGGCAGTCGACTGCTATGATGGAACGGGCACTCGGAACAAATAAAAGCAAAGAAACTTCAGCTACCAAGTTTATTTTTTAACCGAAGTTTATTTAAGATTCTATTCAATTTTTAAAGTGATACCCACAACGCAAGCGGTTTTTTTCACTTATTATGAACAATAGTTTTGAAAAATCGTCAAATAATAAAGTACAAATCAGTTTGCGACCCAATTTAATCATGAATTAGAATGATTAAATTCTAAGAGCATCTTATTCGAGTCCCAGACTGATCGTCTGGCAGCTGTGAGGCCAAAAAGAAATTTTACCAGCAATTATTCATCATAAATTCGATAAAAATGGAAAAAATGAAAATTCAAATTCGGTGGATCTTCCACTCAACCTAAAATTTTCAACTTTTGACATACATTTTTTTTTCTACCCAAACTAACTATTGTAGATGTGGCTCGTTGGAAAATCGATTTTTTTTTAAACGCCCTAATATATATATATTATTTATATTAATTATATTATATATATATATGTATATTATATATATATTATATATATATATATATATATATATATATATTTTTTTTTTTTTCAACAATTTTTATTGTTCCTGATCCGATAATGAGGGAAATTGATCGATATAACATACTTATAGATTCACGGCTAAGAGTGTACAGATTAGCCGTTCGGAAATGTTTGCAGTGACGAAATCGTTCGTCGAGTGCTTGCGATACGTGATACTTTTGCAGAAAAACGATCAGGAACTTTGCGACGAATTGCTCAAAGATCAGGTAACGTAAATTCGAGCTAATCGAGAAAGAAGAAGAAAAAAAAAAGATTTTCAAATATTCTCGTCATGAAAGTTTCACAAATCGAGCAGAATTGGGCAAAATTTTACTGAAAAAAAAAAATCACCAATTGGCAAATTACTCGAAGCAATTGTAGCTAAATAATTAAAAAAAAAAATTCAATCACTTCGAATGATTATAATTAACTAAAAAAAAAATTACAATGACTGACAAAATAAATTCTCAAAATCTTGCAGCAAACATAACCAATCGAAAAGAAAAAATTCCACCAAATGTCTCTTTAAAAAAAAAAAAAAAAAAAATTGCTTAATATCAACGAGACTCCCACTGTCGATAAATCGACAAAAGTTCGTTGAAACGTTGAAATTTTTTCATTCTACACTAATTTTTTTGCTTCTTCAAAAAAACACTCCCGAAAAATTCGTAACATTATCGAAAATTGCTTTTCTCTTTTTTGTTTTTTTCCCCTCCCAGCTCATACCCGTTATCGAGTCCGCGATGACCGAGCCGGGTCCATTGAAAACGATACTTTTCCGCGAGGTGACGCGGCTCGTGCGTTACTGGAGCAAAAATCGTGACAATATCGAGTATCCGACTTACGCGAAGATCGTTGAGAAATTTTGGTCCGAGCTCGAGACAACATTTACGAAGCTCTCGATGAAAATACCCGAGGATGATGAAAAGGATTGCGGCATTAACGAGACGCTGATCGAATTTTTGTGCAATTTGAAGAATTCCTCGACGCGGAGTCGTAAAAATTTGCGTGTCAAGTTTTCCGCTCCCGACGAGCCGATCGAGGAAAAAATCGCGAAAAAAACGATCGACACGAACAACGACGACGAGGACGACGATGCGATTTTTCACGCGGAACTCGATCGTTTCGTCGACAAACTTTGCCGCCTGTATCTCGCGAAAAATACACGCCGATCGTCCGACAAGAATGTCGAGTTTCTCAATCGGCTTGTCGCGAATTTCGATAGCGAACGACTATTCGCTGGTATCGCGAGGGCTCGGGGTGACGAGGCGGATTTGTTCGTATTTTACGATGATATTTTGAAGAATTGGCTGATCGAAGGCACCGAGGCGAGGGGACCAATTGTCCAATTGATATTCAGCTCGCTGAGATACATGAACGAGACGCAAAAAGTTTCTGTCTTGAAATCCCTGACGGAGGTAAGGAGAATGATGAAAAAAAAAAAAATATATATATATATATTTATTTACGAACAACGGAGTTATCATTATTATTATTTTTATTCGAACAAAACTGAAATAAACGGAAGAATTTTTTTTTTTTTAACCACCAATAACACGAGGGGGAAATAACTCGTTGAATTGACGCATAAATAGTCCATGAATTGATTCATAATTTACTTGAATTAATGAGAATTACCTGAATTAACAGAGAATTGCCTGAATTAATGAGAATTACCTGAATTAACTGATAATTACCTGAATTAATGAGAATTAACTGAATTAATTGCCTGAATTAATTGAATGAATGCCCAAATTAATAAGAATTGACCGAATTACCGGAGAATCCCTGACGGAGGTAAGGAGAATAATTTAAAAAAAAAAAAATATTCATTTACGAACAACGGAGTTATCATTATTATTATTTTTATTCAAACAAAACTGAAATAAACGGAAGAATTTATTTTTTTTAACCACCAATAACACGAGGGGGAAATAACTCGTTGAATTGACGCATCAATAGTCCATGAATCGATTCATAATTTACTTGAATTAATGAGAATTACCTGAATTAACAGATAATTACCTGAATTAACTGATAATTACCTGAATTAATGAGAATTAACTGAATTAATTGCCCTGAATTAATTAATTTCCTGAATTAATTGAATGAATGCCCAAATTAATAAGAATTGACCGAATTACCGGAGAATCCCTGACGGAGGTAAGGAGAATAATTTAAAAAAAAAAATATTCATTTACGAACAACGGAGTTATCATTATTATTATTTTTATTCAAACAAAACTGAAATAAACGGAAGAATTTTTTTTTTTTAACCACCAATAACACGAGGGGGAAATAACTCGTTGAATTGACGCATAAATAGTCCATGAATTGATTCATAATTTACTTGAATTAATGAGAATTACCTGAATTAACAGATAATTACCTGAATTAATGAGAATTACCTGAATTAACAGAGAATTACCTGAATTAATGAGAATTAACTGAATTAACAAAGAATTGCCCAAATTAATAAGAATTTACCGAATTACCGGAGAATGAATAGTAAATTAATTGAATTAACGAGGATTAACAGAAAATTAATTTAAAATGATTTTAATTTATGCCGGAATGATCTTTTTAGCGCTCAATAATTGTGCCCTTATATTCGCGCGCGCTCCTATTTCAAAACGTCCAAAAATGTCAAACCGGAATATCAAGATGCGCCTCGAGATTTTCGTCGATTTTTGCATGTTATACGCTACAGTTGCATATCGCCTTTTTTTTGCGAATCTTAAAATAAATTAGAACTAGCGTGAGAGATAAGGGAAAATTAGGTTGAAGAGACGAAAATGGGTCTGAAATGAAAAAAATTAAGTTGAATCGAATTCATTAATTTGGATTCACAGAAAATTCAGAAAAAAATCGATAGAATTTTCAGGTATTAGCGTGAATCGGGATAATTTATCGATAACTGTTGGGAAAAAAATAATTGAATTGAATTTTTTCAAAATTACACTGAAATAAATGAATTAATTTAAAATAACCGACAAAACAAAAAGAAAAATATTAATATATTCAGATATTTACTTGAGTTAAAGTGAATTATCGAGAATCGATGGCAAAACTATTGAATTGATTGAATTTAAAGAATTAAGTTGAATTAATCTGAATTAAAAGAATTATGTTGATTGAAATGAATTATTCCAAGTTGTTTCAACCTTCGGAATTAATGTGTCACTCGAATCTTGAGTTATTTCCACCTCGCAATTGCACAATAATATATATGGGGCACATTCCACGACAGATCGACCTGACCAAAAGCCTTGACCCTCTCAAAATTAGTTTAAACTTTCTGGAAACTTTCTGTTACTTGTCGAGAATATTTGTAATTTTTTTTTTTCAGATTTTCATTCGACGACGCTTTTAGACGTTAGCATTCGATATAACATATGCGGAAATCGAGAATTTCCAAAGTTCAATTGAGTACAACTCGAAAACTGTTGATTATATGAAAAAAATAATGGTTAAATGTAAAAAAAAATTTATCGAGGCCGCTGAAAGTTCTTAAAAGCTCAAAAAATATTAGTTTTTGAGATTTTTCAAGCACGGTTTTATTTTTTTTTTCGCGAAAAATTTTCAGAGGACATTCCTCTCTTGGTATTCAAAAACTTGTGTAAATTTCATCATGGGCCGGGATTCGGTTTCGAAGTTACGAGCTTTTTCTTTCACAGTTTTCGTAAAAAAAACTGTCGTGTCGTGTCGTCCTGTCGACGACATCGTATGAAATAATTTCAAAACTTTGAAACCAAATCCCGACCCCCACGATGAAATTTATACAAGTTTTTGAACACCAAGAGAGGAATATTCTATACAAATTTTTGGCGAAAAAAAATTGAACCATTTTTGAAAAATCTCAAAAACTAATGTATTTCGAGCTTTTAAGAACCTTCAGCGGCCTCGATGAATTTTTGCATATTTTGCCGTTAAAGTTCACTCAAAACTGAAACTTTTTTACATGTAACTGTTTTTTTAGAGTTACGCTCGATTGAACTTCGGGCATTCTCGATTTCCGCATATATATCTCATACCAAATGCTCAAAGTCTAAACGTCGTCGAATAAAAAATCTAAAGAAAAAAAATAGTAAATATTCTCGACAAGTGCCTCGACGCTCTTTCACTTGTCAAATATTCCATAGTGGGCACTCCCAATTCTCTGCTCAATGTATAAATTGGTGTTTTTCGCTCGATAATCAAAACAATCGATCGAGCGAATAATTTCCTTTTTTTTTTTTCAATTTTGTAAATTGCGAAAATATAACTCTTCGGGTAATATCGCATTTAGCTCGACGATTCGACGATACTGAGGAGCGCTATGATCTGCGCTCTTTCGGCGAAGAGCAAAAAAGATCGTGTCATAAGAGACTGGTGTCTCGGGTCTCGAATTACCGAGGAACTTGCGGAAATGGCGAGGAAATTTGGCAACGACGATGCCTCCGTGAAATCGGACGACGACGAGAGGATTCTCATTATGGCCTTTGAGACTGCATCCGATGGCGGTAAGGAAAATTAATTTAATTCAATTTCGATAATTATTGCACGAATCAATCTTTTATTTTCCCAGAGATTCAGCCAAATATTTTCAACAATCGATTAATTTTATTTCAATTTTTTTATAATATTATATTTTTACGATAATTGTTTTAAAAAAAATGATTTTCCATGCAATTTATCAAGACTCGACGATTATTCCGTCGCAATTATTTCCATTTTAGAGCTTTGCGTGAGCGAGGAGGCAATTTCGCGTATCGCCACGATTCTCTGCGATCATTTGAACGAGGAAAATTTGCCGAGTGTCGTTGCACTGATATCACGATTGATCGAATCAACGTGGCGGCACAAACGTTCGACCGATGGTTCGTTGAAAATGTTAAAATCACTTTTTCGACTGAGCCTGCGCGATCCATTGAACACGATGGATTCGCCTCACGTCGACGCGACGAGGAACACATGGAAATCGGGTTTCGCGAGATGCAATGAAAAATTGAAGCCGGACGAGCTCGTGAAACTTCACGAGGAATGCATGAATATTATTCACGAAAAGATGTATAATTCGTGAGTATTTTTTTTTTTTTTTTTCTGCGAACTGAATTTAATAACCCTCTAACAGCCGAGTTTTTGCGAAGCGTTTGGCAAAGTTGGGTACACGGTGAATCTGAATTCACGAGTATCCAGTGTGGTAAAAAAAAATTATTTCAGAATTTTCCTACCCTCATAAACTACCCTCAAATGAAAAAAACCACCCCAATCGCTTGAGAACATCGTAATTTAATTTCCCGTCGTTCATTTCTGCCAGAAATTGGGGAAAAGTCATTCCAGAACACGCAGTGGGATTTTGAAGAACTTACGGATCAATCGACCCTTATGAGCTACCCTTCAATTGAGAGAAATTCACCCACCCCAATGGATAAAATGTTTTCCATTATTTTATTCTGATCTGAATCGAAATATGAGTATTCCAGAACAAATGAGCATATTTCGAAGGACTCACGGATAATTCCAACCCTTATGAACGACCCTTCGTTTGGGAAAAATTCACCCGCAACGCATAAAACGTTATTACTCATTTCCTATTATTTCATCCTAAGCCAAATCGGAATATGAGTATCCTGGAACACGTGAATATATTCTGATAAAGTTACGGATAATTTCAACCCTTATTAACTGCCCCTCAATTGAGCGGGGACTCACGTTAAAAAAACACCCCGATTCGTGAGAGACAAGGGGACTCACGTTCAAAAAGCACCCCGATCTCACTAATGACAGTTGATTTTTAGGTGCAACACAACTTCCAGGGGTAGTTTTCGATGTTTTTGTTACTGTCGGGGGTAGTTTTCGGTTCAGATTTTCTTGCTACAAATTTTTCATGTGTTTTTAAAAATTTATAAGAACTGAACATCAATAAAAGTGCATTTTCAGGCGCATCGCCACTGCTAGGGGCGGTTTTTGATGTTTTGTTACCGTTAGGGGTAGTTTTTGATGCGGATGTCTTTGATGAACATTTCCCATGCGTTTTCGACAAAATATATGAACTGTACATCAATGGAAGTGCATTTTTGGGCGTATCACCATTTTTAGGGGTGGTTTTTGATGTTTCGTTACTGCTAGGGGTAGTTTTCCATTCGTATATTCTTGCTACAAATTTTTCATGTGTTTTCAAAAATATTCATCAACTGAACATCAATAAAAGTGCATTTTCAGGTGCCTCACCACTGCTGGGGACGGTTTTTGATGTTTTGTTACTGTTAAGGGTAGTTTTTGATGCGGATGTTTTTGATGAACATTTCCCATGCGTTTTCGAAAATATATATGAACTGTACATCAATGGATGTGCATTTTTGGGCGTATCACCATTTTTAGGGGTGATTTTTTATGTTTCGTTACTGCTAGGGGTAGTTTTCCATTCGTATATTCTTGCTACAAATTTTTTACGTGTTTTTAAAAATTTATACGAACTGAACATCAATAAAAGTGCATTTTCAGGCGCATCGCCACTGCTAGGGGCGGTTTTTGATTTTTTGTTACTGTTAGGGGTAGTTTTTGATGCGGATGTTTTTGATGAAAATTTCCCACGCGTTTTCGAAAATATATATGAACTGTACATCAATGGAAGTGCATTTTTGGGCGTATCACCATTTCCAGGGGTGGTTTTCGATGTTTCGTTACTGCTAGGGTTAGTTTTCCATTCGGATATTCTTGCTACAAATTTTTCATGTGTTTTCAAAAATATTTATCAACTGAACATCAATGAGAGTGCATTGTCGGGCGTATCACCATTGCCAGGGGTGGTTAACGATACTTTATTACCGTTAGGGGTGGTTTTTTGGTCCGGACCTTTTTGCTACAAATCTTCGATGTTATTTCAAAGCGCATACTTGAGATCGCGAGTCTAAAAAAAAATTTTCCCGAAAGTTATGCTCGTTTCTCATTTTTTTTCCGCAATTTTCGCACTTTTTGGCAGGGTGTAAATCGAAGGGGCGCGACCCTCGTATTCGCCAAATTTTACATGATTATATGCATCCTTCATCTTCAAAATGCGACCTTAACGATGTCAATATCTTCATTTTTCTGGAAGTTATGATTTTTCAAAGTGGGTGGGACGTATGTGTCCCATCAGCCGTTAAAGGGTTAAATCATTCTTTTTTTTTTTTTACTATAATTTATTCTACAATTTGTGTTTTTCTTTTCCTTTTCAAACATTTTCTTTGTTTTTTTTTTGTTTTTTTTTTTGTTTTTTTTAATTTTGAAGGCACGATTCTCAGATCGAGGATGCCATAGTCGATTATACCGTTGATTTTATCGAAGCAGCGAGTAATTTCGATGCGGCTGATTCTCTGCGATCGTCGATCGAGTTCAATACTCGAGAGAAAATTTTCACCGACGAATGGATATCACGTTCATTGGGACTCACCCTGAACGCTGAAATATTGTCCGGCAATTTTTATCTCTCTAATCCAATTCGAAGCATACCGTTGGATCGTAGCGTCGAATTTGTCAGCCTGAGAGACGAGATAATTCCCGATGAGACGGAAAATTGTCTCAAATGGGCGTCATTCAGTGCCAAATTGTTGAAAAAATTGATCGGCAAATTGAACGAGGAGGATATGAGCGACGAGGTGGATTCCGGTCTCGTCGATTGTTCCAACGAACTGCCATACATGCTGAATTATATCACGCTGATCGCGAGCATCGGACACGTTTACAGCTATCACTATAAATCCGTGAGTCTAAAATTATTAATATCATTATTTTTTTTAGGCAATTTTATTTAGACGAAAAAAAAAAAATGACGAAATAATTGTTAAATTTCGTTCAGTCGAGAAATTACGAAAGAATCGAAACGATACTCGATAATTTGGTCGTCGAGTGTACCAATCTACGAGAAATCGTTCCAAAATATATCTGGAACAAAATTTTGACGGATTCTTTGAAGTAAGTGATTTATCGCTCTCATTTGATTCGCCGATTTTTTTTTTTTCTTTTTTTTTCGCCTTTTACTGATCAATGGCCCGATTTTGTGTGTGCACAGCGTGGACGATTCCTGGATCGAGTACGGCAGTTTATTTTCACAATTTCTACGACTGTTTCACGGAAACGATGAACATTCGACGGAAGTCGATCGCCTGGGTCCTCAGGTATGTTTTTTTTTTTGTAATTTTCATTAGTGGATATTTTTTTTTTTTTCAATTTCAGTCACGAATATCCAATTTTTGTTAAATTTTTCTTCGCTCGTTGCTGGAAAAGCTTTGTTACTGCTGATCGGATTTGAACGATTAAAAAAAGAATATTTTTTATTTTTGTTTGCCCTTTTCGAAAAAAAAAAAAAATATGCCGTCATCGGATAAAAGCTCACTAGACAGTTTTCGGGGTAAATTGACAAAAAACAATTTTTCCCTCTTCACCGATGCACTCTTCCATCTTAAAAAAATCCCGTGGAGTTGCGTACTGCCCCGCTCTACCAGGAAAAAAAAATAGCGAGTGGAATTCCGGGTGGCCCTTTCGTAGAAAAAAGAAAATCGAAAAATTACTCCGAAAACTGTCTAATGAGCCGATAACGGCCTATTTTTTTTTCGAAAGGGGCATGAAAAATAAAAAATACTCCTCTTTTAATTGTTTCGATCCGATCAGCAGTTACAAAGTTATGATTTTTACAAAATTGAGAATTCGTTGATCTTTATCTCGAGAACCAACAATAGCGGTTGGGGGATGAAATTTTGGTGAAATTTCATGGATATATTGTCCTTCGAAATTCCTATACTGAAGCATTTTTTTCGAGACCAAAAAAAAAAACGGGGTGGCCGAGTTGACACGGAGCGCGACGTATTATGTGTGCGCGTGCGGAAAATGATTTTTTATTATTTTACTTTATCGAAGATCTTGGCAGAATACGTTGAATCGAAGGACGAGCCAAAGCTGGCTCGTGACATAAACGCCGTTGTCATCGCGAGACGTATACTCGACAATGAAAATAACGTCCCCGTGTGTCTCGGGGTACTCGAGAGAATGGTCAAGAGGCATCAATCAAAATCTACATTTTTACTTCTCGATACGTAAGCGTTTGCGATCCATTTTTTTTTTTTTTTCCATTCTGAAATAATTCAAAATAAAAAATGATTCGCAAATAAGAATGCAATGGCAGTGAAAAAAAAAAAAATTGGCCATTTACGCTGTTACCACAGATCAGTCGTATGAAAAAAATTGATATTTAAGAAAAATTCGTAAAAAAAAAAAAAATTATTTTATCGTTTTTAGCGACGCGAGCACGGTGGAATGGTCCGAGCTCGTTCTGCCGCTCGAAATAATTCGTCTGTACGGTAAATTCGTCAGAGTAGCACCGACGAGACTCGGTCCAGGCTTATGGGACGCTGCTATAATTTTTCTCGCATCCTGGCAACTTTCCGTCAACAAATCCAAGCTCAAGCACCAAGACTTTAAGGTAAATACGAAAATAGACTAAAAATACAAAAATTGATCGATTTTTTTGTATTTTTAATTGTTTTTTTTTTTTTTTAGGTGAGAGCTTTAACCGTCGCGGTTAGCGAGCTCTATTATGAGATTCAAAGTTTATTGAGCCAACACGAGCGAGAAACGATCGATGGATTGCCATCGACGCTACTCGACGAATGGAAAAATTTATTTGCCGACGATATACATTTCGGGGTCGTCAGCACATGGATTTTTTACGTGGGTCAGTAATTTCGACTAATTGAAGCTTTTTTTTTCCTCAATTATTAATAATAATGTGCCTATTGTTCTCTTATTGAAAATTTTCAATACACGCGATTGGGGTTCCATTTTTTTTATTTTATTTTTTCGATTTTTTCCAGATTTATACAACAAAGAGAGCCAATTGTTGATGCCAGGAATAGTTCTGGACTACTTGGGCAAAGCTATAAGCGCGATTGACGGGAATGCGTTTTTCAAAAATCACAAAAGTGCACAAACGCCGAATATCACGTCCAACGAGATAATCAAATTGTCATTGAAATTATTGCCGTCTCCTGTGCCGAGCCTGCAATTGTCAGCTTATCATTTGCTGAGTCGCGTAATACCGAAATTGGTCGAGCAGGATAAACAATTGCTCGAGGGTGAAAATTGCGAGTCGAGAGATTTGAATATCAAAAAATTCGAGAACGTACTTTCCAGCACCCAGAAAATCGTCAATACCATGCTCATGGGATTCAAGTTAGTAATATATATATATATATATATATATATATATATATATATATATATATATATATATATATATGGATTAGGGTGTTTCAAGACAAAACAAAAAATTGGATTTTTCATGCTCCTACCCCTCAAAACTTGAGTTTTTATAGAAAAAAAAACATCCTCGCAAAGAGGGAGATCTGTGGCTTAAGTGAAAGCCGCCGCTCATTTGACGTTTCTAATTATAACAGCCAATTCTAATTATAATTATTATAGGATTTCTAATTATAATGTTATAATTATAATAGAATTTCTAATTATAATGTTATAATTATAATAGAATTTCTCATTATAATGTTATAATTATAATAGAATTTCTAATTATAATGTTATAATTATAATAGAATTTCTCATTATAATGTTATAATTATTATAGAATTTCTAATTATAATGTTATAATTATAATAGAATTTCTCATTATAATGTTATAATTGTAATAGAATTTCTAATTATAATGTTATAATTATAATAGAATTTCTAATTATAATGTTATAATTATAATAGAATTTCTCATTATAATGTTATAATTGTAATAGAATTTCTCATTATAATGCTATAATTATAATAGAATTTCTAATTATAATGTTATAATTATAATAGAATTTCTAATTATAATGTTATAATTATAATAAAATTTCTTATTATAATGTTATAATTATAATAGAATTTCTAATTATAATGTTATAATTATAATAGAATTTCTAATTATAATGTTATAATTATAATAGAATTTCTAATCATAATGTTATAATTATAATAGAATTTCTAATCATAATGTTATAATTATAATAGAATTTCTCATTATAATGTTATAATTATAATAGAATTTCTAATTATAATGTTATAATTATAATATAACTTATAATTATAATGTTATAATTATAATAGAATTTCTTATTATAATGTTATAGTTATAATATAATTTCTAATTATAATGTTATAATTATAATAGAATTTCTAATTATAATTATATTATAACAGCCAGATGTTTCTAATTATAACAGCCAACGTCTATGGCGAAATTTTTGGAAGGAAAAATTCGAGTTGAAAATTTTTTATAACATACAGAGCTAGGTCCTACATTTTTTTAAAGGTGCTGGCATTTCAAGTTCGTGAATTACAGAACGATTGAAACCTGCTTTTCATGTGTGGCCACAAAGCATGTTAAATAATGTTTTTTAAACATTTTAAATCTCGATAACGACGCTCCTAATATCATTGAATTTTTGCACACACGTTTGGGGATAAACATTAATAGGTCGTAAAAATTTCAAGTCAATGACGCTATATCGATATAACAGAGGAACGTCCTTGAAAAAAAAATTCCTTTCTATCTGCGTTGCACCTTATCATGGATTGTAAATGGATTTATACATTTTTTCAATATTTATAATTTTTCGTCCGAATTTATCCTATATGAGCGGTTAATTTGTCCGATATGCAGATTGTGCGATACAACGAGCTGCACTATTCAGCCGCATACAGACTCTTATACCTACACGATAGGATATCTTCTCGCTTGGGCAAACGTGTTGGATATGTGTGCTCACGCCCACACCGATGTTCGTTATCAATACGCCGAATTTCTCAAGTAAGCAAAGCATATTGAGATACTCTTTTTTTTTTTTTTTTAAATTAAAATAATGGGCCTGAACTTTTCCTCTGTCTGGTAATTTATCACAAGGAAAACGAATATAACCGCATTGAATTATATTCACAAAATTCATTGTTCGATTTTTCATCTGCAATATATATTTTTTTTTTCGATATGATTAATCTTTTTTTTTTCAAACAAAACAAAAAAATCGCAAAAACCAAACTAAATGTCGAGGAAAGTAAATTGGTGAGAAATTTTACTCGATTAATTTTGCTCAATTTACTTCAATTTTTATAATTTTTTTTTTCTCAAATATTTTTCAAAACAATATTTTTTCAAAACAAAAATCCTCTTTTGTTTCCATTCAATGGAAAAATAATGGGGCCGAGGATGAAAAAAAAAAAAACCAATAATTATGAATTATCAAATTGTCGAGGCGTCTCTGAGCTAAAAGAAAAAATCATTTTTACGAATTTGATTTCTCATTATTTCGTTTCAGGGACGATTATTTTCCCTATTTACTCGACAATATATTCAGGCTGATGCCCATCGAGATTCTCCAGGACGGTAAAACGAAATCGTCGAAATTTACCGAGATCTTTAGCACACTGCCGTCTCTTGAGTTTCGAGGTACTTTTTTTTTTTTTTTCGTTCAATATCCAAGAATAAATTTATTTTACTCCCTCATTCGTGGTTGAAGTAGACGGGGGAGAAAAAAAAAAATTCTTTACATTTATCAGAGAGCTGGACCGAGCTGAGATTGGATCACATAGTCTGCTGGCTTTTCACCAACAGCCTGAGACATTTGCCCGTGCTCGTGAGACAATGGTGGAGAACAGCTGACAATCGAATAAGCGCCGCTGTCCAGAACATAACGATCCTCTATGTTAGCCCCATGCTATGCAGGGAGGAACTTTTAAACAACAGACTCGGCGATATTGAGAATATGCAGGTAAAAAGAAGAAAAAAAAATTATCAAAATTTTATCATTTTCTTTCTTTTTTTTTTTTTTTTTAAAGAAAAGTGTAAACCATAAAACTTTTCAAATTGATTCTCGAATTTTTTTATTGTTCGAACGTTCATTCTTTATTTTTGGTAAAATATTTAGCTCTCGGATTATTGAAGGAAAAAATAAAAAAAAAAGAATGAAAAAAAAAAATTCAGCGTACAAAGACAAGGCCACATGTATAATTTGAGGAGTGGAAAAAAAAAAAGTTTGTCACTCAAATATTTAGATTCAAATTTCTTTGCATTGAATTCTCGAATTTTTTTTCAAATATTTTTACAGATATGTTAAAGTATAAAAATTTATTCAATCAACTTCTCGCAGGTAGAAGGTCTTTTTTTTTTTAATTTATTTTGGGGTTTCTTGAAATTGGGGGGAAAAGAAAATTGCCTCGAGCTATAAAAATGGCTATAAGCACCATTAATTGACGTATAATTTTTTCGAATTTAATGATTTTTTTTCCATTTCTTTTGCAGATAAAAGTGCATCCGAGCGTTCGCGAAGTCGTTGCACTTTATCAGATGGACGATACGAAGCTCGAGCTGAGTATGGTACTTCCGGTTAATCATCCCCTCGGTCCTGTCACGGTAGAGCCCGGTCAACACGCCGGCGGTGCTGCAATTCGGAAAAATTGTCACGTGCAACTTTCCATATTTCAGGTAAAAAAAAAAAAAAAAAAAAAGAAAATCGGGTAAAAACGATTAAGGGTAAACTTGCAAGACCAAAAAAAAAAACGCTTTTTTTGAGATTTTTTTTTTTTTAAGACAGTTTTCATTATTCATTGATCAATATTTACCGGTTCAAAAGATGCACATTTCAGGAAGTTACGGTAATTTTTTCGTGTCAAAAGAGCGATAAGCAACCGATTTACAGCCAATCTCCCAGAGGCCCAAAAAAAAAGAAAATGTTGTTTCGCGTTGCGTAACGTGACTCGTGACTGGATCATCCGAAACAAACTAAATCGTTGGAATTAGTTAAAAACAATATTCTCTCGTACTTGACGGCGAGATTTTATCAAAATTTAATTTTTCGACAAAATGGCGGATGTTCAAAGTAAAAAATGTTTTTTTTTTCACGAAAAAAAATCGTTGATTTTTCGGTCGTATAAAAAAAAAAAAATAATGCAAAAATTCAAAATGTTTCACCGTCAACTCTGCACGTAATGGTTAACTCGAGTTAGGAACGGTAAATATGTTTCAAATTTCACGAAAAATTGGGTACTAGTATTCTCTTCGTCCGCGATAAATTTCAATAAATTCTCATGAAAAAAAAAACGCATTAGCACGAGGCTACCTTAAATACGATTATTACGAAAAAAACATTGTTTCGTTTTGTCAATGTTCGCACGAAAATCAGAAAAAAATGTGTTTAATTTCGTTAATTCGCCGGGAAAAAAAAACAACAACAACAACAATCTTATCGAAAATCCCAAACGAGAGAACCAAATTTATTCAACAATAATTGTATGAGGAATAGTTTTTTTTTTGCTTCGATTTATTATCTCAAAAAAAATGCATCTTTCGAAGTTTTTGATTTTTTTTTTTTTTTTTACATCATTGAAAAATTCGTACAACGCGGTCGGCTGTCGATTTAAATTTCTCGAGACTCGCTCTCTCTGAACTATCGTTGAGGTCAAACTTTTTCAACGAGACAACGGATATACGCGAAAAATATCGATAATAAAAGTTCTGTGATCCATTAGAATGGCTCGATTTGGGACGGATTGGTCATGTGGAAGAAGAATTTGGACAAAAAGTTTGCGGGTGTCGAGGAGTGCTGTATATGCTACAGCATATTTCACATAAATACATATCAGATACCGAAACTCTCGTGTCACACGTGCCGAAAAAAATTTCACGCTTCCTGTCTGGTGAGTTGTTTGAAAATAAATAAATATATGTCGCGCTCCTTGTCAACTCGGACGTCCCGGTTTTTTTTTTTTTTGGTCTCGAAAAAATTATTCAGTATAGGTATTTCGAAGAACAATATATCTATGACATTTCACCAAAGTTTCATCCCCCCCGCTATTGTTGGTTCTCGAGACAATGATTAAGGAATTCTCAATTTCGTAAAAATCATAGCTTTGTAACTGCTGATCGGATTTAAACGATTAATGAAAGAATATTTTTTATTTTTTTTGACCTTATCGAAAAAAAAAATATGCCGTCATCGGAGAAAAGCTCATTAGACAGTTTTCCGGGTAATTTTTCGATTTTTTTTTTTTACGAAAGGACCACCCGGAATTCCACTCACTATTTTTTTTTTTCCTGATAGAGGGGGGCAATACGCAACTCCACAGGATTTTTTTTAAGATGGAAGAGGGGAAATTTTTTTTTATTTTTCAATTTACCCCGAAAACTCTCTGATGAGCTTTTATCCGATGACAGCATAGTTTTTTTTTTTCGAAAAGGCCAAAAAAAAATAAGAAATATTCTTTTTTTTAATCGTTTAAATCCGATCAGCAGTTAGAAAGTTATGATTTTTACAAAATTGATAATTCATTAATCTTTATCTCGAAAACGATAGTGGGGGGATGAAATTTTGGTAAAATGTCATGGATATATTGTTCTTCGAAATGCTTATACTGAATCCTTTTTTCGAGACTAAAAAAAATGGGGCTGCTGAGTTGATGGAGCTCGATATATATATATATAAGGGTGTTAAAAAAAAATCGATTTTTCAACGGGCCACACGTGCAATCGTTAGTTTTGGTAGAAAAAAAATTTATGCCAAAAGATGAGAATTTTAGGTTGAGTGTAAGATCCGCCGAACTTGATTTTTCATTTTTTTTCCCCTTTTCATCGAATTTATGATGAATAATTGCTGGTAAAAAAATTTTTTTGCGCTTAAAGCTGCCAGACGATCAGTCTGGGATTTGAATAAGATGCTCTTAAAATTTAGTCATTCTAATTCATGTTTAAATTGGGTCCCAATCGGATTTTCACTTTATTATTTCAAGATTTTGCAAAACTATCGTTCATAATAAGTGAAAAAAAAAACCGTTTGCGTCACGGGTGTCACTTTAAAAATTGAATAGAATCTTAAATAAATTTCGGTTAAAAAATGAACTTGGTAGCTGAAGTTTCTTTGCTTTGATTTTTTCCGAGTGCCCGTCCCATCATAGAATTTGACTGCCGTTCGGTAGCCAACTTGTCGACTGTTGCAACAATGAAATTAAATTTAAGAAAAAAAATGGTTCATGCCATCGAAGAGGCTGATCGTGAGAGACGGTGCTTGATAAAGATGCGAGTGATTTAATCACTAAAAAATTACTGTTTTTGTTTAATCAGTATAATTTGCCTCATGATTTTCTTGACGCAAGTCCGGAATCGTGAAAAAAAAAACAGAGGCATCTTGCACCAAATTTATGGAAATTTTACAGGATTTGAGAGTAGTTAATGATTCTGCTGGAATGAGCAATTGCTTTAGCCCAGAATTTTAATTTATAATTGACGAAAGACGAAGATCAAAGGCATTTTGCAAGTCGACAAATTTCATCCTGAGCGGTATCCCGCTTGTCAAAAAAAGAAGAAAAAAAAAGAAAATTGGCATCACTAATGCCAATAAGCGCCACTGAATGAAAAAAATTAATTTAATTGTAAAGATAAAATTTGAATAATATCATGTTTTTCGTGTGTTTCGATTGAATAATAATCAGAAAATTCGTTGGACGCCTCTATTAAATATCTATCGAAGAGACAAAATTCCAAGTGCATCCTATTTAAGATACAAACTGATCCTCTGCCAGCTGTGAGAGCAAAAAAAATTTTTTTCACCAGCAATTATTCATCGTAAATTCGATAAAAAGGAAAAAAAAATGAAAATTTAAATGCGGCGGATCTTTCACTCAACCTAAAATTCTCATCTCTTGACATACATTTTTTTTCCACCCAAACTATTTCAGGTGCAGCCCGTTGGGAAATCAATTTTTTTTTTCAACACCCTAATATATATATAAATGCCTCATTCTTTTTTTTCTGCGAATAATTTGATAATTCGATTTGTTTTCGTTTACAGTACAGGTGGTTCACGACCAGCCAAAAGTCGACCTGTCCTATATGCAGAAATATATTTTAATTTATCTTGAATCAAAGAACGAAAAAATTGCAAATCTTGGTTGTTTTTTTTTTTCTTATGTAACAACCCAAAGGAGTAGCTGCACAGTGTACAATGATAATACGTTTGTGTGATTTTTTTTTCGAAAGGAGATCCGAAAACTAATAAATAGAATAAGTAGTCTGTTCCGGACCCTCCCCACTCATTGATTCCTTTGACCGTTTAGCCGGGGATGTAACGGCTGCTTATGGTCACGTACGCAATGGAAAACCTGACTATCGGCATGTACACGCGCCTCTTACTTTCTTTTTTTCTGCTCTTTTTGCCGAGAAAAAATGCATGCAAAGGACATGCAACGCGAGATTCGATAGAAAGAGTGAGTGAGCGGTTTTTTTTTCGTTTTTTCTTCGAGTGTACGATCCGTCGACGCGTGAAGAGCCGCACGTATGGTCAATTAATAATTACCAGGACCGAACACACCGGAAGGGTCCACTTTGACATTGTAATACTCCAAATTGAGGTCCCTGACCCCGAAAGTAACGACGAAATTCTGCTGCATAAATTTTCAATCATTGAAATGACAAATTAAGGATTCGTGGGTCAAATTTAAAAAAAAAAAAATTAAACTCTCATCGCTGAATTTTGTGAATGTATCAGCTAAGGCAGTTGCTTATTTGCCTGAAAAATTTCAGACCTCGTCACCGAACATTCGACAGAGTTATTTGACTCGCAAAATTTCAATATTTAACATTAGCTTGTATGAAGGAAAACGTGCTGGACAATCTCATTGGATAATCAGTTTATTTCCGGCAAACTCGAGCGAGATACAAAAGACGTTTTGTAAAAAAGAAGAATATAAGTGATTAGCAGATTACACAGGAAAATGTGGACTCGTCGATCATTTTGGAAAAATATTTCCGCTATTGAGATCCTTTGTTGGAAAAAAAAAAATATTATGTTGCTATGCAATATCCGACAGATGTCGCTGAAGAGTCAGTCGAAAAACTATAACAATAAAGGGTTAATTAATATTTTGTGATTCGAATATAAAAATTTTGACTATTTTATCGACTTTGTTTTTTTTTTTTGGTAAGTATATAATTGAATTTTTCTTACTATAGGCACTGTGATTAATCGAAATTAGATGTTACGTCGGGTCAGGACGATAAGTACCTGAAACGTTCTGGAGGTTATTTGAGCTGATTGGAATAAAATTTACTTGGCCATTTTTTGCCATCGTACCGCAGTGGTTAAGCTGATTTTCACCCGGATCGGTTGTGTCATCTTGGAGAAAGCACAATTCGCGTTTTCGAGGTGATCGAAGCGTGTGATATACATCTCGCTTTAAGACCATAGTGCATAAAAATTGATGCAACGTTGGCGATAAAAAAAAAATGTGATTTCCTGAAAAGCGCATCAACATCAAGTTGGGTAATTCTTCTTTAGACGCTTAATCGACTTATTTCTCATTTCATGAATTGTAAAGTTTAAGGAAAACAATTGGAACGTGGCAAAAAGTAAGGTTAAAGCATGGCGTGCGAGTCGTAGCGAGATAGTTTGAACGACGCGAGAGGCTTGCCGGGTAATCAGCCCGAAGCGTTCCGCATGTTCGCAAGCAAATTTATTCCTTTTTTACTCAACCTATATCTCAAAAACTACATGGACAATGTTTTTTTAAACTTCAGCAGACATCCTCTTCTCACGAATACGTTCTTTTGTCACATATCTTCTTTTCAATTTCCCTAAAGACGCCTAAATATGTTGAAACGTAATGATTTATCCATACAGCTGATGTTAAAAAGTAACTCAATTTCAACGATGAATATCTCGAAAACTAAACGGTGAAACTACTTCAAATTTTTCAGGCAAAAAGATTCATAAATTCCTCATAGTATGTCCAAAATAAATATCTTAATTGTAAATTTTACCCAATGCCAACAATTGACTTTGCCCAAGGCCCCAAAGTCTCTATCTGCTTCACTGTGACTCGTGAAAAATTATACATACATTGTATATATATATATATAGTTTTTGTACGGAGTTGAGCGTCAGTTGGCATCTGTTCGTCGTACGACTCGTACGCAGCACGGACGAATATCAAGGTCATTGGATACGTCAGGTTAATATTTTTTTCGGACAGTTACGCAAATATACGAAATTACAAGTCCTAACGAATTACAGTGCAAAGTATAAAACTTACACGCGTTGTTGGATCGAATTAAACGAAAAGTTATCGGCGAGTCATTTGGGATTATTCGGTCGATTCATTTTTCTTTTCATTCATGCGTTATAGTATACATGATTTTTGTGACTCTTCTAATTGGCAGATAAGAAAAAAAAAATGTTTGAGCAATCGCTAGTCAGGGCCTGCAGGCTTGGTCGAAATGTTAGATATTTTCGAAGCAACGTCGCACTGAGAGATGGCAAAGAGGTATCAACACCAGGTGCAGGTTCTGCTGCACAAAGTTCCATGCCAAAATCACCCAAGTCGGCCAATCCTGAGAAGGTTTTGGGTGAGCAATTTAAAAAGAAAAATTTTTTTTTATCCGTCTGCAAAATCTACATGACCCAAATATATTAGCTGTATATTATAGAACTAGCTATAGTAGTAGTACAGTGGTTTCTGAATATGCGGTGTGTTGTATCACCGATTATAAAATACTAATAACATTGATCATGACTATTCTGGGATTGCTAAAGCCATTGGGCTGTGTTCGCTAAAGTACATTTATACAAAATTCACAACATGGTTGATTGTATAGACTCTGTTGCCCGCTTCGATTTTAGGGCCCTGTCCAGGCCGCTTAGAGCCATTGATCAGCTTTTTCGCATCCTGATTGGTCCGGGGGAATTGGGAGTATAAATTAAATTTTTTTATTTCAAAATCTGGTAGTTTAGGAAAAAACATTTAGTACGTATTTTTTTTTTTATTTGAATCAAAATTGCCGTTAATATAACAAATTCGAAAAATATAACATTATGACGTCACACATGTTACGTTATATCTATATATATATATATCAAAATCCGTGAAATTAAATTGCTTATAACAGGTGCATCTGTAATTTTTAACGAAAAATAAACAAATACGTCCTCATTATTTTTACTTACTCTACATTATGCGCTCCAATAATTGAAAAAAAAAAATTTCACTCATACTCCTAATTGCACTATAGATCGGTAACTATGTTAGGCTGAGTGACACGGCGAATGCATATCCACAGATTGACTTTTTTTTCTATTCCGATTTCCTCCTTTAAAAGGGTCTGTCGATCTGCGGTATCTGTTTTTGACTGACGTTGCTATGGGTGCTTCCTTACATTACCAATAGTTTTTTTATTATAATCTTTGTTTATTTATTTATTAATTAAGGAAAAATGTTATCTTTTCTTTTCTGACATTGCCTCTGCTGCTTTTTTATTTTCCTGGTAATGAATCGCTGCGCGCTATGCGGCATTATTACTATCTTTATTGGTATATTTATTACTCATTAGCTACTTATGGCTCTTTTCTACTATCTTGTGTATACAGTATCTAATGTATGGTTCCAAGGGATAATTCCCGTATGAATAAATAAATAAATAAATAAATAAATACCGGGAGGAAAGGATTTGTGGGAATGATTGCCAAAATGAGTAAGACTCAAGCAGACAAAAAACAAAGTACGATGAATTAAATTAATGATGATTACAAACGCAAGAATTTGTACCTCGAGACCAGCCAGCTTGAAATGTGAACAAAGACTGTAGATAATTTTTCGATCACCTTTAGATATAGAGTAATTTTGCCATAGTCCTTAAACGCGCCCCGTTTGGTCAACAAACAGGATCGAGATTTTAAATTGAGGCGATCGTCGCTAATAACGAACTTTTAACTTAATTTATGACTATTGCTCAATTGCTGCGCTCGCCGGTTCAATGTCCGCATTGGCAGAGGTCTCGCAATATATATACTTCATATGAATACTGCAAAAAGCGTATCGGGGTATATTATCCAAGATCGTAAAATGTGAACGCTCAATTTTTTTTTTCCTCATTGTTCGTTCGAATAATGTGCTTGCGCGTAGAAAATTAAAAAAAAATTATCGCTTTCTCAAAGGACAGACCTAGTTTTGAACGAATGACAAAAGGTATCAGATTCCATGTGCTTTTTTTCAGGTTCAAATTGTTAAGTTTTTTCGACGTATAGTAGATTTTTGTTTGTTCATTGTTTTTCATTTGTTCATTTGTTTGTTCATTCAAGGTAAAATCCCCAGATTCTCATTAATTTATTTTATCGTCTATCAATATGCATGTTTCAGTTTTCAAGTTTCAAGTTAATAATAACTTTAGGATACTTTAGCATAGGGAGAGATGTTGCGAACAAGCGAAAGCGCTTAGGCAATACAAGCATAAAGCAGAAAAGATATTGGTACCCGGAGTAAATTTAGGATGAAAGAATCTGTGATGTATAATAAATACGGAACTATGTAAAGTGCGTATTTACTCCGCTCAATATATAATAATACGGAACTAATGTAAAGTGCGTATGTACTCCGCTCAATAAATTATAAATCATATATTCAGGATCTATGATGCACAGATGCTCCAATTTTGATCGATGGATGTTGGTCTGGGTAAAGAAGTTTCCGAGCAAGGATCAAGTTCCGGAAAAAATATCGTGAGTCGTATAAGAAAAAAAAAAAAAAAAAATTCATGAATTGATAATGCAAGTATCATTTTAAAAACATTCAATCTCTCGATAAATTAAAGAAAATTCACTTGTACATAATTTTGTTCTTAGAATTGTGAAAAACAATTTACAGTGATTTTTTCAAATATTAGCAAAACTCGATGAATTTGCAAATCGTAATTAATGATTTTATAATTTCCTCGTCGGAGCATTCTTCTCGAAATTGAATAATATTTTCTTTTTTGTTTTATTGACATTTCATCAAGGATATTCAATTTCTAGACAAATTTTTGGTAGTTTCGCGATAGCCAACGATTCCCATATATATAATATACTTGTTGACTTTTTTTCGCCTACTCCTTTACAGGGTGGAACTGTTCCACAAGGCTCAGAGTCAAGCCCGTATACGTTTGGCAAATCTGATGATCGTATTTACGCTGATGGGCTGCGTATGGGCTGTGGTAACCGGAAAAAATGACGCAAAAGCCGGAAAAACGCTGGCTCAGAGAAATGAAGATTGGCACGCCGAGATAAATCATGAATACAAAGCGGCCCAATTGGCAGCTCAGTCGACAAAGACCGCATAAACGAAACGAAGCGATAGTCCATATGCTCATTATTCGATAGGCCATCTCATGAATCTATTTAACATGTAATAAAGTTGGCTATGATTTGATTTAAGAAAAAAAAAAAAAAAAGAAAATCTTGATGAAGCCCAACATCAGTGAAACTCGATGAAACTATACCCTGACATTTGATATAGAATGATATTGTACAAATGATATAAGGATTCTCAACCGTGGTCGAGTCTGGCGAGAGAATATTTTTAAATTCTTTTATATAGTTATTAGCGGGTTTTTTTCCTTCTACAGCTAATATATTTAAGCAATATATTTTTATCGTTGCAACTTTTTTTCATAAAGAAAAAGAAAATAGAAATAAAAATAAAAAACAATGTTCGACAAGCGGAGTTGAAATTTAAACCCTCCGCAGCGGTTTCCAATTTATCCGGCATTCGGCTTTAAGGAGGTTCTTAACATCAATTTGGTGCAGCAAGGGGAACGTGCTGGGCAGGTTGCGTTCGGCATTTGTTTCACCAAGCCCATTACTCACTCTCAATTCTTGGTAGTATAAATGAATTTTTTTTTATTTCAAAATCTGGTAGTTTAGGAAAAAATATTTAGTACGTATTTAAAATTTTTTTATTTCAATCAAAATTGCCGTTAATATTCGCTGTGTGCAGTGCCATACTGTAGCGGCCTGAGAACGACTCGGAGCGCCCATGGTGGCGAGAATGCGCATGTTTTGCTGGAGTCGCGTAGTGCAATCGAGGGCAATATAATAGAGAAGTCGCGGAAAGGAAATTTAAACTGTTGCGTGAAGTCATGTAAGAATGTTTTCCGCTACACAGCTTCGGAAATTAAGTTTTACGCGTTTCCGACAGCAATTTATAAAGTTGAGCAGCGCAAAAATTAGATTCGTTGGGTGCAAAAAACAAAGAAAGTAAAATTCTTGAGGTTAAACGTGCATTTATATTGTCTGGTATGAAAAATTCATGTCAGGATATTATAATACAAATAAATTGATTTTTTTTCCTTTTTAGTAGCTCTCATGATTGGCTACCCGAATATGCGGTGAGCAATCAAGTCCGAGTTACGTCTTTCTTGTTCTCGATACGAGCCTTGTCGGTTCGTATGACAAACCGACAGGGTTCATGCTTAGCCTCAAATTGCGAAGGAAAAGTAGCCGTAAACCTATTTTCATTACATCGTAATACGTCGATTTATTTTTTATTCAACGCAGTTATAGTCAAGCTCACCTCAAAAAACTCTATGCAGCACGAATATAAACGTTCGTTTATTAAAATTAATCCAACAAGGTTTCGTCTGTGTAAATAAATGAGAGCTATTCCAGCAAAATTTGCGTAGTACAGCCGGCCGCGGCGCCACTTGGCTTTCTGCACACAGCGAATAAGTGAAATTTTTTTTATTTCAAAATCTGGTAGTTTAGGAAAAAGATATTTAGTACGTATTTTTTATTTGAATCAAAATTTCCGTTAATATAACAAATTGAAAAATATAATATTATGACGTCACACATGTTACGCTGTATCTATATATATCAAAATCCGTGAAATTAAATTGCCTATAACAGAGGTGCCATCTGTCATTTTTAACGAAAAATAAAAAAATACGTCCTCATTATTTTTACGTACTCTACATTATGCGCCCCAATGATTGAAAAAAAAAAAATTTCATTCATACTCCTAATTCTGTTTACAAGTATATTTCACAATCGGAACATTAGGAGTATGAATGAAATTTTTTTTTTTTTCAATCATTGGGGCGCATAATGACATAGAGTAAGTAAAAAAAATGAGGACGTATTTGTTTATTTTTCGTTAAAAATGACAGATGCATCTGTTATAGGCAATTTAATTTCACGGATTTTGATATATATAGATACAGCTTAACATGTGTGACGTCATAATGTTATATTTTTCGAATTTGTTATATTAACGGCAATTTTGATTCAAATAAAAAAATAAAAAATACGTACTAAATATTTTTTCCTAAACTGCCAGATTTTGAAATTAAAAAAATTCATTTATGCTTCCAATTATATCTATGAAGGTCTAATCTGTCGTTTAAGCGGTTCTTCGGGGAAATATTACCGTTCTTTCACTCCTAAAATAATCTCCGATCATAACTTCGAATACTTCTCCCATAAGAGCCCACGTATGAGCGGCATATTTAATGTTTTTTTTTCTCCTCAACTGTGCGGTCAAAAAATCTGAAATAATTACGGTGTGTTCCTAGTACCAGCGCAAATCTCCCCTCAAATTTTCGAATCATTCTTACCGTTTTTCTCTGGGTTAAGAACCTCCTCAACAGAGAAAGAGCTCATTCCATCAGTTCGGGAGAAAGTCTCGAGGGGGGGGAATAAAATTTTAACGAAACCAGCGCAGAGTTTGCTCGGATGATCTGAATTTCAACTTCGAGTCTCATAGATCAACGTCTTATAAACCGTGTATTATAATATGTACATTACAACTTTGTTCTCAAATTTGAAAAAAAAAAAAAAAAAAAATTATTTTACAATTAAAAATTTTATATAACGCAATCGGGGGACAATTTTTCTTTACCCGCCTGTGAATATATTTGTCGATGGAGTTTTGCGCAACTATGGGGGAACAATTTTTTTCTTCGTTTCTGGTTTTTTTTTTTTTTTTTTTTTTTTTTTTCAATTACAAATATTTTTTTCTCGTTTTTTTAAATCGACAATTACGAAACTATCCCTCAGGAGTCTAAAGACGACGGCTTGTAGAAACCTCGGCATTTCTCATAATATATTTGCGTAGTGCGTTTTTTTATCACCTCCTCGACGCCCAATTCGGACTCCAGCATTCTCAGCGTATTTTGCTCCTTTCGCAAATTCTTCAGTAACATCGGATCGTCCTGACTTACGTTTCTCTCCTCCTTGAGCTTCTTCACACGCTCGCGCGACGTGTTCAGGCATTTTTTAATCGATACCTCGCGCTGCGCGTGACCCGATTGTATCTGCTGAAACAAATCTTTGCAAGTTCCGGCCGGATCCACCTGACTCTTGAACGACTCGGTCGGCAGCGACGTGTTCAATAGATATATTATCTTGTCATCGAGCTGTCTCATTTTTTTCAGCGTATCCTGAAACAACGGAAGCCCCGCAAAAAGCGAGGATGCGATGTAATACGGAGAAAAAAAAAAAATTGAGGTTAGAATAATAAAACGATATCCCAAAGCGGGAAGAGAAAAAAAAATGATAAAGATGGTAAAACGAAAATCTTGAATCACGGATGCGCGTCGATGGAACGAGAATTTTGAAAATTACGACGTGCCGAACGCTTTTATTTTTGTCACAAAACACGCGAATTTTTTCCGAGGTTATTCACCGGTATCGCACGGGAGAGCGATTTTTTTTTTTTACGCATGATCGACGAAAGGGGGGAATCCCCAAAGTCAGTAACGTATGATCGATCGTAAAAACGTTTTTTTTTTGCGAACAGCGTCGTGAGACTTTTTTGTCAGAAATTGTATATACCTGGAATTCTAAAAAATCGCCACACTCCATCCTCGAAGCGGCTGCCATTTTGAACAATGGGTTTTAATTTCTTTTTTTCCCTTGTTAAAGCGTGTCGCGTCCAGAGAGCAGCAGTAGTCTCGAATTCTATAGATGTGTTTCTGCATGCCCACGGAGTTTAATTTTTGGTGGAGATTTTTACCAACTCTCGTTTTTTAAATTCTTTGAAATTTCAGACTATGAGCATGTAACGATTAACCAAAATAAAAATTCAATAATCATTAAAAATGATGCGGGATGAAATTTTTCGAGAAAAAACTTATTTTTATTTTTAATTTAGCGAGCTTATTTTGTCTCGATCATTTGAGATTTTTGAAATTTCTGTAAAAGCTATAGAGTCGAATGAGTGCTAAATTCCAAAGTAATGTTTTTACAAACTTTTTAGATATTGATGAACCGGAAACCGGAAGGTCATTGAGTGAGGCTTGCATTAATAGCCACGTGGGTTCTTTAAAAATGAACGTCAAGGTAATTTATTTTCGAATGAGGAAGAGTTAATTTTTTTAAATTAACGAATAGTTATTTTTTAAATTAACTAAGAGTTCTTTTTTTTAATTAACGAAGAGTTAATTATTTTTTAATTAACGAAGAGTTAATTATTTTTTAATTAACGAAGAGGTTTTTTTTAAATTATCTAAGAGTTAATTTTTTTTTTTAATTAACGAATAGTTAATTTTTTTAATCAACGAAGAGCTATTTTTTTAACTAAGAGTTAACTTTATTTCATTAACTAACAGTTGATTTTTTTTAATTAACGAAGAGTTATTTTTTTTATTTAACTAAGAGTTAATTTTTTAAGTTAACGAATTACGAATTAACAAATAAAGAGGTAATTTTTTAAAATTAACGAAGTTTTTTTAATTAACGAAGAGTTCATTTATTTTTCAATTTTTATATATCATTGATTGTTTGTGGATTATTACCAGCGACGTTTCACACGTTTATATTTTAATTTAACGAACCAAGCGCACAATTTTTAATCTCTACAAAAATCTCTGATAATTATACTTCTCTTTTTGTAATTCCTCATTGATTTCTCGACGAAGAATCCCTCCCGGAACTCTCGGTCGATGTTATACAAATGTTGCATGAACATTGACGGCAAAAGTTGATCTCTTTCAAATTACATCGTCGCAGGATCTTCAACCCATTCTGGCTTTCGTTAATTTCTTCAATCGTTCGATTCTCGATTTTTCTCTCGTACAGCCGATGTCCAATGACAATTCGATGGTATTATTTTTACTCGCGATCTCCATAAACGACGTTACGTCATCACGTTTACGAGGCTCCTGCTCATCAGACTTTCGCGTCCCGTTAAAATGAGAATTCTTCGTAATCGGTAAGACCACGTCCTCCGGTCGAACACCACTTTTGCAGGAATATACTTTTCTCCGTTTCTCCGGTGGTCTGAGCTCCTCGAATACCATCAACGGGGCTTCATTCGGGATCGAGCATTTTCGCGAATCAATGTCACAGCTAGCCTCGTATTGCCAAGCAGTCGCGCAATCGTTTGGCGTTCTTTCCGCTGTTTGATTCACGAATTTCTGCGTGAAAACGGCTCTCGGAAATTTGTACTTTGGCGGTGATTTTGGTCTCGGCACTTTGGATTCGCGTACTCTCGATCTTGAACATTCCGTAAAGATCAAAACATCACCGGCGGTCGATTCGTATCTCGGATCACGTAGACGCGGATCTTTCGATCGCGTAGATTTAATCTCACGATCGATCATCCGGCAGCTACGCGGATCCATTGATTTCTCAGTTTTCCGTAACGAACCAAACAGCGCGTCCCAAAAAGACGCGGACACGGTCGTTGCCGCATCATTCACATGGCAATTTGTCAATTTTCTCTTTGCCGATTCATCGTTCTCGCATCTCTTGATCTGACGACACTTTGATTCACAAGCCGGATTGCACGGTTGCACGAGACTTTCGGGAAGTCTTTTTCCACAAATCCTCTTAACCTCTGACTTGTCATCGCTCTTGCGTCCCCAGGACCAAAAACTTCGCTTATCAAACGATAGAACGCGATCAACGAGAATCCGAGGAATTTTTCGCAATAATTTTGACGATTGCTTGTCCTAATGTGAAATAAAATTGTAACGAATTTCCACACGAGAGCCGCGGAGCGATATGATTTTTTTTTTTTTCTTCAATTTATCGATGTGGTAAGAAAGATGGTTTTAAGCGTATATATGATAGACCTGTGATAAGAGTATACGCGAAATTTGGAGTTCGTTCGAAAGGGAAGCCATGATGAATAAAAAGGGAACGTTCCCCTAACCCAAGAGGGATATGAAATTATAGTGTCACATTGCATTGAAACAAAAGCAGCTTTTGTGAAATTGTGCCTTTTCATTGGAAAAGTATATGGTATAAGTCGTATTCGCAACAGCAGCCAATCAAGCGCGAGGGTTTTATCATAATATGGAAAACATCGAAACTGTGATGTTTTAAGGAGATTCTGCTCGAACCTAAAAAAAAGTTACAGCGACTTGAAATTTTAACAGCGTGTTTGTAAAGGTGTACTTCGTGTAGCTGAAAAATTTCAATGAGATTCACTACCTACTTTCCGAGATAAAAATTCGTATAGATACTCTTGAACTGCATAGGGTCTTATATATATATATATGGCATCAACCGTTATGACGTGAAGAATCGTTCGATATCAGGTGCCTAAAAAAGTACGAAGTGTCTGCTCGTATACGGTAACCGTATACAAATAATGCAAAATTATTCGTACGGATATAAGTCCCGGTATGATTGAACGCCATATCCGGACGAATAATGCACAATTATTCGTACGGATAAGTAGTTGAATGACTAAATCGTGCAGTAAAACGCGAATTATTTGACGATGAGTTGTCCTATTTCTCTTTGGTTGACAATTCATCAGTTCGGAAATTTTAATAGGTACATATACAGTGGTTATATATACGTTGATGGCGGATTTTTCGTCGAATGATTCGCGCTTTACCGCACGATCTGACCAATGGTCCGTGGAAGTAAACAGAAAACTCGAATAATTCGCGCTTACTTATACGTACGGACTTATATCCGTACGAATAATTGTGCATCATTCGTCCGGAATCATTGGAACAAAACATGATTGCAGTTATGATGGAAGAAATTTCTATATGGCTTTATAATACAATGATCGAAATTAGTTTAAAATTACATGAGCAGTACATGAACGATGATTCTATATCATTTGTTTTCTATATCAATCAGTAATTCTATATCAATCAGTGTTTAATATGACCGACAGCAGTTGACGCGCGATAAGTGTACGAATCGGTCGGTCTAGGATGTTATGAATCAGGATTGATCGCGCGGCCAATATTAGGATTAATGATTGCTTTAGCACCAGTGCACTGGTTTGCGCGCCTACATCCGGTTTTTTCGAGTTTTCGATATGGCAATAAAACTGAAACGCGGCGCAAAATATAGCCGCCTGTATTGCTCAGGTTTTCCGCAGTTTCCCTGCGCCCTCGTGCAAATGCGATACGGTATTGGAAAATAGTGGCTGCGGACAGCAGAGTCTGGGGGGTTTCAAGAAACGAAATGGAATATGTAAAATTAAAACAGCCCAGTCAATAGGTAGTTTTGAGGTGAAAAAAATAAGGAACATGGGATATTTTCAGGACTGGTAGGGGGGTGTCTCCTGAGTATAAATCCAGATTGGCGACCTCTTATCGCTATCAGGGTCGCCGCCATCTTGGAAAACGCGTTTCGCTCTATATCTCGCGAACCGTCCACTGTACGACAAAATGTGTAGATACATTTTTTATACATAATTAAATTCCCCATCTTTTTTGCTGATAACTTTTTTACGTAACATCAATATTTTCCAAGTTATAACACTTACAAAACTATTTCTCCGAATATCTCCCTGAGCGTTTATTATTTCGCGAAAGAACTTATTATCAAACTTGTAGAGCATCAAATTCTCTACATTTTTTAATTCAACCTTTTTTTCCTATCATTAATACCTTCAAAGATATACCGCGTTTATTGCGCGAGGCGCTGCAAAATCTTCACAAAACGCGCTCTATAAGCAATTGATATCATTTAACGTTAATATAAAAAATAGTGAGAAAGTATAATCATTCATTACAGCATTTACCTGAATGAAGACCGCCGTATTATTGTCATTTGTATTATTGTATTATTGTATTTTGTATTATTGTCTTTGCACACTCTATTTTCTCCAGGGTCACATTATTATAAGCATGTTACTTAAGCGTTACAAAGTCATGTTACATTACTGTAATGTTACTACGTTACACCCCATTAACGTTACATAAATATGACCAAAGGTACACTGACATTGTTATAAGTATGTTATGTAAACGTAACAGAGTAATGTTACATTACCGTAATGTTACTAAGTTACACCCCATTAACGTTACATAAATATCACCAAAGGTACACTCACATTGTTACAAGCATGTTATGTAAACGTTACAGAGTCATGTTACATTACTGGAATGTTTCTACGTTATACCCCATTAACGTTACATAAATATCACCAAAGATACACTCACATTGTTACAAGCATGTTATGTAAACGTTACAGAGTCATGTTACATCACTGTAACGTTACTACGTTACACCCCATTAACGTTACATAAATATCACCAAAGGTACACTCACATTGTTACAAACATGTTACGTAACGGCTACAAAACTCTATTACATTACTGTAACGTCAAAACGTTACATACCAGTTATGTAACCAGCATATAACATATGGTACATAACATGTTACTTCCACGTTATATAACAGCTATGTATCACAAGAATAACATTGTGACATTACCTGTAACTTCCATGTTATATTGCCGCAATATAACGTGTACAATGGGTACCTGCGTCGACCGTTATTGTGCGCGTTTTGTGGAGATTTCGCGGCGCCTCGCGCAATAAAGGCGGTATATCTTTGAAGGTATTAATGATAGGAAAAAAAGGTTAAATAAAAAAATGTAGAGAATTTGATTCTCTACAAGTTTGATAATAAGTTCTTTCGCGAAATAATAAACGCTCAGGGAGATATTCGGAGAAATAGTTTTGTAAGTGTTATAACTTGGAAAATATTGATGTTACGTAAAAAAGTTATGGGCAAAAAAGATGGGGAATTTAATTATGTATAAAAAATGTATCCACACATTTTGTCGTACAGTGGACGGTTCGCGAGATATAGAGCGAAACGCGTTTTCCAAGATGGCGGCAACCCTGATAGCGATAAGAGGTCGCCAATCTAGATTTATACTCAGGAGATACCCCCCTACCAGTCCTGAAAATATCCCATGTTCCTTATTTTTTTCACCAAACAGCACTTTCAAACTACCTATTGACTGGGCTGAAAGGGTTAAGGCGGGATGGGATACGTAAAAGGGGAAGGACGCCGTGCGATTGGAAAACTAATAATAAAAAAATACATGTATCGTTTGTATTTTGAAAAATTAAAAACAAAGAAAATCTAGGACATAATACGAGGATAGCAATATGGTATACGTTGTGTAGATTGATTCGGTTCGTCTACACCCTCATTTCACTTTAGCTATACATATACATTCCTCTCGCGGATTCACTTCATCCCTCATCATCCCCTTAGCATCGTCATCTCGCTCTTTCCCTCATCCGTTTTGTCGCTATATATACACACACACACATCTCTGTCTCCCTCGGAATCCAACGCGAGAGACGCGACGAGGAAGGCTGTTTGCTCAAGACACGACAATTCATTACGTAATTGAATTGAACGAGGCCTTAGCCCCCCACCCTCCCCTGCCCCGAACCGCTCGCGCTCTCTCTCTCTCTTTCTCTGGAGCTTTCATACACCCGTCCCTTCTTTTCCATCCCTTGCTCGCTTGCATCCCCACCTCTCGTTCACCTTCCATCTCGTTCCAGACCGCGCTATTTTCCGTGAACGTTTACCCTACCGGCGATACACTGTGTACAAGGCAGCGGAGATGGTATGTACGTTTCCCGAAGGTTTCTCTCGATACACATACATTGAGAGCTTCCGTATCGTCCCTTCCACGATGAAACGCATTCGCGAAAGAAGTGAGAGAGGGGGAGGGGGGGGGGGGGCGACCGAATTAAACGATTAGTTAAACTGATTTCGAGTTAGGGGGAATGAATAAGTAATCGGATTTCTCGTTAAGGTAATCGCATTGGGTCCTGATTGGCTCCGTCTGCCCGTGTTACAGAGAACCGCGCTTTCCTCGTCACTCTCCCTATTTACATTATATATGCACTCCACCATACCACTTCTCTTCCCTGAGCTTTCTTCGTTTGTGCCATACGTATCTGCAGGTCTGTCTGTTCATACCCCACTATATATATGAATATATCAACTGCTGCTGTAGCAAACGAAGAAGCGCAACCCACTCCGCTTTACGTATAAATTGGCCGGGTTAAGCCCTCTGGTTAGCCAGAGGTGTCGATATATTACTTACAGACGTTAGTTAACATCGTTTCCGTAGGCGAAGGATGCATCTAGCAGAGAATTCATCCCCAGCTATACTCTCCCTCTACCTATACAGAGCTATAGAATTCTCATTCACTCGCTCTCTTTTAACCCTGTAAGCAAATCCTACGAAACACCTCAATCCCCGTTTACATGAGTCAGTGCGGAGTCATGTGTAAATCGAGAAGAGCCTCCATTTTCCTCCTACACACCTTTGCGTGTGTGCCTGCCAACGAAGCAGGCGCGATGAAGATCTCCGCGAAGCTCCGCGGGCACAACAGAAAGGTCGCATATATATATATGCAAGATCGAGTAGGGCCTGTAAGGGAATTAACGATGTGCGAGAAATGTTTGCTCGAGCAATTGCATTCCCGAACGCAAACGCATTTAAATATTCCAGAGTTTGAGCGTCGCAAACACACAAGCTATACTAAAGCTTATGACGGGGTAGTTTGGCTACATGTGTGTGTGGTCCAATAGGTTTTTTTTTGCTGCTTTACGATGAAACATATATTGCCAATGGCGAGACGCTCGAATTCTCAGGTATAATGATCGTTTTATGAGGATTCAATGTTGGAGGTTTATCGGTGATACAGCGGAAAGGTCTTTGAAACACAGATAGATTGGAGGTGTCACAGTTTGGGCGTCATGATTGGTTCAGTTTTCGTAATTATATTCCGTAGGACAGATATAAGTCTAAAGAAAGTTCAGACCGAGCAACACTAAGTGGATGGTTGGCAAGAGTACGGTGACCAAGACAGCTTCATCGAATGTGAATCTCCACGATCCACGATTTACGTATACAAGACGAGGAACTATAAGGTGTAAAGTAAAATTAACTACACCAGCCATTTTATATTGATCAGTATAAGAAACCAACCTCCATTTTAGGTTAAGGTTCTTCGACAGTTCTTAAAAGATTGTTATCATGGATGTTTTCTCATTCTCCTTAAAATTTCCAAGAACAAGGGGTCAGCAGATTCAGTTAAATACATGTTGGCAAAACCCAAGCTATATAGATTGGATAGCTAGAACTTTCGCAAAAGCGATGATACGACTAATTCAATATCCGCAATCTATATATAGACCAGTAACATTTCAGTTTCAGTAGGTAAGCGGTGGACGGATACCACCATCGGGTTTGACGACGGTGGTGACGGTTATCGCGTTGTATATATATCTATGGCAAGAAATTCAGGATTGGCGGAGTGCGGTAAGAGGACCAGCCCGGCAAATGGGGTGAGATGCTAATGAGAGAGCCCAGAATGCGCGCATACACAAACACGTACACCCACGCACACACACACACACACACACACATATGTATCAACCCAGAGGGGGAAATTGCGGTTCCCGGTGATGCTGGGTAAGTGTGTACCAAAGAGGGATGGCAATGAGAAAAAAAAAAAGAACAGGGGAATTTGTTTAAGGGTATGAGAATCGGGGCGTTCACCGTTAACGCCTACGTAGCTTCGGATTGGCCGGCGTTGAAATGGCGGCACTCTGGGAGTACGCGCGTGGCATCAGCCTCGGAGCATCATCTTTGTCGTAGTGTAACATTGCAAAGCGCACACTTGTGCGCGATTGTACAAGGCAATCGTTTTTGACGATCACGAAGACGAGCGAGAGAAGCTGCCGCCGTCGCGCGGCCACCGCACCAGCACGGAAACATCCCGTGTTGGTCCACGGTAGCTGGTCACCGTCGGGGAAGTTTAATTTTATCGTTAATATGGAACAGCTAGCTCAATTCGTTTCGAAAAGTTTCGATCACGCGAACGCGAGTCATTCTCAGAATCGCGAAGCCGTTGTGGCCGCTGTTGACGGAACTAATCATCAACAACGTCATCGTAATAATCATCATCATTATCAGCAATCGGTTGTTGAAAAGCGGCCGAGTGATCGGGGAATTGTGATTACCGATAGTAGCGGTTCTAGTGGCAATTGTACGATTTCTGTTAATCATAGCAACAACGCAACGACAACGACAACGGCGGCGATTACACTGAGCGTGGCTCATCTTCTTGGATCTTCCATCAGTGTCGACAGTGTCAGCGATTCTCGTACGACACGATATAATTATATATTTATGCACAAATTACCTCTTCGCAGGCTTTAGATATTGCCAAATGATGGAATATAAGGCATAAAGCAGTGATTGAACAGTACAGAAACAACCAATCTTTGTGTGATCGATTATAACGTTTAGGCAAACTGCATTGTAGTAGTTGAGCGGTTTTTTGATTGATTCAGGTGCAAACGCCAGCTTGCCTCAGAGTTCTTGATTTACTCAATAGTTTGTTGGCTTTGATTCGGGCATCGGATTGCCATCAGATGCCATGACCAATCAAAATTTTACGACCCATTTTTTTTATTTACCAAAAATCGTCCAACTGGCAATAATCATTCCGCTGTTTAGGGTCTGTTGCATTGTTTAGGTCTTATTCGATAGCAGTATTTATTTTCCCCATTCTTTGCTAATATGCGATTGGTCAAATTTCCAACATTCTTATCTCGTAATTTATTCTCGGCATATCATTCTATGTGATAAAACGTCCTGTGCCCATACCAATCGCTGGTATATTCCGGAATATGAATTTTGGGCAATTAGACCATCCGAATTGAAAATGACAATCCCCAAAACGATAGGGATCTGTTTTCAAGAAGATTCCATTCATGCACTGATTTCCAATTTCCCGCTACACATCCACGACACGTAATAATTCCCAGTCGGTTTGCGGAAAGCGTGCTGAATTAAAGAGAAACAAAAACATGGCTTGGGTTCCCTTTGTCAGATGGAAATTTGTCGAGAGGAAATCACGATGGTTCTTGCGACACGGAAACTTCGCTGGAAGATGATAATCCACCATCGTCACCGGAAGCACGCTTGCAGCCCGAAGACTTGTCAACCACGACGAAGATCAAGACGGCGAGTCGTGAAATTACGAACGGGAGAAAAAGTCCGGAAAATCAAAGAGAAACAACGCCGACATTGGGAATAGCAAAATCAACATTGGGTACTAGGTTTCCATTGAAGACACCTGAGTTAAAACTTTCGGTGAGAAAACTATTGGGTTGCCCATCGCCACAGCCGATTGCCAGTGCAATCAGGGAAAATCTTGGCACGTCGAGTCCCGAAATTAAGGCAAAGGCGACGGATACGAAGACTCAACAGTCGACGATTGATGAAGGAAAATCAAAATGTACAGAGAATCAAATGGAGATGACTCTGTCGAGGCATGCGGTAGCGAGTCAAGAGGAAAGTAGCGGCAAAGGTGAGCAAGCCATAAAATAAGAACTTGCATCAGTTACAACACAAATTCATTCGAGCTTCTTAATCTTCTATAGCTCTTTCTACTCGTTTCCAAATTTTTCCTAACTCTTGTTAACTTTTGGGACACGTTTAGTGATTGCCCCTCGGACTTTTGATCCATTGATATTTCCGGAAAAAAAATTGAAAAATCCAAACCCAAATCATCGAAACTGTATGGTTATCGAAAGATCCGCTAATTTTGGGTTTCCGCGGCCGCGCGTTGTCCGTCGGGACAAATCCATACGTGAACTAACGTTTGAAAAATGTTTCGACGTATATCCGAAGCAAAACCATCTCTTTCTGTCCTACGGGGGTGGGTATACAGTGTGCTACGGAAAGCTCGCGGATCTTTCGTGTGCTCCGCCGTAGTATCGCGCATCCCTCTATATAACCGTTGGGGGAATATATAGGGAGGGTTTCGATGAAACCGTCGGGGAAACTCTTTTATAATTCACGATGATCGTCCAATGAAACTCACAAGTGATTGGGACATATAGATTCTCCCTACTGTATACATTCTCTTTCGTTAACTCTGTTTTCTCACCGCATCTGACCACCGCAACAAGAGTCCCGAGACGCCTGTGACCCAATACATATTACAACTTAATGATTCTTTCGGAATCGTCCCATCATGAGGTTCTTTTATGGGTTTCCGATTTTCGTTTCATTTCCTCCCTCGGGAAGGACAACCATTTAATTTATTAATTGCATTTTCTTCAACTCCCTGAATATACCCCATGTATACGTGATGCAATTAATGGTCGAAGATATTTTTTGATTTCACGATACAGTATGAAATAGCTGTCCGCTTCAAAATGAATTGACAGGGGACTCGTATCCCCCACTACCTGGATTGGTATTTTTTTTTAAATGTTTAAGTGCTCATGTATGGAGAATTTAAATATTTTACGAAATCTGCGATCAAGTTATCGGGGGTTAACCCATGGACAAGGGTTATTATATATTGAGGGAGCCACTTTCTAAAAGATTTCCTATATTCTTGATTAGAGAGATTATTGAGGAAATATTTCAAGTGTACGGTGCATACTGTGTTGCTACGTTGTGCTTTTAATTCACTCATGTGTACCTCATGGTAGATATCGTAGATTTTTCAAAACAATCTGCGATGAATTACCCTAATTATTCATTCCGAGTCCTCGAATAAAAAGAATCTTTGACTTAAAATTCAAAAAGCTGCCAACCCGGCACAGGATGCCCCATGTATTAAAATTGTACGCGACGAAATGAAGTGCATCAATCGTGTAACTCGTTTTTAACGCGCGAACGCGCTCGGTCTCATCGCGAAAACTTTTTCGCGCGTCTCTGTAAATTCATATAGATTTATGGTTTAATATGCGCTAGGTTTTAGCATGTATGTATGCATATATACATATACGTTTGAGTGGATTTGTTGGGCAGGCATCCCCGTGGAGCGAAGAGTTTGTGTATACCGGCGGTATGACGCCACCCATCCTCCCCTAAACGTTAAACGTCATCTCTCCGGGGTCCATAACTTTTCCCGATTAAGCGCAAATCAAAAAGCAATCTGGCCTGAGCCACCACCAGCAAGAGCGAGCATATATCGAGTATAGTGCGCATAGGGTGGTCGGGGCATCCCTCGGCAGCGATCTTTGCTCGTATCATAGTGGTGGGCAGAAGTAAAATAATAAAAAAATATATAGATTTTTGTGATAGGAGAGAAGTATATGCGAAGATTTACGAGAGAACCAAAAAGAGTGAGGCAGAGCAACTCGAACATGGCTACGAAGTGCTGCAGTACATTAGCCCCAGATACATTATCCCCTACACTGGTCAAAGAAGCATGAGAGAAAGCGGATAGTCAGTTGGAAAAAGTAGCACTTTTCCCTTTGGCCTGTTCCTCTCTCGGGCCGTACAAAACTCATGTATTTATGGCTCGCGAATCTTGTACACACTTCGTCCAGTATAATAAACGCGTTGGTTCGAACTTGGTACGAGAGAATATTTGGTCTCTCATACGGTGAAAGTTAACCCCCTTGCCTAGAACGAAATCTCCGGGAAGAACTGTTAAAAGTCAGTCAGTTCTATCCTTCGAGAGTTTGGTACATATTACATGATATACCGTACAGTGACCAATGGTCACGAATCATGAGCTATATATACCGCGAAGGGAATCCCCCGAGTCCCGGGGTCAAGGAGTCTCGTGCTCGCAATGTTTATGTGCGCTGGGGCAAATTTTTGAAATATCGTACACTCCGTAATAATCTACGACTTGGCTTGTGAAGATATAAGAGATTTCTCTCACTTCTTATTTCTCGTATAGCAATAGGGCGCTGCGTTATCAGTTTATTCAATTTGTCTTGGGCCATTAAATCTTCTCGAGAGGGAAACTGAATGACCGCGTTAAGGGATCTTTGTAATATGAATTGTATTGTTGCTTGAAAAGTCGGAGATTTCGGGGATTGTAATGCTTCTCACTCAATGAGCATTAACAGTGAATGACATGCCTAAGAAACTTGTCGATGCTGACCATCGTAAACTCGCGGCATCGTTGGATGATTTAATAATAAATAACCCGATTGACCAAAAGTATCGGCAATTTTCCCCCATGCAGATAAATCTTGCATGTGAGTGTGATTCAACGGCTAAAACGATTGATCATTCCGGGAAAGAGATAATAATTACAATGTGAGAAAGGGATCAAGTATAGGCCTCAGTCTCCCCTGGGACTTTGATATTTTTCAAGAAACTCGTAAATCACTTGTTCGGCCAATAATTCACGGATTAATCCACCCTATTTAGTACACCCGAAAGGAAATTAATTATGTTAGTCACATTAACGGTATATCTCGTGGGAGATTAGTGAGACCCGAAATGCACGTGCCGGTGTATAACATGAATGAGAACTTGCTCCATCAAATTACACGAGTGTGAAGCGATTCAGGGTGATTGAGAAAGCTCTTCAGCCTCACTGTACATATACCTATTTCATGATAACATTGTAGTATTAGACACACTGACTCTCTCGTTCTCGTTGCTTGATTATTCATGAGACCCGACGATGAGGCAGCATATGTATAGGGGTGCGAGTCCCGTGTCACGGCGGTGCTATATACCGCCGTTAGCGAATAAATATAAGACATTTTTTTCAGCATGATACCATACAAGGAAAAGTGTTCTAGCACAAACTGTTTGGAAACTATTTGAGGGGTTACGAGAGATGGGGGGGGGGGGGGGGCAAAAAGGAGAAAGAGAATCGTATAAGTGGGAGCGAATCGGAGATACATAAAGAGAGAGAGAGAGGTTGGTGCTCTTAGTAATCGAATTAGCGACCCCTCGTGTCCGAGTGTGATTGCTCCACGGGTCTTGGATCTAACGCAGGGGGATTTGAAACAAACGCGCACGCATTTACTACAGCAGTTCTTATTTCCGAGAGTGAAAGCGAGCTCGAGATCTATCCTAAACGCCAAATGGATATAATATATAATTTGTAGCGATATACATAGGTGTTAAATTGATATACGAACTAGAGGGATAATTCGAGATTGTTGAAGTAATATGCTCGATATTGGAGTGTATATAAAATCATATATAGTTATCTGTACCCATGTTTTGGAAGCTGCGGAGAGTTTCGCACCCCCCAGGACCATGCATCGGCTGTATCGTTTTGCAATATTACGATTGCGCTGCGAAGGGGTCGTGGGGTATTTTAAACCACCGGAACGCATACGGTTGTGGGCGCGGTCGGTTCATGCAACCCTCATATACCTCCGGACCCGCTATTTCGATTGGATTACGCGTTACCGGGGAGAATCTCGCTAATTGATTAAAACCGAGTATCCATTATGCAGCTCCCCGATGTACAGTGATATTTAAACTTTGGGGAAAGGGAAAAAAATGCTGTATTGAAATTGGCGTATTACCGGATCATTTGTGGAAACTGCGGAGAGCCAAATAGCATTGGCATAATCATTTATTTTTTTTTTCCTCAACTCGTTATGACTTGTTTTCTTGGACTGATACTGATCCTGCTTGTGATGAAGTAGCGTTTAAATCACAAAACCAATATATATACCGAGGGGCATATTGGCTGCAAATTGGCCTTATTATTCGACCCAGGGTGTTGAGAAAAAGAGATTCAGACTCCAAGAGCAGATTCTCAGATTACGATGAACCAGCTATACGATGATCAAGACCGTTACACCACATTCTTACGGTGTTGGTGATTAAGATGCAGGGACAAGAAAGTTAGAGAAGATTCGTAGAGATATGAAAATTCCCGAGAGGTTGGCTGAGAACGCTCGTATAAAAGGAACGAGTGCTAGGAGGTTGGCGGGGGTCTGGCTTCTCGCCACTTTGCTAAATTATATAAATCAGCGTCCCCTCGTCAAGGGAGCATGGCGAGTCTCGCTATTATACGAGCTTGGCGTTGAGGTGCTTAATCGTAGAACCCTTCGCGAGTCTCACCTCGCACAGATTTAGCTGTTGGAGGGCTCTTCTGCTGATCCCTCAGAGACGCCATTGCCCTCGCCAGCCAAAGTACACACGCTTTACCTATATATAAATATCCGCATATATTGTGCTACGTAACTTTACTACACGCAGGACTATATTTAGCCTAAAAGACTCGTACCTCGTTGCTCCAACCCTCTTTTATACTCACTTTGCATCAAGTACCCATTAATTAACTCGCTATCTTACACCGTTAATTGTCGTCAATTTGACTGCAGATACCAACCGTGGTCACTTATATACTTCTCAACTCGGAAAGTCAATCAAAAGACGATATGGAGACCCAAACACGCCACTCCTTTACTTATCAAACAGCCTTAGCTCCTTTGTGAGCTTTTTTTTTAGTGAGAAGCAACGAAAAATTCAATGATAAAGGAAATTAAAAAACTGTTATTTGTTTCAACCGCTCTATACACATCGTGTATGTTGTACGTATACGAGAATTACTCGAGAAGGAAAGACGTGGGGGCGAAGGGAAAGATGGTGTGGGGAAATACGCTAATGTCAGCTAATTAAAAAAGGTCCCGATGTCCTCAATGAAATATATATATAAGAGCTAGTAGAAAACTTAGACCCCAAGATGCACGTAGTCAAGCGCACTAGCGAGCGATTTACGACATCGAGAAGTCTTTGCTGGCTCGAGCTTGAGAGAAATGACCCGTGAAAAGATTCACGGAATGACGAAACTTTGAAGTTTGAATTTATCATCGTAGCGATAATGAAACGCGGAAAAGAGACGAGAGGCGAGGGAACTTTTGGAAAAATTTCCATTTTCATTGCTCGTTGACGATTAACGGAGGGTGTGGTATTTCATTTCATCTTCGCTGAAGGATAAGAACCGCTGTTGTTGTAATATACGAGAAAATTATCGCAGGTTCCAATTGTCGTGGATCAAGCGCGAATAACAACGGCAATGGAAATGGCAAACAGAGAAGATCACGAACAAATTTCACCCTGGAACAACTTGCCGAGCTTGAGAGACTATTCGACGAGACTCACTATCCCGATGCGTTCATGAGGGAAGAATTGAGTCAGAGATTGGGACTTAGCGAGGCAAGGGTGCAGGTCTGGTTTCAGAATCGTCGGGCAAAGTGTCGTAAACACGAAAGTCAACTTCACAAAGGTATTATAGATTCGTATACTGGACTTATTAAACTAAGTCCACAAGGTTTATTTATGTAATAATATCAAAATTGTGTTTAGTTACTGGCGTCTTATTGATAGCATTATACCAGGTATCCTACAAAGACATTTTCAATCAAGTTAGAAGAAGAATCAATTAATATCAACTGACGTAGGCTAAAACACGTATTGCCTAGTTCGCAATCCCACCTAAAGGAATATATAAATCATAATACGGAGTTGCGTCTATCCGTAAAAACAGTGATTTTACTGAGAGTTGCAAGAGATCTAGAAAATACGGAGACATCGATATAGTGGCGCTGTCGAATGACAAAAATGGCCTTCGGCTATCATGAATCTGTGACGGAATGTCACCATTCAGAATATCTCACGATAAAAAATTCCAAAGAAAATACTATTGGAGGGTCCAAGAGTACCCGAAAAATGATGACTACTGAACAATTCCTTACCTCAAAGATCCTTTTTTGTGAGTTTAATGATTCGATAACTCTGTATTCACACAAGTACTAATATAATGCTTTGAACGACCCAAGGTAAACGTCCCAATAGCCGGACACCCCAAGTTAAACTATACCTACATTAGATACAGTTTAACATGAGGCGTCCGGCTACTGGTACACGTTCGACTATTGGGACATTTATCTTACCCACCAACCATCGTTAACACGTAATTTTTTAATAATCGTTTACAATGAAAGAGATTGCGCGCGTTCCAGAGACGCTTGTCGGTATACACTTCTATTTCATCCGTCCCTTTTTAGGGGACTCATCTGCCACAATACCAATACCAACACTTTATACCAAGATGACTTCTTCAACCAGTGCTGGCATAGTGAATCGTTTTAGACATCCAAAAGTTGCCACTCATAGAGTTACACTTACATTGTTTTCGACGAAAAAAAAGTCATTCCTTAGTCGTGAGATATTTTGTCGTGAGATATTCCGGATTGGATATTCTGCCTATACCGACTATCAGTCGCATATCTCTAAAAAGATACAGCAGAATAATACTTAAATGAAAACATGTTTCATCACATTCATCGTCAAGCCATCTCGGCAAGTTACATCCTACTTCCCTTAAATTCTTGATATTTCGTGATTTTTTTGTCATTTTGACATTTATTGTTCCAGCAACGAGGTATAGTTTCGCGAGCCATATAATAGTATAGCTGCGTCAGAACGTTATTCCTTTAGCTATACTATATGGTTAAATTAGCCATAGGCACGTAAAAATCAGCTACTATAGCTGTTTTAACAATACAGTGTAGTCTCGCGAGCTACGTTTAGTATGACTGTCTCATCAAAACGATAAATTTCTAGCTATTTATAATGTCTAAACTAACTAGACGATTGAGTGTCGTTCATAAAAGCGCAGTAGACTTACATGGACAAAACTGCTCTGCCTTAACCAGCTGTATTATTGTTAAATTAGAAATACTTCACAATAGTCATATTTGTATGAACTTTACAGCAATCGGAGTATATCTATATATAACTGGCCAACAGTAACAGTATTATTTTAAATCCCAAACCATTTCTTTCAGTGATCGTACTTACCCGATTGCCCAATTTATTCCTCTTTTCTGGCTCCTCTTGGATATCGCGAGGTGTTACAGGTGGATTGGTCCTTGCGCCTCGAAGTCCACCGACGTCACTGGAGCCTTGCAGAGTCGCACCATATCTACCGGCTCTGAGACTACATCCGCCCATGCAATCCGGCACGAGTATAAGCAGCCCCAGTGGTACTTCCGGTTCGTCGGTAGGTTCGGCATTCGATCCTGCTGTTCTTCATTATGCGGCTGCCGGTGGACTTTTCTGTCTTCCACCGACGAATCATCCGCATCCGCTGAGCCTTGCGGCTTCACTCGCGGCCGCTGCGGCACGTTCGAAAAATTCCAGCATCGCCGATCTCAGGCTCAAAGCTAGACGACACCAGGAGGCACTGGGACTCGAAAGGCCGGTGTAATTATTACGAGTGTACAATGACTCCGAAGTGATCGGTTGTGTTTTGTTTTTCGTTTTCAATGCTCGTGGCCCTATCCCCCCAGTGACTGGATAAAGTGTTTTTTTTTTTTTTTCGAGAAGTACAAAAAAAAAAGAAACGAGAGAGTACTATAATGGGATGGTGGAATGAACAATGTGGCAATTCCATCATGATGCGTTAGCATCCGAATTCGGGGAGGTAAAAGTGCAGCGATCAACATTATTATTATTGCGTAATAGTGAACGACATAAGAGACTGTGATGACAAAGATTTGGAAGAGACAAGTGAAATATTGGACTGAGTGTTCTTGATTGACCCTCCACATTTGAGGACGAAATTCTACGAAGAAATTTAGTATATAGAAATATATATGTATATATAGAACATAGTATATTATTATTAAAATTAAAAAAAAAAAAACATGATGTACTCGCGGTAAAATGTTTCGAGTGTCGCATTGATTTCTCCAACTCGCTTTGCATGATTGCTGAATTAATTTCGGTTGGACATTATTTGAATAGCCAGGTCTGTTGATTAATCGAAAATGAGATTCGAAAGTCTGTTTTGATGATTTGATTAAAAAAACGTTTGGGCGCTATGATTATTAATATTAATATTATTCTCATTCCCTTACCTCTTTCAATTTTCCACATTCCATTTGGGTTTCTTAAGACCCCCCAGAGTGATGTCCGCGGCCACTCTTTCCTAATGCACTACTGAATCGTATTTGCACGAGGGCACATGGGGAAACTGCGGAAAACCTAGCCGATACGGGTAGCTATATTTTATTTTGTGTGTTTCAACGTACGTTTTCCAACTTGCGGGTTTTTACGTATTAACCCTTCCCATTTGATCCCTCCTATCACTCCCTGCCCGAACTTCGCTAAGCTAACCCAACTTCCGTAGGATCCGCAGCTGCTTTTTAGCTACACTTTGTATCGCATTCGCTGTGGAAATGGGGAAACTGCGGAAAACCCATGCCGATACAGACGGCCTCATTTTTACTGAGTTTCCGATATGTTACCATCCGAATCTCAGTAAAACTGCCTCCCCTGGTTTAACATCGGAGCCGCGTACCGCGACCTTGCGTCTATTGCTGTTGGTAGATTAAGCTATCAAAAGTCAAACAGGACGAATTTCTCATTTGCTCAAGTGTGCTGGTTGATGAGGTCCTAGAGTTTCGAAGGTAAATTTCATCCCACACTGTGCCTTATCTTTATCGCAATTGATCCTGCTGGTTGTTACAAAATGGCCTTTTGATCACAAAATCAATAAACAATCATGACACATCGGCGGAATATCGAACTTATCTTAACACAGGGCCAAGTGGGTGGCGCCTTACTGTGCTGGTGCTAAAATGAAAAACAAAAACAAAACGGAGATGCTCCGGCGATGTACAAAAACAGTTGCTCGTCTTGCTGGAGAAGCGCACCCGGGGACACAGAAATGGAGAGCCGGTGGTCGATTCCGGGCCGAGGATATATGGTGGGAGGTCGAGGGAGACAGGGGAGAAAAGCGACGCGGGTATACGGCGTCGGGGCGCTAATGCAATAACGCAACGCCACGCGGATAAATCAAGCAGCGAACCGACGAACCGGCCTCTGCACCAAACATCCAGAAACACACGGTTTGGTACAGCAGCACACCGGCTTGTGTAATCGTGTTACGGGACTTCAACGTCCCCAGGGCGCCGTTATATCGCTTTATTGGTCGAGTATACACGTGCTATCTCGTCTACACACTGTAAATATGTATATACGTACATATGTATATCGCTGCAAGTGCTACAGATCGATGCTTCATAGTCAAAAGGGCGTTTTACAGTTGGCAGAGGGTGACATTTTGCGATATTTTGACATTGGGCTATCGTTGTGAGTATATGCATGTGTATTTGTTCATATATATTGACACTCTACGCAGCAGAGACTGCTGACTCGTAATGTTCGGATATCCTGTGTGTATATGTGTGTGTGTGTGTATACCAATCTCTGATTGACACGAAAGCTCGATGTGTATTTAAACCTCAATGTATTTTGGTTGTACCGTATTTATACGGAAAATCTGAGGTTCTCGTGCTTACGATGTACACATGCGTGTGTGTTTCTTTCCATTGTACTAAAACGCACAGATCTGGAGTACCGAATCTCGGATAGCTGCAAATCAAACGCTCCCAAAACCTCTAGGTCCTTGATTATACAAGGGATCAAGCTAGGCCTGCCGATATACGCTGAATCTAAAGACACAGGGGATTACAATGAGTAGGAAAATTAGGGTAAATCGAGTACTTACAAATGATTCTTTACTAAAAAGACTGATGGATTTATTCGTAAATCCGAAACTGGGACTACTCAACGGATCATCTTGGAGAGCATCAAGGAGCGTTAATGAGACTGCAATGTATAACTTATGAACTACTTTTAGATCTTTCGCTATCTCTGATCTCATTAGCCTCAGTACATTAATAGGATTGAATCCGTGACTTCCCTCATTAAGCGTCATATAAAAATGACAATGTGCAAACGTAAGAGACTTTGAACGACTTATTTGGGGGATCATAACAAACAGTTATACAAACATGCATGCCGATCTCAGTATAAACCAAGAAGATATAACGTAATCAGAATAGCTCCTCTGGCTGAAATCTTTATAACAATAAGGGATTGGAAAGAAAGAATGAAAGCTAAATATATTCTTGTGGATACAAATATAAACATGTATTCCTTCAATCTGACAAATTCTTTCGACAGAAACTCTGAGATTTACGTGTTCGAAGGAGTAAAGAACTCGCGAGCCTTTCTTTGCTTCGTTTACCCTTCGAACTCTATATTTCTTTCTCTCTCTCTCTCTCTCTCTCTCTCTCTCTGCTGGAAACAAAGAACAAGAAGAAACAAAAGTGTTCTCGTACAGTTTCGATTCTCATTCTGAGGTACCCCTGAATAAAATAAACCACCCCTGTCTGGAATAATTTCCCAGAAAGAGACGGAGAATGGGAATGTAAAATACGAAGAAGAATAAGACGGTATAAGAAAGAAGAGAGTGAGAGAGATCCACCGCTTATTTTAATCCGAGTTTTAAGAAGTTTTTTCTATCGTCGGTAAATTGGCCGTCGTTTGTCGGTTCTCTTCTTGGTCCCGGGGGTTCCCGGCAGCGGGTCTTTATCGTAGAATGGGAAGATGAGGGAGAAAAAAAAGGTAGGAGGAAGTCGAGTAAACGACCCCCCCTCCCGCCGGTTATTCCGTCGACCGTGGCATGTTATTCGCGCGGTGCATCGAAATGAGTTCGTCGCTGAGGGTGGCTCGTACATAAAATAAATATATAGATATGTTTTTAGTACTATATAGTATGTATTCACTGTAGCGCCGTCGACGGTTCTTCTGGGTCATAACGGCGATATGATGTCCCGCGAAAACCACCCACGACTATTAATTATCGGGTTGTCTCGAGACGCCACCGATAGAGGTCGCTCAGCCCCGGAATACCCATGGAATTCATAATTATGACTAAACAGCGATCCTGACTGTAGGGGAGAAATAGGTTTTTGCTGGGCCTCTCGTAACTTTTGGCTCTGTACCAGACTGAACAAGGGAGAATATTCATCGTCAAAATCAATTTAAGATGTAATTCGATGGGAGGGGGGGTAAATATTTATGGCAATATGAGGAAAATTTTGAATCCATGCGGAGCGCTAGTGTCGCATGTGTGATCATTGAAAGTACAGAAACAACATCTCAATGCCAATGAACATCATTCTAGACGCGGCATCTGGTGTTGGAATCGGAAAATAGATGAAAAGACGCTCAAAGCCTCGCGCTCGAGTAATTAGCAGACCAAATGGGTAAAAATAGTAATCAAATTTAATAGACGAACCTCCCACACAGCACAAGTCTCTGAATTACATTTTGTAGATATCATTGGTGAGAGGTCTTTAAGAATTTTGTAGACATTTTTTTCCCAAATCTCATAAATACGTCTTTGAAAGTACTACCAAATTACTTTGAATTTATTTGAATTTTTTTGATCTTTTCTTTTTTAAAGACCTGAAAGTTTTTAGTTAAAACCGATTATAAATGAACATTTAAAGATAGTTACAGCGTTGGTCGGGTTAGGAAAGAAATCCATATTACATAAATATAATGAGATACCTATATAAATAAAAAAAAGTACGTATTTTTTTAATAGGATTAGTTCCAGTGCTGGTGTTGGATGACTTCAATGATATCGCTTCCCGCGACCGATCCAACAGCACGTTTTAATAACTTTTCATAACTTTTAGAGCTCAAACAGGTCACAAAAACAACATAAACATAGAACCTGAATTTGCGAACCAGCTCGAGATGCGATGCATTCGAATTCCTTCAGGGAACACTCAGACATAATACTGAAATGTGTGTCAGGAACACATTTGAGATATTTATCAGTTTCAGAAGACCTATATTAGGGACAGCGTTGCGTCGTCAGCTTGCTGCTTAGGCTGTAGTTAGCGTAAAATGAAAATTGATAAATCGAAACCTTTTGACATGATCTGCCGCAAATTCCCGGACCTCCTATTTTCTTAAATTAAAAGGGTCCGTAAAGTACGAAAGGAATGATACGTTTTCTAGGGATGGTTCACTTCGACGCCTCCATTCTGACTATGTATCACAAAAATGTTTCGCGTTCGACCAGCGAAATATCCGTTCCGAAATTTAGGATTCCCCGGTCGTGTGATTCAGAAGTATCTCATATTGCGGTTGATACACATACGTGGCTGATTCTTCGGGGCACTCTTGCTCTGTACACTCCTTGTTGTTCATTAAATAATGATACAGCATAGCGATTGCTGCGGATGGTAAATCTACTTATACATCGCGAGAGGCTGTGGAGTAATACGGTAACTCGTATAGGCAGCGAGGAGCAGAGGAGATCAACGCGGATTCTAACGTGTAGGAGTGCACGAAGATGGGGAAAATAGGGCTTTGCGCATCTATACACATATACACCCCGGTTTGACTTCCACCCAACCAGATATATCATCGCCTGGCAGTTATGTGTGTCATGAATTTTAGATTATTCTCGGATTAGATTAAGGGAGGCGCAGTAAGAAAAGCGTTGCGCAGCGGGTAGCTGGTTTTCTCTCTCTCTGCCTCTCTTTCTATTATTCCTCGTCGAGAGATACAACGCCTCTGCTCATTTTGGATTTGAAAAAAATGCTATTTTCAGGGGCACTGAGTTTAACAAAGATGGCAGGCAGCATGCAGTAGCTTTTTTTTTGAAGAGTTTAAAGTTTTTATGTTCGATTTCAGCGACACTTAGAGCCATCTTTTTTAGAAAAATGATCTTCATGGCAAGCAGCTTTAATCATTTTTCGAATTAACCAGATTCGTCTCAATCGGTTATAGCTTGAGAATAAGACGATTCCACAGTGGAGAGCCGTGAACGAATCGTAAGATAAATAACTTATAAATTCATCCTAAGCAGCCTTCGATACTTGAAGCGATGAAATAACCGCAAACCACTAGGTGATCTTTTAGGAACCTCAATTTTAGCCAAGATTTGATACCAATTATTAAGGATTTGATCTCAAATATAAATAATTTTATCTCAAATATAAACGATTCGATCTCAAATATAAAAGATTTGATTCAAAATATAAAAGATTCGATATCAAACGTAAATATATGAGTTTCGATCTAAGCGTTGAAAGCTCATTTATATGTACACACGAGAGCACCGTCTCACTGACGAGAGCGTCGTTGGACTTTAGCCATCTACCGGAACTTCTACGAACTATATTGAATTCGCACTTCGGTCGGAGAAATATCGTAGTGAATTAATTTCAAGAGACCGTCACATTATGGCTTTATTTCAATGGGACTCTGTTGATTCGTGATTACTTTTATTATGCTTGCAAAACATCAAAACTAACCGTTTCTAACTACTAAATAGCAATTTACTGCTATACAACCATACAAAGCAATGATCGAAACGATCGGTTGAGGGAGCTGTATGTGCAAAAATATCTTCACGAAATTCCTATGAAATTTTTTCCAATAAAAAAATCTAAACGAATATTCAACTCCTAGGGAGTTGCCATAAATACTGGCCGGTTTCTATGAAAATTTATCGTTATAACATTTTTTTAAAAGTTCACTGTAGATTAGATCGAAAAAAAATTATATCCAATGTACCTTATTGCTTGTGCGAAGTGATAAAAACTTTTTTTTTCAAACAATTATACTATTTATTCAATTACTATTTTCAATTACTATTTCTCGGATAGAGATTGAGAGAGAGAGAGAGAGAGAGAGAGAGAGAAACGAGAAAAAAATAAAGAAAGTCGATGGGAAACGAGATGGAGGAACGAGGAGCTAAACGATGTTTTCACTCTGGAGAACGGAGGGGAGAACCGATGCTGAATCAATTCGCGTAATAGTGGCGAATAGAGTTTAGGGACTACGCGGGGTTATATCCACCGACACAATCCTCTATATGTCTATCACTTCGTGTGCATCAGGGATGACCGTTTCTCCGTTACGGGCCATTACCGCACCTGTCCCTCGAGTTTCCACAGCATATAAGTATATATATATATACTACACTCGATGTTTTTAACAGCAGAGAGAGTATCAGAAGAGCTCTGGTAACGACGAGAAGCAATCACTTTAGTCCACAGGTCGTTCGGTTTACTCGCGAGACGAATAATGCTGTAAACGTTCACATTCCACTCATCGGAAAACATTGAAGAAAAAAAAAAAACATATCACAGGCACACTCCCTACTCCTTACGATATCCTATCCGTTTAACATTGATTATCTCTGTTATATCTGAAAGATAACCCTGGATGAAAAAACCGGACATAACCTTATTATCCCAGTACCGAGGGGTGTTGTGACGTCACTCCGCCCGCAGATCGCGTAATTTTCTTAATTTTTACACTTTAAGGGAGGTTTCTACTTTGTTGTGCCAAAAAAAAGATTTTATTTTTATTTTTCTGTACCGGAAAGAGCCAAATGCTTGAGATTGAAGAAAAGAAAGGTGTACTCTGTGGTCCTGGCGGAAATTAGGTGTAACTATGAAACTTTTCATTATTTTATTCGCGCACAAACTTTGGTTCAACTTTAAATGCGTTTTTCTCAAAACCACGTTTTCCAAGTTGGCGGAAATGCTCCTCCACGCGTCCCAGATGAGCAATCGTTATGAAATTTGGCAGGCACGTGTACAACAAAACGTCTTCATTAGGCGAACTAGAATTATCGAAAAATATTCAAACGTTTTTATTGTATGAACCAAAAATTGCAAAAATTTTTGGCAAAAAACTAAACTTTCCCCTCGATCGCTCGCTATTTTTTTAAATTTTCAATATTACTTCTTCATTCTGGTTCAACTTGTGCCACAATATTGTACAAAGTAAAAATATTTTTGATTTTTTTTTTTACTTCCGATCACCTGTCCGGGACTTGGGACTTGCGCAAAAAAGCGAAAAATATCATCGCTGGCGCACCGACACACGTGGCTCCCTCCAATTCCCAATACGTTTCAATAAAGACCGCTCAGTAAACATATACCGAATATCCAACATTCTATATTTAATATTTTTCGTATGAACAATTGATGAAAAATCGAACATTTTTTGGTCCAACAAAGTAGAAACCACCCTTAAGATATAATTTACTTGGTTAAACAAATTAATGCCAATGTTTATGCACTTCAGAAAGTATTGAAAAAAAATGAACTATAAAAATGAACTATGAAAAAAAAAAGATTAAAAAAAAAGGAGAAAATGGTTGACATGAAATTTCTCTATTAATAATATTATATAAATCCGTCTATAGATGCAATAAAGATAACACACGATGAATTTGTGGATTGTTTTTTTGTCATTTTATTATTTGCATAATTTTTTTCTTTTCTTTTTGCATTTATCCAATACATCGTCATACATACTTGATTCTTCACACGATTCGCGTCCCGGTTTAGAAAAAAAAAAGGCTGGAAATCGTTATTTTCATTTTTTTTTTTTGCTTCTTCTCTCGATCAACTTTTGCCTAGCACACTGAATTTATACGATAAATATTAATCATACGGTGGTGGATTGCAAATAGACGTCACGTTTGCTGCAATTTTTTTTTTATTTTTTTATTTTCATCCACGAAGATCTGCCCAGGGAGCCCTCCTAAATTTAAAATGATTTGTTGTTGTTGTTGTTGTTTGTAATAAGCCACATGTACCTCACGACGAAAACGAATCACAGTCGAGCATATCGATTATATCGAATCGATCGAAATTCAGAGTTCGATCAATCGATATATTTAAATACTTTTATTTTTATTTTATTTTATTTTTTTCGTTTACCGTTCCGCTGCTCGTATACGCTCAATTCGAACAATATTTACAGTACCGCAAGAAAAGTTGTCGCTCTTGGAGTTTTTTTTTCCTTCTTTTTTTTTTTTACATTTATTCGTTTTTCCATCATAATTTTTCATTGGAGTAGAAAAATTTAACGTGAACCTGAGAGCAATAATGCCGCACTATAGGCGCTGGAAAAAAAAAAAAAAAAAAAAAAAAAAAGCGTTACATCTGACTTAGGAACTATGAAAAAATATAATACAGCTCGATGTAATTAATTGTCAACAAAAACGCGCGCAAGTTTCCGTTTTTTTTTTCTTTTTTTTTTTTTAAAGAAATATTCCTTAGTCTACATAGTTTATTGCGTAATGACGGGGCAAATGTGTTCAAGATGTCTCCAGCACGAAGTATTTATTTACAAATCTTTCGCGCCAAAACGGAGTTGAGTTTTTCTTTGTTTTAATTTTGAATGAAAAAAAAAAAAAAAAAAATTCTGTCGCCATGTGCCTTTTCACTCGATTTCTTCATTTTCATGCTCAAGTGTTTTCTTTTTTGTTTTGTTTTTCCGACTCGACGCGCAAAGTACCACGTGGCTTAAAATTCAATGGTTTTCTTTTTTTTTTTTTTTAAATTATTACAAGCCCTTTCGAGCCCTTAGGAAATATAAAAAAATAGTAATATCACAAAAGTAGCGCAGGCAGGGCAAGGAAAAGAGACCGGGCTTGGGGCGAGTTTTGGGCAATACGTATTTTAACGATTGACGAGCATGGATATCAAGTTTAGGAGCGACTACGAATTTTTTTTTTTGTTTTTTTTTTCACCTGTGGGACAAAACTTTTTTTTTTCATTGCTGTTTTTTTTTTTTTTTTTTTTTTGCAATTATCGAACGTTTTGATTTGTCAACAGGAGTTTCCTGAACGTCAATTGTGCTTATTGCCAATGTATTATTCGTTAAATTGAATATTAAAATATATGTATATATATATTTTTTTTTCTTTCGCCAGATCCGAAGAAATTGGAAAACAAAATAAAAAAGGGATCCGATGCGAAGTTCGCTTTTTCTCTCACCCCTTCGATCCCGACAGCGAATTATTCTTTGCCGAAGCAAAACTCTCACTCGCGGCCACCCAAGTTTTTCCAGATTTTTTTTTTTTTCTTTTCTTAAATTTATTCATCAGCTTCAAATTATTCATCCACTACAGTTTTTCAATGCTCGTCAAGTTTTAATTATTCATTCTCTTCTCTTTCTTTCTCTCTCTTTTTTCGAGTTTCTGTATAATTTTTCGAAACTTGGAGGAAAAAAAAAAAAAAAAAAAAAAACAAAAATTAGATAAAATAAAATGAAAATTATAACGCAATGTGTGTTTACGTGCTCGTATCCTAAAAAGTCCTAAGAAATCTCTTCGAACAAGGCTCGATCTTTCGTTTCGTCAGCCTTTCGCGGATTTTTTTTTTTTATTTTCAACATGAATATTCACAAATTCATACCGAGGCGCTCGTCGTTTTCTTTTTGGAATTGAAAAAAAAAAAGCAAAAAAAAAAAAAAAAGATCGATGCTAGCATTATAGCATCACGTACAATATTTATATTCGCTTGTGATTCGTGCGACCCCCGCCCCGCCGTCGATCGGGTCGAATCTCGCTCAAATTCGACTCTCGTTACGATTCCAAATCATTATTATTATTATTATTTTTTTTTTGTTTTCTTTTTTTTCGCCCGGATTATCCTTTAAATCTTTTACAAACGATTGCTCAACTCGTGGATCGTTGTTGGGCGAGTAAAACTTACAAATTCTCATAGATTTCACGTCATAGATTCGAACCCCTGATGAAGTGATCATTCCCCCCCCCCCTCCATATTTTCTCGTCCGCAAATGAAAAAAAAAGTCGTTTTTTTCTTCTTTTTTTTTTGTTAAATCTACTAAAGGTCCTATTAAAAAGAAAAGGAAAGAAAAAAAAAAAAAAAAAAAAAACGGAATATCTAATAATACAAGTTCGACGGAAAAATAATAATGCATAGCAGAGATGAAGAAATTGCATAATTAGTTTAAAAAAAAAAAAAAATTAAAAAAAAAACCAAGAAAGTAAAATACATAACATGGATTTCATAATAGAAAACAGCAACGACGTCGCGCGCGAGTACCCTAATATCACAATAATTGGAGTAAGAATTTCTGAGAATAAACGGAATGGCACTGTACGGACTTGTCGAATCTCGATCATCGAAAATTAATTCCCTCCTTAAAAAAAAAAAAAAAAAAAAAAAAAAAAAAGTCCAAGTTATTGAATAATACATTATAAACGATAGACCGTTAAATATAAATCGCAATGGACAAAAGGAGGTAGATGTTCCAATTGTTTAATTTTTTTCCCCATTATCAAATGTTACGAAAAAAAAAATCGAACTTTTCTGTTTATTTATTTATTTATTTTTATTTTTCCTTCGTTTATCGTCCAATTCAATTTCGGCAGAGTGATCAGGGGGCTCTATAACGTGAGATCTATGCTTAACTAGCGACCTAACGAAAGCTTTTTTTTTTTTTTTTTTTTTTATGCTCTGGAAAATGTAGCTACGAAGTATCGCGTGGCGCGCGCGCTCTTTGTCAATGCACAACGATGTGAAATCCTTAAACTCGTTTCATTTTCTGATTTTTTGGATTTTTTTTTTCTTTTTTTTTTCAAACGCGAGCTTGCAACACGACACTAAAGAGTGTTATAGCGCTAATAAAAAAAACATATATATACATACATATATATATATATATATATATATATATATATATTACAACGTTTAATTCTTGAGGTATCGTACAATTTTTGTTTTTCTTTCGTTAAGAACGACAAAGTTCGCGCTGTACGATACCTCGACTGAAAAAAAAAAAAAAAAAAAAAAAAAAAAAAAATTTGTTGGTGATTTTCTACCGACGAATTATTATCCCCCCCCCCCCCCCATCCCTCCCATCCCACCCCACCCTTAATACCTGATCTTCTTCTCGGCCATTTTTTGTTTTGTTTTTATTTTCAAGTCGTTTCACGTTTAAGTTTTTTTTAAGTTTGTTCTTTCTCATCTTTTTTTTTTTTAAATAAATTCCCCCCCCTCCCCCCTCCCCCCAACGGTCTCTGGCGACGACCCGCGCTTCAGAGGTCTGTCGCTAGAGACTCGCTTTACTTTGGTTCCCCGTGGGCTGGACATTCGACAATCGATAGGACGATGACCATGACACGATAACGACGACGAAGCGAAGACAACGACGACGATGTTTTTTGATGAGAAGAGGCCGTGGTTTCACCCACCCACCCTGTCCACCCATTATATTTCCCCGCCCATCCCCGTTCGGCCTGCCCGCTGAATCGGCCGTCTGGAATTAATTATAAGACGTATTCGTGAAAGGGGAAAAAAAAAGGTAAATGTTTACTTTGACGGTTTTTTCGAATTTTGCAAATTTTTGGGGGTTTTTTTTTTTTTTTTTCAACACGTTTGTTTTGGTCCCAATAATGATAATTAGGTGGGGGGAGCCTGAAAAAATTAAGGGCTTATGCATGAATATTCGAAATTTGTTTGTAATTATTTGCAAATTTTGATTTAAATACGGAAAATTTGTCAAAGTAAATAATTAAGGAGGTACGACTAGTATGAAGAATCCAACTGACGGACTTGAAATTTTTATATGTTTTTGCCGAATACTTTATGCGCCTATTGCCAAAATTTGAGCTATATTGACCGTTTAGTTTATTCGTAATAAAATTGCAAAGTCGAGCAGTTTGAGTTACTAAAGCACGTCGTCTTATGGAGACGGTTAACCGGAAGTGCTGTGATCACGGTTTTTCTGCTCACGTATCCAACTACACCCGTTGAAAAACTGAAACTTGATAGATTAGATATAATAGATATTGTAAAAAATTGAAAAATTACTCTTCACCGTGTAGTTCTGGCACTACATCATAAAAAAGTTTCAATTTCCGGTTGTAAATGGTCAGAACGATCAAATAGCACCCACAGACTTAGCAACGTCGCGAGTAACAGCTGATGGGTTTCGGCAAACATAACCTAGCTTTGTTTTGATGTTAGCAACGAGGATAGAGTCATCTTCGTTGGTCACGTATACCAACTTATAGCATCGCCAATGCGACGTTGCCAAGTGTTTACTTCAAATTCCATCATGTTATTTATGGAGTTTTATTATTTATCACGTATCAATTATATGTATAATTATGATTCTACCGATCGTATTAATTCCACTGAGGTAATTCAAGTCTATTTTAATAGGTTTTCGGCTGATTTAAAAAAATGTTTTTTAGTCCGTTTTTGTGGTAGACATGTCATTATTATTATGATGGAGACTACTATCGAGTCGTTGACAATCTAATTTTTCAGTTTTTATTAGTTCTTGCGCAATAAATTAATCATTTACCACAAAATTTTTCACATTATAATCGATAATATGAATAATCAACGCAAATAAACATAAATCAGAACAACTGTGGGTAAAATAAATTTAGACTTTTTTTTGACTCCAAAGAACTAGTCGTACCTCCTTAAAAACAAATGTAGAATATTCATGCCCCTTAATTTTTTCAGGCTCCCCCCCACCTGATTATCATTATTGGGACCAAAACGTATTAACGCCAAAAAAAAAACTCAAGAATTTGCAAAATTCGGAAAAGCCGTTAAAGTAAATAATTACAAAAAAAAAAAAAAAAACAGCTATGAATGAGCAAAAAGTTTGATGTTCTAAAAAAAAGCTACAAATAATAAGTAAATGAGAATAATTCGAAAAAAGAAAACGTTTAAACGAAGAATCGTGTTCTTCTGCAATTTTTTTTTTTCTAAGAAAAGATTTTGGAATGGAAAAACGAAATTGAGAAAAAAAAAAACGAATTGAGTGTTTAAGGGATATTGCTCTGTTATATCGATGAATAGTCATTGATTTGAAATTTTTACAGCCTATTAATGTTTATCCCCTAAAACGTTTGTGCAAAGATTCAATGATATTAGGAGCGTCGTTATCGAGCTATAAAATGTTTTAAAAAAACATTATTTAACATGCGTTTTTATGGCCACAGATGAAAAAAAAGGTTGCAATCGTTCTGTAATTCGCAAACTTGAAATGCCAGGACTTTTAAAAAAATTGTATGACCTAGTTCTGTATATGATAAAACTGTGCGCGAAAGCTCATCTTGATTAGGAGCATTTTCGTTGAGTAATTAAATGTAACATATTTAAAAAAAGCTGCAAAAAAAAGAGGCATACGCTGTCGATTTCAGACTCGACGGACAAATTGTCGAACGAAACTTGTCGAATTAGGCATCTTTTTCAGAATAAAATCCTGGAGTTTTTTTAAAGCGTCTTTTCCATAGTAAATGGCATAAATTATAACTCAAATTATTAGCATTATTATCCCTCTCTGCATTTTGACAAGGGAAAAATAGAAACAACGAAAATTTGGCACTTTTTGTGCTTAAACTCGAAATTCTGCTCAAACTATACGCGATAGAGTAAAATTGCTCATAATTCATTTTCTAGCTAACTAAATTCTCTAAAAAAAAGTCTTCGACGGCATCGATCTAAAGTTAATCATTCAGGCGTGGGAAGCGTCCGAAGTTGTAAAAATAATTTTAAAGAAAATCATTTCAAGTAGGTGGCTTTGTTTGAATTTAGTTATAAATAGTTTTTTTTAAGCGGTAAATGGCTTTGGCGTTGTGTCCAGTTGGGGTATGAATTTTTATGAATTTTTAATTCAAAGCTAACGCGGTGATATGTAATTTAACAACCAATGAGTCCGCTATTCTGCGATTTCAAAAAAATCCCACTTCTTCGTCACGCCACTTTGGACACCTCCCACTCATCCGCTATTGACTTTTCATAAAAACTGTCAATGACATTTTTACACAAAATTTGATTCTCTACAAAATTGTTTTCGTGCAATTTTCTCTATCTTGAATAGTTCGGACAGCGTTTCGAGTTGAAGCTCGAAAAACCTGAATTTTGAATTTTTATTCCAACATAAGCATAAACATAAAAATTTTTAAATAAAAAAATAACCTTCTCATATACTGGAGAAGTCGTTGATTTGATAATCGCAGAAATTATGACTATCGGTATAAAAAAATGTCAACCTCGTAATTTTTTTTCCGTGCGTAATGAAATTTCATTAATTATCATAATCAATCGAGAGTAATGTAATCGATACGATGTACGTTAATTGCAAAACTCTCAAATAGTCTTGAGGTGAGCCGAGGTGAAATGATTCAACGAACTGATCTATCGGATTACGAAAAATCGAAATTACTCGAAAAAAAAAAAAAAATTTAATGTTAATGGACATCACCGCAGTTATTAAAAATTCTGACAATTACTTTTACGCGCGACATTCAAATTTTATACCACTATCGAAAAAAATAAAATAAAAGTAAAAAAATAAAAACGATACTCACAATAAGTAGGCGGGGCTGTTCAGACGCCGTACACTGTTTGCAGCCTCTCGCCGAGTTGCGGCGGAAACTGATCGGAAAATCTCTTCCAATTTTCCGCTCCCACTTGATTCTTGAAACCGTGAAGTATCTAAAAAAAAAAAAAAAAAAAAAAACGTTTAACAGTTACAACGCGTGAATTTAAAAATTGCTTGGCAAATAGCTTGTTATTGGAAAAAAAAGTCTCAATCTCCTCGCGGAGAATTGACTTTGTTAATAAAAAAATAAAAATAAAAAATTGAGGGAACGATATATTAAAATTTATAATTCGCCGGGCCATTTTTTCAACTTTAATTGATTGCACGCAAATATCAAATTAGTTTTTCTTGAAACGATATTTTTGGCGCTGTAAGGTTTTGAGAGCACCGATAGTACAATTCATTTTGTTTGGAATCAAAATCCTCATTATGCGATGGAGGGAATTTTTTCATTTTTTTTTACCAAGTTTTTTTTGCAAAATAGTGCCCCAAATTTGGAAAATTTCGTATTAATGACTGCAACTTTTCACATAATTATTTTTTTTTTCAGATCCCCACGTTCAAACGACGTGAAAGTGCTGCGCCCGAACAGGGTGAGACTTCGAAAGGTTGAATTGGACCAACCGTGTGCCTAACACCTTACGACACTGGTTTTGGAAATTACATGTCAGCATTTCTCTATATGTATATATAGTATATATATTATATGTATATATATATGTATATATATATATGTATGTGTATATATATGTAATTATATGTATATATATGTATATATAGTATATATAGTATATATGTATATATGTTCACTTTAGATCTTCTTTTTTGGTCATAATTCATTGTTTGTAAAACATAAAAGAAACAATGAATATTATAGGGGTGCAAATATTGATTTTTCACTTATTTTTTTAGAAAAATCGTTTTCGGAGATCCTAAAACTAGTGCTTCAGTGCTCACTCTTTTGGAGGCTTCTTTTTAGACCAGGAGCAAGCATTTTTTGCGTCTGCCCGTAAAAAATCGAAAATTTTTTAAATGTGAAACACCCTTATATATATACACACACACATATACATATATATATATATATATATATATATATATATATATAAATTACGGATATTGGAATATTCGTGGATCGTTCGTTATTCAAAGTGCTATTATACCTTCTGGAACATGTCTTTCAAGTCCTCGCGCGGTGTTACCCACGAGGCAACGGCGTCACAGAAAAATACGAAATCCGGCACGACACCGCCTGGATTGACGGTTATCATCTGGCACATGCCACGGAAAGCCGAATCTTTCTCCTCGTTGTCGCGTATGTTCCGCAATGATACGCACCTATCGATAAATATTTAACGATGTAAATAAGAAAAAAAAAAATATTTGCATGAAAGAAGAGAAAAATAAATTGAAAAAAAAATAAAAATAAAAATAAAAATCAATGAGAGCGAAACGCTTGAAACTGACCACCGAAGCGTTAATCGTGAAGCGGTTGCGATTCGAATAATTTTGCCACATACGAAAAGTTATTTTGCGAGTATTTCGAGCGGAGCGACAAGATGAGAAAGAAAATTGGGGAAAAATTATTATTTTTTTTTTTCGAAACTTCTTCACGATACAGCGGCAGTACGGTCAGATTCGTATGTATGGTCGAGTAGTCGCGATGGAAATGGAAAAAGTAGCCTTTTGAGTCTTGACATTCAATCGCACGGTTAAGTCACGAATAATGTTGTATTATTATTATTATTATTATTTCTCATAAAACAGCATTCGATGACGATGAAATATGAATATATCGGCATTTATGGGGGGCGGGTCACAGTTTCTCCCCCTAATTTTTTCTTTCTTTCTTTCATTTCGTATATAAAAAATACGTCGTTATTTAAATATCGTGTCAACTCATCCGCATTGTTTTTCTTTTTTTTTTTTTTTTTCCCCGATATAACAAAACGAATACACCTCTGTGACATCTGTCGAATAAAAATAAAACTTCGTTCTCCATGGCTAATGCCTCATCTCTCGGGCACAATAGCTATGTAGCAAAGTAACTACGACAAGTAAAAAATAATAATAATAAAAGAAAGAAGAAAAAAAATGAGAATAAAATAAATTAAAAATAACGGGGGCGGAAAAAAAAGAAGAAATTAACGTTTGAGCGAATGAATTCGTTCCACGTGATCTAGCAATTTGGATCGTCGAAGGTTTTCGTATTTGTCATTTTTGGTTCGCCTCGTCGACAGAGATGAGGACAGTGAAAAATTATCCAATTTTGGATTCCAATCATCCAATTGCTTTTCTTTTGACCAAATAATTATTCGAAATTATAGTTTACTAATTAAAAAAAAAAAAGAAAAAAGAAAAAAAAACAGATCAATACTTCGACGATAAGGCTAGAAATGAAAATTTCGCCAATCTTCGATTTTACAATTATTTTGTGCAAAAGCTATTTTGAATGATTTTTCATTCCAACAACGTTAATCCCTGCTCGATCAGAGAAACTTATAGTAAAAAAAAAAAAAAAAAAAAAAAAAAAAGAAAAGGAATTTGAAAGATTAGGGGACAATACCGAAGAAGCATGCGCATGAGAATATTAAAACGAGGGATATGAGGTAATAAAAAAAAAAATTAAAAAATTTCGATGAAAGTGTCGATAAATGAAAATTGAATGTTCAGGTTCGCGCCTCAACTTCGAGTGTCTCTCTCTCTCTGTTCTTCAAATCGATCATATAGAGATAACGAGAAAAAAATGTTTGCATAAGTAAAGAAAATTAATATAAAAATGACAAAAATAGACGTTTTAACGAATCGAAAATTAATATCAAGTCATTGACGAGCGAGCGAGTCGATTCGGTCTCTCATTTTTTGTAACTTTTTTTTCTTTTTCTTCAACAATTGAAATTTTTCAAAGACAGATCCAAATTAACTTGCACCCTCGTTCATTTCCCAGCGTCTCGTCTCACATAATTCGTAAAAATAAGAAGAAGAAGAAGAAGAAGAAGAAAAAGACGAATAAAAAGAAAAGAAAAGAAAAAAAAAAAAAAGAAATATAATATATAATATAATGTGTAATGATAAAGTGCTAATAAAAATAGAATATAATTAATAGAATATAATAATAAAGAAATTTACACACCACTGTCGGACAAACTGCTGTAACATGGGGGCGACGTCGTGGGGACACACAAAACCTAGGCGACCGATCGTTATGGCTACGGTATCATTTTCATATTGCGGTAAGTAGACAAGTGAAGTGTAGTGAAGTGACCGGAAACACAAACAATAATACAAACTGATAGAGAATCAACAAATCAGGCTGAATATGCTGCTGTTTCAAATATAACTGAATTAATTAATTTTCCTTTTTTTTTTTTTTTTTTTCAATTAATCCATTCAATGAATCATAATCGATTAACATTAACAATTCAATAGAGAGACAATGTGAAACACAGGTAAACGTATGGGATACCGACAGGTCAACATAGGCAATATATATATAATATATATATATAAATATATATTTTTTTTTGTGCTACCGTAATTGCTGAAACGATAATAACAAAATTAGATAGCAGCGTGCGATCCTATTACTTAATAATCTGTTAATGAGTAGAAAAAAAAAAAATTATTCAATCGATAATATGAAAAAAAAAAATATATATATATTAGGGTGATCGTTGAATGGTTTTTTTTTTTTTTTGGAATTTCAATTTTGGATGGTCGTAGCTTTAAATATAACAAAAAAGAAAAAATCTCTAATTATTTTCAGATTTTTAATTCCTGCTGGCCCGTGATTTTCTTCTTAATTAGAAAAATATAGGGATTTTTACGATTTCTGGGATCTCGCCTATTTGACAGTAATTTCGGATAGGAAATATTCTCGGGATTACGGAAAAAATCGTTTAAAATATCCCACTTGTGCGCAGAGTTGTTGAAAATCGATTTTAATTCCAAAAAAATCGAGGAAATTCGATTTTTTCAATATTCAACACCGAGGCTTGCTTATTATTATAATTTTATGTTCGTATCAGGTAGAACTCGAGTAAAAAAAAAAAGTACCCTAGAAAAAAATCGATATCTTCGACGTTTTTGAAATATTGATTTTTTATTTTTCGGATTTTTAAGTTTTTTTATTTTTTATTTTCGATATAATATGATTTTGAATGTCAAAAAATGATATTGACAGTTTCTTTGGAAAAAAAAATGGATTGCTTTACTAGCCCTCAATCAAGAAATTTCTTTCTCAGATTTGAAATTGATGACGAATTTTTGAGGATAGATCCAGCTCTTTGAGACCAGAGTGCAAATTATCAACAAGGCTTGAGTATTGTGAAAAATTTAAAGGTGATAAATGACGTGGCAGAAAGAAGGGTTCATGTTTTTTTCCAAATACAACGATTTTTTTTTACGAGAAACGAAGACCAAAAAATTGCAAATTGTCTCTGAATATTGGAAAATGTTTCTTGATGCAAAAAAAAAAAAAACGATCATAAAACAATTTTTATTCTGTATGGTCAACTTTTTTTTTCATTCTTTGAATAAACAGAATTCTTTGAAAAAAAAAATTATCAAAAATTTGTACTTAATTCTTGAGCGCTAGAATGGAATTCCCCACAATTGAAAATAACGACGATTCCAAAATTCAAGGAAGATTTTTAAAAAAAGTATAAAATACGACGTTATATAGCTCAAAAAATGATTAAAAAATAATATACCAAATCGAAATACCCACGAATCGTGTAAAATATACGATCTACAGGGGAGACTAAGGGCTGAGAATAAAAATTTGAAAAAATTAGAGATCAATTTTTTTTCTACATTTGGAGCCGATTTATGACCATACAACATGATCTTCCATTCAACGACTACCCTAATTTATATATATCAGCGAAAAAAATGGGCGAAGACATAATATATTCAGATATGATCGAGGATTTCCTGGATTTTATAGTCATGAATAAAAAAAAAAGAAAAAACGGGAATTTTTCAAAATTCTTTCTACAGAATTTCCCGAAACTGTTTACCTGAAAATTAATTATTATTTTTTTTTCAATCTAATGAAGCTTTTTTGATCTACGGGCAGCATGAAAAATAATTTTTTTTTTTTTTTAAAGACAAATGACTAACTTTACATTGAGATCGCGTAGTTTATTGCAATTGTCTTGGAAGTGAATATTCATACGGATTTTTCATTTTTCTTTAATCTACAGAGGTTGTAATTCAATTTTTCAGATTGTACACAATTGGCTGTAATTATCGAACGATAAAAATCGTTCGACTCTCGTTTTCGTAAATTCATCGAAAATATTTGGATAAAAATATGAAGATCTATGGATAATCGAAATTTGATCATTATTAAGAATTTTCAAGGAAAATAATCGAAATGAAAATTCCCAATCGCGGGAATTGCAGCAATCGAGCCAATTTCTGGGTAAATTAATTGCTATATTTGTGTTTTTTTTTTTTTTTTTTTGCGTATGAGTACATCATGAACTCATACACTATGAGGATGTATTCATTGCTGTTTTTTTTTGTTTTTTCATCACTAGAAAAAAAAAAAAAACATCTTTTACGAAAATTATCGATGTCAATTTTTGTGTACTCGATTTTTAAACTTCCTCTGTTCCAAATGCCATGAAAGGAGATAATGCAATCGTAACGAAAAATTATTTAAACAATAAATTAACTCATAAATTGGGGGGGGGGGGGGGGATGTTGATTGAAAATTGAAAAAAAGTTAATACTGACAATAATTCGAGGTCGATGGAAAATTCGGCGCTATGAAAAAATCCGCGATTCCTCAAGGTTTAACAAAAACTTTCGTTTCGACGCAAACATCACACACAGACGCACGCTTAAGGATTTTTGCAATGTTTGAATATTGAGAAATTAAAAAAAAAAAAAAAAAAAAAATGATAATTTCAAAAAATTTCTATGAGAAATGAAATTGAAGAAAAAAAAAATCTCAAATCACCCTAGTGTAATCGGTGGCGGAAAGTATTCGACTTTATCATGAAAAAAAAAATCGTGCAAAAGGTTTCGTGGCGTGAAATGACAAATTTGGTCTTGCGTCTCTGAACTTGTCAAAAAAAAAATTCCTCCGACGAGTTGAGAGCATGTTAGGGCTGTAGGGCGCTATGAATGTAGCTTTGAACAAACGGCGTTCCCAAACTACGAGGCCAAATGACGTGAAAAATGACGGAATTTGTTTAAAAAAAAAAATGTACACGCTATCGTGGCTGATCGAGCGAATGGTTCGAAAATATTCCACCAGGGCCCCTCCTTTCGGGTCTTGAGCGCTCGATTTTTATTTTTCAGACGATTTTCACGATTCTAAACGTGAAATTAGAAGCCCAATGCCAAAAAGAGCATCCAAAAAATCGCTCCCCAATCGGATAATTCGCGATTTTGATTGCACGCGACCCGAATAATTCATAATTTTCAATATTTCCTGCTACACCGACACGCGATCGGAATTCCTCATAATCGCTTTTCTCGCGATCTCAAACAGACAAACGTTGATCAATCCTACAGGAGACTTTTTCGAATACCCATCGGGGAGCACGAGGGGAAAAAAAAAAAAAAAAAAATCTGCGCTAAAATGTTTCGTTGTTCGGTTCTTTCTCGAAAACGCGCCCAAAAAATTGTCGATTTTTTATTCGAAATCAAATTAAGCGTTTTTTCATCCCACGGAAGATTTCCAGTTTCGAAAAGTCATCGCAACTATTAAATTTAATCATCGATCCTCAAAATTCTATCAAACTCCCTCCCCGTCCGCGACAAAAACAAATTTTGCGATTATTTTGATAAATCGTTGGTATCGAACGATGAAAGCGTGAAAATTGATCGACGACACCTCGAAATTGTCACAACTACTCGGATAATCTCGCTCGATTAATAATTTTCCAGGATTTTTTATAACGACGAGGACTCACCGGTATTTTCTAAGAGTGTTTTTGGTGTGTTTTGCCGATTTATCGTCTCGATCAGTTGGGTCAGTACCAATGGAATATACGCACTCGTGTTGACTCCTGAAACAACGTCGAGCAGTTAAGAAAAAAGAAAAAAAAAAACCATTCGAACATATAATCGCGATTTGAATATTTTTGTCTCTTTTTCACTTTTTTTTTTCAGGCAGATGTTTATCGCTCGAAAGACGAACAGTAATGACGAAAATTCAAGAGATTTTTTTTTTCGAGTTACTCACCGAGCTTTATCGATATTTCTCCTATCGCCCACGTCGCATTGTTACATACCGATATGAATGCCGGATTTAAATTTTGTCCTAGTATCGGCATAAAGTCAGCTGCAAGCGAACGAAAAAAATGCGTTCAAAGAAACAGTTTGTTTGTTTTTTTTTGTTTTTTTTTTTTCGTGAATTTAGCTTTGAACGTTCGAAAATTTGGGAAATTCATAAATCCATGAAAAATGTAAAATCTTGCCTTCTAAAAATTTTTTTTTCGTTATCCTTGCAACAAAACACGACAAAATTGATTCTTAGCAATTTTTCGCTCCGACAAAATATTTCCATGTAATAAAATCAGGGAGAAAAAACAAGCAAAAATCGCATTTTCCTGTAATTTCACCCTTATCAATGGCCAGCATAAATTTAATACATATCAATATTTTTGTTTTAAAGAGTACTATAGCATACGTCAATTGCACAAAAATTGAAGATATTAAGGTTTTGAAGTGGTCACGTTGATGTGGAATGCCTCATACATCAAAATCCGTGAAATTAAATTGCCTATAACAGGTGCATCCGTCGATTTTAACGAAAAATAAAAAATACGTCCTCATTATTTTTACTTATTCTGCATTATGCGCCCCAATGATTGAAAAAATTTCACTCATACTCCTAATTGGGAGTATAAATGAAATTTTTTAATTTCAAAATCTGGTAGTTTAGGAAAAAATATTCAGTAGGTATTTTTTATTTTTTCATTTGAATCAAAATTGCCGTTAATATAACAAATTGAAAAATATAACATTATGACGTCACACATGTTATGCTATATATATATATATATCAAAATTCGTGAAATTAAATTGCCTATAACAGGTGCATCCGTAATTTTTAACGAAAAATAAACAAATACGTCCTCATTATTTTTACTTATTCTGCATTATGCGACCTAATGATTTAAAAAATTTCATTCATACTCCTAATTGGAAGTATAAATGAAATTTTTTTATTTCAAAATCTGGTAGTTTAGGAAAAAATATTTAGTAGGTATTTTTTATTTTTTTATTTGAATCAAAATTGCCGTTAATATAACAAATTCGAAAAATATAACATTATGACGTCACACATGTTATGCTATATCTATATATATATATATATTAGACTGTTTCAAAATAAATCGATAATTTTTTTTTGCTTTACACAATCTTAAACTATACTTGGACATCAAAAAATAATCCTCGCGAAAGGAAGGGCCGGTTCTTCAAGATTTAGAGGTGTCTCATCGGACTTTTGTCATTTTTATTTCGTTAATACGTGAATAATTAATTTGCATGGATGGAACAAACGTTTTTCTAGTCCTAAAATGATGAATATATTCCAAACTTATGTATAAATACTGAATATACTAGAAAAAACGATCTTGATGATCGCAGCAACAATTATCGGTCGATATATACGTCGATAAATGCAAAAAAAAAAAAAAAAAAAAAAATACAAAAATCAATATTAATAATCTCCTTCTTTCCTTTTAAGGTACTTCCTACTTTGTACTTTCTCCTACAATTAAGTAGGAGATTAGTAACTACTGATAAATAACGTTTTTAAGAAATTTTTTATAAAAATCGTAATTAATTGTTTTTTCATTTGCCAACATGTTTTTATTTTTTTCAATTAATCATAAAGTCCTGTTTGCTAATAATAATAATAATTTTTACTCGATTGACAAAGTAGACTAAGAGTTGAATAATCATTAATGTTATCAAGAAAAACGATGTGGGGTTAGAAAAACAGGCGTGCAAAGATACCCGCGCGCCGATACGACGTGCCGCGCTAGATAAATTAATTTATCTCTACCGGTAAACATAATTTCTCCATTAATAAAAAATACGTTTTTTATGGAAAATTTGACGTAGAATACGATGGTTGTATTGAGAAATCGTTAAAATTTGGGGGCCATGGTTAAAAAATTGATTTAAACATTTCAATTGTTTAGAACAATATGAAATTTTTTATAAATTTTTTTGAAAATATTTTTTTCTCAAAATTCACTCTTTTATCTTCAAAATGAAAAAAAAAAAAAGTTTTCTCTAGCTTAAAAATAACCGGAGTTATGAATTTTTGAAAATGAGTCTCCAAGGCACAAATCACGAAAATCTCAAACTTTCAACCCCCTCTATTAAAAAAAAAAAAAAAAAAAAATTCCTCGAACGCGTATCTTTTTTTTTCGACATAGAACCCGTAAAAAAAGTTTCAGCCAAATAAAAAATGTGTCAGTCAGAATGGTGTTCGGTTTGTAAAAGAATTAGTCATTAATGAAATGAAAAAAAGACAAAAGTCCGATGAGATACCTCTAAATCTTGAAGGACCGGCTCCTCCTTTCGCGAGGATTATCTTTTTATGTCCAAGTATAGTTTAAGATTGTGTAAAGCAAAAAAAAAATTATCGATTTATTTTGAAACAGTCTAATATATATATATATATATGAAAATCCGTGAAATTAAATTGCCTATAACAGGTGCATCCGTAATTTTTAACGAAAAATAAAAAATACGTCCTCATTATTTTTACTTACTCTCCATTATGCGCCTCAATGATTGTAAAAAAAATTTCATTCATACTCCTAATTATCGAAAAATCATCGAATGATACTCACATATACAGGGTAAAACGTGCTGAAAGCAAGCTTTCGTAAGATCACCGAGCAGCGCAAAACTGCTCTGTCGTACTTCGGGCATCGGATCCTGCATGCACTGATACAGCAGCTGCATCACATTGCTGTTCATCACAAGACTCTCCATGTGTCCGTCGAGTCCCTCCGCCAATCCGCTCAAAAGATCGAGAGCGACGATCATGAAATCCTTGTCCGGCGCCTCGAATTGCTCGGGACTCTGGGTATTCGCTATGTGCTGATTGAGAGTCTGCTCGACGAGGGACACGCAGCGCCTGGATTAAACAATTTCGGGGATTTCGTAAAAGCCAAAAGGGCGATAAATCACAATTTTAAATAATTAAAACGAAATGAAATCCTTGAAAAAAAAAAACAGAATTAATTTTTTTCCGGAATAAACGAAAAAAAAAAATAAAAAATTAAGAAGCGGAACAATGTTTACCTGTAAACCGGTTCACAGTAGGGCAAGAAGCCCGATTTCAAGGCGGTCGCTACCGACGATAGGCACTCGAGCAGCGGAAAGAGATCTTTGTCCTCGTCCTTCAGGACGTTCCATTTGTTTATCAGCGGCGGCATCAAAAGATTTATGTAATCCGGCTTGTTGAGATGACTGCCCACGGACTCGGCGAGCGTACCGATCGCGTCGTAAAGTATCAGCAAATTTTTGTGCTGATACTTGCCTGTTTGTGACGTGATATCGATAAGGGTGTGTGTTAAACGGGAAAAAATCATATGGAACGTTGTCCGAGGGGGGAAAAAAGAGCAAAAAAAATGACTGCATATTTTCAATTTTATACTTGCCGAAAGCAAAGACAAGGGTTTCAAGGATGAAACCAAGATAAGGGACCAGTTCGGTGCAAGCCTCTTCCTCCAATGTGGCAAAGGCCGAGCACGCGGCCTCCTGAACTCTTTTGTTGCCGTCGAGAACCCTCTTCAATAATTCCGTCATTAGGGGCTTGAGATACGTTTCATGGGGCTGGGCGCACACCCAGTGCGAATAACGGCTGAGAGTCCAGCACGTTATTGCGCGAACCAATGCTTTTTTGTCGCTCAGACAACCGATCAGATATGGAATAAGCTCCGACAAATGGGTTATCATACCGTCCATACAGCCTGCGAATATACAATGTTTTTTTTTTTTCTTTTTTTTCTTCAAAAAAGCCTCCGACGATGCGAAAATTCGACTCGACGAATTAATACGATGCGGTAATACACGATTAATCGAGAAAAGCGTAAATTATCGTTAGTGCGCGTTATTAGTCCTAAAAGTATGTTAAATTTTGTAATATTTCAGCCATTATTGACTTTTTTTTTGTGATTAGTTGAAACTGCGCGCCTACATTGCTTGCAATAAAATGCTGAATCTTTAAATCGCTTTTTTTTTCTCAAAACGACCAAATTTGACTTGGGTCATTCTTTGAGCGAACGGATGAAATAATAACTTATAAAATGTGCATTATATTATCCCTCTCTAGATCCTGGCAAGGGGAAGGTAGAAACAATGAAAATTTGGCACTTTTTGTGCTTCAACTCGAAACGCTGCTCAAACTATACGTGATAGAGTAAAATTGCTCATACATCATTTTTTAAGTAACTAAATTCTCTACGAAAAAGTCCCCGACAACATCGATCTAAAGTTAATAATTTAGGCGTGGGAAGCGTCCAAAGTTGTAAAAATAATTAAAAAAAAAATCATTTCAAGTAGGTGGCTTTGTTGAAATTTAGTTATAAATAAAGTTTTTTTTAAAGCGGTAAATGGCTTTGGCGTTGTGTCCAGTTGGGGTATGAATTTTGATGCGTTTTTAATTCAAAGCTAACGCGGTGATATGTAATTTAACAACCAATGAGTCGGCTATTCTGCGATTTCAAAAAAATCCCACTTCTTCGTCACGCCATTTCGGACACCTCCCACTCATCCGCTATTGACTTTTCATAAAAACCGTCGAAGACTTTTTTTTATAGAAAATTTGATTCTCTACAAAATTGTTTTCGTGAAATTTTCTCTATCTTGAATAATTCGGACAGCGTTTCGAGTTGAAGCTCGAAAAACGTGAATTTTGAATTTTTTTCTTGCAACATAAACGTTAATATTTCAAAAACTTACGGGATTACACTGCTATAATTTTTTTACGTTGTTATCAATGCCATTTGGTATCGAATAGCGTTGAAACGAGACCTCAAAGTTCTAATTCTGATTTCGAGAACATAAATTAGGCCGAGATGAGCGAGGATTTGACGTTAGCACCGCTGAGCCCAGCCCGTGTACAAGCATGACGATTTTTTTTTTCGATTTTTCTCAAATATCTCGATTACCAAGCAAGATAAGACTACAAACTATAAATTCATTATTTGTAGAGCGTGAAATTATCTACAAAAACAAATTCAACGATATTTCGCGTCAAGTCAATCGTTTCGCTTGCACGCGCCATCAAAGTTCGAACTCTCTCTCCCCCCCTTTCCGCGATTTCGTAAGAGCGGATGCCTAGTTCCTTTTTTCACCGCTGCAAGCGCAGGCAGTCGAAGACCGAGCGATAAAACTAGATCATGCACGACGAGACTATTGAGTTAGTCCTAGCGTTTTTTGCACATAGTGCACAATCGCATGAAATTTTGATACGTTAGTCTCAAAGCATCCTCCGATGCACCTGCAAAGTTTGAGCGTACCTTAACGACCTTTTTAGCGAGATAAATTGAGTTAAAAATCACGATTTTAGCATATAGCGACTGTAGGAAGAATCATTGACCGCGCGGAGATTACCTCGAAATTCATACACCAATATAGTCAAGAATCACACAACTTAACGGTCATTTTGTTTCAAAAATATTGAGGATTCAGATTTTCACAAAAAAAAAAAAAAAAAACATAAGCTCAACGGATGTTTGAAAAAGATTTTACGCGTTTTCGGTAGCCACGGGTACCGACTCTCTCTTTTTTCACGCATGCCCCGTTCACCGCGCGCTTCGCCGCGTCTACGCTTCCGCTAATTCCCCCCCGCCGGTCGCGCTAGGACTACCTTAAGGTAGTACTTGTCGATACTGCAAGAGTTAAGGCGGCCCATCAGTGACAAAACTAGTCAAAAATCGTGACGTGAAAAAAAAAAAAAAAAATCATAAAACCTATCATAATATTTTCTGAATACTCTGTCTAAATAAAATTTATGAATTTCGATGACGTTTCCCCGTGATATTTTCGTCATAATTTATTATAAATAATATTATAAATAAAGTCTCGGACTGACAAAAGTATTTAACGCTGTCAGAGCGATCGAGTCAAAAACGATAGCTGATATTCATGTTTCCTCGCGTGCAGAATTACAGACATATATATTGTATCCGAGATTTGCACACACGATGACTTTCGCGATTAAATTTCTCGGCAAAATTCCTGGCAAGACATAATTTATTAAATACCATTGGAGAGTTCACGATTTCATTTTTCAATACTCAAAATTTGAGTAAGAACTCTCGTCTTTGATCAAAAGGTATCATGTCACTTCCGGTGAAAATGGAGCCAACTGCCACAAGACCCATGCTAAAATAGGTAATTTTAAATTACTCGTTCGCAATAATTTGCCTGTCAACGTACCCTGAAATTTTGAGAGAGCGTTCATCGCGTCTTGGATAACGCTCTCCCGAAGTTTCATTCGTATCGCCGGGTTTTTTAATTCACCGATGAGCCACCTCAAGGTAGTTCGGTCGAATTGAGATTCACGTTTAACACCCTGTTTTTTTTTGCATTTAATCAAAAGAGTTGACCTTGCTCTACACGTCTGCCAAATTTCAAATTAATTTATCGTGTAGTTTTTGCGTAATTAATAAATAAGTTAACATTGCTCTTATAGGGCATAATATAAGGCTCGGATGGCACGCCAACTATCGAAATTTCAGTATACACGAAAAATTAATCGTTCAAGGGCAAAAAAAAAAAACATACCACAATAATGGTTGATATCTATAAGAGATATTTACCAAAGATTCAAGTCGATTTACCGTACGGTTTTTTTTTTTTAAATTTCAATAATTAATGCGAGTCCGCGGTCTCTGTCCTTGTCATACACCGGATCTGCTCGCTAACAGAAGACTAGGGGGAAAAAAACATGTGAAAACCGAAGCTAATCCGCGTCTCACTTCGGATTCGATGAACGCCAGCAAAAGTCGTTCCGAACAACTGTCACATTTGAGTTGTTCGGCAAGATATACAATGTCAACTAGACGAGTTCCGAGTTCATTGCATACCGGCGTTGATTCAACTGTACTTGCCTCGAGACGAGCTTTTTTTTTTCCCCCCTGTTTTTCATTATACTGTTTTAAAGCATACAACAAAACTCGCGAATGCAATCCAGTAACTTTATGCGTAAGGTTAGATTAGCTCGCTCCCTAACGTAGAGAATGAGTCAAGTTGAGTATGTCATTATTCCGGGTATTAATTATTATTAACTTATTATTTACACGCCTAAAAGAAGCTTGTAATATTTTTTTATGCAACAATTCAATTTATCATAGCTTTCATATGGTTAAATTGTACGTAAATAAATCTGAATTACGGATGAAATTTGACTTCGGCCAAACTCGACCGAACTACCTTTTAAATGTATACACCGTCATGTTTGACTCGCGCAGTATTTAGAATAAGCAACGTCACGTCTACAATGAACCGATAAAAAAAGTAAATTTTGGCTGTATATTTCCTAATTACTGCTCTCGCATGCTCCGAACCTGTACTCGCAAGAATTTAAAATGTTCCTCATAATATTTTCTCTTACCGTACCAATTTTCATTGAAATCTGAACGGTGAATTTTGAAAAATACGATTAAAAAGGATGATTTCTCACAAGACTCAATGCTAAATGTATGAAATTACAAATGCCAATATCTTTTTTCTGGTTCTCTGCAGACTTTTAAAAATTCAACTGAATCGTTTTCTCATCACAATCTACCGTTACACCAAATTTTCATTAAATTCTGAACGGTAATACTATAATCGACAGTACTGCCTTAAATCGAAGAAGAAAAAAAAAAAAACAAAACTCGCGAATGCAATCCAGTAACTTTATGCGTAAGGTTAGATTAGCTCGCTCCCTAACGTAGAGAATGAGTCAAGTTGAGTCTGTCATTATTCCGGGTATTAATTATTATTAACTTATTATTTACACCCTAAGAGAAGCTTGTAATATTTTTTTTATGCAACAATTCAATTTATCATAGCTTTCATATGGTTAAATTGTACGTAAATAAATCTGAATTACGGATGAAATTTGACTTCGGCCAAACTCGACCGAACTACCTTTTAAATGTATACACCGTCATGTTTGACTCGCGCAGTATTTAGAATAAGCAACGTCACGTCTATAATGAACCGATAAAAAAAGTAAATTTTGGCTATATATTTCCTAATTACTGCTCTCGCATGCTCCGAACCTGTACTCGCAAGAATTTAAAATGTTCCTCATAATATTTTCTCTTACCGTACCAATTTTCATTGAAATCTGAACGGTGAATTTTGAAAAATACGATTAAAAAGGATGATTTCTCACAACACTCAATGCTAAATGTATGAAATTACAAATGCCAATATCTTTTTTCTGGTTCTCTGCAGACTTTTAAAAATTCAACTGAATCGTTTTCTCATCACAATCTACCGTTACACCAAATTTTCATTAAATTCTGAAGGGTAATACTATAATCGACAGTACTGCCTTAAATCGAAGAAAAAAAAAAAAAACACAAAAAAAACACAAAAAAGCGAATGAAATCGAACCTTCGGCTATCGCTCCGAGGGCAAGTATTCCCGACTCTTTGATCTCCCATTCCTGATGAAAGAGCGTTTCCTTCAATATTGGAACGAGAACGGGCAATAGTTCCTCGCTGAAGACCCCGGCGAGCATATCAAGCGCAGCGGCCGAGCATTTTCGCAAATTCCAGTCGCTCAGAGTTGTCTCATCGTCGCCGCCGTCCTCGGTATCCGCATCGTCGTCGTCGCCGCCGCCGCCGTTCTCATCCGCGTGCTTGTTCATCGTCGCGTGAAGCGTATGATGAGTCTTTGATTTGTGAAATCTCGGTCTTATGTCCTCCTCCCGATCCGGTATCATTTCATCCTCCTCGACGTCCCCCTTCAGCAATATAATATCGATTTCCGAATATTTCATGCCCGCAACGAGTATCGGTATGAGCCTCGGTAGATGCGGTCCAAGAGCCTCAGCCGCGATCTGTTGCTCCGCCAGCGATAGCCAAAATTCGCAAGCCTCGAGGGCAACGTCAGCATTCGGATCCTGGGTTCTCATGAGCATGTATTCGATTATATTGTGCATATGGGGTATCAAACGATCGATTCGAACCTCCAGCAGCATAACTAGAGCACGACAAACGTTTTTTCGTACTTCCGAATCCTCGTCGGTCGCAAGATGAAATAAATTCTCGAGAAAACCATCGATGTGTATCATAAGCGCTTGGGTGCGACTTATGATGAATTGATTGACGCATGCTATCGCGTGCGAGCGTATACGGGGACTCGAGTGTCGGAAGAATTGCAGGAATTTCGGTATGAGAACGTTCAGTGGACGATTAAGGGCGTCCGAGTCCAAAACCTCGGACGAATCCTCGCATATCTTTTGCAATGCGCCGAACGCTCCCTCGCAAACGTTGTAATCCTGGGAATCGAGCATCTGACACAGCGCCGGCAATAATTCCGGCCATCTCGTCAGTTCACCTTTGCCCAACGAGAATCACGAGTTTGAAATTATATTTTTTGACAAAAAAAAAAAAAAAAAAAAACAAAACGAAAAACAGGCATCTTTGCGAATTCGATCACGAATTTTTGTTGTTTGGGCACAAAATTTTGTAAATTTAGGGGGGGTAAAGTGAGATTACCAATGGAAACGGGCAATTTGAAGAAAAAAAAAAATGAAGAATTTTGGATCTTGGGTATGAGGGAAATTCGTTTTTTTTTTTACAAACTTTCGAATTCTGGGATTCGGTTTACCTTTCGACGCGATAGTCGTTATGAGGATTCCCACTGTGGCGCGTATCATCGCCGAAGGATCGCCGACGGCCGACAGACATTCTTGCTTGATGAAATTCGAAACTTCGGGAACGAATTTTTCGTAATGAGCTCTGACGTTGTTCTTCAATATCAAGCCGCTGAGAGATCTCGTCGGTACCTCTGAATTATAAACGAGAGTCATCGTTTTGTAATTGAACGTTACGAAATATTTGAGTTATTTAAAAAAAAAAAAAATATCGATCGTACGATAATAGTGTGCAAATTTTATCGCTCAAGTTGTAAAAAAAATAAGTATTTTACTGAGATTTGCTGCAATAAAGAAAATTTAAATGAAATTTTATTCTCAACGATAATCGTATCCTGTACGTAGCGGAAAGATGAAAATAATATCACAAAATGATATATATTTGGTCGGTTTTTTTTAACTTTTTTTTTCTTTTTGCACACCCTTCAAAAAGTTAGTTTTAACAAACGATGCCTCGTGAAACCGGAACTTGTCAGTAAAATTCTAAAAGTTGACTCATCCGGCCTGAATTTTTCAAACACTCTAACCGAAATATCTCGACAATTATACAAGTTGGGAAGCTGTTTTTGGTTTCATTTTGTAGATAATCAAATTTTCTTTAAAAAAGGTCATGACTAATATACGCGAAAATGTTCGTCTTGTACTCGATACGAACGTTTAAAGTTGATTTCATTTCATCCGTGTTCCAAGCTGATGCAAATTATGTTACGCAAACTACTTCATGAAAAATTAAATTATCCACACAATATGTCTCATCATTTTCTCTATCTTTTACCGCTCGCTGTACAGTTAAAAATGAAAATTTAAAAATTGATAAATTCTTCGATAGGAGAATTTTGTTCATTTTAGCTCACAGAAACTTTTCTAATTAATCTGAGTCGCACTATTTTGAAACGTAGTGAAACACGCTGAGAGTAGGCTATGAGAGAATAATCCCTTTTTACATGAATAATAAAACTTTACCACAAGCGCAACTGTACACAATTTATTGCTGGTAAATGAAAATTTGAATTTTCCCGCCCTACGTCTATGCCGCGTGATCGATAATTTTTCCAAGCGTACAACGCTCTATTAACTAAAAATTAGGAGCATAAGGAGTTCGTCGTGCAAGTCGTTTACAATCATCGCAAAGAATTTACGAATTTTAATAAAACGAATTTTTATGAAAAAATCAAAAATGATAACCGCGCGTTTTTTCAATTTTTCATTTCAAACTATATTGCAAGCGGTAGAAGATACAGAGATAATCGTAACGCGTATCGTGTAAGTAAATGAAATAAAACATTTCAAGGTAAAAAGCATCATCATTCATTTATTCAATGAACTCAACTTTAAAAACCGTTCGTATCGAGAACAAGACGAACGTTTTCGTGTATATTAGTCATGATCTTTTTTAAAGAAAATTCGATTATTTACAAAATGAAACCGGAAGCAGCTTTCCAACTTGCATAGCTTTCGAGATATTTTGGTTGGAGTGTTTGAAAAATTCAAACCGGATGAGTAACCTTTCAGAATTTTACTACCGAGTTCCGGTTTCACGAGGCTTCGTTTGAGGCAAAAAACTAAGTTCTCACGTAAGAAGAAAAAAAAAAGTTAAAAAAAAAATCGGGCTAATATAAATCCTGAAAAATGCATTTTTTTTTTTTTAAAGAATCATTTGGTATTTCTATTCTTGTACAACGAATGAGACAGTATAAGAAAAATAGCTCCAACAATTTCTTATCCGAGTAACGCAAATCTCGGATTCCTGCGCCAAATTAATAATTTTTTTTTTGGCACTGTAGAAAATATACCTGTTCCAAATTCGATTATGACTATTGCGGAAAAGAAACAAAAAAAAAAAATTATTCCCGCAAACAAGTTGAATGAAAAATCAGCGGATAAAACTAGGCGCAACGAAAAAGTCTCACCTTCGGAAGTTAGCTTTGTCAATACGAAGATCAGGTAATTGTTGAAGTCGGGAAATTTGTTGAGTTCTTCCAATTTCTATGAATCATCGTTATAAGGAAAACAAAACTACGAAGCGTGAGATAACATCGAACGTTGTCTCCGCGCAAATATCGGTGATTAATAATTCACTGCCGATATTTGCCGACATAGCGAAAGATATTTTTTTTTTTAAATAGAAATATTCGAATAATCATTTTTTTCGTTCGAAAAAATTCATTTTTTTTTTTTGAAATTTTAGCTATTCGCAACAAGTCTAAAAGATTCTGCGGAAGCTCGGGGGACCGCCTGACCAGGCTAGAGGGAAAATTTTTATTATCTTTCAATTCGGTTGCAAGCATTCTTGAAAAAATTTTCAATCTTCATTTTAATGTGCAAAAAAAATTTTTCAAAAACGCTCGATAAATCGAATTTGAATCATTGGAAAAAATTTCTCCGACTCGTGTTTTTTTTTTCGTTCGTGAAAAAAGCCCTTTGAGGGGAGCATTTCGGATGCTTCGAAAAATCCATTTTTTTTTAAATTTCATAAATCGTTGGCAAAATATCTCAAGAATATATCCTGAAAATTTTAAAACGGTATTCGAATTCCTTCCAACGATATGTATTATATAAATGATAAGGCTTCTCCGCTCGACTCCCAAGAGTGCTCGGCAAACTTTAAACGTTTTTTTGTCTCTAAACGATATTTTTTCAATTTTCGGGAATAATAACTCAAAAAACTGAACGATCGATAATCTTCGAAATTGAAACACGTTTACATAATATAATTTATTGAAACATCAACCTATAGTTTGAAAGATTAGATTATTCAAAACATATTTATTATTGCTGAATGCCGTAAAAAAATATGCTAAAAATCGATAATTTTTTTTTAAACACCTTTAAACATTCAATTTTCGATTTTTTTTTTTTCAAAATGTAGGTTCACGTTCGTAAAAAAACATCGCAATAATGTGGAATTTTTTTTTAGGTAATTCCGGATGCGAATTGCGCGATTTTCGCAAATCGACAAGGATGAGAACACGCCAAGGGTCACGGCGGATTACACCTTAAGGCAGTCGTTGAGTGTAGAGACTTAAAAAATGGTGATTTTTGGTGATTTTTTTTTTATAAGGAAAGAAAAATGGACCTTCTTGAAAATTTTATTGTACTAACATTTGAAGAGTATAAAAAAAATTTTTTTTCAACCAATTGTCGCAAAATGGCGGAGTATTAAATTGACCTTGCCGCTGGGGCCTCGAACTGGCGGGCCTGATAGCAAAAAAAAAAACTATTCGACTTATCGACCCGAACCAAAGTTTATTCTCCAGATTATTAAGGATGTATCGGACGTACCTTCCCAAACAAAAGTGACTTTCGTCGACAATATTGCATACTTCGTAATGAGATAAAAATCGGAAAAAATTCAACCACAATAAAGACGATAAAAAGATTACTTTTTCATAATAACAATGCCCAAAAGTTATCAATAAATTGTTTAAACAAAACATTGTTCAACAAATTTTTAGGGAATTTTTTTACCGTCGTGTGAAATGAATTCGTTGATTTTTCTGACTCAACATGAATTTTTAAAAAAATTTCTTATCATTTTGAAATTTCGGTTTTCGGAAATTTGTAAAGGTTCGTACTTACGAAACTATTCGTTCAATGCTCTGGAAACTTCTTAATTGTAAAATACAACGTTTTTACGAAAACATATCCAAAATTCACGATTTTTTCTTTATTTTTCAAAATTACAAAATTTTTCGAAAACCGAAATTTCAAAATGATAAGAAATTTTTTAAAAAATTCACGTTTAGTCAGAAAAATCAACGAATTCATTTCACGTGTGAAAAAAAAAACTTTTCCTAAAAATTTTTTTAAGAAATTTGTTTTTTAAACAATTTATCGATAATTTTTTTGGCATTCTTATTGTTCAAAATTTATCTTCCTATCGTCTTTATTGTGGTTGAATTTTTTCCGATTTTTATCTTATCATAAAGCATGCAATATTGTCGACGAAAGTCACTTTTGGTTGGGAAGGTACATCCTTAAAAAAACCATCCTAAACGAACTAAAAAGATTCATAAAAAAGTCATTTTATGCTATTTTTATTGAACGAAGAAAAAAACTGTAAAAATCGTAACTTTTTTCGTTCAAGCTCGAAAATTAATATGGTTTTTTTTAGCTCATCGACGATAAAAATATATCTCAATTAAAAATAATTGCGGTTTTTGCGTTTCGGACAAGAATTAAGCGCGCCATTTTTCCCGCCGGTTCGAGACTCCAGCGGCGAAGCGCTTCTATGGCCAATTTAATACTCCGCCATTTTGCGACAATTAGTTGATAAAAAAATTTTTTTTATGCTCTTCAAATGTGTGTTAAAGTACAATAAAATTTTCAAGAATTTTTGTTGTTTCTTTTCTTATAAAAAAAAAATCACAGAAAATCACCTTTTTTTGGCCCCCAGACCGGACGACCGCCTTAATTAATGCATGAAATAAGTTGAAAAAATTACCCAGAGATTAATTGAAACATGAATAAATTATTGTCCGAGTTTGGAAAATTTTCATTCTTTTTTCACATTAAAAACAAAAAAAAAAAAAACCCCCCAAAAATCACGTAATTCGAGGTCTCCTAAAGTAATTGTTCCCCTTAATCGATTACGGCGGGAAAAAAAAAAAATTACATCAAGCTTTATCCTAATCCGGAAAGTGGAAAGAATAATAATTTTTTTCAATCGTTGCCAAATACGGTACTGATCTTTTTTTTTTTGTCGGTTTAAATCGTAAAAGCACTATAGTTCACCGATATGATGAAAAAAAAAAAAAAAAAAAAAAAAAAAAAAAAAAAATTGTACAATCAACATTCAATGAAGAATCGACGAGTGTGAAAAAAATTCAAACAAATTGAAAATTAACGAAATACAGCCCGACCGAAGAATTCATAGCGGCATGGAAAAAAATGTAACGCCGTTACTTTGCTCGCCGGCATGTTCACAACTAACGAGTCATCGCTTTATCGACAGAAATAATTTTAAAAGCCTGATTGAGGGAATTTTTTTTTTTTAAACTCAGATTGCTAAATCGTTCAATTCGATTCGAGTCATCGATAAAATATGACAAAGAATACGAAATATTTTCGAATTGAATCTCTCGTAAAAAAAAAAAGAGAGAGAAAGAAAAACGGAAAGTTATTTCGACTACACTTGGGCCCGGATAAACAACCGTTGGAATATTACGCGAAATATGTTGGCCCGATTCGCGAGGCGGTAAAAAACTTGGCCGTTTTTTTTCGCATTGACTTGTCGCTTGAGTGGAAAAAATTCTACTGCGATAGATCGCGAAAAAAGCACGATTGAGAATGAGAAAAGAAAAAAAAAGTATCCTCGATGATATTGCTCATGGGATAAAAAACAAAGGGAAAAAAAAATTGTTCACCCGGTAGGCACATGAGTCGCCCGGGCCAAGAAATTTTGTCAATAAAAGCACGCCCTTGGCCGCGCATCGACCTGCCTCGTCGAGCTCGCTCGCTCGCTCGCTCGCTCTCTCTCTCTCTCTCGCTCCTTTCTCCCGTTTTTTGCTACTCACCCGTTCAACCTCGCCGTTGTTTATCCGAGTTAAGCACAACGGTTTAAATTTATAAAACGAAAAAAGGATACTTCTTGTACGGCACGCTGAGTCGCTGTGTCGGGACTTTGAGACTCCTGGAGAAGCGTCAAAATTTGTCGTAGTCCTTCCTCCTGCGGTTGCCACGCCATTTTCATCGTGTGTTTTCCAATAGCACCACCGAACGCAGCCTCTGTATTGTCTCTGACCCCGCTCCTCTCCTCTCACGCACAAACCGGAAGTAGATCGCGCATTTTATCCCCCACCCATCGTCGCAATGCTTCCACGATGATCATGTCGATATTGTTGGATTATTTATGAAAAAATAACGATGGCTCGATAATATTACGTAAAATCATTTATTCAGTTCTAAATGAATAAATATTGAGAATTATCGCATGATTTTTTTTTTTTTCCCTCTTTATTGTCACGTGGTTTATGAAAGAATTTGACTAATGTCGTGTCTTCGACACGAACAATTGAGCGCTGCGATCGACCCTCTCCCCTCTCTCTTTCGACCGTTTGGCCGAGCAGACGCACACTTCCGGTGAGCGCGGAAATTCACAACGAACCCGTTTTTAATTCGAGCGAGACCCCACTTTGAAATGAAAACTTGAGAATACAACTATGCTAACGTGCAAGGGGAAAAAAAAAAGAGTACGCACCGTCGTGTTTTATACTCGATGTACTGTAATATGATTTAACATTTATATAGACATCAGGAATTTCACAAACTTGGCGTATAAGGATCTCAAAATTCATTAAAAAAATTTCAAAAATTCAAAAGATATTTGAAAAATTGCTGAACATGCAATTTTCGAATTTAAGGGTGTAAAGTCGTCCAAAAAAGTAGAGAATATTTATCAAATTTGTTTTTACAATTTTACATCAATAATCAATTTTTATTTATTAATTGCCAATTTTATATTATAAATTTACGTATAAAGTCCGTAATTTGTTGGCAATTATCCACAGAGGACGTAAAAGTTTTCATTTTTAATTTAAACTTCAGAAATCTTCAATGATCGGATTTCAATTTTACATAGCATAACGATCGAGCGAATGACGGAAGGGGAAGAGCAGAATATTGGTGTTGACGATGGTCCTTGATGATTCGATGAGAAAAAAAATATTTGGTGGCGCTTGGACTCAAACCCGGTTCTCTCATCCGATTCGTCTACTTGTATGTAATTCCGGACCGTCGCAATAGCTCATCGCTGTAACTTTTTTTTTTCATGAATTCACTGAAGCAGATATCGAATAACGTTCTCATTGTCCCAAAACTATCGAAATTTCTTCATGATACACTTTTTTTCAAGTTGTATAATTATCCCGCTGGGGGCCACCCTAGGTGAGCGAGGCATATATCCTTCAAGTAAAGCTTCTGAAAAGTTAACAAGGCAGATAGCGTCGTCTTTTATCGCTTAAATTATTTTCCAGTGATTATATCAAAGCTGCACCTGAATATTCTTTTCCTAGACGCTCTGAAAATTTAATTTGACTCATGCAAGCCCAAAAATATTCAATTGAACATATATTTTATACGCGGGAGAATTAATGGGTCACTGCGCACACCCCCGAGTGGCCCGATTAAAGACGCTGAAAAATTTTGGCCCTTAGTGGGTTATATTTGTATTGTCAAGTCTAGTAAAAATATTTTTTACTGCCATTATAGACGAATGTTCCAGCATGCCGAATGAGCAATGAAAAAAAAAAGAAAAATTAACCATTATTAGTTTTTTTTTACGAATTCAACAATTTACTTTTTTTTCTTTCATCGAATTCAAAAATTTACTTTTTTTCCTTTCATCGTTAAAAATCAATTGTTGGAAAGACCGAAACGTCAGCAAATAATATTTTTTTTATTCCGAAGAGTGGGAAATTGTGAATCGATTTTTTTTGCCGCTAGCTTAACGTATATCTTTGAACGAGTAGCCAATTTGACGCCGCTGTAAATTTACCTAAAAATCTTGAATCACACCGGGGCTCATTAATCTGAAATTTGTGATTTTTTTTCATCCATGAATGTCCTAATAGGCATCAAAATCAAAACACATTTTGTTAGGAAAGCCTTTATTAAATCCTTATGTCTTATTTTATATATATATATATATTTATTTATATACGTGTGTGTGTGTATAAAAAAAGTAGTCTTATAATATGCATTGAATAGTCGATCGATCGCTGATAAATCTTAAGAATTTTCAATCGCGGATCCGGTCTTGGGTCGCCAAATTTGAATGTGCGAGCCGGATATTGCGAGTACACCGTTCATATAATCCATCTGTAAGATTAAAAATAGCAAAAAAAAAAAAACGTCACAATTTTTCCGTCCTCACGAAGAAATCTCTCATGAAGGAGTTACGAAAATTTGCAAATTTCCATTTGCATCTTTTTCTTTTTGCGAAATTCCATAAAATTCACTTTTGTCGCGGCTCGCCAAATTTATCAGAGTATTCCGGAAAGACTCGTGAAATTTATTTAAAAAAAAACTCGAGACTGACAAAAGACAAAATTATTTTTATCAAGTTATCATTATTATTATCAGTAATAATCGCTAAAATTATTATTTTATTCAAAATTATTACGATTACGTTTTTTTTAGAGGCAAAATTCCCTCGTTGCAGTAAATTTATTATTTTTATCAATTTATTATTATTATTGTCAGTAATAATCGCTAAAATTGTTATTTTATTAAAAATGATTACGATTACGTTTTTTTAGAGGCAAAATTCCCTCGTTGCGGTAAATTTATTATTTTTATCAATTTATTATTATTATTGTCAGTAATAATCGCTAAAATTGTTATTTTATTTAAAAATATTACGATTACGTTTTTTTTAGAGGCGAAATTCCCTCGTTGCAGTAAATTTATTATTTTTATCAATTTATTATTATTATTGTCAGTAATAATCGCTAAAATTGTTATTTTATTAAAAATTATTACGATTACGTTTTTTTTAGAGGCAAAATTTCCTCCTTGCAGTAAATTTATTATTTTTATCAATTTATTATTATTATTGTCAGTATAATAATCGCTAAAATTATTATTTCATTAAAAATTATTACGATTACGTTTTTTTTAGAGGCGAAATTCCTTCGTTGCAGTAAATTTATTATTTTTATCAATTTATTATTATTATTGTTAGCAATAATCACTAAAATTATTATTTTATTCAAAATTATTACGATTACGTTTTTTTAGAGGCAAAATTCCCTCGTTGCAGTAAATTTATTATTTTTATTAATTTATTATTATTATTATTGTCAGTAATAATCGCTAAAATTGTTATTTTATTAAAAATTATTACGATTATGTTTTTTTAGAGGCGAAATTCCCTCGTTGAAGTAAATTTATTATTTTTATCAATTATTATTATTATTATTGTCAGTAATAATCGCTAAAATTGTTATTTTATTCAAAATTATTACGATTACGTTTTTTTTTGAGGCAAAATTCCCTCGTGGCAGTAAATTGATTATTTTTATCAATTTATTATTATTATTATCATTAATAATCGCTAAAATTATTTTACTAAAAACTATTACGATTACATTTTTTTAGAGGCTAAATTCCCTCGTTGCAGTAAATTTATTATTTTTATCAATTTATTATTATTATTATTGCCAGTAATAATCGCTAAAATTGTTATTTTATTAAAAATTATTACCATTACGTTTTTATAGAGGCAAAATTCCCTCGTTGCAGTAAATTGATTATTTCTATCAATTTATTATTATTATTGTGAGTAATAATCGCTAAAATTGTTATTTTACTAAAAATTATTACGATTACGTTTTTTTAGAGGCCAAAATTCCCTCGTTGCTGTAAATTCATTATTTTTATCAATTTATTATTATTATAATCATTAATGATTGCTAAAATTGTTATAAAAAATTATTACTACGTTTTTTTTTTCGAGCCGAAATTTCCTCGTTGCAGTAAATTTAGCCTGAACGAATAAAAATTATACTTACACCGGCAATCTCGCCGACGGAGCTCGACAAGCTCGCGATCAATCGCGGAGGATCGGTAGGGCTCAAGAGTCTCACGGTCGTGTCCAGGGAGCCTGTGATCAGTCCACCGGTAGTCGAGCACAGACTCTTGATTCCTTTGGCGTGGCCGGTCGCCCAGGATTTCACCAATTCGAAATCTCTTTTGGGATCCAAAAGATGAATATTGCCGCCGCTGTCGCCCACGTGGACAGCTCTCTTTTCCATTATCATGCTCATGGGAAAGGAATTTTTGGAAATCTGCAAAATTCGACAATTTCATTGAGTCTCGATCGTAACTGCATATATACAAGTAATGAAAAATAAATTTAAAAATTTTCACGCTGATATTACTCATTATTTTATCTCGCTCGTACGAAAAATCATTTTCAACGATCGGTTGAAAAAAAAAAAAAAAAAAAAACAAAAAAACAATAAAAACCAAAAATCCCGGAAAAATTTGAATAAATATTCGTTATACCTCGATCGTTTTCATGACTTTTCCAGCTCGCTGATCCCACACAACGACCGTTTTGTCCTCGCTCGCCGAGAGAACGTAATTATCGTTCATCGCGACTCTGAGCACCGCTCTTCGATGCGTACGATATCTTACGATCGGTGCTCGTTCGCGAGGATCGAGCAATATCACAGAACGACAATGGGAACCTGTAGCGAGTACATCGATCCCGGGATACGAGGTAACGCACAGTAACGCGCCGGCAACGTCTCTGAAAAAACAAAAAAAAAACAAAAAAAAACAAAAAAAAAAAAAACAAAAAAAAAAACAAAAAAAAAACAAAAAAAATCAAATAAATCTTGATTTTCTTATTTTTCATTAATTTTTTTGTTTTTCTTCTTTTTTCTTCGTCTTGCGAGTATTCGAAGGAAAAGAAAAAGAAAAAAAAAAAAAAATTGTACAATTAAGGATGTATGAGCACAAGGTGGCGGGAAATAAGCGGAAACGTGGGCGCGGGTGAGCGCGGTGAGCGAGGGGCACGCATGAAACAAGAGAGAGTCGGACCGCTCATTATGCGACACACGCGAAAAATTTCCTTAAAATCGATAATTGTATGTCAAAAGGGTCGTTAACCCGCATTTTTTATGGAACGTATGTAATCGTGATAGTTTTCTGAACATTTAACAGTTTTAATATTGATCGTATCTGATCGTGAAAGATACGAATTTCTGTTTCAAAGTTTCGTCAGCCCAGAATTCGTATATGGCGTGGGATAAATATCTTGATTTCACGAATTAATTACTCGCGCAAAAAGTCGTTGACCCACTTTGAAATTTTGCAGGTTTTATCATATACACTTCTGCTACACCATATAAAAAATTCAGATTTTTATATGATCGTGAAGCTAGTGCTCATACATCCTTAAATAGAAAAACTCGATGGAATGTACATTGTAAATTTTCTAACTGGCTCGAGGCGAAGATCATTGAGATTCCAAGATTTGATCGTTTTGTCCCAGCTGCAACTGTAAATTGTGCTGTCCACGGCGGTCAAGTCCCATATCCATCCGTCGTGGCACATCTGATTCGCGTTGTGTTTTATAATCGCGTCGCGGCCGCTGCCCAAGTCCCAGCAGCAGAGACAACGATCCCTGCCACCCGATATCAGGAATCGTCCTTTCTGCGCCACGACGCGATAGGAGATTGAATTAAAAAAAAAAAACAAAAACAAAAAAATATGATGGAGTTTCAAACTTTTTTCATTCCTGATTGATTTTTTTCGGCATTCTTTGAAGTACTTTACTTTACGCACGAATTAAAAGTATTTTTTAGTTATTTTTTTTTTTTTTTATCCAAACTTTGTATGCGGTGAAAAATAATTTCGTACGCGATTGATCGAAAATTAGAAAAAAAAAAAAAAACGTATTGGAATTTACAAAAGGAGTTCCATGAGTATAATGTAACTCACGTCAAGGAGCATGAGCGTATCGATGGCGCTGTAATGACCTTGCTGAGCGAGTTTAAGCTCTCGAATGGAATTTTTATCATTCCAGTAAGAAAGATGCTTCTCGATACCGACGCAAGATTGTTTCCAAAACAATTCGTCATTTTCGTCTGAAAAAGGAAAAATTTTACCGCTCAATGCACGAGCGACGAGCGGTCCCCCGAATGTGTTGTAGGAAATGCGAAAAGGCGCGCGTGTGCGTCGAGCAAGCGCGCCCAAAATTGAGGAAAATTTTTTTTTTGGAGTCTCACCAATATCTTACGAGGGATTACTTTTTATTTTTTTTTTTTTAATCGATAATTCACGCATCGTGGAATTTTGGTGCATCGAAGCGGAGATAATTAAGGATGAGCGCTCTTAAAAATTCTCGAGAGTGGCGCAAATATTTTATTTTTGCAATTCTCGAAAAAGGATTTATGAAAATTGCCAAAAATTAGCTGCGACATCGAATCGCCGGAAGCCAAAAACAAAATTCAATTCCTTCGCTCTCGGGAGAGAAAATAAATGAAAAAAATAAATTAAGTACACAAAAATATCGATAAAATAATTTTAAATATTCATGGGGACTCGAAGAAATTTCGATATAATCCAATCGATGGAATAAAAAAAAAAAAATTTTTTTTTTCCGAAAATTTGGATAATTTTTTTTATAGCTTAATTTTTTTTTTTTCATTATTAAATTTTTTCGGATTTTCATTTAGCTGAAAAATGCTACGGAGTAAAGTCGAATTTTTGAGAGCTAGCACATCGAACATCGGCGGATACATCCTTAATTATATTTGCGCATAAATATATAAATGTTACAAGGGGAAAATTAACGTGGAATTTTCATTATGTATTTACTGAATTATTGGTTGTGCGGAGAGGCGCGCAATTGCGCTACGAATTTGAGCTAACCGGGTGGAAGTACTGGATATCGAGAGTTTTGCCAAATTTGGGCGATCCTCACTTTCCACAATGAGTCATCTCTCAGTATCTCATAAAACTGCTTACAAGCGGAGCCAAGACCATGCACAAGAGTCGAGGCATCCAAGAAAGAGCATATGTGTAGAAATACCTTGGGGGCGGGGGAAAAAAAAAAATACATAAAAATTGCATTGTACCACATTTATTATAAACGAAATTAGACAAATATCTCACAATATATACCTGAAATAGTAATTTTTGAATTTAAGGAAAAAAAAATCAAGCCGTAGGAAGAAAAAAAAATTGATTAAAAAAATGTTATCCTGTAAGAGAGATTTAAATTTATTTCGTAAAAAGATATTCGTTTGTTTCGGAATAATTGAAAAATAAATATTTGTTGTATTTTGAAAAAAATAGCAATTTTACTTTTGTCTGTTAATAAATTATGAGTTGAGATAATAATAATAAAAAAAATGCTGGGGATCGATAACCAGCGCTGAATATTCCATGTTGAAAGACTTTTTATTTTACGAGTAATAAAAGGTAACAAAGGAAAAAGCAAATTCGTAATTCAAACATGGCCGCCGACACAGCTGATTCTGTGAAAACGGTTTTTGACATATGATAACCGCGTTGGCTCGCGGGTTAGCGGACTATGCGAGAATGACAGAAAGAGATGATGGTAATTGTTTTTTTTTTTTTAATATATTCTGAAAATATCGCTCAGTACGAACCTCGACTGGAAGATCGAGAAGAGTGAGAGTCGTTTCTTCGGAATGATCTTTGTCGAGAAAAACATTAGGATTTTTCATGGACAGCATCTCGATTGTTGTGCACTTTTTCTCAAGGTTACTGATATTTTGTTAAGCTTGTCACTCGACAGTGACTTTATTTTTAATTATTATTCCACATTCAGGTTATAGTTATTATTGTTTATTAACGCGAGAAGAAACAACGATTTATCACCTAAACGTTTCGCACTTCAACTGAGTTTTTAAAATATACGTATACGTTTGTCAATTTGTCTCGACCCATCGTCGAGAAAAGTTGACCGAGATTTGTTGTTCTTTCCACGGTTGGTGCATGTGTATGCTTCTCGTCCGTTTCGAGGCAACAGGGCCGGCACATTGAGGGCAACGAAATGAAGGCGTAGTATCGCGGGAGGGGGAAAAAGAACGATTTCTCGCTCATCGACATTTGTCGACGTATTTGAATTTACAAAAAAACGTTTCTTTTTATTTTCTAGAGATCAAGATTCAAATAAAAAATTTACGGGATATTCTCAATTTAAAAGTTTTAATATATAGTCCTGTGTATTGAAGGTTATAAAACAATCCCTTTGCGATTGTTATTGCAGAAAGAAACAAAATTTCCAGACAATGATATATTAGTGACTTTTTTCTTGAATTTTTAATATAGTTACTATTTAATAATAATAATTATAATTTTTGATATAGTTTGTGTTCAAAATAATTACTGTTGAACGTCAGTAATACTAAATTCATACTTATTCATGCCTGTGTTATTATTATTATTGTTATTATTATTATTTGTATAATTGTCGCAGCCTATATTTCGGGAGATTTAATGAAAAATGGATAAAATGAGGAAGGAAATTTGATTAGATTTCTATTAATTAAATTTCGACGAATATTTGTAACGTATATATATATAATAACTTTTATTTGCAAAAATTGATTTACAAATTGTCCGCAATAACATTGTGCCTCGGAGGCAATTTTTTTTTTTTCTTTAACGCTTCAAACCCACAATTCTTTTTCTACATAATTTAAAATGGCCCACCCAGTTGAGGATTAACTACGTAAAATGTCTTCACCCATTATTGAGACATACAAAATTATTTCGACTATCAATTTATCTCCTACATGAGAAAGAAATTTATTCCATATCGATCCTATATAAGTTCGTACGAGCCGTTTGCTCAAAAAATGGCCTAAGTCAATTTAGGTTGTTTTTCGGATTTAGTTACCGGTGCGTAGGTATTAGTCCTAAAACTATGTTCAAGTTTTGCAATATTTTAGCCATTATTGACTTTTTTGTGATTTGTTGAAACCGTGCGCCTGCATTTTGCTTGCAATAAAATGCTGAATCTTTGAATCGCTTTTTTCTCAAAACGACCAAATTTGACTCAGGTCATTCTTTGAGCGAACGGCTAATATGAACATTGAAATACTTGAAATTGAATTTAACGAATTTTAAGAAAATAATGGACTAATATTCATACAGTTTTCGACAAAATATTCCAATTTGAAAATAAATTGAAAATAAAAACGAAACTTTGGAAGGATTTTCCTAGATTGTTCTGTACTATTAAAAATAATTTAACGAAAGTTTCGCTCGATATAAGTATATTCATACTTTGCCGCTGTGATGAAAAATTTTCTTTTTGTTTTCTTGTTACGATATTCGGGAATTTGAACACGCTTAAATACATATATATACATTTATCGCACATCGATCCATACCAAGAACAAGGAATATTCAATTTCTGAAGTTTCGCAGGGTTCTTTGATAGTCAAAACGTGTGATATCGACCGTTATGCAAACAAAAGAGCACAATCCACGAGATTTAATGCGTAAATGAGGCTTTCGCTATTTCGTTTGCCATACAACGGTCGATATGTACAATTTTCGATAAAATATTCCAATTTAACGAATCAATTGAAAAGTACGCCCGAAGAACCGTATTTGTTCTACTAAGGATTTTTTCTACTGAATTTTTTCCAGTATTCGCTTAAAGCATATATAATTATATATATTATCTTTCTACCAATCGTTTTTTTCCTATTCTTTTTGTTCGCACACTATACACACGAGATCGTATTTCAATATTCGCCCTTAAGAGTGAAATTCAAATGATATCTCAAACCATAGAGTAAAATACTCCAAAATTGCACTCTATTTTGTTTGTTCCGCTGAATTTTTAAAATTAAAAAATTGTATTTCAATATTCGTCGTTAAGAGTGAAATTCAAATGATATCTCAAACCACAGAGCAAAATACTCCAAAATTGCACTCTATTTTGTTTGTTCCACTGAATTTTTTAAATTAAAAAATTGTATTTCAATATTCGCCCTCAAGAGTGAAATTCAAATGATATCTCAAACCATAGAGCAAAATACTTCAAAATTGCACTCTATTTCGTTTGTTGCGCTGAATTTTTTAAATTAAAAATTGTATTTAAATATTCGCTGTTAAGAGTGAAATTCAAATGATATCTCAAACCACAGAGCAAGATACTCCAAAATTGCACTCTATTTTGTTTGTTCCGCTGAATTTTTTAAATAAAAAAATCGTATTTCAATATTCGCCCTTAAGAGTGAAATTCAAATGATATCTCAAATCACAGAGCAAAATACTCCAAAATTGCGCTCTATTTCGTTTGTTCCGCTGAATTTTTTTAATTAAAAAATCGTATTTCAATATTCGCCCTTAAGAGTGAAATTCAAATGATATCTCAAACCACAGAGCAAGATACTCCAAAATTGCACTCTGTTTTGTTTGTTCCGCTGAATTTTTTAAATTAAAAAATAAAAATTAAATTTAAGAAATTGAATTTTTTAAATTAAAAATTTTTTGACGCATTTACATCCTATTTTCTTAGATTTTGGTACAAAGGGGATTTTTTTGAATCTCCGATGAGATGCTTATCTTATTAACAGAACAATTTCGCAATATAATATCTGTTATGATACAAATAAATAATATTATCATACCTCTTTATCACGTGAAAGAAAAAAAAATTTATATTGAGGTAAATATGCAATTTTGACTGCGCGAAATCTTTTGCATCTTGAATCGAATATCAGGAATAGGATAATCACATTTGTTCACGTTGTGTTTTGTAAACTCGTGTACCCAAGTTTCAGCCTGTTTTAACATTTTTTTCCGAAGGAAAGACTTTAAGATTATTGAAAAAAAAATATATATATCTTGCGCATGTGTTTTGGTTGGATTCGACTAAAAAATATTAAAATACGTATGGGCATCGTTACCCATTTCTCATTCACATATCGGTTGCGATATAGCAATCGATAAAAAAAAAAAAAAACAAAATATATATTCGCAACAGCCATTGAAAAATCGCAAAATCGATGGAAAATATTCACCTATGAGTCTTTCCTCAAAATACTGGGGGGGTATAAATATCACAACGGTGTACACGGCTGGTGTTGTTGAAACATGGTTGTATAATTTATGAGAACGAACGAAAGAATTGCCCCGCATGCCGATCCCAATTGCATAACAATACCTACCCCGATGAGGGCCTTTGAGCCAAGTTTTTGTCGAATTTTCGAGGTTATCGATAATTTTAGATATGATATTACGGCCATTAGGAGGATCCAGTTTAAAACTACCGTCGCAACGCCAATCGTCGAATCTCGATAAGGCGGAACTGGTGACATGGCTGCCAGATAAATGGCATAGATCGACGTTAACATACCGACGACGGATAGTCCATCGAGAATCTTGAAATTAACCGTATTTAACCAGAGAAAAAATAGACAAGCCGTAGGATTAGCGATATTGGCCAAAGTCACCGTTAAATGGAATGCCACGTTGCCGTATGGTAAACACGAGTAAGTCTGTATGCTCGGCAGAAATCCATTGCCCAAAAAACAAATGATAGCCACGAGTATATGCAGATAAATCGTGCGCGACATTGTTATTTCTTCCTTATCGGACAATTCTATCTTCGCTGATATTTCATAACTATCGCTTCGATAGCGATCCCTGACGTTATTATCCGCGTGAAAAGTACTCCGATCGAGTTCCGCTGTCCGTTCACGATCAACGTCGCTGCTATCCGGACAGGCGGACTCTTCTTTTTTTTTCACAAATGGAAGATATTGCAGGAGCACGAAGGAACAAAGCGACAATAGAATAATTACAAAGAGAAGGATGAAAAAGTTTTTGGATGAAAATTCAGGATCGGATATAATCGCTATCGTAGTACCGTTCTCGAAATCTCTGCACTCGGGATTACCGCCGACACCTTGAAAAAATGCTACTACGCTGGGCAAAACACCGCTGAGGCCTTCGCCGATGAAATAATTCGTCAAGTATCTTTCGTCGCTGTTGCGAAGAAAAGGCATAAATAGAACGGAACTGGTGCAGCCCACCAGAGCGATGAAAAAAACGCATATGAACATTGCAGCGCTGTATCTCACGCCGCCTATAATTAGCGTCTCGCGATGAAAAAATGCCAAAACTCCCATGGACAAAGATCCCATGAATAATAATGTAAATATACAGAGAGATTCGTTGAGAGATGAGCAATATTTTTTGGCTAGGGTATAAGCAGCGGGGCCGACGTTAGCCGCTTGTATCATGAGGACTACGTAAGCCGCAAGATTCCATCCCTCCGGCGCGCTAATCACTAACAACGGTAGTTGAACGTAGATTCCGTTGACACCGATCCATGCGGATATTCCAAATATTACAACGAGAGAGTGGGCTATCAGGGGCTTCGATAGCATACACTTTTGGCCATTCATGGCGTATCTCTTAATTCTTCCTATCATGATATTCCTTTATCAATGATTGATGCTTCACGTTTTTCCTGAACAACAATTTACTATTATAATTCAGCGGTTGACGTTATTTTCTGCGCTAACTCTACGTATGGCAATGGAAAAATGAAGCTATTTTTTTTTATCTTCAATTTATCTTCAAATGCAAGTTATTCCGATATGGCTCGCATTGCCCAATAAGAAAAAAAAAAACATAATTCATGGAATATTTTCGTTAATTTTCACGTTATCAGCCCTGTATCCTATTCCACGAATACTAGTTCGCATATATATTTCAATATAATCAGCGTTTATAACAGTCGAATTCAAGAAATAATCGTGAAACGCAAGATAACCTAAAAATTCGCTCGGCGTTTTAAAGTTGAAAAATTTTGGTTTCGCGTTCGAAAAATTATTCGATAATTGAAAAACTGTATCATCACTCGATGTACTTACGTAGGATCGTCAAAGAATCGTCACGATCTATCCGCAACCACGTGAATATTTTTCAAATTTGTAATTCATTTTTTATCCCGCGATTATAAGATCCACGCGCATGCACACCGATGCGTATGGAATCCGAGAAACTCAATTGAGGTTTTTTTTTTTTTTTTATATTTTAAACGTATGGAATTTATTCATAGATGTTATTTTTGAAAACCGGAGGAATGGAAGTTCCGCTTGCTGCTCTAACCTGTACACGATTCACATATGCCGCTTTCACTATGACGTGATTCGAAAAAATTTAATATTTTTCAAAGCAGAGTCGTATCGCGTATTACGAAATCTTCCCTACGATAAATGACTAATTATTCCCTCTCTCTTTCTCTATGATAAGTGATAAGTACACATACCGGTAAATAAAAAAAAAAAAAAAATGATAGGCGTTATTGAAACTGCGATGCACCGTTTTATGCTCACTTGAATCGGTGAAGATAACAAAGAAATATACGCAAGCAAACAAATTTGACCGTTATCCCTGATAATGAAGATAAGCATACCGAGGAAAATAAAAATTTATTTAATGCTAAAAAATCTATATATATATATATATATATATATAACTGAATATGGCAAAATTAATGCTTTTGTATCGTCACATGTGAATTTTAATTAATCAAAAATTTTTTAATTAATTTTTTGCCATTAAATGAATTCTTTTCTCACCGCGAATACCAGCATTGACCGTATAAAATTTCGTATACAATTGGACATTCATTTTCTGTATAATGTCTCGTAAATTTAGGATCTCATCGGAGGACGCTCGATTCGCTGTTAAAGTTAAAATTAATTTCGTATAATTGGATAATTTTTTACAGTTTTTCAGATATACTTCTGAATACGTTATGGAAAATGCCTCCGTAGGCATTAAAACATATAAAACGTCGTTCAGACGTATTTTCAATCGAAAAGTCATCGCTATTGACTCAAGGATATCGAACGTATACAGTCACTTTAAAAAATTTGAATCAACGCAAGATTGCATTGCGATAAAATCAAAAATCCAAACCATGTTTTAAACACGATGGAACATAATAATATTCATATTTAACATATAACTAAAAGTTAATTATTGTATAATCAGATTTTTCTTTTCAGATCTGAAAGAGTCAACGATATTGAAAAAAAAAAAATTCATAACACAAATTTTCATCGACAACAATACCAACGAATATCAATTCACCGAATAACGAGAATCGAATTTATCAATTCACAAATTTCATTCTGCGAGAATTGCATTATTTCCCAATGAGACAAATCAACGCTGTGGAAGATAATAAAACAGAACTGAGTATAAACAATAATAATGCCCAAAATTTGTGGATAAATTGATTTAAAAAATGTTTTTTTTTTAAGTAAATATAGAGAATTTAAATATATATTAATTTAAAAATCTAATAACGACAGCAGTATCGAGACCATTGAATTTTTACAAAAAAAATAATACCACGAAAAGGATATAAATATATAACGGTTTAAAAAAATCTTTATCCGACATTTAGAATTTTTTTTCTCTCATCGATTTTAATTCCTGATATTTCAGGTTGGGCGAATTTCATGAAATAAATTTATATTTTTCAATGCTCGACAGTTGGAAAACTAAAAGAAAAAAAAAAAAGAACATCGCAAATTTCTCTCAATTTCTTTTGAATGAAACTCTTCGATGAGACTGTAATACACGTTGAACATCGTTAAATCAACATCAATTGATACCTATTAAGATTATCGAGCCAGATGCATTAAAACAGACTGTCAGCCTTGAACGCATAAATACGATATCGTTTTGTGTCTCGTAACGAAACACTAAAAGTTCACTCGTCGTTGCAGGCGAATTCACGACAATCGTACACCTGACACGAACGTACACAAAGAATCGAGCTGGATGAAATTCTTGCGTACATAAAGCTCATACCCTGGATGGAGATCTTCGATTTTTTTTTTTTAATTTTTTCGTTCGTTTGCTTCGCGATGTTACAGCCACAGGAAACAACAAAAACACGAAAAGCCCAATCTAAACCCGGTTCAAGTTTGAGATTTATACTCGAAAGTTCGAATTCCAATTAAAAAAAAAAAAAAAGAATGTTTTTTTTAAAAGTCAACGCACCTTGGCAGTTTCAATCGATAATTATACGCAAATTTTCCATTGCCTCGGTGATGATAATTAATTATAGCGTGCGGAACAGATCGATATCTCGATCGATATCCAAGATCACGTGTAAAATTTATTTCGAGCCGATAACTCGCAGTTATTTGATATTTGTCAGAGAAAATTAGTACAGGCTGTCCGATATATTTACGGCGACAAGAAAATTTCATGATAATCTACGGTTCCATTTCTCATGACTCGAAAATACTTCAAGCGACAATGAACGGAGCAATTTTCATTAAATTAAAATTACTTTTCAGTAATTGTAATTAAATTTTTCAAATTACTTCGAATAATCGTAGCTGATTGGGAGAAAAAAAAAATTTGATTCGCGTAACCGTGTCCACAAAAAAATTGCACGATTACTCCGAGCAATTGTAATTAACGAGACAAAAATTACAATCATTTCGAATAATTTAAATTAATCAATTTTATTTATTTACATGCGATTTTGATTTATTTATTTATAAAATTTTCAGATAAATTACTAAAAATTCATGAAATTGCGAGGCTCGAGTTAAATTTTACAGGAAATTTCAAGATTATTCATAAAATTTGAAGTCATTAGCGACAGCCCGCGGTCCTAGGATTATTCTACCTAATTCTCCCCATCCAAGAACAAATTAAATGGGGGGGAACCTTTCGTTACTTTGAAAGAAAAAACAAAAAAACCTAATTTTTTTTTCCATAACTCATTTATCATCGATTATTTCATACGAGTCACAGACGCGGCAACTTGTAACTGCATACGTTTACTCTTTACTCAATTACGCAAGTTTTTCCATCTTTTGCATTCGATTTAAAATAAATCCCAAAAAACTAACTCATTGCATGAGCTATTTGCATTATTGCATAAATAATAACAATAATATTTAATATATATATATAATTATAATATATAGATATATTAGGGTGTTTCACATTTAAAAAATTTTCGATTTTTTTACGGGCAGACGCGAAAAATTCTTGCTCCTAGTCTAAAAAGAAGCCTCCAAAAGAGTGAGCACTGTAGCACTAGTTTTAGGATCTCCGAAAACGATTTTTCTGAAAAAATAAGTGAAAAATCGATATTAGCAACCCTTTAATATGTACTGTTTCTTTTATGTTTTACAAACAATGAATTATGACCAAAAAAGAACATTTAAAGCGCATTATAGAGAAATGCTGACATGGAATTTCCAAAACCAACGTCGTAAGGTGTTAGGCGCACGGTTGGTCCAATTCAACCTTTCGAAGTCTCACCCTGTTCGGGCAGCGCTTCCACATCTTTTGAACGCAGGGATCTGAAAATAAATAATTATGTGAAAAGCTACAGTCAATTATACGAAATTTTCCAAATTTGAGGCACTATTTTGCAAAAAACTTGGTAAAAAATAATGAAAAAATTCCCTCCATCGCATAATGAGGATTTTGATTCCAAACAAAATGAATTGTACTATCGGTGCTCCCAAAGCCTTACGACACAGCGCCAAAAATATAGTTTCAAGAAAAACTAATTTGATATTTTTTACCAAACAGTTGAAATTTTTTATTGGAAAACCTTAAATATCCGTTCAACTGTTGGGTAAAAAATATCAAATTAGTTTTTCTTGAAACTATATTTTTGGCGCTGTGTCGTAAGGTTTTGGGAGCACCGATGGTACAATTCATTTTGTTCGGAATCAAAATCCTCAGTATGCGACGGAGGGAATTTTTTCATTTTTTTTTTACCAAGTTTTTTGCAAAATAGTGCCTCAAATTTGGAAAATTTCGTATAATTGACGGTAACTTTTCATATAATTATTTTTTTTCAGATCCCCATTCTCAAAAGATGTGGAAGCGCTGCCCGAACAGGATGAGACTTTGAAAGGTTGAATCGGGCCAACCGTGCGCCTAACACCTTACGACACTGGTTTTGGAAATTCCATGTCAGCATTTCTCTATAATGCGCTTTAGATATTCTTTTTTGGTCATATCTTTTTTAGTCATAATTCATTGTTTGTAAAACATAAAAGAAATAGTAAATATTAAAGGGGTGCTAACATCGATTTTTCACTTATTTTTTTAGAAAAATCGTTTTCGGAGACCCTAAAACTAGTGCTACAGTGCTCACTCTTTTGGAGGCTTCTTTTTAGACCAGGAGCAAGCATTTTTTGCGTCAGCTCGTAAAAAAATCAAAATTTTTTAAAATGTGAAACACCCTAATATATATATATATATATATAAATTATATATATATATTATTACTATTATAGTGTGAAGACCTATTATCATGAATTACGATTGATAAACACAAATTTTTGAAAAAAATAACCAAAGAATATTGTATTTTTCCCTGAAATAACGATTCATGTCCCATATAAACGATTCAAACGACCAAAGATCATCTCCCTCTCTATTTTTTTTTTTTTTTTTTTCAATATCCTCTGAGGGCCGAGCAGGGCTCATAAGATTTGAACGTTCCGGCATGATTCACAAGTACAAAAGTAATTATAGCACCGACTAGCGAGCCTATCTGCGTGGCAACACCGATGTAATAAAGTCCCCTGCCCGGATCAGGCCGGAAAAGCGTTGTTATGCCCATTTTAACGAAACCGATGAGACCATTGAGAAGTATCCAGGATACTACGACTAAAAATTCGCCAATCCAAGAGTGCTGAAACGGCGGTGTGGGCGATTGCACAGCGAGATAGAGAACGAAACTCGATAATACGAATATTGCGGCTGTGAGCCAGGTGAGAAAATTTGGGGATTTCGGTGTTTTGAGAATGAAACCGAGGCACATTGCGAGGGGATTCGCCATTGAGGCAAGCGTTACGGTCAGATGATAAGCGACATTGCCGTATGGCAAACAAGAGTAAGATTGAATGCTCGGAAGTGTACTGTGACCTAGGAAACAAATAATCGACATCATGAAGAGCAGATAGGCGTACAATCTTCTCGACATTTTCCAGCCCGATGTAGTTTTATAGCTCGGCGGTGCATTAATCTCGGTCGGCAGAGTTTCCGTAGTATCGGGCTGTTTGACTCTCTCGCCTCGCGCTATCGTCAGCTTGTTGAGACCGACGAAAGCGCAAAAGCTCAGACCCAGAAGCGTGCCGATGAATATGAAAAATATTTCCGTTGTAAAGCGCGGCTTGGAATATATAATCTCGTATGTACGATTCGCAGAGTCGAATTTCGTCGTATTTACGCATTCCGGATTACCCCCGACACCCTGAACGAGGGCTATTACGCTCGGTACGAAACCGCTTAGACCCTCGCCAACTAGATACGTTACCAAATATATTTCACGATAATTTCTCATGTATGGCATGAAGAGAACCGACGACGTGCAACCGACGACCGCCGTTACGAACATCAGTCCGAGAAGCGAGGTCGAATGAGGCGCGCCGAAGATCACCGATTTTCTGTCGTACGTATAAGCCATTGTGAATATTGCCACGGTAGCCATGCTCAGAAGAGCATATATTATGTAGTGATCTCTCACCCATGATGCGTATCTGGACGGCAAAAAAAATAAATAAAAAAAATTGAAAAATATTTTTCAATGTTGCTGTTATTGTTAAATATGCTATTAATATATATATTTATTAATATATTAATATATATTAATATATAATACATATATATATATATACATACTCTATATATACTCTAATAATAATAATAATAATAATAATAATAATAATAATAATAATAATAATAATAATAATAATAATAATAATAATAATAATAATAATAATAATAATAATAATAATAATAATAATAATAATAATAATAATAATAATAATAATAATAATAATAATAATAATAATAATAATAATAATAATAATAATAATAATAATAATAATAATAATAATAATAATAATAATAATAATAATAATAATAATAATAATAATAATAATAATAACAACAACAACGATAATAATAATAATAATAATAAAAAATTATTATTATTATTATTAGAGTTACATGAAAGCGCAATTATGCACGTTACATAGTTGCATACTTTACATAACACAGATTCTTTTATCGAACATTGACTCTGGGTCCTCATATTCTTTCCGCTTCATGCTTGTATTGCCTAAGCGCTTCCGCTTGTTCGCAACCTCTCTCCCTATGCTAAAGTATCCTAAAATTACTAATCTACCATTAAAACTTAAAAAATCAAAAACTGGAAGCATACATATTGATGGACGATTGAGTAATGTGAAATATTGGTCCTGAAAATTTCTATGGCCATTAAGCGTGAGGATCGGTTACTCTGATATTTCGTTAACAGGTTTTCCGTATATAATGTTTTAAAATCTTTTTATTTCCAAATTTTCCGGATGTGCGGAGGAACGGCGTTGAAGCAGCTGTTCCCCGCATAATCGTATGCTTTGCGCCCTATCTCTTTATTACGTTTTATTTGTCGCATCGTGTATAATTGGAATTCACCAGCGCTCCTCGTGTTTCCTTCGCAAGTTCATTATCTTTGACTAGTTTCATTACCGCTGTAACTTCGAAGGCTTTGCCAATCGATAGTACACTATTTTCTTTCGACAACTCTTTTGTGGGATATAACTTATCTTTTTCCTAGAATTGTTTCAAGAGCTCTCGCTTTTGTAAAACAAGAATAGACTTCGTAACATTGTTATAAAGCACCGCCCCACGCTATTATTCCGTAACGTTGACGATTGATCGGAAGGGCGCTAAATATACTTTAGTAACTTTTCCTCTACTTAAAATATTATTAAATTTTTTGAAAGTGAAAGAGAAGCTCCTCAGTTTCTTTACAACATACCGGACATGCTCTTCCCAACGAAATTAGTTGGCAATTATTATCCCCAGATATTTTATTGTAGTGGCTGCATTAATAATTTTTAGTTCGGTTTGATTTGTCGCATCTTTTAATTACCAGCGCTCCTCTTGTTTTCTTCGCAAAATCAAAGTTCATCATCTTTGACTATAGTTTCATGATATGTTTCATGATATAGTTTCATGATATGTTTCATGATATAGTTTCATGATTCAAGTGATTTTAAAACACATGTGATTTGATCTGATTCCACATTATTTCAGTTGATTTCTCATGATTTCAACGAATCATTTTTTAAATCACTCAAAATACGTATACAGTGGAGTTATTTAATTATTTATCGCTTAAACATCAAATCACGGTATACCAGGGTCGGTGTCACTCAGGGATCGAAAAAAAAAGGATTTGAGAGTTAAAATAATTGTTCTATATTTGTTTATAAAGCGCTGAATTAATATGGAGACCATACTCTCGGGCGTATTAAGCGAAGATATTGTTAAATAAGAATGCAGATTGATTCGTATAGCGACAGTGGTTTTTTTAGCTTCATGATTGCTTTGATCTGCGGCCACAGTTCAAAAATTTCTTAAAATTCAATGTCACACGATTTTCTTCGTTCTACGATGCCATTAAAATTTAACGAATGAAATTAATCAAGCAACGTAATAATTAAATAGAGAAGTTCGAGAAGTTAATTATTTCTTCAATTGCTTCACCTCTCACGAACGTTTATAATATTTCAATACTCAAATGATTTATTTTGCACGTTTTGCCGTTTATAGAATAATTTTACGAAACAGGCGAGCCGAGGGACGAGCAAACAGGACTAGATAAAAATCTAAAAAAATTAGGGTATTTTTTTTTAAATTATTTGGAGCCGATTTGGGGGGCGTTTGATTAAAAATTCGTCCGAGCCCTAAATAAGGGCCACCATAATATTTATGTTCTGGAAATGATCCTAGCCGTTATATCGATAAAAAGGAGTACAGATTTTTCTTAATCATAAAAGATATAAATTTCAAATATACTACCGGTAAGCAAAGATAAAAGATAAAAAAAAAAAAAATAACATTCGGCGATAAAAATTCTCGTTACTCACTTTGTATATAGCGTATAGAGAATAGGTCCGAGATTAGCAATTTGTACAAGCATCACCATATGAGCCGGTAGACCCCATCCTTCGGGCGCTGTATTTACCAGCAGCGGCAATTGCACATAAATACCGTTAACGCCGATCCAAGCTCCGACACCGAACATCAGAGCGAGAGCGTCTACGATCAATCTTCGATTGCTCAAACGTTGCGAAAGAGTGTTACTCATGATTCTCGTGTTTTTTATCAACACAAATTGAGAATAGAACCAACGACGGAGTAAAAATTTTTTTTTCACCGCTCCGAAGGTCAATTCGATGAAAAGCAAAAAAATTTCACAAAACGGAGAAATTTTATGCTGTATCATTTAAAATTCGTTCTTCGACGATCGATTTTCACAAACGTCAGGTACATAAAAAGTGTTTAGCATCGCAAAGCGTTTTTCTCTTCCTTTTTACCCGAGAAACCGGATATATTAACCGACTCGAGGATAGGATAAGCACGGTTTTTTTTTTATTTTTCTCGGAGTTTAAATTTTTGTCAGGAGATATTATAGATGGAAACTCGAGTGCTCGTTCGATGATGAAATTCTTCTTATAATTTTCCGATTAGTCGCTTTAGCAGACGACGCGACGATAAAGGCCTTGCGATATTGGCAGTCGTGGTTTTTTTTTTTTTGAGGTTATGTACTTACGTCGCTGAAGTATCGAATTTTTGCGAGGTTAAAAATTATCCGACAGGGTTTGTTCACGAAAACACAGGATTTAATTAAGAGTGGCCGTATTATTGATTAATTTATTTAAAAAATTTAACGATGGAGTTACATTTGCGAAAAAAACCGACACGTTTTACCGACCCGGTCAATGGTCGGGAGCCGTTTGAAACAGCTGTTTCGTGAACGATAATTTTGCGACAGTTGGCATAGTTCATAGTCCGTTTCGCTCATATTACATGATGGAGAATTCGCGCACGCGTGATAACCTCGAAGGCTCAAAGTGGCGCGCGTCCTTTTGTGACGGACACTTGGTCAAGTGGTCGACTGTTTTAGCTATAAGTTTTCTCGGAGATCGTATAAAATGTGCTTACATATATAACATGCGATCGAATTTTTCTGATTATATTTATTTTGGCTAGTTTCGAATTCCCGCATTAATCGAAGTAGGATTGATCGTTTCATAGGAACGACAGCCCTTTTTCCCGACGCTTATCTTCCATCGAGCAGAGCGGGAACATTGCTACTTCACTTACCTTTCGGGGAAAAAATTTTATACGCCGCGAGTATATAGTTGCCATTACATCCTGTAATGGCAACTCGTTCCTCTATTTTTCGCATTTTCATGATTCTCGGGCAAGACGAATTTAATAATAAAATAAATATATGAAAAAAAAAGTTAATAAACGATTTCCGGAACCTTTTGAATGAGCTCTCTATCTATATTATATAGATATGTTTATAAGAGCTATCTTGATAACACTGTCAGCGTGTGTAGAGCTCTAATAACTCATCGTGCTATATTGTATGTAATTTATCATCGGTACTCTCGCACCTCCTGGCGAATATTCAAATTACTATACCTAGTCTCGTTATTTGTGTAGTGAATTTTAAAATAAAAAAATTTGAAGCGCTATATTATTGCGTCATAATATTCAAATAACCGTAAGAACTGAAAAAAAATTATTTACATATTCATAATTCCATCAATATTATTAATGCTGTATTTTCAAAAACAACTGCAGTTCATTAAATTCATTTGTGATTCATTTTCAATTCGAAAAATCCGTTGAATTCCGGTAATGATCAGATAAATCATCTTCTTATACAGCAAAAAACGGATTTTTTGTTTATTTAACGAAAAAATATTATAGCATGATATATATGGTATGCTGTAATTGAACTTTTTTAAAAAATATAATTGAATTCAATCATTACTATACGATCGATAGATTTAAGTTTTTTTAAATATAAAAAATCCAAGATTTTTTTTCAAATTCAGTATAACTGCTGATTTGACTAGGAAATTATATTTTTATATCTTTCTTTCGGTGTACAAAAGCAATCTTTCTTCATTCGAATTTATATTCAAAGACAGCCCGCATGGCTTGGAACTTTTCGAAATATTGTATGTAAATAATAATCACGGTGGGTGAAATGATGTAGAAGCGATGAATAGATAATATGCAAAAATGAGGCAGGCATGAAAAGTTGATGTGAATTTGTATTACAGAATTCCACGAATTCGCTGTGTACATTCTCTCATTTGACTAATTTTCCTCGGGTAACGACGTCCCGATTGTTGGACACAGCGATTTCTTGAAGTTAGGGGGAGAGTAGCGACTACCCATAAGGCAACAGAAAACCGAGGCAGGGGAGCAAGAACTATGAAAACTTATTAGTTCTCCCCTCTCTTTGGTTGATGAATCGCTCGACAAAAGGATACGAGGAAATGTATAATATAAAATTTCGCAGAGCCTCCTCGCTTTCGTTCTCGTTGCGACTTACCATATTATTATTTCGTATAATTCGTGAATTTTCACACCCAACCATTCTTATGCCTTCACGAAACTTGTTTACATAAAGAAGACAGGACTGTCGTAGAGTTGAGACGGAGAGCACTTACCCTGCCATCTCGATGAGAATTCCTCAACTCGACTGTTTTTTTTCGATGTTTCTTTTTTTTGTGATTAGATTATTTTTTTTACGCAGCAGGATATAGGATAATAAATAAAACTCGTTGGACATGCGCATTGAATATAGCAAGAACTTTATAAAAGACGAGGCAGACCCACAGATGGTTTAAGTAATATATGTTTTTTTTTCTTGTGTGGTTTTACGTGTGTGTTCGATTTGTTTTACGTCATGAACATTTTTTTAAATTTCTTTTCTTGAGTGTACGTGTGAGTTTTTTTTTCTTCTTTTCATATATAAGTGTGCGTGTGTTTCTTCCATTTATATATATGTTTTTTGTTGGGTTTTGGGCGATTCGCGTTACAAGTATTCCAGAGGAAGTTGAACATCCATAATTCTACATGTTATACATCCTAAACATATTATATGTAGAGAAGGAAACGAAAGATAAATATATATAACATTTTGTTCTTTCAAATACGATAATAACCGATAGTACGAATTGTATCCACGAAGTATAGTGTCCCTTTTGAATTTTTCCCTCTTCCGAGCTTGTCATTTTCACCACGTGTTACCAGTCAAATGGGCGCTAATTTGAAAAATACTTTTTTACAAACGGTTCTTGATCTATGGACCGTTATTCCGCTATTATCTACGTATCGCATGGCATTTGTTTTTAACATTGAAAATATAAAACATTTATTCATTATCGAACGAATTACATTGGTCTATGCAAATGAAAGAGCGCGCGCTTTTGTTGGAGTTTTTTTTCTGCAGAGAATTGTGGGAATTTTCGTGTGACGCCTGGCGGCGGACATTATTTGTACTAAACAATATGGCCGCAGCGCAAACTTCTTACGCGGGAAATATAAAGCAGAACAGTGAATATTTTGAATAAACACGAATAAATTGTTATCTAAAAACAAAACAAACAAACAAAACTGCTCGTATTTTCGGCAAAACGTGCTCCGCTGATTTTTGGGGCTAAATTTTATATTATATGTCACAATTAGAGAATACATTAATTTGACTATAGCTCAAACATTTTCATTGTTGAGGACTTTGATGTGGAAAAAAATGACTGCTGTCGATAATCAGTATTGGGAAATCCATCGAGTCCCCTCTGACCAACAAAAACAATCTATTGAAAATAAAAATTGGACCAATCCCGTCCATCAGAGTTGCTCACGTGCGCTATCTTTACTCTTCGTACTTTCGTATGTCAAGATTAGTAACATAACGAAGGATAAATAAGAAAGAAAAATAAGCATTCGACTAGACACAATAGCGCTTTGGCCGTTCAACTCGTATATTTCATTCCGTGATATAGCAGTTTTGATTGAGTGAGATTTTTACACAGTGATATCGGTAATTGGAGCTTTCCACCAGCTGGCTGAATCATAAACATACAGGACAAGTCAATGATTGTTGTGGGCTTGTATATTTTCTTTAGTATCACTCTGCGTGTTGCAATTCAAGACTGCTTTAATGCCGCTTCGAGTTCACATGTACATAATATATGAATATAAATAAATAAATAAATAAATAAATATATATATATATATTGATGAACTCATCAAGTTTCTGGACGACATCGTTACAGACCAAACTTTAGAGTTGTACCATATGTTGTGAGAAACGTGCGATTTGCGTGTGCTCCGGAAACGATTACATCTGACATTTTCAATTTCCTCAACGCGTCGCAAGTCGTTAGTTGAGACTCTCAATTAACAAGAGAACTACAAGAGAGTTCTCGACGTCAAAATGTCAATAGCGAGATAAAAAAAAAGAAAATTAGTACTCGTCTATGATGCGACGCGATACATATGTACTCCCTTCTACTCGATTCACAGATTATTCGTCGATCAACATTTTATTCACTCTTAGTTACATCATTAATTAGGCTCATGACGAGGTGTCGATTTTAACGAACGGTTTATAGAGTCTTTTTTCATCTCAATGATCATAATTGTAGCAATACAAATCATAATAATACTCGTAATAGTGTAAGATGAAGCGAAACTAAATTTACGTTTACCCTGTTTACAGATCAGCGAGTGTATTTGTAGATACTAAACACTCCTTATTACATCATAATGAATTATAATTTTTTGTTGTTGTTTACATGTATTTGTGTGCTTAAATTGTTTCTTTGTCCCGTTGAATTGACAATCCTGCTCGAATCGAAGCGTGTGGGTCAATTTATGTGGCCCCGCGTTGTAGCTGATCTCTCTCGTTGCTTTTGCAAAATCGATTGTCCTTGTTTCTTCTCTGTGGAACAATGTTTCATACTGCGGAAGCTTTTTCTTGCTGAATAGACAGATTGACCGGGATAAAATGATTTTTTTTTATTAGCCGTGATTCCTTTAGCTTAAAAAATGTCCGCTGGGTCGTTGAGTCCTTAAGCTCCAAGGGCTTCGCTCCAAAAGCTTCTTGAAACATCAGTGGGCTCATTAAAATTAGGTACAAACGGCTATAAGCTTATAACAGGGGCCTATAACTTGACTCAAGGGCGGGATAACCGGGTAATACCGGGTAGTCTGATTAAAGAGTCCAGTCAGTGATATGACGATAGCAGGTCTTGTTCCAATCGATTAGTCATACGAAAACAAAATATTTGAGCCACATTTAAAGCTTCCAGCTTCTCCGGAAACGTTTTTAGAGCAATTTACAAAGTTTCACGATGTTTTTCACGTGCGCAGAGTGCTCCTTTTTTCATTTGAATTTTTCAGTACTTTCCGTGCGTCTACGAACAAGTTTTAGTAGAAAACAACGTCGTTGCTGTTACAGCAGTACTTGAGCTCTGGGTAGAAGTCAAAGTGTTTGGTTGAACTTTGTTTCTACGTAATGTACAATGCTCATTGATTCACGGGGAGTGCTTGGCGTCCTGATATAACTGCGTTAAAGTAGCCGCAGTTTCTCCTCAGCGAAAAATTGCTTAGAGCTTTCTAGCTTCGGCTCTCAATGAGAATTAATTTATGAAAAAGGAAGCTTTCGATGAATCTGGGATACGTCGTGAATTCTCGTACGATTGAGAATAATATCGAGAGAAGGTTTTGACGAGAGGGAAAGTGCTCTTTCCTGGCACTCCCTCTATATACATATATGTCTTCGTCTCGTTTCATCCCCTTCGTGCGATGACTTACGATATTTGCATTATGGAACGAAGCGATATTTCCATCCCTCATCTCTTCGTATTCTTTGCCGCTCGTAGTTGCGAAAACTCTCGGAATTTCTCACAGCCTCGCGTGAATCGTCGTTTCGCAATCTTCGGGGTGCACCGATTGAATGCAAAATTTTATTTCATTCCAAATTCTCGCATAACTCACGATGACCCAATAAAGACCTTTCTGGTGTATTATAACACTCGATTATCGGCGTCTCTTTTCTCATATCGTTGCTTATAACCCTTCTGTCGATCAGCGAGCACTTTTTGTCACTCAACCAAGATCATGTCTGCGTGTCTGCGAGTGATTTCGATATTTCGCTCTCTCGTGGGACGATCATTAGCGAAAAGTTAAATTGGGAAAGTGGCAAACCAACTTCTTGTACCACAGGGAAATTTAGGAATTATAGCTTAGGTCCAAGTATGAGGGAGTTTTTTCTTTGATGAAGGTTGAATTTTTTGGAGCTCTTGGGCGTTCTTTTTCGAGGGTACCATTTTACATTATGGTAGGATTTTTATTTTTAGGACAAAGGAAGGCCGCACCCAGTTATCCTTTCTGGTCTATGAGGCAAGGTTCATCATCATCATTCGATTTAATCGATTACGCGTGATTTCAACTAAAAACATCGAGAGAGCTCGCGACAATCAAAGTGGCCCCTCTGTCATGGTCTGTAATGTTTTTTTTTTTTTTTTTTTTCATAGCGAGATAAAAACAGGTGTACCATTTTCGGTTTGGTATATATATACCCTGGTACATATATAAACACTTATCGTGGCTCCCATTGGAATGACGTCACGTTAAATATTGATTTTTTTGTTTTTTAATTCAAATACTCGATTTTTCGTATGGTTTGTACACTTGAGCCCGCTGGGGGTGCTAAAAAGCATCGAGTTCGATTCCCCATCAGGGACTTTCATGTGCAGTATAATCTTGTGTCTGTGTGTGTATATATATAATTGATCTAGCGAAATGGTGAATTAATCTTGAAATTTCGATCGATCGTTATCCGTCCACATTATCGAAAATTACGTTTAACTTTTTTTTACGTTTATATAAAAGGGAAAGAAGCATTTTAAGTGTAAAAGAAACACAGGTACCTGCTGGTATAGCACGACTTTATCCGTTCGCCACTTTTTTTCCACCTCACTTCGAACTTTTTCTTTAAAAAAAAAAACTTTTTTTCTCATTTCCTCTTTCTCGATACAAGGGTCAATGCACGTCCATATTGACCTCCCAGAGATTTTAATGGCAAGATTTGAAGAGTGGAAAAAATATTTATAGTTCGTGAAAAAATTTGATAAATCGTCAGCCTTACTCTGAGCTTAAAAACATCAATGTCTTTGAATAATTATAACGGAGGCTTAAATTGTCCTGTGAATCGGCTGTGCACTCAACTTCGATGGTAACATTATTATTTGAAGAAAAAAAATAAAAAAATTGCTCATATGGCAAGGGCTAATAGGGACGCTTTTGCATTATACCAGCGGGGCTATTCACTTCAATTTTGGGTGTACAGGTGACTTACGAATTTCAAAGACTACCAAAGACTTCCAAAGAATTCCAAAGAATTCCAAAGACTTCCAAAGACTTCCAAAGAATTCCAAAAACTTCCAAAGAATTCAAAAGACTTCCAAAGTCTTCTAAAGACTTCCAAAGACTTCTGAAGGCTTCCAAAGAATTCCAAAGACTTTCAAAGACTTTTAAAGACTTCCGAAGTCTTCCAAAGACTTTCAAATCTTCCAAAGTCTTCCAAAGACTTCCAAAGTCTTCCAAAGTCTTCCAAAGACTTCCAAAGTCTTCCAAAGACTTCCAAAGTCTTCCAAAGACTTCCAAGACCAGTGTACATAGGACTTCCTAAGTGAATAGCCCCTCGATTATACCACTCTATATATTGTACAATAATAAAAACTGTGCGATTGTCAGTTGCCGTTAAAGTGCCCCGCTCATCGTCACAGCGCGCGGGTGTGCTCGATTATTATTTTTTTTCACAACAATACGAATGGATTATATGGATTGATTATTTTTACAATACACGGATCAATTGTGAGAACGACGAGAAAGTATAGGGCAGAGAGAAAAATAAGAAAATAAAACAGGAACTCAAGTATCGAGCTTACGAGACGACGACAACGACAATTATTTTAATTAATTTCTATTAAATTTGTGTATATCGAATGTTTCATGCACGTGTGACGGTAATCGTGTTTCTTTTTCCCGAATTTTTTTCGTTTTTTTGGGCCAATGTGGTAGAAGCGTTGAAAAAATATCGACGATATTTATGATCCGTTTTCGTTTTTGAATTTACTTTTTACGAAAGATGTTCCATACATGTATACGATAATTCAAAAGTTTCGTATGATAACGACGATAAACTAATTAATCAATTATCATTAATTTATTCATTAATAATAATGATATTCATCGTACAATTAATGATAATTTTATAGATTGTACAAGCAGGACGTGTTGTTTATATGTGCGTGTGTGTGTGTTTTGTATTTTTTTCTAAAGACGTTTCTGCACTTGTTCATCAAGCATGATGTAATAGCCATGAGAAAGTACGAAATTTGAAAAAAAAAAAAAGAAAATTGTTTTTACGATCCTTTAATAGGTGAAATGTATTAATCTTTTTTTTTCAATCCAATTAACGTGTAATTAACATTGAATGAGATAAATAATATTTAATTTACGCAGATATTGATTTATTCGTTGCAATTAACGAAAGGATTAATTTTCAATTATTTTTTCTATAAAAAAATCGACAATAATGATGAGATTTTTTTTATTTTCCATAGCTCGTTCCATTCTTTTCAAGACTATTCGCTCTAGTGGATTTTTAATAATCTTCATTCTTTATTAAACTTGATTTATTCATAATATATTCATTTTAAAGTTTACATTTTTATCGAATTATGACGTTTTTTTACAACAACAGCGCATCGAATATCAAACGATTAATTATTATTCGCAATTATCATTATTATTAAGCTCAATCATAATAATAATAATAATAATAATAATAAGTTCAAATCTCGTTAACATGTTTTCACGTTAAGCGAATTTTCGACATTATAAAGTGGCATTGAAGAGCCAACGTTTAATGCGAAGCCATTCCATCCGAGATTACCCGGCATCCCTTACTGCATTAAAATCTAATGAAATCTGTGGAAGTTGAGTCACGGATAGTCCTTAGGCAGCCATAAGAGCACCACATAACCATACTTTCCTATAATATACTCCTTTTACCCGATTGCAACACGAATTGATCAATTTCCACGTAAAATAATGTTTATTCGTGTTTTTTTTCTCTTTCATGCACTTTAACGTAAATTGGATCGTTCGATAAAACGTCAATTCTAATGTAAATTGGTAATGTAAAGGTTGTAGAAACAATTTTTCTTTTTCATCATTTCCGTGTACGTTCATGGACACGACTGTATACCCCCAGTAAATCCTCCAAATATGTTCATACATAGATACAAGGTTTGCGGTTTCGAGCGTGTCCGAGACCCGTTTGCTGCCACATATATATCTCGGCCGATCGATGAATCCAATTGGATTAAATGATTCGATATATTAATTGAGAGAGTGAGAGAGAGAGAGAGAGAGAGAGGCAGACAGACAGACATACGAGAGTGAAACATCGTTCGCTAAAATAACGAGGTGGACACGCTCGCTCGCGATTCAGTATTGTTTTTCTTTCTCTTTTGTTCAGTTTTTTTTTTTAGTGCAGGTATGTACAAAGTATACAGTGCTTTATTTTTTATTTACTCGTTTTTACGTTTTTTTTTCCTTCTCTCGAGTGTCTTTGCTACCACAGAGGACGGATACTTGGCGCGCGAGTTCCACACACGATTTTCTCTACAATTTCTCCCTTGTTCTCACTTAACACGTCCCTGTTATTCATTTTTTTTTTTTTTTCGTTCACTCCTACCAAACTTTTATTTCGCAAATTTCATTAACGCTCGGAACACGATGTAATTGGATTATTTTGCTTGTTTGTTTATTTTAAATCCTACGTAAATGATTAAGCCAGGCTGTACATGGGTATGGGGACTTTGATTGTATAAACACACTCGCATGGGCAGAACGCGAATGGCGAAGCAAGCGTCAGTTTTGATATGTAACCGAGTCTGGGTATTCACCTTCATACGTTGCAACGTCGAAAATTATACACGGGATGTATGGGATTTTTGAGAGGCATATACACTAGGACCTTGATTTAACGGCCAGTGGCGGGACCGGCTCCGTATCGCACCTTGTTAAATCGAGGTTGCGCACGTCCGCCCATGCTGTATCTGCGCATCGGCACTCTGTGCTACGGGCCTGATCGGGGAGACTTTAAGCGTCCCCCATCATCTCCCACCACACGAAAAACGGATCGATAAATGCGACATGGTGGGGGGGGACTGTCTATTAAATCGAGGGCCGTTAAATCGAGGTTCTAGTGTATAACCGAAAAACTCTAGAAACACCGGGTTTACTCATCGATCGACCGTTCTCTCCTTCTCACTCTTTTCCGTCACTTTCACAACGTGATATTCTAACACTCGCAGCGCTATCTTCTTATAATCCTCACTCACACATCGTTATATCCTTTTTCCCCGACACACTTGGATTACCTCGAATAAATCTTCTCGGGCACCACTGAATTATACGCGGCTGGGAATTCTTACCCGGGATTAAAGAAAGATGAGAGAGCAGAGAGAGAGAGAGAGAGAGGAAAGAGAAAAACTTGTGCAACGAGAGAGGTTTCTCCGTGGCCAGAGAGGCCGTATTCAGGGGAGTTTTAACGATGTTCACCGTGCGAGACGCACGTTGAACATCGTGAAAACTTCCCCCAGAATACGATATTGCAGCCCTTCAACCACTTGGAGTTCTCACACCCCGAAACTATATGAACTCGCGGATGAAGCGCACCTTTCCCTCGAGAGTGCACAATTAATTTAATCCGTTCGAGCTGCATCAGCAATTTTGCGCTAACAACTTTAATGTACATATGGTATGTATAAACGCACGTATATAGGTGATGGTCCGCGGAATGGGGCAAATTAGAACGTAACCGGTCGTACGTGACCGATTCCAGGCTCTCTCATCCAACCACTGGCGCCATCTAGCGTTGTAACTCGTGTACTTTTATTTTTCATTAATACCCGCGAGAGGTCGTTTACGTTCTAGTCGTTAATTGACCACTTTGGGAGAAAGATAAAGCGTCATGTTTCCGGTGAATTCGGGCGAATAAGATTGCGAACTGTTTGATTAATGAAATTTCACAAGACGATTTAGTTTAACGTGAGTTTGGTGAGCCTTTGTCCCGAAAAAGAGGTGCCTTGCGTATAAACAGCTTTTCTACATTCGATATTTGACACTTGTAATCCAAACTAACCTTCTCTGACATTAAAGTCGCTTGGGTGAAGAATCGAATTTTGAGATAGACTTGCCGATACGTTCAAGTCATAGATCACGGGCGAAAAAAATAATAAAATTGCATAACCCTAGTAATGTCAAGCGCAAAGAGCTATCACACGTATTTGTAATTCATTTTTTATCACAAGACTCGTGTAGAATTATCCGTGCAAGTGCTTTATTCTTGTATGCCGTTTCGATTCGCGATTCTTTGCCCCATCATATCGGAAAAGTAGGTTTATATCGAGTAACGAATCCCCTGATGATTTGTTTATGAGTTCCCCATATATACCCTAGTACCAATTTTTGTTTTGTTTTAAACACTCAAAATTTTGTTTTTTTTTAAACACTCAATTTAGATTGTTTTGTTTTAAACACTCAATTTAGATATGCGATTTTGAACGAGCTTGAAGTTTCGCTAAAATTTAAAATGTGGATACGAAAACTTGAATGAATTAAAAAGTGTACACCGTTTGAAACCGTTTTCACGGCATAGGACTACACATCTCAGGCTTATTTTACGAAAAGGCATATCGCTTATTTGAATGCACACTGAGTAGGTGATAGTCGGTAATTGGATCCTTCATATATATATATATATATATATATATTTAGTAGAGGCCAATTATTGTCGCAATTGTCGACAATTTTACTATGCACTTTAACGGCGAATCGCGAGAGTGAGAAAGTTCAACACATTGGAGCAAAAGTGATCGTATCAAACTCATATAATATCTTATCCATATCAGGTGCGTACAAACACTCATTGTGGAATACAATCGATAAGCTCCGAGCGTTAATGATGCGATAACGAAGAACCACACACGCGTCGTTAACAGTATCCTCTCTTCTAACATCGATTTCTCCCTATATGTTATTAGTTTTACCCAGATAGTGTATAATATATATGTGTATAGTGTATATGTAAATAGTGCATGTTTTGGTGGTTGTGTGTGTGTGTATATATATACGGTAAGTATAAGTGTGTACTTAAAGTTTATGTTACGCTGCATCAACGTATACGTGTACTACATGATTCTCATGAAATTGTTGCCAGATATTTTTTCGACATTGACGCTTTTTTGAAATAATTTCCAGCTAATTACCAGCACCTCCATTCTCCGTAACAGTGCTTTTCAGATATAATCAACGAATTCAGAACATACAGAAATACTGTGCTTCCTGCGTGACTGGTGTACATTCTATGGGTACCCGAGTTTTAACGGTATGCACAGGATAATAATTGCTCTTGCATGCACGTCTGAATTCGTTGATATGACTTTGCCCTCCTTGTCCGTTCTCTTCGCACATTGGAAATGACCGTTTCTCGGACGCGTCGTCTTGGATGAGTGAAAAAAGTCTTTAGAGGAAAATAGGTTCTTTAGTAAATTGACAAGTAGATAGAGGATCATCATTTTTTTCATCATCATCATCATCATCATCATCATCATCATCATCATCATCGGAAATTCGAGTTTCGCGTGTTCCCTCACACAATAATATATCCCTTTCAACGCAATAATACAAGCCCTCTTCCTTAACATCATCATTCTTTCGGATCTTCAAATTGCAGCTCTCCATCATTTTTCCCAATATCGTCTCTGCTGCCTCGATCATAATGGTCACTCACCGAAGTTCCTCTCCGAGGATATATCCATGCAGAGAAAAATCCTCTTCTCCGTACAGCTCACAGCGAATCACCACGTTTGGCGGCCATTTTGGCAGCCCTCGTTGCGAGTGCCCCGAGGGAGCAAACAAGACCCGTGAGAGTTTCCCAAAGCGTGGGCCTTCGTCTCTTCTCGCCGTTCGGCAAATTTCCACAGGTTCGCTCCGTAAAACCAGCGATATAACGATGAAAAGAGCCACGCTTGTCCCCGTAACTCGGAACGAAATTCTCGCCGTTGCCGACTCTCGACGATGATCTCGGCTGTTCAACGATACCGCAATAACCGTTCGACGATCCGACACTGTCGTTTCCAATAATCTCGCGATTATGACGATTGCTCATGCTTCTCGTTGACGCATCGGAGCCCAAACGCGTGCTGCTGACCGACGCAGCGTCCTGCTGCGAACCGTCGCGCGATTCCGCGTCGTAACGACACTTCACCTGCTGCTGGACATTGCTCAAACGGCGATCCATGATCATCACGAGATTTTGATGCAAACGAGGATCGTTCTCGTTGGCAAAGCCGAAACGTGAATTACGTGTGCTCGCTGCGGTGGCCCGAGACGAGGCACACGAGGAGGTGGCATGTTTCGCGTCGACGATGAGACGCGTATCGTTGGCAGCATCGGTCAGCAGGACTTGTCAGGCGTATTCGGTGTCGGTTGAGGCGGAACGTTCCAGATGCGACGCATGGGACGAGTGAACAGGAACGGATTGTCCGCTGATGGGTATACCGCCAACTTCCTGCTGCTGCTGCTGAGCCTGCGCATAGGCCAGACTCTTCTGATAACTGAAGAGCTGCCTCTCGAGGCTATAATTTTCCGCCTGCAGCGCGGCGATCTCGCGTCTCATCTGTTGATTATGAATACGACAGACATCGTCGTACTTGTGATAAGTTGCCTGAAACAACAGATGACTCTCGTTCCACTCTATCCGTATTCTCAATTGTCCCTTGTCCGTGATGAACGGACAATGATCGGTCTTGACCTCGTTCATACCGAGATTCGTTTCCATTATTATACCCTCGTCGGCCTGTTCCTGCACGTAATAACGGCTGAACGGTGCGCCGGGAAGACTTATCGCCTCGGAATCGGGATCCTCGCCGCGCATCAGATACGCCGACCAGCTCACGTAACGCAAATGATTTCGCGGCACATTGTGTATGTCCTTGTAAACGAGCTGAAGACGCAGCGTGTCCGAGTGTAAATCGGCCCTTATCGCCCATGCCTGCTTGTCCCGATCGTAGCAGGGCGCCGCCGATAGCGTCGATGTTCCGATCGCCTGTACGGCAACCTCCGAGATCGTTCGTGCCTCGACCATCTCCAGTGATACTCTTAGAATACCTTTGTGCGCCAGGCTTGACCAGCGCACGCGAGGATGCCAGCCGAAGCCCCGTCCCTCGGCATCCGAAAGATCCTCGATCTGGCCCGATTCGATTCTACGCTCACCGTCGCCAAGCGCCACGCTGTATCTTACCCGGCAGCGATGATCGAAACCCGTAAGCCTCACGAGATAAACGCTCAAACGATTGTCCGAGCGCGCCTCGCCTTCTTTATTTCCCTGTGGATATATCACCACGTTCCAATCGAAGCCCCCGAATGTGAAGTAACCGGTCTCGAGTTTGCTTGCCTTCGACTGACCCGCTGTGAATACACCGGTTGGCATTGGCACCTCGGCCGTGAATACCGTTCTAACGTTGGCCATCGATAGCTCCAATTGAAACTCGCCGTTCGGATCGGCAAAGTTTCTACTGTACAAATCGGAGACGGGTATGTAATTACGATTACCCTGGGCCGGCGCGTCGTATGTGAATTTCACGCGTTTGCCGGAGAAGCCCTCGTTGGTCGAGAAGTGTTCGCGATTCAACAGGGTAAACGTGAAGTCCACGTAGACCCGTAGACCACGAGCCGCACCTCGCCAGACGAGATAGACCCCAAGTACCTATGAACGATCGCGAGCAATAACTTGGACATGAATTCTTTTATGGGCAATATTTAGGAACTATGTGTGTCGCGTAAAAATGAAAGTGACCGACAAAAGGTTACGGGTGAAAGTATCGTATGTGAAAGTCATGAGCGAAGATTACTTTCGAGAACGGAAAGTAAAAGTTGAAGTTAACAGGTAAAAGTTGCCAATAAAGGTAGACGGTAAAAGTAATTACAAAACGTTACTTTGAATGTAAGATTGTGAGCAATCAATCATACAACATAATAATGATTGAATGAACGAACGAATGATTGAACGAACCGAATATCCAATTGTGTGCTATTATTTTTGGGGCTTTGAATTTTCACGTACCTTGTCGCCGCGTGAGAACGCTACGGCCCATTTTTGAAAACCACAAACGAGCTCTTTGCTGGTGACGTCTCTCTCGGGATCGCGAACGACGCTTCTCGTCACGACGAATGAGAAGACTCGCGTGCCACCGCGATCCGGTAGCTGCGCGAATCTGTACAACAGAGCCATCACCGCATCACGAGATTTCCGGATCACCTAATTTCGTACTCCCTTCTTCCTCCTCCTCCTGCTCCTCCTCTTCCTCTCTCTATTACTGCTCCTCGATCGCTCGCTAATCGGAACTAAAACACAAAAGAGCAATAGGAAAGGCATGAAGGGTGTACGATCAATTGCGTGGGAAAAAATTGCCAAGGAAACTACCATAAGGGACACTGGGGGAGAACAATTGGAACACTTTTTTTTTCTGCGTGCCTATTTTTTTGGTTGTTATGCGAACAATTGCCCGAGAAAACGATTTATCGACGAACCTTTCATTTCAAAATTCTGACTTATTCAGCCCTCTAGCTCCAGCTTCCCGACCTCAAAACCTCTTCAAAGTTCGTCATGATAGTCCAACAATAGTCCTCATTGTCCGGTAGCAATTCCAAACCTTCCAAAAAGTGAGGTTTGAACTGGAGCTTAACGGCAGTTTATCAATACCACATAGTCAGTGTAAAAAACTGCGGGATTCACTTTCTAGATACTTTACGATACTCTACGATTGTTGAGCTGTTCTAGCAGAGACCCAACCCGCAAGTGCCATGAATCGCGAAACATATTGGCCAAGAGCGGTCAATTAGGAGGAAGAAGAAACGTGAGAAATTACTTTCGAAGACACAAGACAATCGTTTTTCTCGTATATCGAATCGATAAATCGATCCAACTCGATGCTGGCTACTGACGTCTCGGACGTTTCATTATTATGTCTTTGCACGCGAAATTAAAACTCGGTCACCGTAAACCCTGCAGTGGGACGAAACGTCTCGAGTTCCAAGTGACTCGAGATCGTACAAACAGATTTGCGCAATAAACGTTGCAATATGTGACGATAAAAATATCACAGCTGGAAGGAATAAAAATGAAAAAATTGTAAAAAAAAAAAAAACTCTTTCCATAATCAATCCTCGTTCCTTTCCGGGAAAAACGAAAATTTCCATCATGGATAAAAAAGAAACCGTATCCATGTTTCGTGCTTCGATTCTCTATCGTGAATGGGGCTTGAATTTCAACAAGAGCGAAAATTACGATAGGGCGATAGACGCCTTTGATAAATCGATGAAAGAAGCCGGCACCGACGATCTGAGAACTCTCCTCGGACTTTGTCAGGCACTCACGAATTCCACGAGATATCGTGAGGCAGCAGATGTCGCATTGAAGTGCACCGAGATAGGTAAACGCGTGGTGTCCCTTTATACAACGCACTGAATCTTTTATCGAAATTCATATATATATATATATATATATTTGTAAAGCCTTTGATGGAAATGTGATACATGCTCTGGCAAAGTATTCGAAGAAAGCTTCGAGAGACTGAAATCGATAGCCCATGGCGACAAAGTCTTAGATATATTCATAGGAATGTATGAGACAGTTCCAAGTCAACACAAAGTGAACCCATATGAATGACAATCTATTTAAAATGAATCTTTAACGTCATAATAAATAATGATGTTCAACAAATATCCATTATAACTATTGCTCCTAATTATTCTTCATTATTCGAGATACCATTACCAATTAGCTAAGTTTAATTCTTCATTTATTTTTATTAAAATTTTTCTCCTGAAGAGAAAAATGTCTGATGATTACATCCCACAAATCATTCAAAATGGTTTTCCTATTCAAACACATTTCCACAAAATTTCGATTCGACTTTCCCTCTCGCTATTAAAAAAAAAAACAAAACAAAACTTTTTTCCCCCAACTTTTCCTTGATCTTCGCCCTCGTTTTATCCCAAAAACCGCAACGATCGCGCGGCGCATACCAGATTCGCGAAATTATTTCGTCAAATGGATGTGGGTCAAGACACTTTTTAAGATCGCCGAATTCGGCCACAGTCTCATTCACGCGTATCGCGGCTACAGAAACAGAAAATTGCCATTCGAATGGGCCATTTATCAGGCGAACGAGACAATCGAGGATTGCGTTGGACGTAACACCTCGCCGAGGGCACTCGCAGAATTGTATCCCTGGATAAAGGAACTCGAGAATCATCGTCGGAGTCTGATTGCGAAATTGAACGAGGAGGCAGACGAATTTGAGGGTAAATCCGTATATCTATACAATGTTCGAACAAATCGGGGAAAAAATCGTTTAGATCTACGCAGTTATTTTTTTAGGACAAATTTAATCTACGTGGATATAAATTTTGGAAGATCGTAGATCGTCTACCTGGTTCGCCGTATATAACGGTATATTTACCTACACTCGATATTAATAGATATTAATAGATTTAATATTATGTTCGAACACTTTAGCTGTAAAGAACCCCCTTTATCTACTTAAATCTCAGTAAATTTACTTAGATCTGAGTAGATCTAAAAAACAACTACGTCGATCAAAGGTTGATCTACGTAGATCTAAACTATTTTTTTCCCCTCTGAGGATCGATAATTTATTCGAAAATTGATAAAATTAATTATCAATAAAACAATAACAATCAAAATAACAAAAAGTGCGCTAAGGGGAATAGCTGGAATTCGTGTACATACGTATCTCATACCTCCTCAAGGTATCGACGAGGATCACTCGAGATTCAAGATCAACGATCCCGACTACAAGCTCGAGGCTCACTTGAGAAAGCTCGATCGTTTATTGGGCTCGCGTTATCTCGGTACTCTGAGCCCCGACAAGTATTTCATCGAGAATATTCACGAGAATCCGGCATTATCGTCGGCCAACAAAGCCGGCAGTATTGCCCTTCGCGATCTGACGCAAAAGTGCATTAAACGAACGAGATACAGGCAGGAAGTGTTGCGAATGCGTAAGCCCCTTTATCACTTTGCCTTTAAGCTGGAAGCACGTCCCCCGGGTCACAAGTCAATATGTCGCGACGAGAAGCGTCTCCGACGCAACAATATCGTAATAGACGCGAATATGTTGCTCGGGAGACTTCATCGGGCACGTACGAGACGCGATTATGCTCTTTTCTTCGGTCTGGTCGACAGAGCCAAGAATAAATTTGATTCATGGCGGGACAATGAATTCCCGATGAAAAAATCGTGTCTAAGGGCTCTCTACGAGATGATCGGTTGTACCTACATGGATTCTCGCGACGTAACGAATATCCCGGAATTGAAAACGAAATTGCACCATCTCAAGCATCATTTGGGCATAAAAATCGGTAATTTACCGCGTGACACGGATCTCGCTTGGATCCCAACATTGGACAAAAAGAAAGCTCTTACCGTATTTCGTGAACGTCTCGCGCTCGCTAATGAGCCGCTCGAGCTTGCCTGGCTATTTCACGATTTATCGAAATTCTTCATTGAAATTCGACGCTACGATCTCGCGCGTTTTTACGCGAAAAAATCACGCGACAGTTCATACGGGGCGCGCAACGATCCATGGACCCTGAACGCGCATCATTTGATGATTAGAATCGAGATACATCAGCACAACAGGAATGAGGCACGCGAGGCGGCTGTTCTCGCTTATCTCGGTGCCAAAAGACTCGGTATACATTATCTCCAGGATTTTTATCATAGAACCGTGAAACTCGTTAATGAAATAGATCTCGATACGATAATGGGTGTCGACAGTATTACCGCGAGGGAACGATTGATCGTCGATTTGATGCCCGATGAATTGAAGAACGAGGTGAATTTTTTGATACAGAGCATGAGAGTCGTGCCTGCTAGAAGAAGACTATCGGTTATGCCCGGCTGCAAACCCGTCGATTATAAATTTAATTTTTCATGCAAGAGAAACAGTATTTTGCCAAGTCCACCGAGAAATCCGGAGATGGAGGCGAGACGAGAATTACTGAGGCAGTATGCACCCTCGAAGAAGATTCTTGGCTGGATCGATTTTGAGGATTATGAATAAGGCTCTTTTCATTGGATTTTTCTGCATTTCGTTAAAAATGTACATGTGCAATAATGACAATAAAAAAAAAAAAGCATGCAAATTGGAGACTTGAAGATTTGCTTCCTCATTACCAGTGATCGGCAAACAAAAATTTTCTCCTTTTATTTTATAAATATTCGAATAATTTGAATTAATATTCAAAAACATTTATTATTGCAAAAAAAAATAAAAAATTATTAGTATTTATGTTTTTAGTTATACGAAAAATATCATTTCAACTTCAAAGAATTATCATTTTTTTAAATTAGAACTTTGCGGAGGTCAAGTTTAAAGTTCTTTAATTGATTAGTAATTATTGATGGTAATATTGATAATTTTTTCAAAAAGTAAATATTTTTCGATACTAATTACTAATTTAAAAAAAATTAGTAATCGTTCTACGAATACTTCTAATTTCTTAACAAGTTAGTAATTATTCTCCCAATATTCCTATTTGTTTTTTTAAATTTGCAATCATTCTGATGATATTTTCAATTTTATTTTAAACAAGAATTTTTTACCATAGCCATTGATTTTTAAAAATCTTGCAATAAATTAGTCATTTTTGAAGAAAAGTAAGAAACTTTTTCGATATTATTATTAATTAGAGGAAAAATGCAATCAATGATTGCTGCTGGCCTTAAAAAATGGTTCAAAAATATTCTATTTATATTTGTCGAGCTCGAAAATTCTGTACTTTAATGATTGAGACTAATTTTTTTTTGGACGAAAAACAATATTTTCGCTGATAGATGATACTTTGGTACTGGTAAAATGCATTAGTTTTAGCTTATTTGTAATTTGAAACTCCAAAGTGATTCTTGCCAAATTCAAAATAGAATATTATTGTTCCATAGCGTGTACTTAGACAAAATGTTTCGGCTCAATAACCTCAAATTTACGAAAGTTAGAGAGCGTTCACGGACGTTTTTCGAAAATTTCAAAATTTTATGAAATCTTAACCTCTCGAGTGATTCGTGAAAAACTCAATACCAAAAACGCTTATCCTCTAGCCATTTCATATAAAAAGTTTGAGGGCAATGACCTCAAATTTATCAAAGTTAAAGTGATCACAGAGATTTTTGAAAAAATTCAATGTAAAAACCCGTTATAAATTTTTTCAAAAATTTCAGCAAACAAGAGGAAATTTATGTTTTAGCAGTGTGCAAAGTTTCATCGCGGTAGCTCAAGCAGTTCAGTTTGCATATTTCTAATTATCCTTGTCAGTTTAATCATCGAGGTAGAAGTCTGCAAATTTTCATGAAAATCGTTCAAATCGTTACATCGCTTGACACACGATCTCATCGATCCCCAATTCATTCAATTTTATAAAATCGCAATCGACAACTTTGATTCATTTGTTAATTCGATAACCGATAATTCGTGAGAAAATTAATTATTCTCTCTTCCTTTCGTGCAATTATATATGCATATTCGTATTAATCGGCAAGCCATACATAATATATACGTCTCTCGGTCGTCTGCAATTCCGATATATATATACTTATATACACACGGAGACTCGAATATAACAGACAAAAAGTCTGGTTTTCTCGAATGGAATTTCAATATATATATTTTTTTTTATTTTCTTTATTATCTGTATAACACAAAGCACGTTGCAGTGAAACAAAAAGTGAGACGGAGGGCAGAAAAGCCGATACTACGAGACGAATAATAATTTACGTATACAGACTCGTATTTTCCCTATGGACGTCGAGGCTACGAATACAATGAAATCGATTTAAAAAAATGAATAATATAAATAAATAAATATACACACGCACACACATATATATTATATGCATAGATATATGTGTGTGTATGTGCTTTATTTATGTACAAATAGCATAGTAGAACAGAGAGTATGCAGAAATGGAAACGCGAAATGCATTCGACAGAACGAGGTCACCTTCTGCATTGCTGTTGCATCCTGTGACACCTCCAAACTCCAACAGCATCAGAGTTTGAGATTTGAAAATCTCGTTATCGTGGACTCTCTCGTTCCCAATTTTTTTTTTTTTTCAACTGCTCCTCTCATGTTCGTTTGTCTTTATTTCTTCATTTTTTTAACCCCCAAATTTTTCGGCCACGTTTCTTTTCGATCGATCAACATCGCGATCGTGCTGGTTCGTTCGCGATATATTTCTTTACCGATCCCGTGGTCTCGAAGCGAATGAAATACAATGACGTGAAAATAAATGAATAAAAAAAAGTATCCATTGAAAAGTACGATGTCATCTTCGAGAATTTCGTCGAGTGACAGTCTGCGAAACGAGGCTCGAGAGGGCGAAAAATCGGTAACGATTTTGGACGAGATATTTCGTGAAAATATTGATAATACGCGTGTCGATGATTCCGAGGATCCGCGCGAGATAATCTCGAGGGCCGAGGCACTCGCGAGAGAAAATGAAAAGAGAATGATCAACGGCACGAAGAGAAGCTCGAGGACGATTAGCAGCAAGCGTGAATATGCACAGGCTCTGCATCGTCAAGCCGATCTTCTTCATCACAAGTATTTCTTCTTTTTGAGACATTTTTTTTATACACGATTTAATTATTTAATTATAATTATTAATGATTGATTATGATTTAATTACTGTTAAATATCAATTGACTATCAATCAATAAATTTTATTTGTATAGCTTTTTAAAAGCTTTTTACAAAACTTATACAATCTTCCGCTCAACATTTACATTCCTTGCTCTCTCCTTAAATCCTTCCGCATCCTTATAGCTATTTGTCTTAAATTTCTAAATCCACTCACACTCCGCATCTCATTCATTCCTCTGCTCTCCCGTTCTCTATCTCCAGACTCCTTTTTTCCCATACCTCCTCGATTTCCCTGAGATATGCACAGATTCCTTTATGTATCTTTCCCTGAAGCATATTTATTACCTCTCCCACCATTGCTATTTCATCAATTCCTTCTACCCATTCTTCCACTTCTTTCTTCGTCTTTTCCTTCACACACTCTCTACTTTTCTTACACACCAGCAAATGCTCCAAAGTCTCGTCCTGTTCCTCACATATTCTGCACCTCCAATCACTCTCACCTTTCTTGCTCGCTCTCCCTATATTTCCGCATCTTATCCTAGCCCACATTTCTTTCTCCTTGCCCTTAACATTTTCCTCTGACCAGTATTTCCAGGGCCTACTCTCACTCTCCACCAAAAACTTATACTTATAATTGTAAGTTGATTCCTTTATTCTCTCCTCCTCCTTTTTCAACGTCTCACTCTTCAATTTTTCTAATCCCATCTTTATTCTTGCTTCAATATCTCAATATCAATTGACTAATTAATGTTTAATGAATCTTTTGATTGAATATTCTTCTAATTATATATTTTTCATAAATTAATCTTTTAAATTAACAAGTCCAAAATTGGATGAGAAATAAGTTTTTTCTCTTCTCATCGACGATGAACGGTGGACCAATTTCTTTTTTTTTTTGCCCACCCTAACCGATTTATCGTTGTCACAAATTGCCCGGTACGATCATCGTATCTACAGGGGGGATTACGAAATGGCTTTGGTTCTGTATCATCGTGCGGCAAGTGCTTGTCCCCGTGAGAATAGCCATGGTATAGCGGCTAGAAGAACCGCGGCTGCAATAAGCTCGGCTACAAATCCCCCCAGGGCTCTGAAAAAATCCCTACCGGAGACAAAAAATGTCGCTCAACTGGTGGGAATTTCGTGTCCGGAAACGGCCGCTCGGAGGGCAAAAAAAATTGTCGAGGAATCGGCCGATCCGGTCTCTGCGATTGATCAAATCCTCAAGTAAAAAAAAAAAAAATTAAAAAAAAAATACAAAAAATAATAAAATATATTCGGAAAAATCAACAAATTTGTTTCGTATAAGGAGAAAAAAGAAATTTCTGTTAATTTTTCAAAAGGATTTTTTTCCTTAAACCAATTTGTTATGAACTTTTTGGCATTATCGTTCTTTGAAATTAAATTTTTTGGCATTTTTTCCATGGGTAAATATGCATGAAGCATCCATATAGAAACTTTAGCGGTACTTTCACGTCAATTGGGGGCCATAATTCTTCGAAAATAATTTTTTAAAATTCTTAAAGGGAATCTTATGCAATTGAACGTGAGCTTGGATAAAAGAATTCTTACATTACATTTAAAAAAAAAATATCAACGATCCTAGTGATCAATCGATAGACATTCGTGCTGAGATTAATCATTGAAAATTTACGTCCATTCGTTAACGAAGAGATATCTTAAGGGCTAAAATTAGCCAAGCTATACTTTGTACTTATTGATTTGAATGAAAAAATTGACCGGTACAGTCGTAGAGCATCAGCCAACGAACGAAATGACCAGCCACTCGAAAAAAATCATAGCAATTTAGTTGAGTAAGCTTTTGAACAAAAAAGAATTTAACAAAAAAATGCCTTGTGCATATTACCCGTGTGGAAAATAGTCAGGGAAGCCCGGAGAATGTACGGGCCCCTTAAAGGATTTGATGTGGAAATCCCTAACAAGGATTTCCCTGTTACTGCCCTAAGGGTCCTAGAGAGGATTAGACGTGGAATCCCTAACAGGGATTTCCCTGTTACGGCCCTGAAGGGTCCTAGAAAGGCACTCATTTGTTTTTATGGTAAGAAATAACAGGGGCTTGATGGATGCAGCAATGAAGGGCCCCGGTCAGGCGTTAACAAGGCATACTGGCTAATTTTTACAATAAATTGAACTGGGTCATAAATTAGGCAACTAATGTGTGCCCAGCTTGGTGCAGTTACGATTTCGATAATAAAATAAATTATTATAATATAATTAATTATAATTAATTATAATTACATTTTTATTCTATATGTTATATATTTTTTATTTTTTATGTAATATTATATAATTACATATTACATATTACAAATATATATAAATATAATTATAAAAATAATAAAAAATAAAAAATAAAAAAGTATATATATATATATATATATATTAAAAATGTAATTATAAATAATTATAATTAATGATATTATTATAATTTATTTTATTATGGAAATCGTGACTGCACATAACTGGGCCCACATTTGCTGTCTGATGAAGACCCAGTTAAATTTGAAAATCATTTGTTAATTAACAATTGAATAAATTTTATCACTATATATATCACCTTTTTACTGAATATCACGCTGTTCTATTCAATCCGGTAAGACAACGTTTTTTCATTAAAACTCGTAGGCTTAATGTCATTTACATACAAGAAACTCGTAATAAATCATTGGCGTAGTGGTAGAATGTCGGTCGTTAGGTAGGTCGTTAGGTAGGTCTCAGTTAAAATCTCAGGTACAATTAAAATTAATTTCGACGGAATAACGTCCGGACTACGGAGCCGGGAACAATCGTAAAAAAAAAATTAATCTTCGGGCGTTAATTTTTTTTTAAAATTATTATTTAAGGATCGAGAGTGCTGAATTCGCGGATTGAAGGATAGCGGGTTCGAATCCCGATCAAGGACGTTTTTTTTTTTTTTTTTAATTTACAGGATTTTCATAAATAATGGAGTAAGAGTGTTAAATTCATTCATCGATCATTCCTAATTGCTAATTCATAGATAATAAACTATATTATGTCAATTTGACCCGTGCAAGGATGAGATTGAATAATCCGGGCGCAATCAGGGAATCCTATAAGGGCCCCGAATGTATATCCATTAAGGGGCCCGATTTAAATTGCGGGACAATCCTGTAACGGCCCCTGACAGGAATCCAAACCGGGCCCCGGTTATAATCAGGGAAAATTAATCGGGCCCTTTACAGATCCCGGAAGAAATTTCCACACGGGTATTGTCAAAAACTTTTGATTATCAATTGTGAATTGATTATTTAATATCAAATTTCTTGGGTCTTCGATATAAAGTCAATTTTTTTAGACCTAAGTCTGAACTCGATCGGCCTGAATGTACCGCAGTAATCTTTTTAACCCTGGATTGTCACATCGAGTCACCATGAATCCGGACTGATGACTCGAACTTAAGATCAGCAAGCTTGAAAATGGAACTTGCGGGGTCATGTAAAATCGATAAATATCTTTTTGGAAAACTTTATTCATGGACCAATTTGTCAATTAAATTAACACAGCCCCGCGACATAATCCAAAATTTTCAGCTTGAAATATCAAAAATCAAGAAACGCTATGATTCTTTCAAAGCAAATTATAATTTTTGAAGACAATAAACTTCCAAAAATTTTTTTTCCAATGAAATTAATTGAAAATATTGATTATTTATAATTGGAGCATATTGTTCCACGTTTCAAATTCATCTCAGATTTTTCTTTCAAATTTTTCGTCTCTTATTACTCAAGCTGCATCTTATGGAAAATTGCATTGGGTCACGGTGACCTATATGCAGTAAAAAAGTCTTGTTCGAAAAAATAAAAAAAAAAAGTGACAATCCAAGGTCAACCCGACAAAAGTATATCTATCTTTGCGGAAAAAAAAAATCAATAAATAAAAAGTACGTGAAAAAAAAAAAAAAACAAATCCCTCGATGGTTGCCACAGGTACTTTGACTCGCGCAAGGATTTCTTGCGAAATCCACCGATCTTTCGCGATCGTCGTCGCACGACCCTCGTCTCAAGATCACGAACAATGCTTCGACAATTGGGTAGCATAGCGAGCGTGACACTCGAGAATCTTCAGGCCGCATTCGCATCGGGTGACTTTGCCGCGAGTTTGCGAATCGGCAATGAGCTGCTCGCGATAGCCGAGCCCCTCGTCGATCGTTATCGTTACGAGGTTGCGGCCCGTCATTATCTCGCTATGATCGAGATATCATTGGGCAGGCACGATCGTGCGATCGATCAGGTCACGCTCATGATAAGATCGGCAAAAAAATCGAACGACATGTCGTTACGATCGCGCTCGTTCATGACACTCGGCAGGGTGCATTTGACATTCGGGCATCTCGATGCGGCCGCGAGAGCTTGGGAAAGGCTCGCCGGTGATGTCGAAGATGCCGTGCCGAGAGCTTGGCTTTATCACGAGATCGGTAGATGTTATTTCGAGCTGAAGCGTCATGGCAGTGCTCTGGAAATGTCGTATCGCTGTCGCGAGTATGCCGATGAGGGAAATTCGAGTAAATGGCTGCTGAACGGTAAATTGTTGAGTGGCCAGGCACTCGTGGAGCTCGGAAGATTTGGCGAGGCCGTTCTCGTACTGAGAGAGGCTCGAAAGATCGCCGCGAATTCGAGAGACAACGAGACACGCGAATACATTGACGATCTGATCGATCGTATCACGATTACTCTCAGACGAGCTGTCTGTACGGACGAAATTATCGAGGCGAATAAAACGAGAAATGACAATAATGTCGCGGAGAAAAACGTGTCGAGAGCAAAGTCCGAGAATATGGCTTCTTGGGAAACTCAAGATTTCGTATCTTCGAGAGAAATAAATGATAATTTTGTGGCGGAAACGAGGCTAAAAACGACGATACGAAAGTGTCGCGATAAAAGATTCGAATCTACGGGAGACTCGGGGCGAAAAAATTGTCGTATCGCGACGAGCCAGGGGAGAAGAAAAAATACGAAGGAAATCGTTAAAAATTCGATTTACCTATCGGCGAGCGAGGAATCGGAAATATTTGACGATGGGAGTACGAAGAACGATGATACGGATTTTACCGACAATTCGGACGAAGCCAAGGACGAATTGTTGACTTCCAGGACTCGGGTGTTGGAAACGAAAAATCGCGATGATGAAAGTTCGATCGATGAATATTTGGATGAGAATGAATTTGCTCGTGATCGGGAACGAAACTCCGATGACGGCGAACCTACGAATCGCACTGGAAAAACGTATGTGCTCAATGAGCCATCATTGTGATTTGTCAGAAGTAAGAAGGAATTCTTCTTGTAATGGATGAAAGAAATTTTATAAAATTGGCACAAACGACGATCTGGATAACTAAAAAATTGTCAAATATTCGAGGAACAAGAGAGAGAGAGAGAGAGAGAGATGATTGTCACATTAAGACATAACGCGATAGCTGGCAGGACGAAAGAGAACGAGAATTACGTGAGTAATATCATTCTTTGATTCAAACTTTATCATATTTATGGATATTTTTGTATAAACATGACTAGAACGAAATAGCCACGAAAGTTCTTGAAAAATTACAAAAAACTATGAAATAAAAATAGAAAAACTCGAAAAAATTAATTAAAAAAAAAAAATCATTTCAATGATTTTAGAATTTTTTTAAATCATCATTTGTGCAAGTTTAAACTCATGCTGGACTGAAAAGATATCAAATGATAACAATTCGATTCTGTGTACCTTTTAGGTTATATCGATCACTTTTTCAGTTCTGAATTTTCAATAATGTGAACGCTGTTCGTAAATGAATATTTTAAAATGCTTAAAGTGGCCACACTGGTATACTTAAGGTGACCAAAAATAGTACAATTGTGGCCACAAATGGTGAAGGTGATAGCTACAAGATAATTTCCTATTTTCTTATTTGTCATGATCAGAAAAGGTTTTAAATGATACAACAATTCGATTCTGTGTACCTTTTAAGGTTATATCGATCACTTTTTCAGTTCTGAATTTGCAATAATGTGAACACTGTTCGTAAATGAATAATTGAAAATGCTTAAAGTGGCCACAACTGGTACGTCTATCCTAAATATAATTTCACTCGAGTGTCTTGTACTTGCTAGAAATAAATATTGCTCGATTCGAATAACACTTTTTTCCCAAATATCTTGACGACTCGATTTATTCGTACTTATATTTTATTTGCCAAAAACCTGGTAGCATGATGATGGAAGAAAGAACGAAGGTAATCGCAATTTCGATGTACTTGGACGATTATTGTGGAAGAAGGAAGAAATGGATTTAAACTTTTTCTTTTGTTAAATAAAATTGTAAGAATTCGTCAACTAAAATCGAAATATTAATTTTTTATAATTTTATCGATCAATATGATCAATTGAATTTTATGCAACTGTAATTTGGTTGATCAATACTTGTTTTTTAGTTACATAATTAATAAAAAAAAATGCACAAAAGATTGAGACAAAAATTACAAAATTACAAGTTTATTGTTGAATTAAAATTTTTATCGTAAAAATTTATATTATATATTAGACCGATTCAAAATTAAGCTTGAATTTTAGATTTTATTGCCCATCGAGATTTTAGTACTTCGTTGAAAAAAAAAAATCATCGGAAAAGCTCTGGCCTGAAAATTAAATTTTCGAAAAATGCCAATTTTTGCGATTTTCAAAATGCACGGATCGCGAAATCCTTTGGTGTATTCGTTGTTTATAATGGAACTAAAATTTTTGCCAAACTTTTTGAGCTACGTTATCCCAAAATTTGTTGAAAAACCTTAAAATTTATCAGAACAAAAGATTCCATGTAAGGGATTGCGGATAAATTTAATAATTCATCGGACTATTGAATTTACTCGATCGAGTCCCGGGACAATCGAGTTTCATCGATGAACGTTTCGTATAATAAAACTTCTCTCCTGAGATTCGTGGTCGCAGTTTATATCGTCGTCGATTTACCCTTATATACGAACGTTCAATCAATCTCTGCACTCTGTGAAACTACGGCGAGCACGTATATGCTCTACGATCGAAGAGTACTTGTATCGGCACTCGTGAGATCTCGAGGCTGAGAAAAGCAACTTCGTTTCCCTCGATATACTCTCACCATAATGGTCTTCAATTTTGATTTGCCACTCGAGAAAAACGATCATTTTCATTCGGTTTTTTTTTTTCACGAAGCAACTCGATAACTGACGATGAAACGTCGAACGAACGAAGAATGGGATCGTTCGAATTGACAATCGTTACGATTAATCATTTTTCTTTTTTTTTTTTTAAGAATGCATTCTCGTTGTTAAAAAATAATTTTTGGTCGTTCTTTCGCAATAATCATTGGTATAATGATTACTGAGACAAGCCAAAGATTATAGAGTCATTTTTTTCTATTCCGTATGAATAGAAGTCTGCTTGAAGTTTAGTAAAAAAATTTACAAAAATACGTTTTTACATCGCTCATGGATAATTATTTTTTATTTTGATTTTACGTCGCTTTTACATCGTTCAAGGATAATTACTTTTTATTTTGATTTTTCAAGCTCTAGGTTAAGCTTTAATACCAAATAAAAAGCGAGGAGGAAAATTTTATTCGATCTTTTTGCTCCATATGGGAGTTCAACAAATACATTTTCCCAAAACGCTCCAACTTTCATTCCCCTTTGTACCATATCTTTTATATATATATATATACAGAAATGAGGTCGAATGTTATTCTCCCTTTTGTTTTCGACATCGTCCTTCGTGACAATACCCGAAGAAAGTGCTATACAGCATGCTCCTCTGTTCAAACTCGAAACAAACGTGAAAACTTTGTTGCACGGATGTTTTCGAACAAGAATGTGATATCCGACGACGAACTGTCATATTTTTCCGGGACATTGGCACGTGAGAGGAGCGTCTCTCGGATGTAGAGAGAACTCGAGCGTAGACATAGGGAATACTGGGCAAATTCTTCAATCGAATTTCCCCCCTTGTCATCCAGAAAAAGGCATAGGGATTGCGAAAATTTTTGAAAAAAAAAACGTTTTATATTTGCTAATATCTTATATTTGTCAAACTTTCAAAACTCCGAAGACCCCGTGACGCTCGAAATTTAAACGAAATTACGAAGAAAATTGTAAGCATGCAAAGACCTCCAGAGCTTAATTAATGAATTTTTTTTACAACAGCGGAGCAAAAACAGCGAGTTTTCATCCGCAAACGAGGATGGAAACCAGTCGATTTCCGGTCCTCGTTTGCGGATGGAAACTCGCTGTTTTCGCTCCGCTGTTGTAAAAAATAGTATGTTTAGCTTGGAGAAAACGGTCGTTTGCGCCTCGTACGAAGTTGAGAACACCTCGGCTTCGCCTCGGTGCTCAACTTCATACTCGGCGTGCAAACGACCGTTTTCTCGCTCGGTAAACAATATACTATTTGGCATTGTTGATTCAAATCATCTTCATTGCGATCGAAAGTTCAATTGTCCTAAGATCTCAGATATTCAAATGTCAGAAGGCTTAATGTTTCGTGAAAAATGCCACGGGGGAGTTTCTTTCAGGAAAATATATCCAAGATGACGAATGACTGAGCTCGTCATCAACAGTTATAGGGGAGTGTCGTTTGACAAACGACTTCTCGTATCGCGATTTCTGGAGCCTCGTTGTGAAACACACGGTTGTTAAGTTTAAGGCACGAAAGCTACCTGTTGAGTAGAGAGAGATAGAGAGAGAGAGAGAGAGAGAGAGAGAGAGAGAGAGAGAGAGAGAGAGAGAGAGAGAGAGAGAGAGAGAGAGAGAGAGAGAGAGAGAGGTCGGATCATCAACCGCACGTATGCGTCCTCTCAACCCTCTTTTTCTCACTCTCCCTATAATTCAGAAAGGGCGCTTTCCCACATTCAACAATGTTGCGAAATCGGAGACAGAGCTATCGCGAATTTACATTTAAATTATACGCAGTTTCGTGTACACCGCATGAGCAACGTCTCCACTTGCACCGTAAGCTCGTTATTAAGCTTATCGGGCTTGGTTACGCAAAACTCGGTGGGAAATGCGAGAAAAAAATGGCAAAAAAGACTCTCTCGAGTTCAAGTTACGATACTTATACACCGTCTACGAGGAAAAGAGAGTAATGTTGGATCATAACGGTTGCCAGACCGACGCTTCATTCGAGAGATCCTTGGAGAATTCGTCCCAGAATCGAGAAAATTGGAGTTCGAATGAAACCGAAAAAGACTGAGAAAGAAGAAAAAATAAAGAGGGAAAAAGACAGGGGTAAGAATAGAGAAAGAGAAGGAGGGAGAGAGGAAAAAAAAGAGCTTAGGGCAAGGGAAGAGAATAAGAAAAAAAAAAGCCTCGTGTCCAGGCTGATTTTCCCCTCTGTTTTTCCTCGCTATACCATATCCTCGTGTGCCCGCATAGCCAGGAAATTCTCCATGCACATAACAGATGATACGGCGAATGGGGGACATTGCGCCCGGTCAACAGGTCACCCGCGTCACGTATTATATTCATTCACCATAGGCCTTATTGTATCGCGAGTATGTAGCTGCAGCTGGTGGTATATCCTCCCATAAATATAGGGCAGAATATCGATTGACGTATAAGGCCAGAAGGACGCAGAATCTTGTCCAAACTCGAGACGCCATTTTGAAATTAAGCCAATGATATTTTTATACGTATAAAGCTGCGTGAGGGCGAGCCATGAAGGATATTAGCCGGAGGCTCTACAGGAGAAACGTGGCGCAGACACCCCTGGAAGATTCAATCTCGATGGAATCCACCTAATCGATATAATACAGCCACTTTATACAGGGGTCGTATGCATGGTGGATGGTGCAGGTATATATTGGGCTTTCAGCTCCCTAATGGACGACCTATCCTGGCCTCATTCTTTCGCTCTTGCTTTAACGCGTATATGAGACATTCCCAGGCCACTTCAAAACCAGTCAAAAATGACTATCGTTTGTCCGTGAAACAATATTCTGCATGAGTATGACGAAATATGTTGTTGCATTTTAGACTTTACTGTGAATCATCAAACACTCATGCATGATGATTTTTAAGACGGATCCTTCAACCGTAATCCACGTTAGGGGTCACTGTAATTTACGATTAAAAAGTTCTTTTGGAAAATCCAGTCGAGAGTCACAAAGTGATTCGCAGTATGAAATTTATGTGAACGTAGTTTTTATTATGTAATTCCGTTCTAGACAATTCTGGGGCTTGCACAGGTGGCAAAAATGATCAGAGTAATTTACTTTTCACACATTTGACAATTAAAAAGACAATCTTCTGTCCAGTGATGTCATGGAACACTTAAAAAAATTTTTTAATTGGAAATGAATGCAAATAATGTGAAATTTTCATACTTATACCGTGAATTAAAAATTTGAAAATATAAATAGGATAGGTAGATCAAATTTTTAAAAATAATATGAATAATAACACACTTGAGTGTATAAATTTTATAATACACAAGTTATAATATCAAGATTATAACGAGTCATTTTATTCAAGTCTAAGATGGGAGAAAACTTTTTAGGAATCCTGGAGGGTCTCAACTGAGACCCTAAGCAAAGGGCTGGGTTTTGATTTTGAAATAAGTGACCAGCTCCTGGCGGATCTAGTTGAGTAAGTTTCACAAAAACGCGAGAAGACGAGTCTCAGATCTCACAGTTCAGTTGTATCGTCAATCCAATAATAAATATATACAGTCAAGCGCTGCCTCAATATCGAGAACGACTTTGCCCGATCGCCATCTAGCGGAGTTTTCACGAACCAAACTTATCTACGGATGTACTAATTATCCGAATCGATTGTATCGATTGTTGGTTATATATTTGGAATTTAATTTAAAATATTTGATTTCCCATCGAATTACATATCCATTTTAGATTACTATCTCCAAAATTTACTATTGTCAAAAATTGAAAAAAAAAATTTCGATCAACAAAATTGTTTTTTTTTTAATCAACCGGGACTTTCACAATGATACATTGCACAAAATTTGTTTCAAGCTTGCCAAATATAATCGAATATCACTCCTCTTCGATGAACAGTCTCGATTGTCTCGTTGCATCGAACTGAGGCGCTATAACCTTAGGATATTATATAGAAGCTCCAACGTCTTTATCAGTGACACGTTAATAAAGTTAGGGGATACGTGCCTACCCCATCATGTACAAACAATATATATGCAGTCTCTGTGGGACAACATATGCGCGTAGTTATACATTGACATATCGATGACCTGACAGCAAGAGGACATGAAATCTTTCCTCGTACATATACACGCTTCATAGAGCCCCTTCGACATTAAGCCATCGGCAATGTTGGAGCGATAGGTGTATATGCGATCGGATGGCTCGATACACGAAGTGTCTGACACATTATTGATACTTCGTCCATGAGATTGGATAGCGATCGAGTTGCATATATCTATCAGACATCTGTGTACCATGTGGAACCGGAAAAAAAAGAGGAAACTTGCAAGGAGACGTCTTTATGTTTGTTCACCTTTAAAGTCTCCAGTCGGTCGCAAATTTTCCGCTGAATAAAAATTGCACTTTAATTTTGACGTGAGCTCAGAATTTCGATGAGAAAACGCAAAACAACGAAAATTTCACATTTTTATTATTTTCTAAAATTATCATGGTTCACCAAAATCACGGTTTCTTTACTTCCCCGCGAACTTTGAGACTTTGTCCAGTGCTCAATATCTTTACAATCGTTGCAACTTCAAAAAGCCACTTGGTTCATCGTACTATGATTTAAAAAAAATTTTTTTACTAATTTTTTAAAGTTGGACAACTGTTCTGTGACAATTTTACCAAGCCCCCTTCGAGCTCAAATACGCCGATTTTCAAAGTGCTCTTTTGGACAGAAAAAATTGATATGCCAGGAAGAGTCAAACGGTATTCTCTAAGTCCACTCCAGAGCTTTTCAAAACTCTCCCGATAAGCCCCAATCCGTTAATTCTCAGCAGAGTTCAATCGACATTTGAAATTTCGGTATTTTCAGGTTTTTGGAAAAAGTGGAAAAAAATTGAGAATTTTTTCGTTTTCGTGTTTTACCATATTTTCAGCCTCTAGGTCATCAGAAATTTTCCGCTGATTACGAATCACGTCGAATTTTTTTCCTAAATTCCAAGTATTCGGTATGAAAACACGAGAAAAAAAAAAAAGAAAAATTGGGCAGTTTCATTTTTTTGAAATTTCAAGGGTTCACTAAAATTGCTGTAACTTTACTTCCGAACAAATTGAAACTTTATTCAGTGATTCAGGTATTCTCTTTGAAACCGTTCCAGCTTTGAAACGCCGCTTGGTTCATCGAGCTACATATTTTTTTTCTATTTTTTGCAAACTTTCAAAGTCGAATCATTGATTTTTTACCAATTTTTCCATACAATCCCAGTTCGATTTCGTTTGTCCAATTCTCGAGAAAACTTTAGCGAAAAAAAAAATGCAGAGTTTTTGGATAAATCTAAGAAGCCAATGTTCTTATCAACTTTCAGCAGTCTCCATATTGTTTTCTGCATATTGAAGCTTTAAATTTTATTTGAAACTAAAACCTTTTTTTCATTTAACTATTTTTCGTACGATCAATCGTTCACACTGTTTTAAAACTGATTCTGTGAACGTCAGGGTTTTGGGTCGGATCGATTTTGCGCGATAGAGAAGTGTGTCGCTTTCGGTTATACGTGAAGCGATCGATCTTGCTTGCAATGCCCATATAAGCGCACGATTGAGACAGGCAATATTACGGTGGGTAGGCGCTTGACACACGCAAGGTCTGTCGTTTTTGATACACAAACATGGTCTGGTGTTTCTCGATGTTATATCCCATAAACGAGGTCCTTTTCCTCTATACGTATGGGCCTGCGGGCGACTCTATCGGTTTTATTATACGTGCAATATACAGCAGTCGACTTTCCGAGAAAATTGGTTCCCACATGACCTATAGCGATTCGGATTTAAGGTCGTACGAGCACGAACTTTAGTATTAGAATTTTCGTTATATCTATAGTTGAGCTTTTTCGAAAAACTCAAGCACGTTTACCGGCTATTTGCACCAAGTAAATAAATCCAAAGTCGACGGATTCAAGATGGCAGCTAGTGCGAAAGGCGTCAAGGAACGCGCTTTCGTTTTTGCTTATTGTTAGTATTTCGCGATTAGATGGATAGTGGGATGAATCGTGTAAAGTGTTCCGGAGCTTTCGAGGATTTGAATGAAACCACAAAAAATTGGGCTTGCCATTGTGGGAGGATGAGGGAAAATCTATCGTAGGTTTCGTGTCGATACAATGAGAAAAAAAATTATTAGTGCTTGAACCCTGAAACTCTGAAAAACAACTCTAGCAACTTTATACCCTGATAGTTTCTACAATGTATTACGACTCAGCTGGAATAAAAAAATAACTGTGATGAACTATCGATAAAAAAGTATTGACAATATTTGAAGGGACTGTTCCATCACCCTGATTTTTTTTTTTTACGGCTATCGCCGGAAGACTATTCGCATTCGAGGACTATGGACGAAAACTCACTAGAAAACGATTTATAAGAACCATCGAATGTAAGATGATAGGAAATGAGTAAATTAACCCTGGATACTTTGGTGACTAGGCTTGACACCTTTTCCATATTAATAAGACACCATGAGCTGCAGTTAAAAAACTGAGACACTAAATTTTTTAAATTCATTCAGAGGACGTTCAAAAATAGAAATATATAAATAAATAAATAATCATTTATCCATATAATATGTATAAATCTATTATATTGTTCGGAAAGGCGCCGATATTCCGTTCGTATTTTCGCGCCAAAGCCAACTGGCGGCAGCACCTCTCGGACAGCTCTCTTCGCGCCGTGCATGACTCGCTTGCGGAGATTTGAGAAACTCTCGGGCAAGAAGGCGGCCTAAAGCCGAAGCACATGAAATTCCAGAAGCCATAAACAGACTGGCATGATTTATAGCGCATGCGCATAGCCTTTGCACTCTGCCATAGTACATGCGCAAAAGCTTATGCCAGTCTGCTTATGGCTTGTGGATTTTTGTGTGCTTCGGCCTTAATCCGATGAAAAAAGGCCATTATATTCATTATTCGCGGCAGAGGCTCACCGGACTGGGTTGGGTCGATTATTTATCACGCTCTTTGAGTTCCTTTGGTTTTATCGGTGATCTCAAGGTAGTGTTCTCTCGCGATATTGGTGACTATCTTGAATCATACGGAAATTGCTCGGTTACTATTTCGGAACTTTCCTGACGGTACTCGCGTCGATTATCACGATCGTCTGTCCCGCGGTTGCCGGCATATCGTGCAACACGTGGTCGGCCATTACGATTTCGCGCCGGCTTTGTCTCGGGCTTGCTCTCATAAACACGCCGTTTTCGGCACTGTATATCATCTCTACCTCAGCAATCGCAAAAAAGAGGTTATTATACTCTTCACGTGGACTACGCACTCATTCGGGTTTCTCAAGTATCGTATATTTTTTATTCCACCCCTTCCCCCGTCTTCACAAGATATCGCAGCGGTTATTATACATTTTTTGGTCGTTCTCGAGCCGGATCTGGTCAGGGGCGGGAGCGGAAATTTCTCGCGGCAGTGACTCAGGTGGGGTTGGTGACAGGGCTCAGGGCTCATCCAGGGCTCAGGATACGGAGATACGGACTCGGGTACTCCTCGCCCTTGGCCATAGGAAGACTCTCGCGAGTACAAGTGCACGCGGTTATCTCTCTCGCTTGGGAATTACCCGATTCTCGCGAGTGCGCGTGTGTGTGGTTCGCTACCTCTCGTGCCTTCGCTTTGGCTAGTGCTTATCATTTGGCTAGTGCGCCATCTTGGCCCCAATGCCCTCTTGCTTTCGGCGCTACCTCGGACTCTCGGCTCGTAGCAGAGTGCGTGCTCCAAATCAAACTCACAAACGATATACGAGGATTAATAAGGACAAAACTGGAGTCATGAGCTTTTGAGACTCATGGAGGTGCGACAGAATTAGTTCTATCACAATTTTTTGTGAGTTCGGTTTATTTTTTTCGCTAAGCTTCAATTCTGTGCGTCCGCGTTTATACTTATGAATTACAAACAAATTTCCATGCATAGACAATCCGTTTAAATGTGAACTCGCCAAGGACTTTTTATTATTTTTTATTGTCATCTTTTACATCTAAGACGTTATTGTGATTCCGAATTTCCGCTTATTCTTACCTAAATAATCACTGTGTGATAGAAAAAAATTAACCTTAAATTGAGTTATTACATGTATTTGTGGCCAATTTTTGTAAACTGTGTTTGGTGTTTTTAGCGTAGTGATAGACAAACCGCGTGAATTGACACAAAAGTTTGAGAAGTACAATAAAAAGTGTGAAAGCAACAAGGACAAGTGTGCCAAATACCATCAACGTGCGACAGCTCAAAACGAAAAGGAGAAGAATAGCAAAAAACTATTAAAAGTGCGGAACACACGATTGGCCGTGCTGAGAATTATTTTTCCAAAAACTCGCTGTTTATTCCCACTCTATAAATACGGCACGCACGAAATTTATATCGAATTGTGCGAGTGTATTGAAAGCCGCTGCAGATCCCATTTTGATCAGTCGTTGATGTTACGCGCGAAGTTTGGTCATATGAATAACTTCAGATCATAGATAAGGAAGGAGGAAGAGAGACAAACCGCGTGAATTGACACAAAAGTTTGAGGAGTACAATAAAAAGTGTGAAAGCAACAAGGACAAGTGTGCCAAATACCATCAACGTGCGACAGCTAAAAACGAAAAGGAGAAGAATAGCAACAGACTATTAAAAGTGCGGAACACACGATTGGCCGATTGCTGAGAATGATTTTTCCAAAAACTCGCTGTTTATTCCCACTCTATAAATACGGCATGCACGAAATTTATATCGAATTGTGCGAGTGTATTGGAAGCCGCTGCAGATCCCATTTTGATTAGTCGTTGATGTTACGCGCGGAGTTTGGTCATATGAATAACTTCAGATCATAGATAAGGAAGGAGGAAGAGAGAGAGAGAGAGAGAGAGAGAGAGAGAGAGAGAGAGAGAGAGAGAGAGAGAGAGAGAGAGAGAGAGAGAGAGAAACGTGAACTACATCGAACGTGTGAAACTTTTTCACTCTCAAGTTGCTGTAATCGTTTATTATAGTTATGGTGACTTGGTAAACCCCATTGATTAACGCTATCCATGACGGTGCCCTCGATGTGGTAAGACTTTTGATTTCTTCGCATGACCTGTATCACTTTTAGTAGAGTGACCTTTCCAACGATGCGTATTATTTCGCAATGTTTGCAATGCTATATTCCAGAAGCATACAGAGATTGCCCAAGAACTCTTAAAATGCGATATACCCGTTAACGAACCATCAAAGCGCGGTTTCGCTTCGCCGTTTCACATTTGCTGCGATGGAAGAAAACATAAAGATTGTCGATACGCTTCTAGAAGGAAATTCGGACGTTTTTGTCAAACATAATTCTCAAAATCCCCTAGAGATTGCAATTCTTAGAAAAAATGTAAAAATAGCTGAGAGCCTATTGAATTACGTCGCTAGTCATAATTCTGCACCTCATTGTGGGAGACAAGTATACGAGAGTCAACTTGTATTCACCGCTTGCTCAAAAGGGTGTGATGAACTTGTTGAATTGTTTTTGCATAGAGATTCCGAAATTCCCATAGATAGAACGGAAAAGACAAAGTTGCTGAGCCTTGCTTGTCAGTTTAAAAGAGCGAGTCTCGTAAAGCTACTTGGGAAACATGAAGCTGATATCAACGCCGAAGCGAACGGTAGAACAGCGCTAGAAGAAGCGGTCGATAGAAGAAACTTGGCGACCGTTAAGGATTTATTGGAGTTTTGTCCCGATATCAATAGAACTAGGCGTATTCTTCGCCGAGCTCTCGAAGGCTGTTACAAGGACGACAAGAAAATAATCGTAGATGTCCTTCTCAGGTATGGCTTTAATATTCGCCCTGAAGAGGCAGATGATGGAGAATTACTGAAAGATGCGATTAAGTGGAAATGTTTGGAAATTGTCGATGCTCTATTGAATAATGGATTTGACGTAAACGTCTCGTGCGAGTGCCTGCAGGGTTCAACATTTTTACATGTCGCGACGGAAAATCGACGTTTCGAAGTAGCCAAATTCCTGATAGAGCATGGTGCTGATGTAAATATAACAGATGAGAATAGTGAGCTACCACCAATATATACTGCTGTTAGTAATTTGGATGTGGATATAACTAGATTGTTACTATCCCGCGGAGCTGTAATTGAAAATATGCATGATCTGCTGCTTAGGGCTTTTAAACTTAATGGTATGGAAATGGTAGAAATTCTTTTACAACATGATACGAAGTTTGACATAAACGCTATTCTTAGTAATGGAAGAACGGTTTTGCTGAATCTCATCCTCTTACCGATAGCTGGGGTGAAATTTTATACAGACTTTTCATCGAAACAGTTTATAACGGAGAATATTCACAAGGCGAAAATGGCTGAAGTATATTTACGTAGAGGTGCCATTGTTGATCTTAAATCTACTAATGGGCACACACCACTTTATGCTGCTATTCGTAAGAGATTATCTCTGGTTGTTGAAAAGTTACTGGAATATGGCGCCGAAGTTGATGCCAAAAACGAATTCGATAGAAACGCGACACCGCTCATGGTTGCCGTTGGAGGAAATGATTTGAATATAGTGCAAAACCTAATTCGTTTTCTTCCCGACAGTGAAATTCGAGATTCCCAAGGAAAAACGGCACTTCATTATGCTGTAAAACTTGCAGGGACGTCAATCGTTCAATACCTTATGGATTATGGTGCTGATATTAATGCTACGGCCGAAGATGATACAACACCGTATACATGTAACATCACAAAAGAAGTTAAGGTTGTCTTAGAACGGCATATCCATAAAATGAAAGCGTTAAATCTTTACGTGAATTCGAAAAATTCAGAGCGATTTAATTTAAACCGCAACTTTTATGACGCTTGTAATCGGGAAATCGAAGAAATGAAATGCACAAAGATAAGCAATTCCCTCGTTTCTTTTTATGACGTATTGACAAAAGGCATGCCGAGCTTAGTTAATTATGTGAGAAATGAAAATATCGTGAATGCTTTGAACATGAGGGATCGTTACGCAAAGAAATTCCCCATGTATTCCGCAATGTTGTATCGCCGTTTTGTAAAATCTAGCACACTGGAGCCTTTGCTGACTGCAGGCGAGCAATCCCTGAACGCTTTAATTGGCTGCAAATTGCCATACCTAGCCTCTATGCAACTGTTGTGTTATTTAAATATGAAGGATCTAAAAAATTTGATAAAAGCCAGTACTATCACTGACTAATTAACTATAAGTCAATGACATAAATGATAGCAGATGGAAGATGATTGTATAATTAAATTTTACTATCAGAAATCGTTAAATGAGTATACTTAACGAAAAGTATGCACTTAAAGTAAGATTAGTTGTAATAAATTCTTGATTTTTGTTTGATTTCGAAACTTTGCGTACTCGATGCATATTACATGTATATAATTTATTCTTAAATAAATAGTATTTTGCTCGTTTTTAGTATTTTGTTTTTGATTACCGATATGTCATGCTCAGAGTTCCTGGCAATGAATGAGTTTGTAGCTATCGAAGATTGAGTTTATCATGCACTACCGATCGAGGCGGACTTTCGGATGACGTCATGTATTTTTGTAATTTAATTTATGAGGTGAGGAATTCCGAGGGAACAAGAGATTAATTCGACGATCATGTTGGGTAAATTATCAACCGTGACGATGACATCAGCCACAGAGGATTCCGAAATAGGCGGTGGAAATGATATAAGTTCTTCAATCTTCAAAGATCAACAATCAGAGAGAGAGAGAGAGAGAGAGCGAGAGAGAAAGAGAGAGAGAGAGAGAGAGAGAGAAACGAAGAGTTTGAGCTTGAAAATGAGAAACATCCCGACGTCGTTCATCCTACCCTGTCCTCAAGTGGGATTTCCCTACCCTTATCTATTTCATATTCCCAAAGTTTCCACGACTTCCCCCTTTGACTTTCCGGGGGAAAATTAAGGGACACGAGAATATGTCTTTTATCCTCATCCTTTTCCGATTTTCCTCTCTCTCTCTCTCTCTCTCAAAATTAAATTTGTGAAGCATTCCAGCTAGAATTTATTAAGTTTGAAACGGCCGTTAGTTTTATAAGTGACAGTAACTCCACGGTATAAAAATGAGAATGTCATAAATGAATGGCTACACTTATTCGGGTATGTCCAGTATCGAGTATTTTTTGTTCCATCTCTTCCTCCGTCCTCACCAGATATCTCACCGGTTATTTTACATACATATTCAAATAATTAATTCATTATAAAAAATATTTTAATTATTTTCATTGAAAAAAATGGTTGAATTTTTTATCAAATTTTACTTGAATAATCATAACATTTCTGAATTGTAATATGTGAAGCTGAAAAATTAGGTTTATACTCTCAAGATACGTTACTTTAATAAAAAAAAAAGATTAGTCCACAAATGGACCTTTAAGAAATGGTATTTATTCAATTTTAAATCGACTTTGCATGAAGTCACGAGTTCCATTTTCATGCACGCTGAAAAAGTATATCTTACGTTGAAGTTTGAAGTCATCAATCCGGTTCAGGATGATTCCGGTATGACAATTTAGGGAAATCTATGGAATCTACGACCGATTGCTCCTGGAATATCTTAAATTCTATCAAGTAGAAAATATCTGAGGATGCAGAGAACATCTATTCGTCTCGCAAAGTAAATGCTGCTGATTATACTTTTTGCCCCGGACAGACGTTCTTCAGTAGAGACGTTATTCGGAAAGGTTGTTCTCCCAAATAACATGTCGATTGGTCATTGTTCTTGGTTGGTCTATCATATAACACGTAATATACGTGTTATACGATAGGATTATTGGCTGATTTTCAAAGTTTTTTAAACTAAGATTTTCCTGCCTCTCCATCCTTTGTTATCTATCTTTCTCGAACAAGCGAAATAATCAGAACTGCCGAGGCATGTTCTTTCCTACACGGTTGATTTTTTTTTTACTTCGTGGCTCCATAACGTTTCATGGCGCTTCAGGAAAAACGAAATTTGTACATCGTCGACTGATGCCCGAACAGTTGGAAAGTCTTGATCGAAATGGGGAAACAGCGAAAGGAGAAATGAACGACACGGCGAAAGCAAGTTTGGTAAGGCTTGGAGGGATAAAAAAAAAAAAAAAGAGGCGCGCAGAAGAGAAAAGTAGAAAAAGTTGAATTTCTTAAGGTCATAATGGAACTTCCTCTCGTTGAAGAAATGGCCATGAAATTGTTAGATCTCAAACTCGTAACCCAAACTCCTGACACTCCTTGTCCTAGCCTCAATATTTTCTTCGTCTTTTTCTCGTTCTTTTTCAAACCTTCGCATAAGATGATGCTCCGACGCTAGGAGCTTTTAGATATTGCAACGAAAATTGCGGTGAATGGGAATTCATGCGACTCACTTAGTTTCACATACCCAATATACATAATACTTCCATTCCCAAAATACTAGAACTTCTTGTTTAAAAAAAAAACGACTATTCCTATTCACAATCGTGCGGAATTTATAAATTGTCAATATCGAAGGTATTTTTCCAGTATACATATCATAATAGATATAAATAATATTCGCAATACCTGCATATCGGTAACACGTTATACGTTATGAATATCATGATATTATATGCATATATTAATGGACAGAGAAAAGCGCGATTGTGAAGCATGATAAAGATGTCACGTATTACATTTGTTGAGGCCAGGGAGATGAGACAGAGGTTGGAAAATATTAACGTAAAAAAATCATATTTTTCAGCATTTGATGTGCACATATGCTGATAAATACGTTACACCGAAAAGATGATAATCCCTTGATATTAATTCTGTTTGCTACTTGGAAAAAAAATCGACGATTTCCCGTCATCTTTCTCTCTCTCTCTCTCTCTCTCTCGTCTGTAGATCCGAATATATATAAAAATATATAAATATAGATGTAACATAATGTAGTGTCGTGCATTCTTTGGTGGAATTAAAAAAATGAAATAAAAAGAGAGAAAAATAAGAAATAAAGCCTATAGAAGTAAATAAGAGTTTCAAGTGACAAAGTGTAATATTAAAATATCAAGTATCGACGCCAATTTTATCGGCCTTAGACTAAATAGAGACGTATAAGATTTGAAGATTGGATCTGTGGAGATAGAGTTTCTGTCGGAGTGTTCATTTTATGAGCGTTTGGGGATCGAGTGACTGGAGGCGCGTGTGACGGTGGCGTGAAATCATCGATAGGGACAAATGTGTGATTGAGAGTGCATGAGTGAGAGTGAATGAGGAATATGTTGAAAAGAGAAAGAACGAATAAAGGAATTGGGACGGCGAGCGATATGTGTGATGGAGTGCATGAGCCAGTGGAAAACGAGGTAAGGGAGCGAATGAAGTAAGATCGCGGAAGGTTTATTATAATCATGTATAGGTTGGATGTATTATCTTGTTTTTTTATTGCATATTAAATAACCCCGTTCATAATTAAAATTACTCCTGATGTCCCCGACTGGAATGATCCAGCAAATATTGTATATAATGTATATATCGTGTACAAGAATGAACCTTAATATTCTGAAGATTTCACGAACGTTCCAGTACGCTGGTTACGATCCCAATATTATGTGCACTCGACACGCGGGGAATCTTTTGGTGCTGGGGAAGTGAACACCGGAATGGGGACATATTTCAGGTCTTACAGACCACACGTTTCGGTGGGAATCAGAAAAATGTATTCTAAAAGAGAACGAATAAAGAGCTGTATGACTGCGTCAGTAAAACGTCGAAGAATTTAAGTTCTTTCAACGAATCATGTATCAAATAATTCGTAAAAAATGCAGCAAGTATGTAATGCATGTACATTTATTTCATGACCAAAAAAAAAAAATGTGCTTGATTCTTTAAAAAAACCGAGGAGCTTGCGGAGCTCATGCATGGGGTCTGCAAGCTCCTCAAGGTTGCCGATGGTCGACAACCTTGGCAAGGATGCCAAGGTTGTCGACATTCCGGCAGGGATGTATAGATCTAAAAAATTGCAATACGTCATGTTGAGCATTGGTTCTGTTATGAAAATTTTTTTTACGTACGATAAACAAAACCGTAGTTTTTTGTGCTGGGCTGGGACGAGCGTAAATCCAGAATGGCTGCGAATCTTCTAGTGCTTGCAGTTTCTCTCGGTAAAATGTGATTTCGTTGCTACGATCCGCATAACTAATGTATGTATATTATAGATACATATATACTATATAAACTTCAAGTACCGCTATTTACTGAAGATCCACGTCTTTCAGACCGTCGGAACGCCATAATAGTTTGAGGGGAAAAAATTCGGGAACTTCGGATCGGAAATCATTCCGTCACTCGTATAGAAAAGTGCACGTAATGCTTGACTGCTGCGTACATATAGCAGAGTGAGAGGCGGAATTGGGGGCTCGGAAATCCACAAGTTCGATAGTTCGAAGATCCAGAGCATTTTCTCATTGATCTTCGACGAAACTTTTGAGAAGCTCGCTCCCAAAAGGTTTCCCCTCTCGAAAGGTTATCCGGCCCCCTAATACATTTATATCAATATTTTTCGAATCAAATAATTTTCATCTGTCAAGAAAGTATTTTACAAGAACCGAAGGAGAAAATAATTTCCTAACAAAATATAGTTATGAATTTATTCTTGTAAAAATATTTCATATATTTATTAATCATTGTTTTGTAATGATTAGAAAAGAATTATGATAAAAAAAAAAAACATTAAAAATTATATGAAATAAAAATTATGCCTATTTTTCTATCAATGAAGAAGCCGAGGATGAGTTCGACGGTCGACGTTTTGCACTCATTTTCACGATTAATTTTCGCTTGAGCTTTGCATAAAAGTTTTTTTTCTGTCTCGTTCGAGGATGAAAAAAAAAAAAAACAAAAGAAAAACGTCAGAGATCCTCGTAAGAGAGTGTTCGAGGTGTGAGAATAATCAGGCGAGATTGGACTCGTCAACTCGCTTCATCTCGACCTTCTCACGCTTTTCTTATTCTCTCTCTCTCTCTCTTTTCTTTTTCTTTTTTCTTCACCTCCAGACTTTATGCCATGCCTGGCACTTGCCCTCGTCTGTCCTCCGAGGAGTATAATAAAGCTCCTGAAATTTGTTATTCACGTCTCGTAGCCGAGAAACCGGAAGAGACGTCTGCATATGACGTCGAGTTTCCTTATTTATTTTTTGAATAAAAAAAAAAAATGAAATATCCATTCATCCCCGGATGCCTCGGACGTTTTACATATCGGGACGACTATATAAACGTTCGATCGAAACTCCGTCACGTGAAATTGTTTCTTATTCACATAAAACGAGCAGACGCACGAAATTTATCGTATGGGAATAATACGCTTGAAATACTTGTCGTTTTTAAGGTTTCAATAAAGATAAATATATTTTATTGATATGAGCAAAAAAATTTTGAAATAAAAAATTATATTTTTATTCAATAAGTTGTACCGAATTTCGTTCGGTACAAATATGAATGAAGTTCTGTCCGAAACGTCATTTTTTTTATTCGCTTGGATTGAAGTTTATCCATGTACTTTCATGCAAGTCCAATTGATACAATTTTTTTTTATACGAATTAGAAATTTCACAATATTTTTATGCCATAAAAATGTTCTCGGATTTTTTTTAGATCGAATAAAAATTTTAATAGCCCAACGGGTTTCATTTTCTCGGCATTATGATTTATGTAGAATTTTGAATTTTTGAAATATCCGTAAACGCTCTGACTTTAGTAAATTTCGAGTATTTGAAGGAAGAGAAATTCAAAGGGGTCCGAATGATCGATAAAGGACTTGAGATTTAATTTTTTTGCACAACTAAACCGACGCTAAAATGTGACGTTCGATACGAAATTTCGTATGAATGTACAAAGCGGTTGAGATTTTATGAAATTTTGAAATTTCAAACTAATGTAATCGTCATTCGAATTGGATAATTTTTCAGAAATCGTCGAAAATTCGAAATCGAATTTTACCCTACACATCGAAGATATTATGAAGAAGAGAGAGAAAAAAATGTAAAAATTGGCACATCGTTTTCTTACATTTTTTGCGCACTCGCGAAGCTTCCTGCATAAAGAAGTTAAATTTGAAAATTCTACTCGCTCGTACAGGAAAATTTGTTAATGAGAAAAAGTTATGAGGAAGAAATTTTTTTTTTTTCCCCACCTTTTCACCCTTTCTCTCTAATCTTTTCTGTTTCTTGCTGGAAAAGTTACAGAGACCGCGAAAAAAAAAAAAAAACTTCAACGGCATTGCTGCCGTGAATTTCGTCAGCGCAGTAGTACGAGTCGAGTTTCACGCCGACACACACTGCGGTATCTCCTCGCGGAGCTTTTCTCGCATTGTTTTTGATCCTCGTATACGCTATGACCAGTGACTCGGACTTTTGACGGTACGTATTTCGCAGTTCCGCACTGCGGGTATCGTTTAAATATTTGAATATAAAAAATTTGCGAAAAAAAAAAAACATTGCCGTTGAGAGGATTACAGGCCACCCGGACTTTACTGACTCATCTTTGGTCGTATTAAGTTTTTTTTTGCATACTTAAATAACGAAAAAAAAAGTTTGCGTATACATCGAATTACAAATCTGGAAAACCAAATTCATCAAAGGCTGTCAAATTTTCTTTATTCATTAATGAAAAATTACTGTAAAAAAATTTTCAAAAAAATCGATAATCTCCGACAGTGTTTGTCCCATACTTTGATAACGAATAATATCGAATCATTGAAAAAAGTCTTGTTATTTTCACGTTGCATTTATACTGAAAAAAAAAAAAAAAAAAAAAAAAAAAAAAAAAAAAACGAAAAGTTGTTATTCATAAGTCTTCGCTTTGTAAAAGTGAACAATATTCCTAAAAAGAAAGAGAGTTCTCTAAATAAAGGACACGAAATAAAACCAGGTTGACGAAGCGTCGTGTTTTTGAAATAAAAAATTACTTTGGCGTTACATTTAAAAAGTTTCAAAATGATACCGTTTTTATTTACTCAAGCAAATAAATAATTAAAATTATGGACGCGCGACAATAGCAGTACTTGTAGCAGCGGTCACGTACAGCATATACGGAATCGCCTCTTTCTGATAGTCACAGAATGAAGGAGTCTCATTTACGACGATAATGCTGTCATTAGAACTAGCCGATTAGCAATTCGCTATCTCCTGACAGTTAATTTCTCAAAAACGTATTGAAGAAAAAAAAAAACTATTTGCAAAAAACATTTTTTCGAGGGCAAAAGATTGTTGAGGAAAGACAAATTTTAAGAAGGAAAATTTTTGAGAAACGAGAAATTTTTTGTTGGAAACAAAATTTTTCGAAGAAATAACATTATTGAAAAAAAAAAAATTCCAATTTTCTTTGCCCCGGTTTCCTCTATACATAGTGGAGACCGGGGCAAAGTGGGCATCCCAGACGATAATTAGAAATTTTCTTTTTTTTTTTCATATAGTTGTTCTCCGAAATAGTATAGAATTCAATACGAAAAATGCTTGCTGTTTTTTTCTCAAAAATCGTTTTTTTTTCTGAGTAAAAATCGTTTTTTCTCTCCCTCAGTCTTTTTTCAACGTTTTTTTTTTAAACAGATCGTCGTGTGGGTAGCAATGATAAAAGTGTCAAAATGAAAGTAAAAAATATTCCTAAAAATAAAAAAAGTTGTTCAAAAGAAATAACACGTGGAATGAAACCGCGGACTAACGAAGCGTCATGTTTATTCAACAAACATGTACTACTTTCGTGTGGTATATCCAAAATATTTAAAAACAATATCATTTTTTATTTGCTAAAACAAATGAACAATGAAAAGGCAAGCGTATGAGTGATAGCACTCGAGAGAGTCGAGAAGGAAAATCATGAAAACGCGATAGGAGCATTTGCGGCGGTGGTCACGTAAAGGTTGCGAAACCGCCTTCTTCAACGAATGGAAAAGTTTCATTTATGATGGAAACACTATTATTAGAAGTCGACGATTAGCAATTCGTCATCCTCGACGACTCATTTATCAAAAAAGTTTTAAAGAAAAAAGATTTTTAAAGGAAAAAAAATATATATATATATGTATGTACAACAGACGAGACGTCTGACTCTAGCGTTGAGAATCACTACTGCCCGCGTGGCAGGACGAAATTGTGTCTGATCAGCAACGACCGTATTCACTGCTCTCGACGTTGGCAGATGTTCCCCACATCTGCTCATGTTGCGCTATCCGACCATGTCGGAATGTCACATCTGGCCAATTTCTATCCGGAACGGATTTCCTCGTTCCGCTTGACAAATTTCTCGAGTCACAAGTAGCTCGGAGTGTAACCAATGTCCTTTTTAATATACTCAACGTATTTACTAAACTGAAAAAATTTCCCATAGTTGCTGTGTGAGAAACAAAAATTTTTTATCCTAACACTTGAAAGAATGAAAATATAAAAAGACGAATTGTCAAAACTTTAAGTGGCTGCCGAATTTTCTTTACCCAGATTGAAAACGAATCAATCAAATTAAATTCAATAATAATCATAAATTAAATTAATCAATCGAATGAATTTAATTTGCAACAATATTTGTTCAAATTTCGTTAGATGAAAAGCTCCCTAGTCACATCGAATAAATCAGTTTTTGAAGATACTTGAAAGAAAAATGAGTAAAAAAAAAAAGTGAAAAATCGATAATCGATTTTTCAGGATCCTCGAGAGCTACGACATGACGCGGAGATGGTAAAACAGGAGAGCTCACAGGAATACAGGAAATAAGCGATGTACAAGTTTGCACAGCTGGCGAGGACTTTCGAGACGATAGAAGCGTTGGTGGATGAAGAATTTTCTTGGTCACTCAAAAATGCATTAACCCATCACCGATCTCTTTCGCATTTCTCGTCCCATACGCTCTTCCTTTACCCTGTTTCTTTCGTCACCGTAAATGCGGTTGTTTTATTCGTGAAGAAAAAGAAAGAGACTCTGTGCAGCGTGTTGAAAAGAGGGATCCACGATAACGGAGAGAAAGAAAGTAAAAAGCAGAGGGGCAATAAGGAGGAAAGGTAGGAGGGTCGCTGTCGAGGGTGCATTTCGCAGGTGATATGACACGAGAGAAACCGCAGCCCCTCGCGTCTCTCGTGTCGCATATCACTGGCGAACAACTATTTACATAAAATTTCCATTTTTACCACACCTTTGCTCTCTTTTTCGTCTCAGAATTACCATGAACGTAACTATGTACGTGGAATTTCACGTTTTTGTGCCCGAAACTGAAGAAATATATAACAATTCAATAGAATGACTTTTCAGGCTATAACGAGAGCAAAATATTGTTCACAAAATTGAGGGCCAAGCTCAAACCTTTTGTTTTCTGTCATTCAGCGGAGTGAAATGAACTTTTTTTTTTGCAAAATTATATAATGAAAGTCCAGATCGTTCGAGAAATTCAGCGGTTTTTTTTAAATTTTATTACTGTTCATCCTCTTTGATAAAAAAAAAAAGTTATCCTTGCAAAAGAGTAATTTTTCACTCATTAAAGTCGCTTGCATGGAAAGCCTCCTTGCAGATGTGCACTTAACAGCTTATTCATGTGACATGACAAAAAAAAAAACGACAATCTTGCAACTTCTCGATCCTTCATTTAAAATCAAACAAATTACAAATTTTAAAAAAATTAAAAAAAAACGCTGCGTATCTGTCAAACAACGGAGAGTTCAATGATACAGAGTTTAATCAAAATTATATAATATATTTGCAAGATACCGTTATCCGAAGGAAAAATAGAAAATTTTGTAGTGTTTTGCTTTGCAAAAGGCTTGGTATGAAACTTGGCAGAGAGAGTATAGTAATGCTCGTATAATCTGATATTTGGAAATCCTGATCAAATTATCTATTGAGTGATGGAGAAGCGGCCTGGAATGCCCTGTATGTGGAGTTACGATACTTTTTATCCGTCCAATTTCCATTCTTTCTCTCAATTTTTCTCCCGCAACGAACGGAGATACACTGACGTACTTCGCATTCGATCAACGAGGAAAATAGGAAAATAGGTATAGAGCTTAACCAAGAAAGCTTTGCTCGTTCGGCACTTGTATAAGGTGAATGCGAACAGAAGTTTTATATTTATATACATATATAAATATTGTCCCGCTGCAGATTGGCCCGCTGGAAGAGCTCTTCGCATTGACCATAACGCACATACATGCGATAGAAGACCTCCCTGTACAATAAACCTGTATGTATATATACTCTGACGTCATCGTCGTCGTCTTCGCGACAGCCAAATTTTCAAATTTCCGCTGGGAATTCACCGTTGCCCCGGGGCATCACGAGCACGCAAACAAACGCACACGGATAGTCTATTTTCTTACACATCTGCGACAGATTTTTCGGGTGGAAAAGCGCTGAGAGCAAACAATATATGAGGAAAATCAGAGGTGTACCGATAAATGTATTGAGACAACGGACAGACCGAGGGAAAGAGTATAGGTGCGTAGGGATTGATTCGTTATCGGGAAATTTGAATTCGACACGCGTCAATGACAAATACACAAAAATGCCAAATACAAATGTTCTCAGCGCTAAAAGATGTCTCGCCGCAGGCAAACCCGTGATGATAATCATTGAAATATCATGAGACTGTCAGTTTGACATGAAATCATAAAACCTTATCTCTTTTACGATTCATGTTCACTGCTGATTGAATGGAGAGATCTGAGCCAAGTAATTTTGAGCGTAACGTAATATGTCAGGTGATCAATGTGAGTTAATTGGAATGAGCATTGCGACAGTATTTTTTGAAGAATATCTTGAGAGAAAAGTAATCGATGGCTCGAACGGTAAAGCCATGAATGCATTAGTTTAGAGGAACGTAAATTGATGCATTTTTTGATCCATAAATCATTATGATGTACTATGTAAATCACTGGGTGGATCATCGGAAAATCGATTTGTGGACTTGAGAGCATCAATTTTTTATTATTATTTTTATTATTTCAGGAGATAACAACTTTAAGTATTTCTTTTTTTTTATAAAAAAACCCGGTGCTGGGATTAAACATACGCCATGTTGTTACTTATACTATGCAAGGAATATGCGTGTAAAGTTATACAAATCATGCAGATTATACGATTTTCCCTACACTAATGAGTTGCGGACTTCACAGATCGCGAAATAGTAGACAATTTTCAGTATTCATTTGTTTCTATTGTAAAAAAGTACAGCGTTGAGGTTTAACATACGCAAATTTGTTCCCTATACTATAAACCTTGTCTTGTACTATAGTGAATTGCTGACTTTATAGATCGGAAAATAGACTATTTTCAGTTTTCATTTATCCTTGATTTGCAAACAAAAATTACAAAAGAATATCCGAGACCCCGGGGTCTGCAAGCTTCTCGGTTTTTTTTTAATGACTCCCATTCTTTTTGCTCACAAAATGAACGCAGATACATTGTATACCTGCTGCACTATACACAAATTATTTGATAAGTCGTTTGTTAAAAAAACCTGCACTCTTCCACGTTTTTCTGACGCAGTCGTAAAGCTCTTTATTCGTTTCCTTTACGAATACATTTTTCGAATTCCCCCCGAAATGTGTGGTCTGTACGACATGGAATATGCCCCCAATTCCACACGGAAAAAAAGACATTTCAAAAAATAATAACTGAAATTTAAAAAATACAACGATGAAGAGAAAAAAATGCAGTTTAACACAGTAAATTAATCTCTTTACAGTGTTTTGATCAAAAAGTAATGTGCGGAATATACTTCTGTACTATCTGTATAACCATATTTGCTGGTTTAAACTGTAAAAACAACTATTTCCACTTCAAAATTGAAAAGAATTTCTGAAGTTTTTCTCCCGAGAGGCAAAATTTTTTTCCGTGCAGCGTTCACTCCGCAATACCGAAGATTCCCCGTTTCAAGTGCACATATATACTGCGATCGTACCAGCGTACTGCGACGCTCGTGAAATATTTACAATTTTTGGATTTATTCGTATAGACGATATATATTCGAATCAATTCAAAGAGAGTCGAAGAAAACGTTGAGACTAGGACGAAGAGAGAGTCAAGGGATTGCGTTACCACCACGTGAAACTAATATACCTATTCATGGCCTTTTCTCCAACGAGAGAAGGTTCCATTAGGACCTTGAGAAATTTAACTTTTTATTCTTTTCTCTCTAGCCTCCCCTTTTATTTTCCTCATCCCTGCAAGCCTTACCGAACTTGCTTTCGCCGTGTGTCATTCATTTCTCCCTTTCGCTGTTTCCCTATTTCGATCCAGACTTTTCAACTGCTCGGGCACCAGTTGTACGAATTTCGTTTTTCCGAAGGGCAATGAAACTTTATGAAGCGGAGGAGGCAAAAAAAAAAAACAACAGTGGAGGAAAGAATATGCCTCGGAAATTCTGATTATTTCGTTTGTTCGAGAAAAATAGACAACGAGAGATGGAGAGGCAGAAAAATTGTAGTTTGAATAATGGCGAAAACTTGCCAATAGTCCTATCGTATAATACGTCTATTAGAACGAAGACCAGAAGACATGTTATTCGGGAGAACAAAAAAGTAATCAGCAAAAAGTATAATCAGCAGCATATAGGTACTTGCGAGACGAATAGATGTTCTCTGCATCATCAGATATTTTCTGCTTTATAGAATCTAAGATATTCCTGAAGCAATGGGTCGTAGATTCCATAATTTTCTCTAAATCGTCATACCGGATCACCGTGACCCGGATTGATGACACTACTTCAAGGTAAGATATATTTTTTCAGCGCGCTTGAAAATGAAACTTGTGGCTTCATGGAAAATCGATTTAAAATCGAATAAATACCATTTCTCAAAGGTCCATTTGTGGACTAATCTTTTTTTTTATTGAAGTAACACATCTCGAGATTATAAACTTAAATTTTTAGCGTAAAATACTACAATATTGATAGTTTATGATTTTTCAAGTCAAAGACGAATATGAAAAAGCTCAACAATTTCCTTTTCCATGAATATAATTACAGTACTATTTTTTTTATAATGAATTAATTAGTAGTAGTAGTAAGTTTTACTTGCATAGCCTTTTCGGCTTTTTACAACACTTTCATACACTCTATCACTCTTACACTGGGCCCACTATTTTAGTTTTTCTGTTCATTTACGGAATTATTATTCTCCCTCGATTTTTGCAACCTCATTGCTATTGGCCCAGTGTATTTGTGAGAACCTACAATTTAAGGTGGGTTTCGAACCACCGAACTCGCAGAACTATGAATTAATTATTTGTGTATGTAATATACACATAGATGTGATGTTTATAAATAATTAGTTATTTGTTTAGATATTTCTGTGTTTGAAGATGCCAAGAATTAATTGAAAATTTTTGGTTTCTCAGTTTTTTAACTGCAGCTCGTGGGTTTTATGCTTATAGAAAAGGTGTCAAACCTAGTCACCAAGGTATCTGGGGTTAATTTGATGGTTTTCTTTCATCGTACATTCGATGATTCTGCAACATCGTTTTCTATAGAATTTTCGTTAATAGTCCTCGACCAATGGCTTTTTACGAATAGTCTTCCGTCGATAGTCGTAAAAAAAAAAAAAAATCAGGGGGATGGAACAGTCTCTTTCAATATTGTCAATACTTTTTATCGATAGTTCATCACAGCTCTTTTTTTTATTCCAGCAGAATCGTAATAAATTGTAGAAGTTATCAGAGTAAAGTTGCCAGCGTTGTTTTTCAGATTTTCAGGGTACAACCACTAACAACTATTTTTTTATCTCATTGTATCGACACAAACTACTATCGATTTTTCCTCATTCTCCCCCGATTTTTACCGTCTTTTTTTCCTTCACATAGGGAATACCCTTAAGTATGAGACCGCGCCATTAAAGCTGCAGATTTTTCGTCTTTCTCAATCTCGAGACACACAGATCAGTCGTGCTCCCTCACCGCATTCGCACCCTTATTTTTCGGCTTCGCCGGGCGTGTAGGCCTCGAGACGTGAGAGATTTCATTCGCGAGGTAGCGTCTTTTTTTTCGGTACATATGGTGCAGAATACTTGACATTTCTTTTCTTCCACTCTCCCTCTTCTTTTTCGTCTTCTCTGCTTCCTGTTCGTTCACTTTGGAACAAACGTTTTTTTTTTCCTCCCCTTGAACTTGGTGCCCGCTCACACAGCAGCCTCGGCAATCCGAACCCTTGGAAATGAAATCTTCGCACGCTTTCAATTTTTCTTTCCAACTTTTTTGTTCAGCAAAACATCGTTTTCAAGAACAAAATTCTTTATCTGGATTCTTAGCATGGTTTTAGATGTTTTGTACGTTTTATTCTCTAATATCTTCCCTCCCGCTCTCTCTCTCTGTCTCTCTCTCTCTCTCTCTCTCTCTCTCTCTCTCTCTGTCTCTCTATCTATCTATCTTTCGTGGGTTAGATTACTCTAGATTTTCATTATTTTTCGTATACTGCGATGAAAAGATTGTAACTCATGCTTCGCACGACAGCCCGTACATAGCCGATCTGACATTCGTCGTCGTGATTTATTCCTTGCCTCGTTCATACGTTATGAATACACGTTTCCCTCAATCTTGGCTTCCCTTTGTTGCTTTATATTTCCGTCTTGCTCCTTTTTCAAGCGAGAAGCAAGAAACGACCCAGCCAGGGTAATTCGTGGTTAGGTGTGAAAACAATAATTTTGTTTGCGCAAAAAATTACACAAAATACAAAGTTTTTCGTCCAGTATTTTTACTATTTATTTTTGAAGCCTTCGAAATAATCAGGACATTCTTATTTTTACCGTCAAGTTACTGCCACTTATGAAACTAGCTGGCGTTTCAAGCTCAATGAATTTAAGGTGGTATATGCTGCATATATTTATTTAATTTGGATAGAAAGAGAGAGAGAGAGAGAGGAGACGAGAGGAAAAGTGGAAAAGTATGAGAAGGGACGCATTCTCGTGTCTCGTAATTTTCCCCTGGGGAGTGAAAGGGGAAGTCATGAAAACTTTGCGGATAAGCGTAGGGAAATCCCACTTGAGGATAGGGTAGAAGGAAGAACGTTGGGATGTTTGACATTTTAAAGCTCTATTTCCTTCTCTCTCTCTCTCTCTCTCTCTCTCTCTCTCTCTCTCTCTCTCCCTTTCTGATTGTTGATCTTTGAAGATTGAAGAACTTCTCTTCATTTCCACCGCCTATTTCGGAATCCTCTGTGCCTGGTGTCATCGGCACGGTTGATAATTTACCCAACATGATCGTCGAATTAATCTCTTATTCCCTTGGAATTCCTCACCTCATAAATGAAATTACAAAAACACGTGACATCATCCGAAAGTCCGCCTCGATCGGTAGAGCATGTTAAACTCAATCTTTGATAGCTATAAACTCATTCATTGCCGGGAACTCTGCGAGCACGACATCGGTAATCAAAAACAAAATACTAAAAACGAGTAAAATACTATTTACTGAAGAATAAGTTACACATGTAATATGCATCAAGTAAGCAAAGTTTCGAAATCAAACGAAAATCAAGAATTTATTACAACTAATCTTATTTTGAGTGCATACTTTTCGTTAAGTTTTCATTTCATGATTTCTAATAGTAAAATTTAACTAAAAAATCATTTTCTATCTGGTATTATTAATTAATTAGTCAGTGATAGCACTGGCTGTTCTCAAATTTTTGAGGTCCTTCATACTTAAATAACTCAACAGTTGGATAGAGGCAAGGTATGGCAATTCGAAGCCAATTAAAGCATCTAGGGATTGCGCGCCCGGAGTCAGTAAAGGTTCTAGCTTGATGGATTTTACAAAACGGCGATAAATCATTGCGGAATACATGGGGAATTTCTTTTCGTAAACAACCTTCTTTCTCAAAGCACTCTTAATATGTTTATTTCTCACATAATTAACTAAATTCGGCGTGCCTTTTGTCAATATGTCGTAAAAAGAAACGGTGCTATCGCTTATCTTTGAACGTTTCATTTCTTTGATTTCCCGCTTACAATCGTCATAAAGGTTTCTCTGTAAATCAAATCTTTCTAGATTTTTCGGATTCACGTAAAGATTTAACGCTTTCATTTTATGAATATGCTGTCCTAAGACTGCACTATTACCTGCCGTTTTCTTAATACAGGTATACGGTGTTGTATTGTCTTCGGACGTAGCATTAATATCAGCACCATAATCCAAAAGTTCCTGAACGATTGACGGCGATGCAATTTCTGCAGCATGATGAAGTGCCGTTTTTCCCTGTAGATCCCTAATTTCACTGTCGGGGAGAAAATTAATCAGGCTCTGCACCACACTCAAATTACCGTTTTTTACGGCAACCATGAGCGGTGTCCTGTTTTCATATGCATCGTATTGGGCATCAATTTCGGCGCCATATTCCAGTAACTTTTCAACAACCAGAGGCAATAGGCGAGAAACAGCAGCAGGAAGTGCAGCGTCCCCATTAGCGGTTTTCAGATCGACAATGGCTCCTCTACGCAAACATAGCTCAGCCATTTCTGCTTTGTGAGGATCCTCGTTTTCAAAGATTCCCCAGGGCTTGTCGTTATAATATTCTTTATGAAACGTTGGCGAGTAGATGAGATTGAGCAACACCGTTGTATCATTACTAGTAATAGCGTTTATGTCAAAATTTGTATCATGTTGCAAAAGAATTTCAACCATTTTCATACCGTCAATTTGAAAAGCCGTACTCAGTAGATGATACATATTTTCAATAACAGCTCCGCTGGATAAAAACAATTTCGTTATAGCCACATCCAAATTACTAACAGCAGCATATATTGGTGGTAGCAAACGATTCCTATCTATCATATTTACATAAGCCCCATGCTCTATCAGGAATTGGGCTACTTCGAAACGTCGATTTTCAGCCGCGACATGTAAAAATGTTGAACCCTGTAGACACTTGCACGACGCGTTAACGTCAGCCCCATACTTCAATAGAGCTTCGACAATATCCAAACGTCCCCACTTAATCGCAGATTTCAACAATTCGCCATCAACTGCATCTTCAGGGCGGATATCGAAGCCATACCTGAGAAGGACATCTACAATAGTATTCCTGACTTCGCTGTACTGTCGTTTGAGTGCTCGGTGAAGTATACGCATATTTTCCTTTCTATTGATATCGGGACAAAACTCTAAGATACACTCAGCGGTCACAAGGTCTTCACTATCGACCGCTATTTGAATTGCTGCTGTACCGTCTGCTTCAGCGTTGATATCAGCTCCATATTTCACGAGTAACTTTACAAGATTCGGTTTTTCAAGCCGAGTAGCAAGGTTCAGCAACTTTGACTTTTCCGTGCTGTTTGTGGGAATTTCAGAGCTCCTGCTCAGGAAAAATTCAACGAGTTCATGAGACCCTTTTAAGCAGGCGCTGAATATAGGCTTACATTCGTATACGCGTTTCACACAATTAGGCGCAGAATTAAGATGAGCGACGCGATTCAATAGAAGCTCAGCCATTTTTACATTTTTTCTTCCAACCGCAACCTCTAGGGGATTTCTAGAATTATGTTTGGCAAAAATATCAGCACTTTTTTCTAGAAGCATTTCGACAATCTTCATGTTTTCTTTCCAGACAGCCATGTGAAGCGGCGAAGCGATATCGATTTTTGATGGTTCGTTAACGGGTATACCGCATTTTAACAGTTCTTCGGCGATCGCTGTGTGCTTCTTTATAGTTTTACAAAGCAAATCGCTTGCGGAACAATTTACACCGTTGGAAGGCCACTCTTCTAAGTGGTACAGGTCATGCGAAGAAATGATACGTTTTACCTCGTCAAGGGCGCCGTCGTTGACAGCGCTAATTAATTCGGTCCACCAATTCTCCATAATTATGATCAACGATGACGGTAACTTGGGAGAGAAAACGTTTCACACGATCGGTATGGTTGACTGTTCTCTCTCTTTCTCGCGCGCCACTTTAGAAATTACATCGGAACTGATGTTATTCACATGATCGAACTCCGCGCACAACATCGACGGTTAATCAAAATCGGGTCTACGGCGGCTTTGGATGCACTCACAATTCGATATAAATTTCGTGCATGCCGTATTTATAGAGGGGGAATAAACAGTGAGTTTTTGGAAAAATCGTTCTTGGTACGGCCAAAGGCGTGTTCCACACTTCTATTAGTTTGTTGCTATTCTTCTTCTTTTCGGTTTTTAGCTATCACATTTTGATGAATTTGGCACACTTGTCCCTGTTGTTTTTCACACTTTTCCGTACTTCTCGAATTTCTGTGTTAATTCGCGCGGTTCGTCTGGCACTAAACCTCAAAACACCAAACACAGCTCACGAAAACACAATCACGTCTTAGATGTAAAAAATGTCAATAAATAAGATTGAAAAAAAGTACTTGGCGAGTTCACATTTAAAACGTATTGTCTATACATAGAAATTAGTTTTTAGTTCGTAAGTAAACGTGGACGCACGGAATTGATGCTTAGTGAAAAAATGAACCGAGCTCACAAAAAATTGTGCAAGAACTAATTCTATCGCACTCCTATGAGTTTCTAAAGCTCATGACTTTAGTTTTGCCTTTCCACGGTTTCAAGAATATAAAAAACTGTATCTTGGAATGATTCATCCTCGTTATCTTTCGTGAGTTTCGTATCAGTTGGGTAGCTACCATTCTGTTGAAGGTGTGACTCATTTGAGTGCCAATATATGCACGTACCTGGAACTCGTCAGCGATGCTATCAGCACGCGAGGAAGTCAATCTCGTCTCTTGGAGTGAAAATTTTCACCTTGGGCTTGCGATAGCTTTTTGACACGTGTGTTTTTTTGAAAAATACGCGAAAGATTGTTCTAATGTTTCTATCAAATACCAGCCCACAATGCCACCCGTTTATTTTTATCTTTACGAAAAGCAAGGATACCTGTAGCTTAAAGAGTGATGCAATAGTTGGAAAGAATTGTAAAAATTTAAACCTGTCCATTGCTTCCTCATAACGTTTCCGTATTTTCTGAATTTTCCTCTGTGAGAAAGCTCAACTCGAAAAAGCTAATTACTCATAAAGGCAGCTCAGTTAAAAATGGAACACCATAAATGATGTGCCAAAGTTTGAGACAGTAACATTTACCTTCGTCGTTTTTTCTTTATCCTTACAAAAAGTTGTCAAATAAGTTCGAAACAACCAAGGCACAAAAATCGCCAAGTACGCATGTTGCACCCTCGAGAGTGTCGATAATTAACGGTTACTACTTATCATCCCTGCGAACTCGCGAAAAATTATTTATCGATTAAACAAACCTATACTTTTAAATGAAGTTCTATCGTAGTTTTATGAAGCGCCTCTTCCGAAGAGATACACAGCGTGGTACCTCTCCATTACACGCCAGTGATGCTACAAGTTCGAATTAAAAAAACTTTTTTCTTGCGCCCCGTGGTCATGACAACGCGTAATAAATTTCTCATTCTTCGAAGCACTGCCGCAACAATCTTAGGGTGAGATTTGAAGCCAATTTATGAGATACGTTTCGATCTCTTTTTTGAAAAAATGACCCATAAGAAGCTCAATTCATACTGATTCGTATGTGGGGGAGTATTTACAATTACGTTGTTTCGCTGACTAATCTTCTTCTATTCTTCTTCTTCTATTCTATTCTATTATTTCTATTTATTTCTATATATTCTATTCTATATATATATATATATAATATTATTTCTATATATTTATATATATAGTTTATATTATAATATATATATATATATATATACATATAATATTATTTCTATATATTCTATTCTATTCTATTATTCTTCTTCTATTCTAATCAGTCTTCTATTCCGTTCAGCAGAGACTCTTACACGCGTCGCGTTTTTTTTCATAAGCGTTTTAGAAATTTTTCTTACTGATAAAAAAAAAATAACAAATCGACGATAGAATAATAATTTTTGCAGATTGATTAAATTTTCTTTTCGTTCTCCTAAATTGATGACTTAATTGTCAATGAAATACGATGGACTTGGACCTTGAACACAAAAAACACGATGATTAAAAACAATTTGTCACAGAGCCAAAATGAAAACGTTGTTTGTCAAGTTATTTTTTTTTATTCTTGTGACATTTCAAAGTGGGATATTTTTTTCGGAACTTATTCTCGAAGATGATCTCGTGCTATCTCGAAACCGAAGGAGAGACTTTGACTGACATAATCACGTCAAAGTAAAAAAGAAATATTCGCAGGTTCTTTGAATAGAAGGCAATGAATCTTGTTACCGGGAAACGGGAGAGCTTTAAACGGGATCGCGAAGAGGGAAGAAATGGCCGAGATATAGAGGAAGGTATATAAGTAAGCATTTTGCCAGCTGATCGCAGACTATGAAATGGATCGCGGAATATGAAAATATCTTTTGTTCGGCTTAGTTAGATTTTTCAGTCTACCGTTAACGCGAGAGAGAAAAAAGAAAATGGGGTATTATGTGAGATCGAGGAAGCGAGCACGATGGGTAAACTTTGCAAATGTTAATGAAGATGGATCGCAGGCACGCCAGAATCCCCGGCATCTCTCTGGGCCACATCAAGACGAGCTATGATAATACGAATAAAAAAAAAAAGATTCTTTTCCCCTATCTCGAGCTTTCGCTGTACCAAGTCATTCTCATTCGTAACGAATAAATCGTACAGTCATTGGCCACGCTGTGTGCTCTATCGAAAATATGAAATCTAGAAAAACATTTTCGTTACATTTCTTTTTTTTTAGAACCAGTGCGAACTTATTTTTTTTTGTTTACAAATAAGGAACTGGATGATGTGTCGAACACACGAAGATAAAACTTTCCCTAAAAATGGATATTTATAAAAATATTTATTATCCGTAGTGATAATAAATATATTTTTTTTCCCCAGGCCTCATTTCTCGTGGCGGATATTGTTTTGTAACTAGCAGCGAGTACGAGGGGCTGCCCGAAGAAGTCGTTTTTTTTAACCATCCTATCGACATAGCGATGGAATTTTTTTTTGAAGCTGCCATTGGTACTAGACACACTTTGTCTCCAGGATGAGAGAGAAGTAAGAGCAGAATATATATGACAGATATTAAGAATTCATATCACGATATAATCGTTGTTTTTTTTGTCGTTCTCTATATCGATGAATTAGCGGATATCCAGCTAGAAGTTTAAAACTATCATCTGTCATGGCTCATAGGGGTAATTTCATGCTATAAACTGGAATTCTAACGAAATCTCCCTGGGTTATACATGCAATATATTGCTAATACATACGACCCAGATATATATAAGGTATATGCACGTCTTTGGATCTGATTAAGTTCATTAATCTTACTCCCGATGAGAATGGTAAGGGCTCCCAGAGGGGGCAAAAGTACATTCTATGACAGAGAAAAAGCATCTTGGTTCATATCTATAATCGCTTATCTTCACTACCAACTAATAAGTTACATGCTTATTTTGGAGATAAAATAGATACACAAGATATATATTTTATTTATTACATTAATATGATAATATAATATAACTATTATTAACAATGATTGATAATATTATTATTAATTATAATTAATTATCATAAAATACACAGGGTGTCCCAACGTAAACTGTGCATTAGAATATCTCGGGAATGAGGAATGCTATCGACAAATGTTTCAGATATGAATATTATGGTTTGAGGAGGACACACGATGGCATCATCAGTCTTTGGTTGTGAGAAGTACCGCTTGTGAGAAACTAGCACGGACGTAGTTTTTTTAAAAATGGCAACCGATTTTTTTCCCAAACGAATTTTGTGTACCTCACGGTGAAGCAAATTCAGCCATATGTGGTAAAAGTGCCCATCTTTAACGGATTGGGATTTATGACTGTTCGAAACTTAGGAATCAGGATTTCAAAATTCTGCAAACTTTGCAGATTCAGCAGATTTTGGAATACCTAACTCATGCTGGATTTGTCAAGTGCTCACACGTTCATTCATATAGCTACCATCCCCAAAACTGCAATGACTCTTGGATCGTAATCAGAAATTCTGCGCGAGGGTTGACGTTTTATGACTTTGTCACGTTGCCGAGCTTCAAGAATTCGTATCTGATGATCCAGAGGATGTCCTCTTCGCGCGAAACCTTTTTCGATACAATCGCGATGCTCGACGGTAATTCGGTCGGCACTCTCTCCGAGCACAAGAAGAATGTCAACAATTTCGTCTTGATTGCAATCAGGCATAACCGTTATCACTATCAGACTAACTGTTTACGTTTACGTGTGGAATACGACAAACGACGGAACCTGTTTTTGAAATGTGTACTTTGTGCGGCTATCTTACTATGCATTAGAATTGTTATTCTTGCTTCTCTTTTCTTGTAAATTATCGTCATAATAAACTCCTGAGTTTCGAATAGTCATAACTCCCAATCCGTTCAAGATAGGCACTTTTACCAGATATGGCTGAATTTGCTTCATCGTGAGGTACAAAATTCTTTTGGGAAAAAATCGGCTGCCATTTGAAAAAACTACGTCCGTGCTAGTTTCCCACGAGCAGTCTCACAACCAAACTGACGTTGCCATCGTGTGCCCCCCTCCAAACTATAATAATCTTATCAGAAACATTTTTCGATAGCAGTCCTCATTCCCGAACTATTCTAATGCACAGTTTAAGTTGGGATACCCTGTGTATTTTATAATAATTAATTATAATTAATAATAATATTATCAATTATTATTATTAATAATAGTTATATTATATTATTATATTAATGTAATAAATAAAATATATCTTGTACTATACATACATATAGATTTTTATAAATATATTAGAATGTTAATGAAGGATCTTTTCGTGAATTTCAGATGAATTATAAGTCTAGCCGTACTCAGTTTCTTCTTCTCTCAGGAACGAGAAACGTGTCCTCGAATAAAAATTTCCTGTCATCTTGTTAGATCCTTGGACCCCGAGAAAGTGTAAAATCAGGGAAACGAGAAAAGAGAATCACGACACATGGAAACTGTAAATATTTTATGACTACGAAATATATGGGGCATTCCAGGTAAAATCGATGGTAACGCTACAAATATTAGCTTTTTTTTTCAATCAGTATACGTCTCGATATGAAACAAAACTCTTAACAAAGGTTAGACGTTATTAATTTTTATGAAATTTTTATACAGTGAGTTCTTGATTTGAGTATCAAATTTTTTAGATCCATCAAAATATTACCTCGGTATCATAGACGGAAAAAAATTCATAGGAAAAAAACTTTTTTTTTTAAATATAAAATGTATAATGTAAATGGCTTCTTAGCCATATTCATTTTGTATATATTTCTTTGAGAGACAGGCGCTACAGTAGGATAAAGATTAATATTTTTTTGGCAATTCATTTCGATGTTTTTGTTTATTTTAATTCGAAAAAACGATTCAACGATGGAAAAAAAATATTTTTGATCCGAATTTTTGCATTATTGAAGTAAATAAAATCAGAAAAAAGTTTTTTTTTGCTAGAATGATTATTATGAAAGAAAATGTTATGTATGTTTTTATTATATTTTATATAAATCATTGCGATGAAACTAAGGAACAATATACTATGGAATAAAAGTATTTTAAAACATTGTGAGGGTAATGAATTTTTCGGTTTGAAATGGAATGTCCTGTATTTACGTACACATATATGTATGTCAACGGACTGGTAATGGTAAACGCTAATATCGGTCAGGTTATAGGAGAAAAGAAATTCTGTAGGACCCCCATGTACCTCTTTCACTCGTTTTATGCCATTTATAGCTTTTTTCTCGGCCTCTGTATTGGCCTACACTGTAAAAAATTTTTGTGCGAAAATTAGTATACCGGTATACAAAGCTCGGATGCATATACCGTATATTAATTTTTATATGCATACATATTGTATATTTATAGTGCTGGTGTACTACTATTGAGGAAAAAATCTGTTGACATTAATAGAAGACCGTATTCGATTTTTAATGTACCGTTTTACGAAAAAGCAAGACGGTAATGCAGGATCACAATAACCGTGTACTTGAAATCTACCAAACAGTCACTTAAATCTTATGGCGAAGGTACATGTAATTTCAAGCGCATATACGTTGGAATTTTAATGTGCCGGTATATGAAAAATCATGACGGTAACGTAGGATTACAATAATTAGGTACTTGAAATTTACTATACAATCGCTGAAATTTTATAAAGAAGGTACACGAAATTTCAAGTAAAAAAGTGCTCTAAAATTAATACACCCATTTTTGTGCATAAATCGTTTTTTAAATTTCAAGCAAAAAATTAGTAATAAACTATAATGCACTTATTATTCAGAAATAATATAACAAGAAAAAAAAAAGTTCTGCGTCGATATTCACTCACGACACAATTTCGGTCTGAAGCGGGATTCGAACCGCCTACCCACAAGTTTCCTACCTAATGCCTGCTTACTAACCCGGGACGCTACCTATTACGCTATTGACTACTACTTAATTTCGTCGCATCAAATTCGACATATAAGTTGCATGCTGACTCACAGTTATAAAAAATTGAATATTATCATTTGACGAAAAGATTTTGAAGCATATAAACGAAACAGAGCTTCTTTATACGGAAAAAATGTTATTCATTTCGAATCGGCAGTCAGATTTTCAGAATTCAGAATTGCGGATTCATTGACTCTTTGAGGCCTTCATTGAGCTTAACCCTTTGCGGCATACATTTTTCGACAAACGGGTTTTTACTAAAACTATCGAACTTATGGTTTTCGGGGTCGCTGATTACGAATTTGAAGTCCGTTTTTGAAAATAAAAAATGGCGGATTCAATATGGCGGACGAATTTTCGAAAGTTCATCGGATTCACTTGAAACTAGTTACTCGGGGGTTTTCGGGGTCGCTAATTACGAATTTGAAGTCTGTTTTTGAAAATAAAAAATGGCGGATTCAATATGGCGGAAAAATTTTCGAAAGCTTATCGGATTCACTTGAAACTAGTTACTCGGGGGTTTTCGGGGTCGCTAATTACGAATTTGAAGTCTGTTTTTGAAAATAAAAAATGGCGGATTCAATATGGCGGAAAAATTTTCGAAAGCTTATCGGATTCACTTGAAACTAGTTACTCGGGGGTTTTAGGGGTTGCTGATTACGAATTCGAAGTCCGTTTTTGAAAATAAAAAATGGCGGATTCAATATGGCGGACGAATTTTCGAAAGTTCATCGGATTCACTTGAAACTAGTTACTCGGGGGTTTTCGGGGTCGCTGATTACGAATTTGGAAACAGTTTATAAAAATTGAAAACAGCGGAACCAATACGTCCCAAACGTTCCGCTGTTTTCAATTTTTATAAACTGTTTCCAAATTCGTAATCAGCGACCCCGAAAACCCCCGAGTAACTAGTTTCAAGTGAATTCGATGAATTTTTGAAGATTCGTCCGCCATATTGAATCCGCCATTTTTAATTTCCAAAAACGGACTTCAAATTCGTAATCAGCGACCCCTAAAACCCCCGAATAACTATAGTTTCAAATGAATCCGATGAATTTTTGAAGATTCATCCGCCATATTGAATCCGCCATTTTTAATTTTCAAAAACGAACTTCGAATTCGTATTCAGCGATCCCTAAAACCCCCGAGTAACTAGTTTCACGTGAATCCGATGAACTTTCGAAAATTCGTCCGCCATATTGAATCCGCCATTTTTAATTTAAAAAAATGGACCTCAGATTCGTAATCAGCGACCCCCGAGTACCGAATTTGGTTGCAATTTACCCAAAAGTTCGTTCGAAAATGATTTTTTTTCTAAAAAAATGAACGATTTTTGACATTTATTTATTTATAATTGTTTGTAATTTTGCGTAACTGCATGTATCATCATTTTTGTCACATTCCACGATGCTTCTACTATTATAGCACAAAGATTCGTGGATGTTACTTCGAAAGCATTAAATCTACCGAGGAAAGTTGTGAATCAAAAAGGTGGGACTCTGCATGGTGTCCCACTATGCCGCAAAGGGTTAAATAGAATTCACTTGAACATTGTTCTCGAGGATTTTTAAGGAAACTCATACACCTGTATAGTAAATTTCTATCACGTGTTGAAAGCAGAAAATACCAGTGTGCTAAATAAATTATCTCTGCTATCATTTTTTCCAGAACGATACCTTAATTCCAATCCAGTATTTTATAATTCTCAGTCAATCTATGGATTTTAATACACCAGTGTCGGGAGAATTCACAAGACACCGTTGCTTCATGTTTTAAGTGCCTTAACTTAATTTTCAACAACTTTGACCGCTACATTCAATATAAAGAAAGATCTTAAAAACCTAATTTGGTCTTTGTATTTACAAAACTGTATAATGATTTTCATACGCAAATCCATTAATGACAAAACTCATACACGGGTATAGTAAATTTCTATCACGTGTTGTAAACAGAAAATACCAGTGTGCTAAATAAATTATCTCTGCTATCATTTTTCCAGAACGATACCTTAAATTCCAATCCAGTATTTTATAATTCTCAATCGATCTATGGATTTTAATACACCAGTGTCGCGAGAATTAACAAGACACCGTTGCTTCATGTTTCAAGTGCCTTAACTTAATTTTCAACAACTTTTACTGCTACTTTCAATATAAAGAAAGATCTTAAAAACCTAATTCGGTCTTTGTATTTACAAAACTGTATATTGATTTTCATACGCAAATCCATTAATGACAAAACTCATACACGGGTATAGTAAATTTCTATCACGTGTTGTAAACAGAAAATACCAGTGTGCTAAATAAATTATCTCTGCTATCATTTTTCCAGAACGGTACCTTAAATTCCAACTCAGTATTTTATAATTCTCAATCGATCTATGGATTTTAATGCACCAGTGTGGGGAGAATTGACAAGACACTGTTGCCTGATTTTTCAAGTGCCTTAACTTAATTTTCAACAACTTTGACCACTATTTTCAATATCAAGAAAGATCTTACAAACCTTATTCGGTCTTTGTATTTACTGTCTGTGTATTGATTTTCATACACCAGTATATTGACGAAGAAATTAATACACCAGTATGATATTTTTCAAACCTGACTAAATAAATTTCATATAAGTTTATGAAATTTACAATGCCGTTTATATTAATTTTACTTTCATACACCTGGTTCTAAATTTTAATATTAAGTTGTGCTATGAATTTACGAACATTTTTTACAGTGTATCCTCCGTTACTCTCTCTCTCTCTCTCTCTCTCTCTTTCTCTCTCTCTCTCTAACATCCTTGACCCGGAGATCCCAGGATCCATCAGCCACATATGGCTCATTGTATGGTATATGAAATTCATGAATATATATACGTATATATATTAGGGTGTTTCAAAAAAAATTTTTTTTTTCATTTTTCATGCTCCCAACCCTTAAAACTTGAGTTTTTATAGAAAAAAAAACATCCTCGTGAAGAGGGAGCTCTGTAGCTGAGATGGAAGCCGCCGCTCATTGGACGTTTCTAATTATAACAGCCAATTAACGTCTATGACGAACTTTTTGGAAAGAAAAATTTGAGACCATGGGGATTGTATTTCAAATAAAAAGAACCTTTAATGATTTAAAAGTTGTAAACGATATTGCTGAACGAAAAGTAGCTTTGTGCGCGGAATTTAATTCGTTATTAACTAAGGATAGAGATCAAGCGCAATATATACTTTTAGTCGCTGATTTCCACCGAAAGACGTATGCCGCGTGTAAAAAAGCGTCGTTGGCATCCATCTTTACCGAAAATAAATAAATAAAGACATTTTGCGTTTTTTTTTTGCATAATGTCATAGTGGAAAAATTGTTAAAGGTCAATAAATTTCCTTATATACTATCTTCTCTGAGACTAACGATTTCCTATTTCAGCAAGAGAATAAAGAACTATGGAGTACGTATTTGAGACGAGAAAAAAAATGATCACGAAAAAAAAAATTCACCAGATACGAATTGTTCATGACAATTTATAAACAATTTTTGATCGAAAAATTATTGTTATGAATAAAATTGATCTCAATTTTTATTTAAAACTCGATGGTGTCGGACAAAGCTGTTCAACTTAAAATTGTTCAGAATTTTTTATAAAAAATTACAAATTAGGAATAAAAAATTATTATTGAAATTCTGTTGAACTTAAAATTGTTCAGAAGTTTTTATAAAAAATTAGAAACTAGGAATAAAGAAAAAATTATGAATGAAATATTTTTTTCTTAATTCGAAATACAATCCTCATGGTCTCAAATTTTTCTTTCCAAAAAGTTCGTCATAGACGTTAATTGGCTGTTATAATTATAAACGTCCGATGAGCGGTGGCTTCCACTTAAGCTACAGAGCTCCCTTTTCGCGAGGATGTTTCTTTTCTATCAAAACTCAAGTTTTGAGGGAAGGGAGCATGAAAAATCAAAATTTTTTTTTTTTTTAAACACCCTAATAAATATACATACCTAATTTTTAATAAAAATGATGTTAAAATGTATAAATTATCAGCAAATTATCAAGGATCACTTAAAAAGAACATCTATATCGATGATATAGAGTGGTTTTGATTGAATCACCTCATCGATGTTTTCATTCAAAAGTAACGAAACAATTAATTTTTGTTCCGTTCGTTTAATTGACTCCATTATTACTTTTCAAGTTTTGAACGAAAAGAAAAAAAATAAATAAAGCTGTAAAAATATCTGAATAATCGATCATCCCTAACACCGTTGACGCAACCCAACCAAACGAATTTTCAAAATAATTCGAAAATCAGTGCAGAGCGATTTTTTTCTGCCAATTGAAAAAAAAGTAACAACGTAAGGGATGAAAATATCATCGACCCCATTTGTTTCATCCTGGAATGCCTCATGCACGTACTTTACATTGCCAGACGAGTGAATTGCCATTACGAATGGAAATTGTACTGAAAGGTCGGCTATTTGCCCTTTCCGTTCCTTTTGGTATGACTTTTCGTACGATACAAGGACCCTCGGGGAGTTTATGTGTGCTCTTGGACGACACAGAACGGGGAACCCCTCCTAGAGCACCAACCTCTCGCGGTCATTCTCGAGTTTCCATACAGTTACGAAGCTTTCTCTTCCCTCTGGCAAACAACTAATATTATATATATACATATTTATATATATATATATATATAACTGTGGCTGGCACAAACGGTATGAAATATGGATGACTTTGTCGAGACTCCGTGAATTAACATTTAACTAGTGTGGTATACGCAAGCTGGGGCACGTGATCGTCAAACATTGAAGCGCCGGTTGACATTTTTTTTTTAAAGCAAATCGCAGGTCCAGTCACCGATTCTACAATTCCTGAGACTTATAAAAATAGGCTCTTACTTACTTATAATTGGCAAATGAAAATTGTAAGACAGTCGATTTTTTTGCATCACCTTCTGGCCATTTATAATCAGCGAAAAAAAAAGGATACAAAAAAATATTTCCCCTTTGACTTTTAAGAGACCTAAAAATATCGAAATTTCAAATGGGGCAGTAACTTTCCTATCGTTTCACCGATTTAGGCTTATCTGGCGAGTATCAAAAACGCCGCGAGTTAATTCAGAGATTACTGCGTAATTTCAGCCTCAGCATATATCTGAATTATCGCAACTTTAAGGGCAACTTTGAAAATTGCCGAAAAAAAATGATGTTGTGGATTGTCGTATGCACAAAATCGATGAACCGACGACATAAAAAGCTGTGAAGAATTGTCGAAAATTCGTGGCTGGATGATTGAAGTCTGAACGATTGCGAGGAGAATTGGCGCACGGTGGAATTGTTCCGGGAAGCAAATTTACAGCGATTTTAGTGCATCGGTTAATTTTTGGCCAAAATCGCGAGAAAAAAAGGGCTTTTGTGATGGATAAACGATGTATTTTCACGCTGACTATATGAACCTGGAATTTTTTTATCTTTACGATTTATCAGATTTATATCGAGTTTCCTCAATTCACGAACCAAAATGAATGAATTCAGTTTTGGAATATAAAAAAAAATTTTTTTTATGATTATATATTTGACAATAATTGTGAAAAATTGTTGAAAATTCTCGTGATCGTATAAACCAACATTTCTATCGATACTTCCAATATTTCATTGTCCCCTTTCGATCTCGAATGGCTAAATCGAATAAAAAGTTGCCGGGAGGCTGGGAAGGAGACGATGGAGATGCTCGAGGAAAAGGTTTTTACTACTGTGGCATATCTGTCTCTCTACGTCTGGCTAGCTCTCTCTCTCTCTCTCTCTCTCTCTCTCTCTCTCTCTCTCTCTCTCTCTCTCTACTCTCGCCTCGGCAGGTGAGTATTGATCGGTCACGTGTGCAGGGCGGACGAGCACCATAGCACAGCGACCCTAGATGAGAGAGAAAACCGATGGGAAAGCCTAGAGCCAGGACTAGTGAGAGAGAACAGAAATGGATGCTGGGAAAAAGAGAGAGAGAGAGAGAGAGAGAGAGAGAGAGAGAGAAATGCATCTCCCAATAGACAGGTCCTTTTCCTTTCTTCCGGTACGATAAAAATGGTCAAAGGGTAAAAAAAGCTTAGATCACCGGAACATTTCTTTAACGAAAACTACAGAGCTGGGAATAATGGGAAAAAAAAATGAAGAAGGGGATGAAATGAGAGGGTTGATGTGCGTATAGATATACACACATAGTTATTTCCGGTGAATGAATAAGAATCGTCCGGATATGCTCTGAGTGAATCGTTATCGTGCCCAACTGTTGCACTCACGGTCGACAAAAGAGCGAGAAAGAGAGATTGCAGTCGCGTATTTCACTCGTTTATGATGCTCTCTCTCTCTCTCTCTCTCTCTCTCTCTCTCTCTCTCTTTCTCTCTATCTTTACATTTTTCTCTTTCTCTCTCATTCAACTCTCTTTAATACATTTTTTTTTCTTCTCCTCGACGTGTATGATGTGCATTACGATTTTCCATTCTGTCTACATAACTCGGGCAATTGTGTATCTACACACACACACACACACATGTATAAATATACCTGCAGTACTGAGCAATTGAAGTGGATTTTTTTACTAGAAATTTAAATGGGAAATAATCAACTTTTTTTTTGCTCCTTGGATTTCTCGAAGTGAGGCTCGGAGGGTTATCCAATTTTTGAACATCCCTTTATAGCTTAAATACATTTCAATAATGTTTGAATTTTAATTTTAAGACGAAATACACTTTTTCTCACGTAAATGAGTTCTGTGCTTTACGAAAAAAATGACAATTATTCAGTTTTGATTTTGTCGAGACCCCGAAAAGGAGAGTTCCATTTTTTTTAAGAGTGTCGTTGGTTTTGGAGAGACGAGCTTTTTTGCAGTAATATATTTTTCTATATGACAATTTGTACTTTTTTTTTTGGTGGAGTTAATTATATTTCTTTCAATATATCAAGCTGTAGGGAAGTCCAGTAGATGTGTGTGTGTGTGTGTGTGTGTGTGTGTGTGTGTGTGTGTGTGTGTGTGTGTGTGTGTGTGTGTGTGTGTGTGTGCGTGTATTATGTCAGTAAGAAAACGAGTGCCAAGTGGAGCAACAGGCAACCGTGTGCTTCCCACGATGCCAGGCTTTTCTACCCTAGTGCTTTCCAGTGTATATCCATGTATATACATATATATATATATATACATACACAGCCCAGATACAGGTCACTGCGAACCAGCCTGACCGACATATCAACCTTCACACGATTTTTACACGATTCGTAATTTTTCACGTCTTTCACTAAAATCAGTCGAGGATACTGAAAATTTTTTTTAACATTTTTTTTTTTACAATCACGTTCCAGAGTTATGAATTTTTTAAATTATGACCGGAATTGATTTTTATTTTAATGCTTTATATCTGATAAATTACAAGTATTATTAGAAAAAAAAAACCAGGCCAAAACAGTCGTTACAAAGTCTACGATCGTTTGAGTTATTAACATATTTTTTATGCTACTTTAACAATGCCTTTCAATGTCAAAATACATTTTTCATTCAAATTTGCCAATTTCCTTATTTTACAATCTCGTCCGCGTTTTTCTCTTTCATTTTTTCAATATTCCTTCAACTCCCTTCCCCATGTTGAAGACCGAAATAGATTTCGCAAAATATATTCTGGGTTACGAAAAAAAAAAAAAAAATGACAAAAATTGTAAATGCTAAAACGAAAAATTTGGAGTTGATCATGACTGTGGAATTTATGGAATTTTCACCGCTGTCGAAGCTCGTGGGCGTTCGATAACTGAATCAACGTTGCGCCAAGTATTCAAACAATAGGGGGAATCGAGTAAGTAGAAAAATCTATATGTCGGTGACGACGTTGACTCGAACCCCTGAATTACCCGCGTAGATATTCGAGACCTAACCACTGCTCACACTCTTGTCATTACCTTCATGGTTTAATGTGGCCTTCGTAAAAAGCGCGAGGCGCATAATGACCGGAGCATATGGACAAGGTAGTGACTCGGCAAAACTGGAGCAACAGGCAAAATGTTTGGGCTCTACACATGAGCTTGTAACTGTGACACGAGTTCTCTAGCCCGAATGAATACATCACCGAATGCTGTATGAACTTAATGAATAAATAAATAAATAAATAAATAAATATTTCATTAGTCATACTTCATTAGTCCTTCGAGAGTTTCCCGAGATAATGCATTCTTTGGATTACAAAAAAAAATATTGTGTAGGAACCAAATATTCGGGTTTATTCGATCGATATAGTAATTTGTGGCACTTTTTACGATTCTACTCGTCATCATAGAGCTTTGAGTGACTTTGACACGCATATTTAACATTTTCGTCAGCGTCCCTGTTTGCGTGTAGGACAAATTTCTTTTTAATTACCCATTTTCATAATACGTTCCTGCGTATATTGATATGGACGTTAATCCATTTGTATGTAGAGAGGAATTCCAATTTATAAGTTATCAGGCCTTTCACATTTTATGGAACTTTGAAGTACATTATTATTATTATTATTATTATTATTATTATTATTATTGAAGAATGGTTGATATTGATTTTTTTAAAATGAAAGTAAAGGGATCATGAAACTATATCGTAACAAAGACGAGAAAAAAAGCTGACAGTTAAAACTCGCGAATTGTTTTCCCAACATTTAACACAATGTTTGTATCTACGAGGAAGTAAAATAAAAATTGTACAAGCAAATTGCAAGTTTCAGTTTGCAACTTTTATATTTCTCATTCGAGACGACAAGACCCTGATACTTTTACGACAAATACATATACGACTTTTTAGCCTGCGAATCGAGGCTAATAATTTCAAACGCAATAAAAAAATATGACGAAAAGTTTGAATCGCTTTTGGACATCAGAGTATATTAATATCGTTTACGAAAAAGGATCAAGACATGCACAAAGATATATAAATATATATCTGTATATTTATATACAGAGAATGTATCATCCTCGATCGTCTCGTGGAGTTTCATCGGGCACTTTATCCTCGTTGACGAGTGAAAAAAGTTTGACGAAAAAGTTGGTCCCACGAGTGCGGAAATGCTGGAAGGGACGAAAGATCTTGCCGAGATGACGGGGAAAAGGGATTAGCCGAGAGAGACTCTGCTTTATACGAACGCGATTTGTATATAACACTGTCGTAAAACTCATTGGACTTGAAGGAGATGAGTCTGTGTATGTATAATGTATGTACAGGGATAAGTCCAAAGATCGACGAGAGAGCACGAAAGGGCGCAGATACATAGGATTTGTCAGAGTGAATTGTTCCGGTTGAGTCCTTCTGCCTCGAAGAATTCGAAATAATGTATACTATAGCCATATAAGGTCGAAGTACTACAAGGACTCGAGTGGTGCTCATCGACTATATACATATGTACATAGAATATTCGAACGCGAAACTTTGAGGAGTTTGAGTGGATTTTCGCGAGCTTGAGACTCCTGATTCCTTGGTCCATTTGTCTCTGCTTCGGTTAAATATCGCAGATCTCCCTGAATAGGGATCGTACGAATCTTATTTCGGTTAAAAAGAAAAATTATAACGATAAATTTGAAATTTATTTGATGGCGAATGTCTTATCTGCGAATTCGGCCAAAAATTTGTTTACTTAGGATAAACAAAATTTCGATTTATCCTAACTTCAAAACTGTGCATATAATTTAAAAAATGTGCAAGTTCAATGCTCGTTTTTTTTTTTTTTCAAAAATGGGCAAAGTCTGATCTTAACCCTTTCAAAAAAAAAAAAAAAAATCGAAGCAAAAAATTATAAAAAAAAACTATTCTAAAAATCTAATTAAAAAAGTTATCATTTTCTTCCAATGAAAAAGAAAACGATTTCTAATCATTCCCCCGTTAAATTGAGCTTGTTTTATCCGACAAAGTAAAAGCTCACGTAAAAAAAGAAAATACGAAGATCTCTCGGCTTATAGTAGCATTTTCCAGAACTAAAAAGATTACAATTTTCGATGGTCAATCATATTCGTTAAAAGCTTTTTGGTATATTTAGTCGAGAAGATTTTTCACTAAAATCCATTAAAACTTTCACTAAAATTCTAAATAATCATTCAACAAAGAGAACGAGCATAAACATAAAAATCATAAAAATTATTATGGCCGAATAAAAATTTTAATTAGGGGTATTTTTAATAAAACGTCTCTCTCTCTCTCTCTACTTGATCGTATATAATTATTTATCTTTTTTTAAATTTCAATCACTCGAACTATACATTTAAGACAAAATAATCAACGCGGTGATCTCATGAAAATGTTCCTAAGACGATATTATTTTAAATCCTTTTTCGGACACGGCTCTATCGAGTCGGCAGATTGTTAAATATCGTCAATTAATTCTCTCCGACGTGTCTCGTGGTCATGTAGAGAGAAAATTCCTTCTTAACGTTTCTCGGGAAGAAAGAAAAATACTCTTGGACGGTAAAAAGACGTTTGAAAGAGTAAAAACTGCGAGAGAGATCTTTTCTCATTTCGTGCAAGATGCGAGGACAAACGAGAAGAAAAAGTTACCTATACATGTGTGTACATGCTCGAGTGAGTCAATGAGAAATCGAGACGGAAATGTTGAGCAAAATCGCGCGAGATACTGGTCAGATCCGGAAGGAAAAAAGGATAGCGTGACAAGTTGATACATAGTCGAACGTCTCTGGCTCTCTGCGTTTCTGAGATTACGTCGTCGTCGTTTTTTTGTTGAGAAATCTCGGGCTTTCCCCAATCTATTCCTCTTTCCCCCACGTCTTTTTGGTTCTTTTGTATCGTGTGCTTATCACGAGTTACTTTTCACCCTAGCCAGTCTCAAACTCTTAATCACCATCTCGAATTGAGCATTCTTTTTCCACGGAAGTTGCATTTTTGTTTGCTCAACGAGAAGCTATCGGCAAAGATAGCAAAAACTACGGCATTTGTACGAGGTCACGGGGAAAGTGTGAAAAACTCATTGCGCTTGTCGTATTTGTTTTTTCTCTCAATTGGCAATTATTTTCTATAAAAAAGACATTTTCTCCCTTTTTCTCTTTTTTGCGAAAACAATTAGCAACAAAATAATTTTTTTTATATAAATAATGAAAAAAATTATAAACAATTCCTAAAATTTTTTGTAATTGAAGTATAAATTAATGAAATAAACATCGGATTTTTGGTAAAATTCCTGTCAGCTTAAACAAATGAAATAACAAAATAAAACAAATTATTATCAAACTATATACGAATGAGGGAATTTTCCGTTGAAAAAAAAGTTACTTCAAACGCGTACATAATATATGCTCGAATATAGCTCGAATTGGTTAGAGCTTAGTTTGTAATATTTTATGGGCAAGCGCGTGCAACTTGCAACTGCATAGTTGCGGCTCATGGATTTTGTGGCTCAACGATAAATCGCAACAAACGTGGAGTACACACACGTGTTTGGCCTTATGCATTTTCGCGGTCAGAGTTTGTCGGGTCGTTACGCAATGTACAACTGGTTTTGTGCAAAACACACGCGGGCAAATGTATACATTATGTGCACAAAAATTTCGTTAAAAGCACGTACATCGCCACGATTATAATTATATAATTGAGCGCAAAAGTCATACATGGATCGTTCCGATATCAAATTTCTTTGCCTGAATCCCTTTGATCAAATAGTTATAAACTCGCTGTGAAGATTGAAAAATTATTTAATTTTTCACTTTCAAGCCGAGACGTTTTTACGTAGGAACGTGTCTTGATAAAAAATAAAATAAAAAAAAAAAACAAAAATTTTGACTTTAATTCGTTAATGTCAACAAGATAGTTTTATGGGGCTGTGAATGGTAGAACGAGGTTTGAAAAGAAGAAATCTGAAAAATTTCATGTATAGCTGCGGGATATACGGGGGTGCTGATGACACACAAAAGTTACAGCCGATTTGGAAAGTTCGAGAAACAAAGACATGGTCAATGCTTGGCGAAACGACATGTATATTATACTTTGGCAAAAGTTCACCCCTTTTTCCTTGTCACGTGTTTAATCTACATGTTTTGACCTCGTACAGCCATATAGCATATATATATATATATATATATATATATATATATATATTGTCACGGCCTTTTTAACGTGGCCGGACGATATTCAGGCGCACCTGATCTTCGGTGGGAACAAATTCAAAAAAACGAGATGAAACAAGAACATAAAAAAGATAGACAAATTTCCATTTATTCAATAAAAAAAAGGAAATATAACGTATTTTGTTGGGCGCCAGCCGTCACTCGGACGACACTTCTCGTACTCAAAAAAAACGGAAGGGTAATCGCAAAAAAAAAGAGGAAAAAAAAGGAAAACGGAAAAAACTAATCTCGTTACTCGAGGGGGTTCTCAGGGGTGAATTTACCGGCTCGCGGGCCTCTTAATTATTACCCGTGTCGGGTTATCGGGAAAATACGATATTAATCGAACTCAAATATCACGGAAAAAGATACGCAAACAACAAAAAAGCTCGCTCGGAATAAGGGATCGCGCTACGTCGCCACACGCACGAATTATATAATGCAACGGGGAACAAGGCACGCGGCCAATATGGCGAGCACGTGTCTTCGCGAAAATTACTCACAAAAAGAAAATTGATGAAGCTCAGGAAATACAAAATCTGCACAATCCAAATATTAGATAATGGAACGAACTCACTCGTATGCAGGAAGACTCGATTGCGTCCTCGCTCGGCACGCTTGAATTCTCGAGGCTTCGGCTTTTTCGTAATGGCGGGGATCTCGCTCTTTCGCTCTTGTACAATATAATTCTTGGCAAAAATTCTCGTAGTGACTCGATACAATATAACTGGTTTTATCGGGGGCTCTCGTCGAAGTGATTTTCCTTCGTCGTCTCTCTGCTCGTGGGAATTACGGAAAAAGGGTAATTTGGGGGAAGGGCATGCGTAATGAGAAATTGGGTGAAGGGGGGATCTAGAATCGATGCGATATTGGTTGATCGGGAGCTGACGTCACGAGCGCGTTGCGCAGGATAGCGGATCGATAATCGAGGGTCTGAAATGTGCTGCCCTCGGCGACCCGTGACGCAACTCCCGGTCCTCTGGCTGATGACTGAACCCGGCCGTCGACGTTACTCCTCTCTCGGCAATTATTGGCCACGATGTGGCACACAGGGACTTCTCCTTTCTTCCTCGATGAATTCTGGCACCACGATTCCTCGCCTCTCACGGAATAATTGTGACGAGGGAGTTCACGGGTGCCAGACGATGTTCCTGGTGACGGTTGAGGTGAGGGCCACGATCTCGCCCGAACCCGTCGTTTTGATCGAGGGTTCGCTTGATCACGTGCTGAATTCCCTCACCCGCCGTCACCTTACTGTTGTTCCCTTTTCTTTCCCTGTGGCCACAGTGATGCTGATGATGATCTCCTGGAGCTCGTCGACCGGGTCTTCGATGACGTTGGGTTCTCGATCCTGGGACAGCTGTTCGGTGATGAGGGGTTACGTGTGGCAGAGGGAAAGGGGAAGGGTATGCGAGGGTCAATGGCATGGGAGAGGGATCAGCTGTGCTGACTCGTAGGCTATGGACATGGGACGACGTTGGCGATAGTGGAAGGGGGGAGAGAGACGACAAGGGACGCTGGTAATACTTCGTGGCTTGCTATGATTATCGCTATTTTACCTTATTTTACTTAAGATTATTTTACATAGGGGATCTGTGTGGCGACGGACTTCGACGAGGCGACTATATAGCCTCGTCTTGTGACGCCATGTCACAATATATATATATATATATATGCTATATGGCTTTACTTTATTACTATATGGATTTACTTTATTATATATATATAAACGAGAAACACACGTTGTTGAAATTCGTTGCTGGTTTTCATTCAACTAAAAATCGTATTATAGAGTTCTCCACGTGAATTTACCTCTGGTAAAAAGCTTTTATAATTATCATCGTGAACGTTTCATCTCAAACGAGAATTAATTCAAATGTATATCAGTATATATATGTATATGTAGAGTACTCCAGATGGAATTAAATGATTTTGTACGGGTGAATGTTAATTACGATTTTTTTTTGTAAATTTTGAAAGCCATTTAACTCGCGTATGGTGAAAAAAATAAATTGAAATAAAATAATTAATCGTAAAAACGAAGCTGATAAGAGAAGCGTTTTTTTTAAATGAATTTTTTTACAGTCATCCATAACGAATTAACATAATTATGAATTTGTTTTTTTACAAATCTCATGTCAACAGACTCCACATCCTACTTGAATCTCTTTAAGGCCATTTGCTGATCATTATTATAGACGCAAGCTCCGAAATAATCCTGGGAGCTTTTCTTCTGGATGACTTGTTCTTTCATTGCTTGCTCAATGAACTTTATAAAAATTTTCAAAAATTATCTAGACATCGAGCAAAACACTCGGAGCCATCACTAATTTTGATTCGCTTACTTTACGAGAAGAAATTAAAAAAAAAAAATGATAACGATGACTGGTTGACATTTTGTCATTTCATTATTGTTGAGGTTCAATGTTTTTATGGTCTCGCGAGTGTAGAAATGTTTTTTTTTTGTATTTTCATTTCAAAGCATCGACTATCCGCATAAATATTTTGCTCACAACTTAAACCTAATTTTAAAATCATATTTATTAATCAGCTTACTTGCATAATTGACACGAGAAAAAATTTTCATCTAAATATCATTTTTTTCCCCAACAAGCATCATCATTGTTTCAATCTTTCAGTTTTTTTTTTTTTTTTTTTTTTGGGTAATTGGTTTAATTAATACATTCAATCATTAGAAAAATCACGAATTTTCAATTCCTAATTTTCAATAAATACAAGACGCGCTAGACGTCTTGTTGCGTCTAAAAAAATTAATAATCCACGTGATACGTTTTTTTCTTCTACAGACAATTTTTTTTTGTTTCTTCAGACATGCAATTAAATACCTCAAAAAATTTTGAAAAATAATTATCGTGTAGTTTTCTTGCGAGAAAAAAAATCTCAAATTCGAAGTATCCCATTGAAGCACCGAAAAAAAAAACATCTCCTGTTAAAAATCATTGCAACTTCATTGGAATACTTAAAATACGTGTACGAGAAAACGACGTTTTTATCACGTAGGAATGTGATTATCGCGTGCAGTAATTAAATGCAAAGCGCGAGTGAAAGACAAAAATAAAATTAAAAAAAGACCCTCGTAATTTCACGCGTCCCCCATTATACAGTTGTAACGGCAAGAGCTTCGTTAGGATTTCGCACGTACTAACAGTTCTAGTACTCTCCCAGGGCATATGTGTTTTTGAATTACAGCATACAGGCCAGACCTCGTTTTATCCTTATCAGCGTAACACAGCAGACGAAGGTAGAGATTCGAATCTTGATCGTTGATCCATCTGACTTACAATGATGAATTTACCGGACTGGTATTTTTGGATCTGACCATGAAAGTGACGGTAACTGATACCAAATATACCTACTGAATTCGCGAAAGGGGCAACAAAAATTCCTTGACGTATACTCCTACAAGGACAATGAAAAAGAGAACTTTCTTTTTGTCAAAAAAATACGTTGATTTAGTAAAATAGCTTCAAATCGACTTTTTTGCCTAAAATATCAAAATCACTATGCGCTCATTCTATTCGTAATCGTTGACTCTTCAAAATGACGCTTATTGCTTCGTTGAGTTGCGATTATTTTCGTGTTTTTTTTTTTTTTTTTTAATTTTTCAGATTCACAAAGTTCTCACATGAACTCTGATTATTTTTCGGCTGAATTTAAAGTGCTGTCACGCTTGAAAAAATTTAAGCCGAAAAGCAATCTCTGAGTCTACTTTTGAGCGTTCCTAAACACCCCCTATGTGTCAAAATCGGTTGAACAGGAGTAGAGTTATGACAGTTTGAAATTTCGGTATACTTGAGTTTTTTCAAGAAATTGATAAAGATGTAAAGAATTCCTATTTTTTTTTTAAATTTGCGTCTCTACCTTTGCACGAGTGTATCCTGTGGGAAATTTCTCGCTGATTATTGTGGCTTTCTTTGCACGGGGAAAAATATACGATACAATATTGTCTGTAGTGCGTGTATGTGCCGCGAGAGATCGACTTTTCCGGAGGTCGCTAAGTCATTCTACCTCAGCACGCAACTCCGCTTTGTTTGTCGGTCGGCGTTTTTTTTTTCCATTCCCCTCTTTTTTTTTTCGCTAGCCATAGTTTCGAAACATCGAAATAATTCAAAAGCCAGTCGGAAAACAATTATACTACGCTCCGTCTGCGAATGACTTTTCAACGCGTATACATATAAGGAAGAATGGAAGAAAAAAGTTTTTATGCCCTGGACAGTATAGAGAAAAAAAAGCTACAATGTCGGATTGGCAGCGATAAAGTTTTACTTGGATAAAAAAAAAGTAAAGCTCGAAAAGTGTACTCTCTTTAGATTTAATTTGAATTTTCAAAAATATAACACTGTAGTCATATTTTCGTCTTTTCGGAGATTTATAAATTATCTGAATATACTGAATTAGCCTCTCATGGTTGTTTGTTCAATCCATTTTGCACGAATTATTTATCCACGTTCATGGCATACACAATACACGGGTAATAAATTGCATAATCATAAAGTAAGTAGAGTTGACGACGTATAATGGGGTGAAAGAGGAGAAAAATCTTGCGAAGTAAAGGAAGAAAAAAGAGCAATGGAATAGGGACGGATAATTTTTCTTGCCTAGGAGCGAAAAAAGTCAAGAGTAATGCGAGAGGACAGATTTATAGTGTTCCCGGAGGGTGCATAGGCCAAAAGAAGAGCATTCAGCAAAGGTGCCTTCATAGCCTTTCTCCCAACTGGAAAATAAATTTGAGCTTTCGCGGACGAAGTGTTAGTAAGAGAGGTAGAGAGAGAGAGAGAGAGAGAGAGAGAGAGAGAGAGAGAGAGAGAGAGAGAGAGAGAGAGAGAGAGAGAGAGAGAGAGAGAGGGGTAGAGAGAACGTGAAATTGCGAGAGAAAAAAAGAAGAGGGAGAGAGCTTAAGCCACGTCGTAGGGATATACGATTCCGTTGCTGGCAATCTGCGGTACCGCTGGGTGCAACTTTTATCAACCCCTTTACCGCCAACTTCCCCTCACGACCAGTCTCACGCGGGCTTGATTTATGGAATTCATTAAGATGCGACGTCTTTAGGAGAAAACGAGTGAGTTCGCGAAAATGTTTTGCCCTCACCTTGTCTCGGCTGATGAAAAATTGGCCATTTCATTCCGCGGAGGCCACTTTTCAAATGCAATGTCAATAAAAATTTCCCATCGGTCACGGTGCTAAAAGTTTGACTTAATTGCCATTGGACAAGTATGAGATTCGAGCTTTAATTATTTCGTATTTTCATAAAGACATACTAATAGGTCAACTTTGGAACTTTGGATTCATTTATTAAGTGTAAATAGTCAGGTTTTTTTGTAAATTTATTTTTCATCACAAATTCGTAGTGTCATTAGTGCAGGAGAAGATCGAAAGAAAATGTTTAAGATAGCAAATATCATCCAAGCTAAATTCGGAAAGTGGTCTACTTTTTATGGAACATGTCCTATAAATTTGTAACTTTTCTCGAGCCCTTGCATGCGTTCGGGACAGTGGTAGCCTTTCGTTTTCGCACTTTATCGTTTTCGCGTGAGCGACCACTTCCCGGTAGTGTATCATTCGTGTATCTCGAGAATGTACAAAAACCCCGACGAAAGGGAATAGAGGGAGTCACCGAGATTGATAAGATTTTCGTGATTTTTCCCTCGGAAAGAAAATTCCATGGAAAACCGAGGGATTCTTCGACGAAGAGAAAGAAATGATGACAGAACACGATAAATAGGGAATGCGAAAAGGCCATTGAAATTCTTTTCCATGACAGCGAAAGCACAGCTAATATAGGGAGAAACTTGCGTGATAGGAACGAATTAAATGGAGTGGAATCGACGCGACCATCAGCAGAGAGGGTTCTCGTACAGAGATCAGGGTAAGCGAGAAGAGAATACATAATACATATATAGTATAGGGTCAGGGGGAGAAGTTGAGTGAGAGGTTTCCATGCGAGAAGATATCGGTCGTTGATTGAGCGAGTAAAATGGAGATATGATCGACAAGCGGTGTTAACGAAGCGTATTGGATTTCGGTTCATTTCGTGGATAATCAATCGTATAACTCCGAGAAACTTCTGTAGTCAAAGAAGCAGCAAGAATGAAAAAAAAATCAATAAATACGATTATTATTCTGACAAAATCACGAATAATAATAATTCTGAATTACTGAAAATTGTCAATCTTTTACGAAGAATTTTTCATCCAAAATTCATATCTGTTTCACATTATTTATGTATCTTTATGAAAATGATTATTTTGCAGCAAATATTCACAATTATGTTGTACGAATTCTAAGAATAAGCAACACAAAAGAAAGATTTAAAAAATCTACAAGATTAAATACATTCTACGATGTATAAATTATAACTTTTTTAAAATTATACTCGACGTCGATACGATCCCTCATTCCTGCGTTTAAAGCGTGTCCTTTTAATACCTGCGGCAGTTTATCTCTTCTATTATAGGACACGTTACAAAAGTGATGAAATTTTTCAGGTTCATAAAGGTACACACAGTGACTTCACCATACTCTCGTATTATTTAAACGTTTCTCTATCAATCACTTGATTTTTTTTTTATGTTTCACAAAAATGGGTATCGTATAACTTTATTATAACGTTTAGCTTTAACGTTGTGAGAGGAGTTGGTACAAATTTGAATCGGCGATAAATCTGGATAATATGGATCTCTCAGAATTTGAGATGTATCCGTGCCTGATTTACAGTTTATGTAGAAATTGCCACTATAACTGCGTTTGAACCGAAGTACTGTTTGCTTGAATACGATAAAGGAAAAGTCGATTCGATCGATTAAAAAAGCTATTTGAGGTTGTCTTGTCCATCCAACTAGCGTTTTTCTTTTTAATTAACGTCTAGGTTCACAGTTATAATACACCATTTAGTTGGTAATTCCATTCCATAAAAATTAGAGAAAATAAATATCTACGAGACTCCGGATGAAAAAAAAAAGTATCGATTTATCAGCACTAGACGACGATTTAGTGTACTTCATACAAGTGACATCCCCCACTCTGCGCCGCGCATCGATCGACGCGGCGCATGGTGGGAGAAACGCTGAGCCTATCGCTTCAACGCTAGTCACAAGGTCAGCCGCGCAGAGTGAAGCGCGCAGCCACGACTTAGACGAGCATGACGCGGTACCGGTCCCAACGTCTTCACTAAATCGAGCTCGCGGTGTACTTGTGACGAGTTCTTTGAGCGAGAATATACCGAAAATTAAAAAAAAAAAAGGTGGTCCAAATTAACACGGACTCCACTGTCATCATTTTATTCCTTACTGAACAAATACTTGCCACGTAAATTTTAACGAATATCCCAAAACCTCGAACTCGCGTGATGATAAGAATTTATTGTTGCAATCTCATTACGTCCGAGATAGGTAAAGAGAGACTTATGTTAGCCGGATGCAACATCCATGCGGTATGTATTACATAATACGAGAATATACGCGTAGCGTACATACGATCTTCGAGATTGCACCCTTGTCTGAAGCAACGATGCGGAGCATATATATATATATATATATATATATATATATATATATAGAGCATATATATATATATATATGCATAAGATCCAGGAAGGACGATGGAAAAGGAAATTGTATATACGTATTGCTTCAGGTGGAACGAAGTGAATTGGAATCGAGTCCAATAAAGGGGAGCATCCAGTCGCACCAAAGCATACACCACTGCGCATGGTATTAAGCGATGTGTATAAAACACTATACGTATAGTACACGACCTTCATACGTTGTAGCTTTATATATGGGATATTACGAGGGAAATCGATTGATCTTTTTTTATCTTGAGGTCTTTTGATTTGGTTGCTCGTTATTTTTTTGTACTCGTCGGGATCGATTGAGTCTGGTATTTTTATTTTCAGATTTTCATCTCAAGTATTCTTTGATAAACGGATTAAAAAAAAAAATATATATATCCACGGATTTCAGTGAGCATAAATTCCAGGCCCATATAGAAGTTCTTCAGCTATAGTTGCCACTCCTAAAACGTCAATCTGATTTTACCTACGAAGCATTCATTCATGAAAGTAACTTTTGAATCTGGCAAAGTAGATTTATTTTGAAAAAGTCTTATTGATACAAGGCTGACATCGCAAATAAAATACCATTGACTTAAAAACAAATTATACATATGGCATTTGTCGAGAAAGCAAAGTTTCTAAATCAAACGCGAATCAAGGATTTATTACAATGAATCTATATAATTTCAAATACATACTTTTCGTTGAGTATTTAGTTGGCTATGTCTGTTAGTAAAATTTAATTTGAAAAATATGAATAAAATCAATCGTATTCCGCATTAACTAAATATGAATGCAACTCTGCTGAATTTCCGAACACTTTCGTACTGCCGTAAAATATAAACGGGTAAAGGACAGTAATTAAAAAAAAAAAAAAATTTTTTAAAACGAAAACTTTCATTGAGCTTTCAGGATGTTCAATAAAAATGTTCAAACGATTATCATCTGATTGGTATAACATGTATAATTGATGTATAATTAATTAATCAGTACGAGGACTGGCTTTTATCAAATTTCGAAGGTCCCTAAGACTTAAGTAACACAACAGTTGCTCACTGACATCGTCCAGCAAATGGATGCCAATTAAAGAGTCTAGGGATTGCACACCCGGAGTCAACAAAGGCCCCCGTTTCATGGATTTTAAAAAACGGCGATGAATCATTGCGGAATACATGGGGAATACATTTTCGTAATCATTCCTCTTGTTCAGAGCACTCACGACATTTTGATTTTTTACATAATTAATTAAACTCAGCGTGTCTCTTGTCAATACATCGTAAAAAGAAACGTGGCTATCGCTTATCTTTGTACATTTCATTTCTTCGATTTCCCGCTTACAATCGTCAGAAAGGCCTGTCTGTAAATTAAATCGCTCTAAATTTTTCGAATTCACGTAAAGATTTAACGCTTTCATTTTATGAATATGCCGTTCCAGGACAACTCTGTTAACTGCTTCTGTGGTATCACATGTATAGGGTGTTGTATTGTCTTTGGACGTAGCATTAATATCAGCACCATAGTCAAGAAGTTCTTGAACGATTGACGGCCATGCAAATTCTGCAGCATGATGAAGTGCCGTTTTTCCATGTAAATCTCTCATCTGACTGTCGGGAAGACCTTTAAGCAGGCTCTGCACCACACTCAAGTTATTTTTATTCACGGCAATCATTAGCGGTGTCTTGTTTTCATATGCATCGTATTGAGCATCAACCTCGGCGCCATATTCCAGTAACTTTTCAATAAGCAGAGGTAAATTTTTATGAATAGCAGCACAAAGTGCTGTATCCCCACGAACAGATTTAAGATCAACATTGGCACCCCTGCGTAAAAATAATTCAGCCATTTCAGCCATTCGCATACCATGAACTTTACATGGTTCCAATGGATTGGTTCCGCTATAAGATTCGTTCCAAAACATTGTTGAGTCGATGAGTGTGTGCAACACCGTTATTCCATATTTGCAAATAGCGTTCATGTCGAACGTCGGGTCGTGTTGTAAAAGAAGATCCACCATTCTCATGCCATTAAATTGAAAAGCCTCCGTCAGCAGATTATGCATATTTTCAATTACAGCTCCGCGGGATAAAAACAATCTCGTCATATCGACATCCAAATTCCTAACGGCAACATAGATTGGTGTTTCGAAACGCTTGTGTTTAATATTTAAATCAGCCCCGTGGGCTATCAGCAATTTGGCTACTTCGAGACGATGATTTTCAGCCGCGACACATAGAAATGTCGAACCCTTTAGACACTGGCAAGACGCGTTAACGTCAGCTCCACACTTCAATAGAGCTTCGACAATATCCAAACGTTCCCACCTAATCGCGTCTTTCAGTAATTTGCCATCAATTGTATCTTCAGGGCGAACAGTAAAGCCGTACCTGAGAAGGACATCTAACATCATATTTCTGCGTTCACTGTCCTGGATCGTAAGTGCTTGGTGAAGAACACGCGTATTTCTATTTATATCGGGACAAAAATCCAAGATACACTCAACGGCCGCCAAGCTTCTTACTTCGACCGCTGTTTCCAGTGCTGTTCTACCGTATGCTTTGGCATTGATGTCAGCTACATATTTCCCGAGTAGCTTTACAAGACTCGGTTTTCCAAGCTCACAAGCACGGATCAGCAGCTGTAACATTTCCATTCTGCTTATGCGAATTTCAGAGCCCCTACTGACAAACAACTCAACGAGTTCATCATATCCTCGTGAGCAGGCGGTAAATGCAGATTGACTTCCGTATTCTCGTCTCGCACAATTCTGCGCAGTATTAAGATGAGCTGCGCGATTCAATAGAAGCTCAGCTATTTTTACATTTTTTCTTTTGACCGCAGCCTGCAGGGGATTTTGATAATCACGCTTGGCAAAAATATCCGCATTTCTTTCTAGAAGTATATCAACGAACTTTATGTTTTCTTTCAGGACAGCCATGTGAAGCGGCGTAGCGCAACCACATTTTGACGGTTCGTTAACGGGTATACCGCATTTTAACAGTTCTTCGGCGATCTCTGTATGATTCTTCGATATAGCAATGCAAAGCAAATCACTTGCTGAATAATTCGTATCGTTGGAGGGCCATTCTACTAAATGGCACAGGTCTTGTGTAGAAATTATACGTTTTACCTCGTCGAGGGCGCCGTCGTTGACAGCGCGAATTAATGGGGTCCACCAAGTCGTCATAACTACAATCGATGTTGACGGCAACTTGAGAGTAAAAAAGTTTCACACGATCGATAGGGTTGACTTTTCTCTCTCTTCCTCGCGCGCTACTCCATAAATTATATCAGCTATGATCTGAAGTTATTCACATGACCGAACTACGCGCACAATATCCACGACTAATCAAAAAATGGGGTCCACAGCGGCTTTGGATACACTCACAGTTCGACGTAAGTTTGGTGCATGCTTTTTTTTATAGGGGGTCAATAGACAACGAGTTTTGGGGAAAACTGTTCCAATGACGGTCAAAGGTATCATCCGCACCTCTCGTATATTGTTTGTTTTTATTCTTATTTATCCTCTCGTTTTTTTAGCTATTGCACTCTGCGAAAATTTGGCACACTTATTTGTATTTGTTTTACAGTTTCCTGCATTTCTCGAACTTTTGTGACAATTCGCGCGGTCGTCTATTGTTAGCCTAAAAACACCAAAAGTGCTTGAGCCGAATTGGAGACACGTATATTTACGAAAGAATCTGTAGTTGTCTTTGTGCTGACCAAAATTTGGGGAATAACTACAAAAACGTAAATGCAAAAAAAAAAAAATATAAAGTACTTGGCAAGTTTGCTTTTCAACTAATTGTTTGTACATGCAAATTATTTTGTAATTTATGAGTGGACGTATGGACGCACAGAATTTAAGCTTAGTAACAAAAAAAACGAACCAAACTCTCAAAAAATTGTGGAAGAACTAATTTTCTCGTACTCGTAATGAGTCTTATATACGCCTCACGTCAATTTTTCCCTTCTACGGTTCCAAGAAGATAAAAAAAATATATCTTAGAGTAACTCATCCTCTTATCGTTTGTGAGTTTGGTATCAGTTGCGGGTAGTCACCATTCCATTGGAAACGTGACTTATTTGAGTGGCAATGATGCACGTACTGGAACTCGCCAGCGTTGCTAACAGCACGCGAAGAAGTCCATCTGGTCACTCGAAGTCGAAATTTTTACCTTGGGTTTGCGATAAGTTGATAGCTTTGATACGTGTTTGTTTTGAAAAATACGTAATTATAGACACGTTCAGTTTTATCTTTGGGAAACGGAAGGACACGTATGGCTTGAGGAGTGGCGCAAAATGTTTGGAAAAAATTGTGACCAATGTCAGAAAAACCTCGACTTTAAAGTGCAATATTTCGAGAACGGAATGGTGACATATCAAAATTTTTGTCCTGATCGATTCAGGGGTGAACGCACTTTTTATTCAGCGAAAAAAAAAAAATATTTGTTGCATACGCTTTGTTGTAAAACGCTTTACCACCGAACTACCTTAATGAAAAAAAAATTCTGATCCAAGTACTTGGCGAGTTGAACTCGCCAAATACTTCATTCGAGGCTGTTTTTCTTCAGTTAAAATTCTTCAAGCAATGAATATTCAGATCACGAGCAATGGCTCCTGTGTACTTGCAACATCAATTCTCACAAATTTTAATAAACGATAACAATGCCAGATGTACTTGGTGATCTGTGGGTTGGATGACGTCGGTATAGAGTAGGAAGTATCGAAACTTGAAGAACATTCGGGGAAAGTGCATCAAGCTCGCGAATTGCTCGATTTCGAAGCGATTTTCTAGATGATTTTTTTTTGGTATTGGGATACTAATTTAAGAGTTAGTGCCTGAAAAATCATGAAAATCATCTGAAAACTGAAAGTTGGACAAAAGGAAAGACATGAAGCTTATAGCCCTGAAAGTGGTGCCAGCGGAATATTTGCGAACTATCTGCGCTGCAAATTATCCACGATGGCATGCTCTAACAAATGCCATTTCTCTAATTTACCACGTACGGAAACAAAAAAATGATCGGTGGATAGGTTTTTCATCCGTCTAGAGCATAATGGCTTGATTTTTTAGAATCAAGCTTTTTGTCAAGCTTATCAAGCAATTTTGGATAAAATTGTACATTTCTGTATTGGATTTTAAAATTTTCCGACCAGTACTTGACCAGTAATTTCTGACCAGTAATTGCCTGCTTAAATTTCACATCATTCAGTTGCATAGTTTAGGAATGGCATCGCTTGAACGATTTACATGCCCTCTGTCTTATCACCGGGGTCGGTGACACAATTCGACGTATTCAGTGACACATAAGTCATTTATAGGGCGGAGAATCGTACAGATGTTTTTTACTATTTGAAAAAGTAAAATTTAAAGAACATTTAGTAATTCCTTTCATGTAAAAGTATTCGTTTATAAGGAAGTTACTTTTTTAAGAGTAATTTTGCAGTGAGCTCTTCCGTTCGGAACCGGGTTATCCAAAATCAAAAACCGCAAAGATTTCGTCGGTATATCATTTTTTTTCTGTGATTAATGGATGGAGTTTCCGAAATATTATGTTAAAACGAAGCGGCCCCTTGTCTAAAGTCAGACTATTGAATTTTATGAGAAAAAAAAAAAAATATTTTCCGTTCATCCGATGGATAGAATAAAAAAAATTTTCAAATTTTCTCACCGCCTTTGAAAACTTAGTTTCGAGAAAAACGCGTTTAAAGTTTCAAAAGAACAGACTCATCAACTCGGGATTTCAGTTCCTTAACTGTTTGTGCAAAAATTTCGAAACAATTCTCAAGATAAAAACATAAATTGCAAGCAATAGCCTAATGTGGACATAATTTTCTTCATGCTTTGTATCTTTGTCGCATGTTTATTATCGATTTGGCATTGAGTTTCTCATATACATCTATATGAGATATATGAGATTGAAGAGCAGTATTTTATACATGTATCTGTCTGCCTGCAGTCGAGCTCTTTCATTTGTCTCGTACGGGAGAATTCATACAACGAAATTTTCCCCAGAGCTCATATCCTTCTCGATATTTACTACCTCGTGAACGCACACCCGGATCAATAAATTTAACAATATTTTACGTTTTAAAAACGTCACGTTTCGGTGCAGTCTTGCCAATGAGTATTTTTGAAAAAATGTAAAATAGACAGATGAGAGCTGAACAAATTTTTAATAATTTTATATTGAAAATTTTGCAGATTAGATATAGTTTTAGTATTTTAGGTGTAATTTTTCATATTTTAGGTATAATTTGAATTTGCTAAAATAGAGTAATAGAGTTTACGTATTAGTTGTTTTCTAAAAAAATTATGAATAAAAAAATATTGAAAATTTCATAGATTTTCAAATTAATCGCGATATAACTAAAATGGGTATACGTCAATATTATTATTGTACGATTTAGTCTAAATCCGAAAATTGATAATTCATGTTGATGCGAAAAATGAGAATTTCATGTAAAAAAGCTCATTTACGACATATCCTTAAGCCGGTTGACGAAGAAGAAGAAGAAGAAGAAGAAGAAGAAAAAGAAGAAGGAGAGAAAAAAGCATTATGCAAATGCAGTCAAATGCTCTTGTGGTTTTACTGGTGGTTCAATGCATACACGTGTCGCAAAATTACGTACGCAAGATCGGAACCCAGGAGCTCAAAGATAGATTGTGATATACGAGATGTGAAGAATCCCCCCGAAGCTTCCCATTAAGTTACACCCTCTCACACACACACACATCACACACACACACATACTGTTCCTACTTAATGGCTTTCGGTAAAAACGGGAAAATCCTCACTGCTCACAAATGGACGATACGCCTTCCTGACCCGAGACCATCGATAAAATATAATATACATTTCCTCATACATACGTCATGCGATAGTAATTGATCTTCCACGCAGGGTTCTAGACAAACTCGGCTTGATATACATGGTCCGCCGAGCCTGTGCCGACGTATACGAATTCAACGGGAGCAAGATTAAACGCTATTAATATCTCAGGTATTTGACCATTGTCCCTGAGCGGTGCTATATACACTATCCCTCTCTATATATATATATAGACCATTTCATGACAATTCGACTTACCCTTGACCCTCATATAGTACGCAATTTTAGTCTCAGATTAATCATGTGTCAGGATACCTCGAAAAAAAATTTCTAAACGTTTATTTTTACAAAATCTAAAAAAAAAACTCACAAAACCGCTGATCAACACGTTCAGCCACTCGTTTGAAATTTTTCAAAATTATAATTGAAACAACAGATAAAAATTATAATTGAAATTTCAAAATTATAATTGAAATAACGGATAAACAAAGTATAGTTCATCCTGAGGTTTTTCAAATGTTGCTTAATTTGCAGCAGCTTCCATCGACAAATGGATCTCAAAGATTTCGTTTATTTCACAAAGAATTTCCTGCGTCAGTGGAGAAAAAAATTCGAGAGCCGTTATCTTGATTATTTTTTTTTAAATTGTTTTGAGTTTTTTTTTATTTTAGAAAATTTTGAAAAATGTATTAAAAAATGCTTACTACGTTTGTTTTTTTGCGATGTCCCAAATAATTATGGAAATTGAAGAGAAAAAAATCGTCGATCATGACGGTCAGATCGACTTGGCATGAAATGCCTCATAGATGCACATTTATATTATGGTCATATGTCTGTGTAGACAGGTCTGATATACATGGCGATGGTGCATGTAGGCACGATAGTAGATAGGGAATATGGAGAATGCGTGACGTTCGTACACTAGAGAGAGAGAGAGAGAGAGAGAGAGAGAGAGAGAGAGAGAGAGAGAGAGAGAGAGAGAGAGAGAGAGAGAGAGAGAGAGAGAGAGAGAGAACAGTAGTAACGGCACTAACAGAACCGGCACGATTCACGCTCCAACGCGACCCTTATCGAAATTCCTTCACCCTTTCCCATACATACAATCATGCATGGTACATATGTACCACCTACTCGCAGTACACTCACCCTCACTGTTCATGAACGAGAAGCTTAATCCCAGCTAAGCATTATTTGCAATGTCGATGATACCAGAGAATTCCATGTGTCTGTATGCCTCGAGTTCAAGTACATTATGTATATGAATCAATGGATGAAGAATTCCGGAGAGTTTCGTATTCTCTTATTCAAGGCGGACCTAATGCATTTTACGCGTTTCATGCGTAATTCGATTATATCAAATCGATCTCTCGACTTCCCTCTTCACATTCGTTACGATCTCATGTTTTGCCTCACACATATATCCACACGGATATGAGGGACGAGGGTACGCATAAGAGCGGGAAATTTATTCAGTTAAATTAGCATTTTATTTCAGAGCTAGGCAAAGTACCTGAAATTATTTGAAGTACTCGTGTATTTCAAGTACCAAGTACCGTAAATAATTGAAGTATCTAGTACTTTAAGAATTGAGTACTTGAAGTATTAAATGTTCGAAGTACTTAAGGTATCAAGAATAACTTCAAATGTATACGTACTCTTTAAACTCATTTGATTTGGATTCGAGTACTTTTTGTATCAAAACATATTTTCACATTTTTCAATTCACTCAGATTAGGCAGATTGGGAACAGAAATATTTAAACAAAGAATTGGAAATAATTTTTTTTTAAATAGCACTGACGATTGTAATTAAGATTTATTTAGCTTGAGGTTTGAAAAAGAAAAAAATAAAGAATATAATATACGGATTGTTAAAAATGGAGCTATGAATCGACAATGACACCATAACTACCGTAGCTTGTGCCTTTGAACGGTCATTCCTTACAATCTTGACCAAAAAATGGCGCAGAAAGTTCCTCAATTATGTATTCAAAGGCGTTATACATGCAATCATTGGGAAGACGTATTCAAAAGTACTTCATATTTGGTACTTAAAAAAATACTTGAAGTACAGGAAAGTACTTAAAAATTTAAGTAGAATGCCTACAAGATTTTTTAAGTACTTTATATTTCACGTACTGTACACCCAGTACATCTCAAGTACCGGGTACTTGAAGTACTGCCCAGCTTTTCATAGAAAACAAAATTTATCCAGGCAAATTGCAATTTCGTTAATTAGTACTTGAATACATTATTATTGTTTAAAAAAGAGATATATGTATGTACAATAATATAAACAATTTTATGGAACTATTATTCGTAAAGACGAATAAATGAAGTGGAGGGAAAATAGTGCGCGGATAAATTTTTTTTTTATTTTGGGGAAATTTAATTTACTCCGGGGAAAAAATGTACTGAGTACAATTGATTCAGTGGAGTTTAAAATTGGGCAATTACAAGCGAAATAAATTGTTTATACATTGATTAATTGATTCTATTAACAAAACAAAGTGTATGCCAATTTGTTTTTTTGTAATAAATGTTTGATTGAAATTTAATTTCTTGAAATCGTTATCTATGCTCTTTGTCCTCTATATAATCGGTTTGCGTTTGTGTGGATAATTTACGAGAGTTTACGAAGGTTGAGAACAAAAAAGGACATGATTCGATAGCGCGTGTCCAGTGAGTGAACCGTTAAAACGCGATTTAATACAATTTGTCAAAGTTCGTTACCGAAGAATGTAAAAGCTTCGATCGAGTTATCGTTCACGGGAGACAATTTTGTTTGCCCCTTTTTTACGTTTACTTTTCACTCTGACCTGATATTCCCCCCGGTACATACATGTATACATGTATATGGGGCATTCCACGTCAATCCACGGGGTCATCGACCTGACCCCCTGGGATTCTGATGACTTGGTATTTTTTGGTTTGTTCGGTAAAAAATGATAGCTCTAATTTTTCGAAATTTTTCCTCCGTTCTGTAAGGGTGTGGCGATCTCAAATATCCTTGACATGAAGATGGACATTTTCAAAATCGATGAAACTTTTTTGTAAAATCGGGAACTTTAAAGACTTTCTTTTTGTTATGCTTAGAAAATGGGATGAGAATGATAAATATTTTATTTTTCTATTTTTGTTTCAAAGATAAAAAAAAAAATTTTCTCGGAAATTATTTATAATGATGGTTTCTTGTCGTGAAGAATAAAATAGAAAAAAGCTTCATTCTGGTAAAATTCGATTTTCCTTTTGGTTCAAGAGTAAAATCGAATTTTACTGAGAGACGAAGTTTCTTTTCATTTTATTTTTTACGACAAGAAGCCATCTGTAAAAATAAATTCCAAGAAAATTTTTTTTAAGAAAAATTGAAAGAAAAAATATAATATGTGTAAAATATATGATGCGTTTTCGAGTCGCCGATTTCATACAAAAGTTTAATCGATTTTGAAAATCTCCATCTTCATGTCAAGGATATTTGAGGTCGCTACACCCTTACAAAGTGGTAAAAAAATTTCGAAAAATAAGAGGTTTCATGGTAAACCTTTAAAACTTATATATTATATTATACCTTTAAAACTATATATATATATATATATATATATATATATATATTTATCTTTAAAACTTTCACAAAAACCAATAGCGGCCTGTATAATAAATTTTTCATTGTTTCAGTATCCTCGGAATTTCCCAACGATCTACAAAATTGCTCCAGTCAACCATTTTCCTCCCCCACGAGGTGAGAGCTCATTGGAATTTCATTATATACGTTCATTCTCGTGCGAGGATAACTTCTCAAATGAATATTTAAAATAAAAACTAATATTCCGTTCACATTCCGAGTTAAATAAAAAAAATTGTGGTAAAGAATTCTGTAATATTGTCGTGACTCAAATAGTTTATAATTCGAAAAAATAAAAATCTCATCGGAAAATTCAAAACAAACTGCATCCGATGATTATTTATAAATAAAAATGAATTTTTTAAAAGATGAAATCACTATTACAATTTTTCGTATTCACCGAAGAAGAATTTTGAATAATTTCTCCTGGATAAAATTTTTGTCACGTGAATTTGAAAAAAAGAAATAAAAATAAATTTTTTTTTTCGACTGTTCTCTCACAGACTTCAAAAAAATTTCGTGCTGGAATAAATTTAGGCTACGTGGGCGGCACACCACATGGGCCTAAAAAATTTTTCACCAAGGATGAATTTTCGTGTTCATGGGTAGTCGATCTCATACGACAGGTTATATTTCGAGTTTCCAACGTTTCACGATGCCCCCAGAGGGGGATCAAACGACTACCGACTTTTATTAAATATTCATCGTCTCGACGTGTACGTTGACTCACACCCCTGAGGCGCACATACATATCATTACGAATAAGCCATATTTTCTTTTTCTTTTTTTTTTTTTCCAGAGAGTGCGATACCCACTCGGTTCGAAGATCCGACCTTGACCCCAACTGCGATTTATTCGGTTCTACCGCGTTCGTCTATCGCAAATTATAGAGATTCGACTCTTTTCAAATTTGACTTTAAAACCCTTCAAGGACGTACAAAATTTTGCATCGGCAGCGAGTCAGCGTGGCCTTTGTTTTCCTCATTCTTATCAATATTACGGAATGCGTTTGATAAACTTTCTTATCAAATCATGAAAAAAGTAAAAAAAAATTAAAAAAAAAAATAAATGCGATGACTTAAAAAAAAATTTCGACCTAATTAGGTCTAATTAGAATTTGAGGATTAAATTGCAAAACTACAATGGGGAAATTTGTGCATATTTTCAATGAAGATCTGTTCATCGTTGAAAAGTCAATTAATTTACAAGTTAATTAATTGTTAAATTATTTAAATAATAAATGGATGAATTAATTTAAAAAAATTCTTTCATCTGATGAAAAATTTGTCAGTCGGGATCTCAAGTTATGGAAAATATCAACGTCTTTGTGACAGCAAATGCAAGACAAACGTTAATAATCGCAAAATCCAATTTCCCTTGTTTCGCCCGAGGTCTTATATAACTTCCGGCCGCTGAACTTGGCCCCGGGCCAATTCTCGAATGTTAATAATGTGATATGTCTCGAGAGTTCTCGTTTGTTTCGTACCGTCTCAATTTGACTACGATATACACACATAATATAGATATACGTTTTATATGTATATATATATATATATATATATGAGTACTTTCTGTCGTCTTTTGTTGAACTTAACGAACTGCACAACGCATTATTTACGGATCAAAAACGAAGATTGTCTGTCGTGTATAAAGATTTCGTTGGGATATGACTTGAAAGAGAAAAGTTTCGAATTGAATCAAAGAAAAAGAAGCTCTTGTGATTCAAGAGAATCGTGACTCTACTCAGAGACTTTTGGGTATAACATTATCGTATTGATAATGCATAAGTCGTTCATTGATTTTGTACTAATTGAATTAATTAATTCATGTAATATGATTGGAGCTGGGAAAAGTACCAGAAAGTACTTCAAGTATAAAGTACTGTAAGTACCTGAAGTACTCATGAATTTCGAGTACCGAGTACCGTGAATACTTGAAGTACTCAGTACTTGAAGTACTCAGTACTTGAAGTACTCAGTACTTGAAGTATGTCAAGTACGTCAAGTATCAGGTATCGAATACTTTTCAAATTTTTAGATATACATCTCGTAAGTTATAGTACTTATATTTGATTTCTTACGTACTCTTTAAGCTCATTTGATTTTGATTCGAGTACTTTTTGCATCAAAATATATTTTCACATTGTGCAATTCAGTCAGGTTAGGCAGATTGGTACAGAAATATTTAACCGAAGAATTAGAAACAATTTAAAAAATAGCATTGACGATTGTAATTAGATTTATTTAGCTTCAGGTTTGAAAAAAAAAAAAATGAAGAATATAATACACGGATTGTAAAAAATGGAGCCATGCATTAACAATGACACCGTAACTATACCGTAGCTTGAGCCTTTGAGCGGTCATTCCTTACAATCTTGACCAAAGATGGCGCAGAACGTTCCTCAATTATTTATTCAAAGGCGTTATACATGCAGCTATATTAGCAAGACGTATTCAAAAGTACTTTATACTGGGTACTTTAAAAAGTACTTGAAGTACAGTAAAGCACTTGAAAATTTAAGTACAATACTTGAAATACTTTTAAAGTACTTTGTACTTCAAGTGCTGTACTTCCAGTACATCGAAAGTACCGGGTACTCAGTTCTGAATATGATAGATCAAATATGTGTAAAAATACTTTGAAAAATTCATCATTGAAACGTAAAATCATCCATCTATACTCGCTACGAAATTATAATCAATTTTTGAATAAAATTAAAAAAATTTTTTAAATTCACTTTTCACGTGTATCGAGCATTGCAGTTTTTGTTTCATACATCGCCAAGTTCACCTCCAGACTTTGAATTTCATAATTATCTCACTAGCCTGAACGATTCGTAGCACAAACTCGTCGGCGGAGAGCACAATCGTTTTTTTTTGTCCTTCTCTTTTCCTATTTCCCTCGAAGTCTGTGTCATTCCTGGCCTATTATCATTTTCTTTTTCTCCGGAAAATCTCTTCTCCGATACCCCGACCTCCGACCTATACTTAGCTGGAAAAATTCATTTCGTCTCGTCGTCCTTCACCGACAGCCCCTCTCCTCTGGCTCGTGAGGGCAAAACTCGTCCTTCTCCGCGAGAGAAAGCGAGCAAGAGTGAATATTATAGATTGACATGAATATTATATATCCATAATTAAGATCAGCCCGAGTAAAAAAAAAACGAAGACGATGCTGCACACGTCATGCCCCCAACGTTTCTACTTAATAGCTGACAGAGGAAAAAAATAATCGAATCATCGATGTATCATATTATATCGACTGGTCCACACCAATCGGGGAAAAAAAAGTCTGATGCTTCCTTTTCATTTTTCATTTGGATTGAAAAAGGCTGTTTTTTTCTTTCGGAATAAAAAAAAATTACACATTCAAGTCAATTTTATAGTTCGACAGAAAATTTCTCACAATTTTTCTTTTCACAGAACACAATCCAGTTTAAAGACTTTCCATTTCAACCGGATGCCGTTCATCAGCGTGAAAGATCAAAAGTACGTTTTTTTTTTTTTTCCTCGAACTGTTTTACGATGAAATTTTCACACGCCAAGTACTCGGAAAAGCTCCAGGTGGAGATTATATTCTCCGCTGGTATTCGTTCGAGAGATAATGCATCGAGAACCAAGACCGCTTGAGCATCTATCTGAGGTGCTCGTATATATATATATATATATATATGTGTGTGTGCTTGTGTGTGTGTGTGTATATTTATATCGAGAGCCTCGCCATTTTCCCTCGTAGAAGAGCAGAGACTGAACAAGAGGAAGTACAAGTGGATGAAGAAGAAAAAAAAAACCTAACAAGTTTCTCTCCCATTGATTGTGAAGACTGCGGTCCATTACTCCCACATTGCTTCGCCATATATATATATATATATGTATCGTCAAAAGAGTATACGGACAACCAGCTGTGAGCGATCGTCAACAGGATAGGAGCATCTCAACTGCGGTACGTTTTACAACAAAAAACTAGCGAGAACCAGAGACGAAAAGTTGCCGTCGGAGAACACACGCCATTGAAGAAAATATATAGCAGGTCGCAGAGCAATTCTTACGCTGAGCGAGCATCCCTCATCTCTGTCATCCATTTCATTCTTTTGCCGAAAGCGTTCTTCGCTAACAATCAAGTCGCTCTTTTACTTACTTTATTCATTTTTTTTTAAATTTGTTATTATTAATGTCAAAGCTGCACCGAATACGGAGTACCTATATACTTTAATTTTCCTTCACTCTCGTCACATCCTTTGCTCTCTCTCTCTCTTTCCTCAGATAAAACCATTGTTTAATGAATCGCGAGAGTAAGGAAAAATGGGCCTATATAATTGACACTCTTTTCACGCTTTTATCTTCACCCTTTTCTCCTTCCTCCTCCTTCCTTTTTACGGATACATTTTTTATATTCATTTTATCTTGGTTTTTCTTTCCGCCTTTTGTGCGAATGTCTGTGCGCGAAACGAAGAAAAACAATGACTGATTAACGACACGAAGAACTTGTCGAGGGCTTAATTGAGCCCCCCCCCCCCCCCCCCCCCCCCCCCGAACAAGCGGCGTGTCGAGTGTCGAGCCCAGAAGAATTGAACATCGAAGAAGAATCAGGCGATGAGTTTTGTGTCATGTCGAAAAGTACAATTTTCACACGACACGAGAGTCGAGTTTCGAAATTAATTTTTATCCGATCAATATAAAATTTATAAGGAATTTCTCATAACACGCAATCATAATTTCTTCGTTTAAATTTTTATCTAATTAAAAACAGCCGTTACACGTTAACTCTGGATTGAAAAAAAAAAAAAATTAAACGAAGAGATAGGTTTCATTTTATTTTCATTTAAAATCTATCATAGCCAGAACGATAACAGCAATAATAATAATAATTATTATTATTATTATATTTTTAATTATAAATTTATTTTTGTTTTGATTTTGTCGTAGTTGTAGAAAAACTTTTGATTCTGATCATATATAAGGGAAAACAATATACATGCGTGATTGCCTACATGTACAGGATTTTTAAAAACCAATTGCAAAGAATGTACAATATCGTGTGAGCTTCGAGAAATAGAGAGAGAGAGAGAGAGAGAGAAGAACACGAGGGTTGCTCTCAATCAAGAGTTTCCGCACGTTCGCGATATGAAATCAAACCTCCCTTCTCCCCTCGAAAGAGAAATGATTCTGAAGGTTTCCCAGGACTGGTTTTATAAACTCGCGTCTGAAATTCCGCGTGGGCGTTTCATTTCGCGGTCGTGTACGACTTTGCTATGTCTATATATATATATATAGTATGTATGTATGTCTCTCAAAGTTGCACGCCTCACCAAGGCCCAGCTTCCGGTAATTTTCCGAGCATCCACGCGAGCAACGAGCAAGAGCTTTTCTCATGGTACATCGCTGCGTGTACCCTTCTGCTGACGTTGTTAAAAGCAGTTACACAGAGAGAGAGAGAAAGAGAGAGAGAAAATTGTTCGCGACGAACCATTATCTCTATTAAAACGCTCACGCAGACTTTACGTTGAATGCAAATATTAAATTGATTTAATTTTCCTCGTAATCATCGTACGCCCGTTGTCACGCCTGACAATTGACGTTAATTCGATACAATACAGTAATTTTAATCTCTCGATTAATCAAATTTTCTATCAAGATAATTCAATTTTTAAGGGTAATCTAATTTTTCTTCAAATTTAGTATATTTTTTTGTTTCAATTTAGAAAAAATTAAGTTTTAAATGAAAATTGATACGTTTTTGTCTCGATCTAAATTTGACAAAAGAAACGAATTTGCGCTTTTATGACAAAATTTTCGCTATGGGGCGAAAATTCTTCTTCGCATAAAAATGTTGAATTTCAGCGAATTAAATCGAGGCTCGTGAAAAGGCGCTCGTTCGTTTATACAGCGATGATCACGGATCTGCAATTTATTCGCGAATACAGTCGTTCGTGTATGCGGATCGTTTCATAATTAAATGCGAGATCGAAAATGCGGAGGGAAGAGAAGATAACAGAAGGAGATTATATGAAGGGAATTCCACGTCAAACCATGGGGTCATCGGCCTGACCCCCTCAGATTCTGATGATCAATGGATTTTTTGGTTTGTCTCAGTCAAAAATGATGCCTCTAATTTTTCGAAATTTTTTCCGCCATTTCGTAAGGGTGTGGCAAACTCAAATATCCTTGACACGAAGATATGCATTTTCAAAATCGATGAAACTTTTTTTTTTTAATCGGGGACTCGAAAACACATTTCTCTGTCATGGTTCGAAAATGGGATGAGAATGCTAAATATATTTTTTTTAAATTTTTGTTTAAAAAAAAATCTTTGAATTTACATGTATAATGATGGTTTATTTTATTCATTACGACAAGAAACCATAATTAAAAATCGATTCCAAGAATTTCTAAAATAAAAAAAAAAAATATTTAGCATTCTCATCCCATTATCGAACGATAAAAACATTGTAAAAAAAGTTTCATCGATTTTGAAAATGTCCATCTTCATGGCAAGGATATTTGAGGTCGTCAGGACCTGACAAAATGGCGGAAGAATTTAGAAAAATTAGAGGTATGATTTTTGACCGAAACAAATTAAGAAATATGAAATCATCAGAATCCCAAGGGGGTCAGGCCGATGACCCCGTGGATTGACATAGAATTCCGCATATAATATATATACGCGCGGACGTGATCGGTATACGTGTGACCGAATCACGAGAGGGAGAGATATGCTCCTGTCCGAGACGGAAATCTCGGGATTTCGAGGCGAACCGCATGGAATTATCGCGCGTAGGATATACAGCGCACGTTCGCGCGAACCGCAAAAGGACAGCCATTTTACTGTGTGTGTCCTGCTGAAGACTTGGGGCATCGAGAGCCTGGATTATCGCTTCAAATGAGCGCAGTATCGATGCTCTGTGTGCATCATTTTCGATATTATCGATCAAAAGTATATATCTCATAATCCGAAAAACCGTTATGGCTCAACTATGTCCCCGCGATCTCCTGATACACCACCGAATCTTTTTATGTTGATAGTTATTGCATGCGAGGAACAATTAGCAAAATGGTCTTCGGCAGATGTGAGTCTTAATTTTGCCAAAAACGGAGGCTGCTATGCAAACGCGAAAAAGAATTTTTGTAAAAGATTCGAGGTACTTAAGACAGGGAAGACGAGGAATCAATACCGATCGGTTGGGGCAAAATACCGGTTTGAAATTATTCGAAGGAATCGACAAGTCTTATGACGAAGAGTCTCATTTTGGCTAATTCTTTTTTTTTTTTTGTTCTTCTTGAGAATGCAATTAACATTTTTCCAAATGACTATATATGACACTTGTTCGCGTCTTCCTGGAGCAGAAAATTACAATTCGAAAAGTTTTATTTGCATAATTTCCGCAACGGGACGTCGATGCAACGATTGAATACCGTTTTCGTTTTATCGATCGCAAAGAGAACATCGTTGCACAGTGGGAACGTCGAAAAATATTCTAGCCAGGTTTGGCGGTCTATATTTACGAATATACAGATTGTCATGGATGATAAAAACGCTTTTCACTGCTAGTATGTATATTTATATATATGCGTGTATGAATAGTTAACCGGAAAGCACGTTGACGCATCGTCTGGATGCGATGGAGATACGTCGAGTATTTCAAACAGTCGAGTGACAGTATGCAGCGTCAGTGAGGCACTCGCGCAGCTCCTCTCACGATAGGATATAGGACGGAAACCAATGCCGAGCGAATTCCCTTGGTCATATACAGTGAAATCAAATGGGTTCCAAGAGAGCAATGGCGAACCATGGAATCGCGTTCCTACAGACCTTGATAACCGCAAATTTGCTCGTACATATATATATACACGTGTTTGTGTGTGTACTTTGAGAGAACAGACGCCGACGAGTTAGGAAACCCTTATTTGTATTTCAAGTGACACGAGGAGAGCAAAAGGCTTTTACTTTTTATCGGGCTTTTACCGGAAGAGATCGCTCAAAATATATGGACCGATATATATATATAGGAAACAAAACGGCATAAAATGACACGATTTAACGTAGCCAAAGTTATTCACATTTTTTCTTCTCTACACTGCATACATCTTGGCATACATCTTTTGATTGAAATTCAATCAAAGTTATTCTTATAGTTATAATAATATTATTATTATTGCCATTATTGTTATTTTAATTGAAAATTGATTTATATCATGTATATCAAAGTTCATACACAAGGGTGCAGTAATATATTGTATGATTGCTGTATTAAAATCACAATGCATTGTAGAATTGAAAAATAGTCTGACGTCAAAAAATCTTGAAAATTAATATGCTTGTGTATATCAAACTTCTAAAAGAAAAGTAATTTTAATCCACTCTGAAATACGAAAAAACTTGTCAGCAGTCCTGGAGGTGGGGGCTCGACTGACACGGGCTCAGGTTTCATTTTTAAAACGGGGCAGTACCTGCTAACGGATTTAGTTTAGTAATTTTCTTAAAACATGAGTTCAGTTCCGTCCGTATAGTTGACCAAATTATGAATCTCAATATTTTGTGATTTTGGATTTCGACCGTGACAGGTTCAATTCAGGATTCACGATTGTGTTTCGCTGATCGGAGCGATGCCAAGAGCACAGAGTTCCCCTAAGAAGAATCAGACTGCTCAATATCGAGAACGACTTTGCCCGGTCGCCATCTATAGGAGTTATCACGAACTACATTTATCTACGAATGTACTAATTTTCGAAACGAACTATATTCATTGCCAGTATAAATATTGGGAATCTAACATTGATTAATTCATATCTCATCGAATTGTATATAACTTTAAAATTATTATGCATGATTTATAAAATTTAACATCAATATTGTAAACGAAATATAAAATTCGATAATACGATTGAAAGGAAATTCCAACTACGTAGCGGTCTTATTTTTCAATTGCACTTTATGGAAATTGCAAACATTTTTATGGAGTATATTTGCTCTTACAGAATTTTCTTTTTTTTTTCGTATTGTTTATTGCTTGAAGATATCAAAGAAGTCAATTCCAATGGACAGTTATTGAATTTGGACAAAATTTATTAATTTTCAAATGTATGTATACGAATTTTTATTTCAAATACCTAATTTGAAAATTTTTTTTATGCTATGGTATATTGAATTCAAGGAAATTTTTCGCAGTGACATTTTTGCAATTAAGTGGAAAAGATCCTAATCACTTTATATGAATTCTGTTTGCTACTTGAAAACAATATCGTCGATTTTCTGCCATCTCTCTCTCTCTCTCTCCTCTATTTATCCGAATAATATATATTGTGTACACGAATAAGCCCAAAAATTCCAAAGATTTCACGAACATTGCAGTACACGCTGGTTCGATTGCACTATATGTGCACTTGAAACGGGGAATCTTCGGTATTCGGGAGTGAACGCTGGAATGGGAACACATTCTAGATCGGACAGACCACACGTTCGTACAGGTCACATGCATACTTGGCGATTTTCGAATTCATTTGACAACTTTTTGTAAAGACACAAAAAAGCGACGCGGGTAAATGCACTTGTCTCGAACTTTTGTAAATCATTCATGGTATCCTTTTTTCGGCTTAACTATACAGCTGCTTCTATGCGAGTAAGTAGCATTTTTACGTTTGGCTTCCTCGAAGAGGAATCTTTGGAAAATACGAAAACGTTATGAGGAAGCAATTGACAAGTTTCAATTATTACAATTATTTCCGAATATTTCGCATCACTTTTTAAGCTACAGCGTGTTCTTGCTTTACGTAAAGATAAAAGTAAACGTGTGTGATTTTCGGCGGGTATTTGATATAGAAACGTTAGAATGATTGCTTACGTGTTTTTCAAAAAAATACGTGTCAAAGCTATCAGCTTATTGCAAGCCCAAGGTGAAAATTTAAACTTCGACAGACGAGATTGACTTCCTCGCGTGCCGATAGCATCACAGGCGAGTTTCAGTACGTGCATTATTGGCACTCAAATGAGTCAGGACTTCAATAGAACGGTGACTACCCAACCGATACCAAATTCACGAACGATACGAAGATGAATCATTCTAAGATATAGTTTTTTGTATTCTTGGGACCGTAGAAGGGCAAAACTTGAAGTCATGAGCTTTTGAGACTCATAGGAGTGCGAGAGAATCAGTTCTTACACAACTTTTTGTGAGTTTGGTTCATTTTTTTTACTAAGCTTCAATTCCGTGCGTCCATGTTTACTTATGAATTACAAACTAATTTCTATGCATAGTCAATCCGCGTTTAAATGTGAACTCGACAAGTACTTTTTTTCCTTATTATTTATTGTTATTTTTTACATCTGAGACGTTATTATGATTTCAAATTTCCGCTTCTTACGTAACGATCACTGTATGATAGAAAAAAATTAACGTCAAATTACGATATTACATGTACCTACTTGTTGCCAATTTTCGTGAGCTGTGTCGGGTGTTTTGAGGTTAGTGCCAGATGAACCGGGCGAATTAACACAGAAGTTCGAGAGGCACGGAAAAGTGTAAAAACAACAAGGAATAGTGTGCCAAATTTCATCAAAAAACGAAAAGAAGAAAAATAGCAACAAACTAATAGAAGTGTGGAACACGCCTTTGGCCGTGCTAAGAACGGTTTTTCCAAAAACTCGCTGTTCATTCCCCCGCTATAAATACGGCATGCACGAAATTCATATCGAATTGTGAGTGCATCCGAAGCCGCTGTAGACCCGATTTTGATTTACCGTCGATGTTGTGCGCAGAGTTCGGTCATGTGAATAACTTAGAACATAGATAATAATTGGTATAATCTATAAAGTAGCGCTTGAGGAAGAGGGAGAAAAGTTAAGAACTTAACTGAGTTCTCTCCCAAGTTACCGTCATCATTGGATTATAGTTATGGAGAATTGGTGGACCGCATTAATTAGCGCTGTCAACGACGGCGCCCTTGACGAGGTAAAACGTATAATTTCTTCGCATGACCTGTACCACTTAGAAGAGTGGCCTTCCAACGATGTGAATTATTCCGCGAGCGATTTGCTTTGTATTGCTATATTAAGGAAGCATACAGAGATCGCCGAAGAACTGTTAAAATCCGGCATACCCGTTAACGAACAATCAAAACGTGATTTCCCTCCGCCGCTTCACATGGCTGTGACGGAAGAAAACATAAAGATTATCGATATGCTTCTGGAAAGGAATGCGGATGTTTTTGTCGAGCATCAATTAAAAAGTCCCCTATGGTTTGCAGCAAAGAAAAATAATATAAAAATAGCTGAGCGTCTATTGAATCGCGCTGCTCATCTTAATTCTCTGCCTAATTGTGTGAAACGAGTATACGGACTTCGACCTGTCTTTTTTACCAGCTTACACGGGTTTGATGAACTTACTGAATTGTTTCTCAGTAGCGGCTCTGAAATTCCTATAAACAGCACGGAAATGTCAAAATTCCTGAACCTTGCTACTCAGCTGTTGAACCCGAATCTTTTAAAATTACTCGTGAAATATGGAGCTGATGTCAACGCAGAAGTGTACGGTAAAACAGTACTTCACAAAGCAATCCAGAGAAGAGACTTGGCGATCGTTAAGAGTCATCGAGCGAGGGCATACGAAGCGCCAAGTGGCAATAAGCGAACTAAAAATTCCCTAGATGTTTTATATTCCGGATTTCGCCGAAAATACAATAGTATTCCACAATTAAACATAACAAATAAATTTCTTCGACTAGTAAAATATACGCTCTGGTCCTCTGCTCCGTGGAATTTTTTTTTTTGAGGCACAATAAATTATCGAAAACTCGAGGCGGTTGTCGTTTGCCACAACGCTTTTCTCACCAACTGACAAGTTCATTTTATTATTAATTTCACACACATCTGCCACTCTTTATCGGACCAGAGCGTACTGCTCGCCACTTCACTGCACTTTTTAAAAAAATTTCCACCCTATTTCGATGAAAAACGAAGTAATCATCCGGAATATAGAATCGGAGACGCCAAGTTCGTTCTCACGGGTATATGACAGTACATGCTATGTATTTCACAGTTCCGGCTACTAACGCTAGGTTCGCTAGTCACGGTTGTCGGTATGAGCGGAAAAGCAGCAGTGCTGGCGTAAGCGCAAATTGAGCCCTGAGATAAAATATTTTTTTATTCTTTGATCGAATATTCGTGTAGAATATTGGTTCGTTGACGTAAAGTTAATAAAAATGATCTTTGAATTTTTTAGGCATTCTTACCGAAATACTGTCAATAAACAATACAGCAGTATTGTACAAAGCAATACTGAAATGCAAATATTCGCGAATTCATCATTTTTCGTTTTATATATTATATATGGTCCGGCTTCAAGGTCACGATTCGAAGCGTTCCATGTGTGTGTGTGTGTATATATATATATATATATATGTGTGTGTGTGTGTGTGTGTGTGTGTGTGTGTGTGTGTGTGTGTGTGTGTGTGTGTGTGTGTGTGTGTTGCGAGAGAGAGAGAGAGAGGATCCCAAGCGCGAACGCCTGTAACCGCGCTGTTGCCGCGCTGCTGCAGGCTACAGAAACACACGGTTGCCGCACTACAAACACACGCTGTAGCGGCGGTGGCCCGAGTTTTCTCTCGATGCACGGATTCAGGGATTCACATCACAACAGCTGACGAGCTGACAGCTGAGCGATATATGCAATGCTTGGGCCGTATGACGGAGCATCTGAGCTATATTTCAATAACAAACTATTGTTATTCACAGCGCTGTGACGGATGTTTTTCTATTAACTAATTATTTGATGACTATTCATTTATAATAATAATAATTATTATTATTGTAAATTATTTTATTCTATATTTGAGGCACATTTATATGAATTAATTTTTGTCAATGTTGTAAAGGTTATAAATGTTATAATTTTTTAACATTTTTTTCCAAACTTTTAAAAATTAAAAAAAAATTATTTTGATCGAGCTTCTATTTTTCAGCCGGGGTATCTTTTTTTCTCCTAGAGGAAGCTTTGTTTTCGAGAAATTTTTTTTTCGAGATTTTCATACCAGTTCAAAATTTCCCAAAAAATCGACAAAACACATTTAGAAAAAATGTCCGTTTGCTATGCGTGTGATAGTATCAGTCCGTGCTATAACTTTCATAAATTTAAAGCTATCGGGCCTACACTTATTTTTGCATTGATAGACGAGAAGGATGACTCGAAAAATGGATGCATGTGTTAACTTTTGCAAATTTGGCTTTTTACATAAATCGTTTGTGGAGCAAGGATGATTGGAATTGAATTTGGCAGTTTTTCCAAAATTTTTAAATTTTCGAAAAATGTATGTGTGCTCTAAATTTCGAAAATTTGACGCTATCGAGCCTAATCTTTTTACATAAGATTTTAGAAAATTCCAAAAAATGTGCGTGTGCACTCCAACTTTCGCAAACTTTGGTGCTATCGCGGGCCAAAACTTTTCACGCTAATAGTCTCAGGGACAAGGATAATTGGTATTTGAATGAAAATCTCTCAAGGGCTTCAGATTTTAAAAAATGTGGAAATTTTCGAACAATTATGTGCGTGCATTAAATTTTGCAAATTTTAGCCTAAGCCATAGCGTTTTACCCTATATATTAGTCTGGGTGACAATGAAAAAATGGTGTAAATTCACCTGTGTTTTTTTGGCATTTTTGAGGCTGTTTTTCAATTTTTCAAAGGAACATGAGCTCGTATTGTTGGACTAACAAGGAGAGTATCAGGCCTCCGGGTCATGGAATATGCTCAAACTTGGTGTGATTTATTAGCCCTAAAAATGAAGCATGTTATGCGTAGTTCTATCTTAATAGCAGGCCTTTTGTTGCACGCTTCATTACATAAAATACCATTTTTAAGCAATTTATGAGTTTTTCGCTACTGCTCTGTACTAATCCAACCACATTGGATATATTTTATTGAAACTTTGTCAGAGGATCATAAAAATAAATATACCACGGGTTAATTTACCGTATTCTATGTTGGTCGCTGCAGCTAATAGACGGATACACACACGCACAAGCGAAGAAAAGTGAAGTGAAACAAACCAAAGTGAAGATTTATATTACAATATTCGTCTTATGGGAATACGCATAGTATTCATGCTTGCGAATACCAATAGTATTCATGCTTGTAAATACTATGTGCATTCCTACAAGACAAATTGTTATATAAATCTTCGCTTCGGTTTGTTTCACTTCACTTTTATTCGCTTGTCGCTTGTGCATAGTATGTATCGGTCTGGCAGCAGCCACCAACATTGAATATTCAATGTTGGTTGCTGCCGCTAGACCGATACATACTATATGCACAAGCGAAGAAAATTGAAGCAATGTCAAACCAATAAGTGAAGATTTATATTATAATTCGTCTTATGGGAATACGACCTATAGCGGCAGCGACCAACATTGAATATTAATCACTGCACACAAGCGAATAAAAATGAAGCGAAGCAAACTGAAACAAAGATTTATATTACAATTCGTCTTATGGGAATACGCATAGTATTCATACTTGAAAATACTATGTGCATTCCTATAACACAAATTGTAATAGAAATCTTCACTCCGGTTTGTTTCGCTTCACTTTTCTTTCCTTGTGCATATAGTGTGTATCGGTCTAGCTGCAGCAACCAACATAGAATACAATGAATTAACACGTGGAATCTTCATTTTTATGATCAGCTGCAATAAAATATCCAAGTTAGCTGAATTAGTACAGAGCGCTGTAGCGAACGACTGATGAATTGCTTAAAAATGATATTTCATGCAATGAAGCAAGCGACAAAAAGCCTATTAGATAGAAATACGCATAAGAGACTTGATTTTTAGGGCGAATGAAACACCTGCAAGTTTGAGCAGAATCCATGACCCGGAGGCCTGATACTCTCATTGTAAGCAGTATATGGGCTAGATATTTGGTCTTTTTATGTTGATGAGTAAACGATGAAATTGCATGTGTATGCAATTTTGTATGCATATTCAAGCGGGAATATGTATATATGTCAAAGATATCCGAAAAATATAAGATAGAAGATTTTAGCATGAAAAATGCTGTATATGTATTTTTCGTAAATATTAGACATTTCACATATATATATATTTCCGTATATTTCACGATTTCACGCATACAAATAACCCATGGAAAAAATGTATTATTTTTATATACGTAAAATCGATGTAAAAGATATGTGAAAAAAATTTTATATTTCTGTTACATGTTTATATGTGTATTCCATAAAATAGAGAGAGAATTCGACAAATAGAGCCATGAGAGATTGAGCGTTGACATGGCAAATCTATGGCATGAGAGAGAGAGAGAGAGAGAGAGAGAGAGAGAGAGAGAGAGAGAGAGGGAGTATATTTACTCTACCCGGCCCATGGATCGGTGGGATACATATATGTGGGACATGACTCCGGTACTTGAGGGCTTTGAGGGTCAATCGGGGCCCTTCGCATGAAACATGCGCCGTCACTGTAACTACATCCTACCCTATCGACAACCGTCACTTTTCGCTGAATGCATTAGTTGATATATCTGCCGCAAGCGGCGCTAACCTCGACATGCATTTTTTTCAAATTTTTCCGCAAGAGGCGCTACCCTCGATTCCGAGTTGGTCACGTGTGCTCGATGACTCTTAAGTGTATCTTAGGATTTTGTCCTGATATTGAAATAAGAGATACACGCGGAAGAACAGTACTTCATTATGCTGCAGAATTTTCATCGCGATCAATCATTCAGGAACTTCTGGATCATGGCGCTGATATTAATGCTACGTCCGAAAATAATACAACACCGTATACCAGTGATACCACAAAATATTATAACAGGATTATCTTAGAAGAGCATTTGCATAAAATGAAAGCGTTGAATCTTTACGTGAATTCAAAAAATTTAGAACGATTTGAATTAAAGAAAAGCTTTTATGATGATTGTAAGCGGGAAATCGAAGAAATGAAACGTTCAAAAATAAGCGATTCCATTGTTTCTTTTTACGACGTATTGACAAAAGGGACGCTGAATTTAGTTAATTATGTGAGAAATAAAAATATCGCGAGTACTTTGAACAAGAAGGACGTTTACAAAAATAAATTCCCCATGTATTACGCAATGATTCATCGCCGTTTTATAAAATCCATCGAGCAGGAGTCTTTATTGACTCCGGGCGCGAAATCCCTAGACGCTTTAATTTGTTTCGAATTGCCATATCTCGCCTCTATGCAACTGTTGGGTTATTTAAGTATTGAGGACCTAAAAAATTTGATAAAAGCCAGTGCTACCCCTGACTAATTAACTATTGATACCAGATAAAAGATGATTGTTTAGTTAAGTTTTACTATTAGAAATCGTTAAACGAATACTTAACGAAAAGTATGCAGTTAAAAAAAGATTAGTTTCAATAAATCTTTCATTTTCGTTTGATTTCGAAACTTTGCTTTGTCAATGCATACTATATAATTTATTCTCAAGTAAATAGTATTTTACTCGTTTTTAGTATTTTGTTTTTCGCTACCGATGTCGTGCTCAGAGTTCCTGGCAGTGAACGAGTTTGTAGCTATCGAAGATTGAGTTTATCATGTATACTACCGATCGAGATGGACTTTCGAATGAGGTTACGTATTTTTCAAATTTCATTCATGGCGTGAAGAATTCTGAGGGAATAAGAGATTTATTCGGCCATCATATTGGGTAAATTATCGACGAGGGAAAGATTTGCACACTCCAGACGTAGAATGTGGCTGGTATTATCTTCCATTTGTGTCTGCATGGCAGGGAGACAGCTGAGACGATTGTTAATGGTATCGAAACGAGCCCCAAGCCTGTCACACGTTGGATCATTTTTGAAAAAAATTCCATGGAAGGCACAGCAGCAGATATAAATATCGCGGAAGGCCCAGTGACAAGTACGGGTGTCGCGGTAGGCTCAACGGCGCGGGTACAGTGTCGCAGAAGGATTTAGAGGCACAGATGAGGGCGGCAAGAAAGAAAAAGAAGGCGATAAGGTGGGCTGACATGAGAGGCCTGTTGCACAAGCAGCAATGACAATGAGTATCACGGCAATAACAGAAGAGAGAGATAGATAGACAGATAGATATATTTATTTATCCATAGCAATGTTGGATAAGTACCACGCATTTACAATAGGCCATGCATGGTACTCGGGAACAAGATCAGAACAAAAGAAAAATAACAGAACAATAATAAAATTAAATAAAATAAAATAGAGAATAGAGTAAAATAATGATGAAGGGACATTAAAAAAAAAATTTTTTAATATAAAAAAAAGAGCGAGAGAGAGAGCGAAAATGAAGAGAGATTAGAGAATAAAACGTACAAAAACTTCTGAAAAAATGCCAAGAATCCCTAATACTGAGAATTTTGTTCTCGAAAATGACGTAGAGCCGCCGTACGGATTTGCAGAAAAAAAAGTTGGAAAGAAAAATTGAAAGCGCGCGAAGATTTCGTTTCCAAGGGGTCGGATTTCCGAGGTTGCTGTGTGGGGAAGCACCAAGCTCGAGGGGAGAAAAAAAAAAGGTTGTTCCAAAGTGAACGAACAGGAAGCAGAGAAGACGAAAAAAAAAAAAAAACGAGGGAGACAAGAAGAAAAGAAAAGTCAAGTATCCTGCACACATTTATCCATGTACCGGAAGAAAAGACGCTACCTCGCGGTTGAAATCTCACGTCTCGAGGCCTACGCGCCCGGCGAAGCCGGAAAATGAGGGGGAGGACGCGGCGAGGGAGCGCGACTGATCTGCGTGTCTCGAGATTGGAGAAAGATGAAAAATCTACAGCGTTGATGGCGCGGTCGGGTACTTAGGGTAATAAACCTTTGGGATACCTTTGAGAAAGGTGGAAAAAGACGGTAAACATTGCGGGGGGATGAGGGAAAATCGATGGTAGGTTGTGCTGGTACAATGAGAAAAAAAAAGTGGTTAGGGGATGAATCCTCAAAACATGAAAAACAACTTGGGCAACTTTACCCTCATGGCTTCTATACTATGTATTACGATTCTAGTGGAAAAAAAAACTGTGATGAACTATCGATAAAAAAAGTGTTGACAATATTGAAAGAGACTGTTCCATCCCCCTGATTTTTTTTTTTACGACTATCGACGGAAGACTATTCGTAAAAAGTCATTGGCCGAGGACTATTTACGAAAATTCAATAGAAAAAGATTTCTAAGAAGCATCGAATGTGCGGTGATGGAAAATAATTAAATTAACCCAAGATACCTTGGTGAGTAGGTTTGACAACTTTTCCACAATAATAAGACAGTTAAAAAAACTGATGGACCGAAAATTTTCAATCAATTCAGCGCATAATTTATTATAAATAAATAAATAAATAAATAATTTATTATAAATAAATAAATAAATAATTTATTATAAATAAATAAATAAATAAATAATTTATTTATATAAATAAATAATTAATTATTTATACACACGATAGCTATGGATATATTATATACAAAAATAATTCATTCATTATAAAAAAAAATAGTACTTAAATTATTTTCATTGAAAAGGAAATTGTTGAGCTTTTTTCATATTCGTCAAATTTGACTTGAAAAATCATAAACTTTCAATATTGTAATATTTTACGCTAAACATTTAGGTTTATAATCTCGAGATGTGTTACTTCAATAAAAAAAAAAAAGGATTAGTCCACAAATGGACCTAAATGGTATTAATTCGTTTTTGAATCGATTTTCCATGAAGCCACAATTTAGTTCCATTTTCAAGCGCGCTGAAAAAATATATATTACGTTGAAGTATCATCAATCCGGGTCAGGGTGATGCGGTATGACAATCTAGGGAAAATTATGGAATCTATGACCCATTTGCTTCAGGAATATTCTAGATTCTATCAAGCTGAAAATATCTGAGGATGCAGAGAACATCTATTTGTCTCGCAAGCTTATGCTGCTGATTATACTTTTTGCCCCGGACAGGTGTTCTTCAGTAGAGACGTCATTCGGGAAGGTTGTTCTCCCAAATAGCATGTCGACTGGTTCTCGTTCTAATATACGTGTTATACGATAGGACTATTGGCAGATTTTCACAGTTTTTAAAACTAGATTTTCCTGCCTCATCTTTCGTTAACTATCTTTCTCGAGCAAACAAAATATCAGAATTGACGAGGCATGTTCTTTCGTCCACTGTTGTTTTTTTTTTTTTTTCACCTTCTTCACTTCATAAAGCTTCATCGCCCTTGGGAAAAAAACGAAATTCGTACATCGTCGACTGGTGTCCGAACAGTTGGAGAGTCTTGATTGAAATGGGGAAACAGGAAATGACCTGGCGAAAGCAAGTTTGGTGAGGCTCGGAGGGATGAAAAAAATAAAAGAGGAAGAAAAAGAGACGAGTAGAAAAAGTTGATTTTCTCAGGGTCCCAATGGAAACTCCTCTCGTTGGAGAAAGGGCCATGAATAGGTATATATTAGATCTACGGGTTGGTATAACGCAATCTCTTAAGGTAGTTCTATCGCTGCAGACTAGTCAATTAGCTATAAATGTCTAAATGATGATTCCTAAAAATATTGGATATATGGGTTAAAATTAATAAATATTAAATAAGCTTACCCAGGTGAATACAATTAATCAACGGTTTATTATAAATAATTATGTAACTAGTAAAATAGTAATTGCAACGACTCAAGTATTACTAGATCTCGTATGATATTTACGTGTGGCAACGTTGCGTTTTCTTTCTCTTTTCATTCTCGTGCCCTCTCACTCTCTCGCCCGCTCTATTGACGTTGACGTGAAGAGGTTATGTTGTTCGACTTGTCAAATACCGCTTTCATTTCGATATCGCGTTGCCACATTTTTTCACCGTCACGACATTATGCCATAAGTTGTGTATCACTACCCGGATGCTCGTATTAAAATCAGTATAGCTTAAAAAATTGGTCGACAATCATATTTTTTTTTAGGCCCGTTAGATTTTTACATGTTTAATGAATCTAAGTCTCGTTTTTTGTAAGAATCTTTTGGATTTTCGATAAGATATATCGTTTTAAAGTGACCGGAAATCGGTTCTTCTATATACCGAAGCAAATTTGCCTTGAGGAACTGGCATTTTCAAGTATTAATTTCTCCGTAATTAGGTCGATATTAAAATTGAAGATATAAAAAAAAAAAAAATTTAAATCTTATGGATTAGTTACCACGATAGAACTACCTTAACTCTCCTCGTCCCAGTCTCCATGTTTTCTTAGTCTCTCATTTTATCCGAATATATATCGTGTATATGAATGAATCAAAAAATTCTAAATATTTCACGAACGTCGCAGTACACACACTGGTATACGATCGCAGTACATATGTGCACTCGAAACGGGGAATCTTCGGTATTGCAGGGTGAACGCTAGAATGGGAACATATTCCAAGTCGTACAGACCACACTTTTCGGGAGGAATCAGAAAAATGTATTCCTAAAGGGAACGAATAAAGAGCTGTACGACTGAGTTACAAAAACGTCGATAAATGTAGATTTTTTAAAAGAATGATGTATCAATCAATTCGCGAATAATGCAGAAAGTATGTAATTCATGTACATTTATTTTATGAGCAACAACATTGTGGGTCATTGAAAAAAAAAAAAAAAACCGAGAGCCTTGCGGACCCCGTGGTCTCAGATATTCTTTTGTAATTTTTATTTGCAAGTCAAGACTAAATGAAAACTGAAAAATATTTTTTTTGCGATCTATAAAGTCGCGAATATACTATAACTATAGTACAGGCCAACGCGCGTCATTTGTGTGTGTTAAACCTCAAAGCTGTACGATTTTACAATAGAAAAAAAATTAATACTGAAAATTGTCCACTAATTCGCGATCTGTGAAGTCCGCAACACACATTAGCGTTGGGAAAATCGCATAATCTGCGTGATTTGTATAACTTTACACGCATATTCCTTGCATAGTATAAGGCACAATATGACGTATGTTGAATCCCAGCACCGGGTTTGTTTATAAAGGAAAGAAAAACTTATAGTTGTTCTCTCCTGAAATAAAAAAATAATCGATGCTCTCAAGTTCACAAGTCGATTTGCCGATGATCCACCGCAGTGATTTACATAAATCATCAGTACATCATAATGATTTATGGATCAAAAAATGCATCAATTTACGTTCCTCCAAACTAATGCATTCATTTTGATTTACCGTTTGAGCCATCGATTACTTTTCTCTCAAGAAATTCTCCAGAAAATATTGTCGTAAGGCTCATTCAAATTAACTCACATTGATCACCTGACATATTACGTTACGCTCAAAATGACTTGGCTCAGGTCTCTCCATTCAATCAGCAGTGAACTCGAATCGTAAAAGAGATAAGGTTTTATGGTTTCATGTCAAACTGACAATCTCATGATATTTCAACGATTATCATTACGGGGTTGCCTGTGGCGAAACATCTTTTAGCGCTGAGAACATTTGGATTTGGCATTTTTGTGTATTTGTCATTGACGCGCACGTCGAATTCAAATTTCCGGATAACGAATCAATCCCTACGCACCTACACTCTTTCCCTCGGTCTGTCTGTCGTCTCAATAAACTTATCGGCACACCTCTGACTTTCGTCATATATAATGTTTGCTCTCAGCGCTTTGCCACCCGAAAAATCTGTCGCAGATGTGTACGAAAATAGACGATCCGTGTGCCTCTATTTGCGTGCTTGTGATGCCCCGAGGCAATGGTGAATTCCCAGCGGAAATTTGAGGATTCGTCTGTCGTGAAGACGACGACGATGACGTCAGAGTATATACATACAGGTTACTGTACAGGGAGGTCTTCTATCGCATATACATATATGTGCGTTATGGTGAATGCGAAGAGCTTTACAACAGGCCAATATGCAGTGGGACAATATGTACATATATATATATATATATACAACTTCTGTTCGCATTCGCCTTATACACGTGCGGAAGCTTTCTTGGTTCGGCTCTATACCTATTTCCCTATTTTCCTCGTCGATCGAATGCGAAGTACGTCAGTGTATCTCCGTTCGTTGCGGGAGAAAAATTGAGAGAAAGAATGGAAATTGGACAGATAAAAAGTATCGTAACTCCACATACAGGGCATTCCAGGTCGCTTCTCCATCACTCAATAGATAATTCGATCAGGACTTACGAATATCAGATTATACGATCATTACTACTCTCTGCCAAGTTTCATGTCAAGCCTGTTGCAAATCAACACTACAAAATTTTCTATTTTTCCTTCGGATAACGATATCTTGCAAATATATTATATAATTTTGACTAAACTCTGTATCATTGAACTCTCCGCTGTTTGACAGATAACGCAGCGTTTTTTTTTTAATTTTTGAAAATTTGTAATTTGTTTGATTTTAAATGAAGGATCGAGAAGTTGCAAGATTGTCCTTTTTTTTTGTCATGTCACATGAATAAGATGTTAAGTGCTCATCTGCAAGGAGGCTTTCTATGCAAGCGACTTCAATGAGTGAAAAATTACTCTTTTGCAAGGATAACTTTTTTTTTTAATCAAATAGGATGAACAGTAATAAAATCGAAAAAACCCTGAATTTATCGAACGATCTGGACTTTCATTATATAATTTTACAAAAAAAAAAAAAAATTCATTTCACTCCGCTGAATGACAGAAAACAAAAGCTTCGAGCTTGGCCCTGAATTTTGTGAACAATTTTTTGCTCTCATCATGGTCTGAAAAGTCATTCTATTAAATTGTTGTATATTTCTTCAGTTTCGGGCACAAAAACGTGAAATTCCTCATACATAGTTACGTTCATGGTAATTCTGAGACGAAAAAGAGAGCAAAGGTGTGGTAAAAATGGAAATTTTATGTGAATAGTTGTTCGTAGCGATATGCGACACGAGAGACGCGAATGGCTGCGGTTTCTTTCGTGTCACATCACTTGCGAAATGCACCTTCGACACCGACCCTCCTAACTTTCCTCCTTATTGCCCCTCTGCTTTTTACTTCCTTTCTCTCCGTTATCGTGGATCCCTCTTTTCAACACGCTGCACAGAGTCTCTTTCTTTTTCTTCGCGAATAAAACAACCGCATTTACGGTGACGAAAGAAACGGGGGAAAGGAAGAGCGTATGGGACGAGAAATACGAAAGAGATCGGTGATGGGTTAATGCATTTTTGAGTGACCAAGAAAATTCTTCATCCACCAACGCTGCTGTCGTCTCGAAAGTCCTTGCCTCATGTGCAATCTTATATATCGCTTATTTGCTATATTCCTAAGAGCTCCCATATTTTACTATCTCCGCGTCATGTCGTGGCTCGAGGATCCTGAAAAATCGATTATCGATTTTTCACTTTTTTTTTTACTCATTTTTCTTTCAAGTATCTTCAAGAACTGATTTTTTCGATGTGAGTAGGGAGCATTTTCATCTGACGAAATATGAAGAAATATTGTTGAAAATTAAATGCATTTAATTGATTAATTGAATTTATGATTATTATTGAGTTCAATTCGATTGATTCGTTTTCAATCTGGGTAAAGAAAATTCGGCAGCTACTTGAAGTTTTGAGAATTCGTCTTTTTATATTTTCATTCTTTCAAGTATAAGGATAAAATTTTTTTGTATCTCACACAGCAATTGTGGGGAGTTTGTTCAGTTTAGTAAATACGTTGAGTATGTTAAAACGGGTATTGGTTACACTCCGAGCTACTTGTGACTCGAGAAATTTGTCAAGCGGAACGAGGAAATCCGTTCCGGATAGAAATTGGCCAGATGTGACATTCCGACATGGTCGGATAGCGCAACATGAGCAGATGTGGTGAACATCTGCCAACGTCGAGAGCAGTGAATACGGTCGTTGCTGGTCAGACACAATTTTGTCCCGCCACGCGGGCAGTAGTGATTCTCAACGATAGAGTCAGACGTCTCGTCTGTTGTACATATATTTTTTTTTTCCCCTTTAAAAATCTTTTTTCTTCAAAAGTTTTTTGATAAATGAGTCGTCGAGGATGACGAATCGCTAATCGTCGACTTCTAATAATAGCATTTCCGTCATAGACGAGACTTTTCCATTTTTTTTATTATCAGAAAGAGGCGCCTCTGCAAACTTTACGTCACCACCGCCACTAATACTGCTATTATCGCATGTCCATGGTTTGAATTACTTATTTGTTTTAGTAAATTCAAAATAGTATTTTTTTTAACGTTTCAAATGTAGCACCAAAGTAATTTTTTATTGAATAAACGCTTTGTTAACCCGGATTTATTTCGTGTATTTTATTTGGAGAATCATCTTTGTTTTTAGGAATATTGTTTACTTCTATTTGAAAAAAAATTATTATTTTTAGCGTTGCTGCCCACTTCCCCGATTTGCCATTTTCAGCTGAGAATTCAAACACTGTAGGAGTGTCATCTACGAAGAAATGCTATCGCAGATATAATCCACGGATCAGCAATATGTGACGGCTCTTTTGTCAAAAAATTTTGCAAAAAAGAGATTTTTGAGGGAAAAAAACGTTGTTCGAAACTACATTTTTGTGCAGCGAGAATTTTTTGTTGGAAACGATATTTTTTCTAAGAAAAATCCTTTTAAAGAAACTAATTTTCGGCCGAGGTGCCCATTTTGCCCCGGTGCCTACTTTTCTCTGGTCTCCCCTATATATCACAATTCGACGTTTCGTTCATAGAACTATCTCGAATGAGAAAATAATTTAAAAAAAAAAACACATAGGTACACTTAATGTAAAATAAATGTGAATTGCTCTCGTAAAAACAAATGTTTAGAAAACGATATTTTTACATGCAATTGTAGCTGAGAGTAATAATGTATTTTTAAGATAAATTCAATGTCAGAAGCCTCGAAATATCCAACTAAAAATAATAACGTGAATCGCCCGACACTCACAGAAAAATTCTTACAATATAAATATAGTTAAATAAGGTGATATAAATATTTTACGGTCTCGAAAATCATTCGGAATGTTCCATTGACCCGTTTGTATACGATTCGAATACCTAAATTATCGATCGTTCCCATAACAAAACAAAAAAATTTTCTCGCAGCAGATGGTATCCATTTTAACTGAAGCTTATATATCCGAATTTTCTGACAAATAAAAATCGATGACGTTCTTGTATAAAATTTTTTTTTTTCAATTCGCATGATTTTTCAACAAAAAAAAACACGCACGTGATTCCTCCAAATTGTAATTCGGGCTTATCGAGATAACACTTTTCATATGCAAGCAAGGATATTTTGCTTTGAGCTTTACAGGAATCGATAGTCAGTAATATATCACGGGATCTTGAATAATTTTTTTTTCTAATTCCTACAAATGCTCTTTGCTGCAACAAAAATTGTTCAAGCGCTGCTAAATATTTCTAGATTGACGGATAATCGAGGGAAAAAAATAAAACTGCAATTATTGACAAAACAAAGTTGTCATTATTATTACGACAGTCATACGTATCCGTATGGGAAGTGTTCAAGAGCAACAGGAAGTAAGTTATACTCGTTTGTGCAGACGTTTTTGGAGATGATTTAGAGCAACCGCGACGTTTCTACCGTGAATCCTCTTTGCTTATGTTTACCGCGAGGAACCAGGAGGCGAGCAAAGCTCTTGAATTATAAATATACACACGGGAGGGAGAGGAGATGAAACGAGGGTGGAACGTGATGGAGCGAGCGTAAACCGCAAGTAGCAAAGAAGGATATTCTCCTTTTCGTGGGAAAAGGAGTCGAGGAAAGGCTCCCGCAGTACGAAAGCCAAAGTCTATGGAGGAGTACTAAGAAAAAGGCTTTATCCCCCACACGTAGTATAACCAAGTTCCCTTTTTCCTTCCTTTTTTCTCTCACAATTGGGACGCCAACTGAGAGGACTACTAATCTCGGGCATTCGTTCATCCTGCTACTTCATTCAACGGCACGTCTCTACGTGCCCCCCCCCCCCCCCCCCCCCTCACTTCAATGATCTTAACCGTGTTGGTCACAGACAACGATCACTTGAGTGCTCCTTTGCTCATTGTTTTCCTATCTCATAGTTCACTTCAGCCCATATGATTCTATACGCTAGGTGCACTTAATTTGCCACTTTACCCTTACGCTTCGACAGGGATTCTGCAACACGAACCGGCTGTTGATACTTAAAATCCCTCGATTTCACTATAGTAATCCCCGAAAGGTACTAACGGTTCGCTCTGAAGCTTCAATGGGTTAAAATTTTCGAGAATTTTTTTTTTTTTATATTTATATTTGTTCCAAGGTTTTGTATTTGAGAAAGTAAGCTTTGAAGATGATTTTGTAATTTTTTCATGTAAATATATTTATTCCTAAGAAAGTTATACAACCGATATATCGGGAAAGCACTTAAAAAAAAATTATTTTGCAGTGAGAGCACTGCCGTTTTTGGAGCCAAGTTATCCAAAATTGAAGAACCAAAAAGATTTCGTTAGTATATGATAATTTATTCCGCGAATTATCGGATTGAATATCCGAAATATCGATTTGAAACAAAATGGCGGGTATTTTAAAGTTGGAGTTGTGATTTTTTCGAAAAAAAAAACGAACACTTTTTCATCATAAAATCGAAATATAAAAATTTTGGAATATAAAAATTCTTTGTTCAAAACACCAGATTTTTATATCTTAAAAAATCAGGATGAATTTCTGAAATATCGATGCAGCAATTTTTGAGACATGGCGCACGATGACTTTGAAAACGTGCGCTTCCCAGACATCGGCTGCAACTATATATCTTATGAATAAATATTTTTACACGAAAAAATTACCAAATGTTCCTCAAACAATACCTGGCTCATTTTTCATCTGCAATCGTTGAATATTTTGAAAAGTTCATATCCACCGTATATACACAAATTATTTTACGCGTTAACAAAAAAAAAAAAGAAAAAAAAAAAAAAATAATTGATATCTATCGCATTCCCGAATATTTTATTTCGCCGAACGACTTGTTTCGATCGCAACTAATTAAATAAATAAAAATTCGATTCCAATAAAGTAAATTTGCACGGTTTATAAGTAGAATAACCGAATTAATCTTCTGTCGGATTAATTTTGAATTTTTTTTTTGTTTTTCAATTCAACGAATCCATTTTCTTTTGTGTGAAAAGCTTGCCACACAATTTCCCTAGAAATTTTGTATAAAAATAATGCGTGCTATATGGGATAGTAGATAAATTTATAATACATTGTATAATCGTATTATGCGAGTGAACACAATATTACGAAACGAAGCAGCGAAGGAGAGATAGAGAGAAAGAGAGAGAGAGAGAGAGAGAGGGGGGGGGGGGGGTGGAGAAAAGCGTAGGTTGAAAATTTCCTTGGTCGTTGGTGAGTTTTCGTGGGAAGTAATTTACGGTTTGGCAAACAAGTTTAAGGAAAAGAGGTCGGTAAAGAACGCTACGGGGGTGGCTTGAGCATTCTCTGTGGAAGAAAATCGCAACACGACGTTCTCCCATTTTCCGACATCACCGCGAACCGCCGGGGGCGAGCGGATCTTCCGCTGCTGTGCCTTTTACTCTAAAATCTACATTTTCTTTTTCTACTTCTACAGTCATCTGGTTAATCCTTGCCGGAGAAGAAAACCGAGGAGAGCATCTAATCATGCTGAGTTAAGGATTCAGGGATGGACGCGGGTTTCACGTTTGTACAAAAGTGTTCTCAGGCATATCGACAAGGCTGGCCAGAGCTTTTGTAATTTTTGGCGACGTCACGAGCAACGTTAATGAAACAAAAATTAATGAAAAAACCAGCGAATTATAAATCCGTATGCGTTTTACTTTCTCATTAATTTCCTATTTTCTCACTGATCTTCATGCTCCAGGGTGAATAATATGTTCAAACAATCGTACGATAATTTGGTTTTTTTTTTTTTTTTCATCACGAGATATGCGCAATTTTTCAAGGAAAATCTTTCGTATCTCTACAAAAGTATGCATTTATCTTATTTATTCGTAATTTGTGTAATTTTTTTTTGATTCGACAAAACTAAATACGAATAAATGAGAAAGAAGAATAGTACGAATGGCAAACACTTCAAGCCTGAGCTATACCTGTAAGATTTAACGATTCTTTCATCTTTCTAGATTTGCACATTTTCAGTCAGAGTTTTTTTTTAAATCTATATTAACTTCTAAATATGAATTTCTGACTATTGGGAACTCACAAATGTCACCCTGACCTCTGGCGGACAAATAACTAACTGCTCTCCGGCAGTCACTGCCCGATGATCACCATCCGGATTTTTCACTTAACAATAATTCATAATCTGCTGCTTTTATTACAAGAAATAAATCATAAATAAAGATCGAGAAGATTTGGTCGATATTTCGTGCGAGGGCATGAGGTTTTCAGTACACGCAGAATATGAATAATCGTTTTGTTTATGTCGTGTAAACACAAGCGACGTGACTTTTAATTTCATAACTTCTGAAATATGAATATGAATATTTATATTTTGAATATATGAATTGGATATATGAATATAAATATTTTTCACGCGATAACTTGATATTTTAAGGAATAATTTATTTTTCGAACGCATTTATTTAGCCGAAAAGTGACGGGATTTTTTTTTAAAGATTTTGAGGTTAAATGTGAGATGTCATGTAGGTTTATTGTATCCTTATGGCTATAATCACTTGATCCGTATCCAATTTGCGCAGTAGATTCTATCCACGCATAATCCTCAACGCTAATAAGCCCTATTACCAAAAAAAATCGCATTTTGCCGAAAAATATGGGATAATCCAATTTTTACAACTGTTATCTATGCTGCCCCATATGCTAACTAGAGCTGGCTACTGGCAACGAACTGAATATGAGAGACCACATTGGATAGGCCCCATCTCCGTGTTGATTCCCGATACGTAGAGTATTTTGAGGCCCTCTGGCATGAATATATCGTGAAAAAAAATTTAATTTCCTCTGTGTGGAAATGCAAGCCAACATGGAAATAAAATAAAAATAGTACAGGATAATATATCTTTTTCTTTTACTGCCTATCCTTCCAGTTTTTTTTTTTTTTTTTTTTCCCCAATGAACCATTAATTTTGGCTTGAGGGTTTGGGAGAATGAAGGAAAAATGAGGAAAATCGTAGGGTAGAATGAGAATAGAATTGCACAATGGTCATTTGATATTGGTGCTTCTTCATAGAAAAGTCTCCAAACGTTCCGGGCAGGGCTTGCGAATATTATACCGTGAGATTATATGGACGAAAGCTCCTTTTGTTGGAACGGCCAATTCTATCTTACTGCGTTCTCGTATTCTCCTCGCTCGTTACGGCACGAATTCTCGTAATGAAATTCAAGCAATGCGAAAAATCGATAATTCTCGAAGGTGGGAATATAGTCAGTTAATAATCACCCGATTAATTTTATTTCGTGAAATAATAATGATAATAATAATAATAATAATAATAATAATAATAATAATTCTAATTGTAAAAAAACTACAATCATTCCAAATGACTTTTACAAGAACAAAAAATAGTTTCGTTGACTTGTCAGAGTAACAACTCGAGTGACGATTCCAGTAGGATGATTATCAAACAAATTTGCCAAATATTAAGCCAGAATGATACAAATAATTTTCAACTCCAAATGTAAACGAGAGTTTTGCATTTGAATCGCGATGATAGCTTTACAAAGACAATCAAGGCTCTTGTATTTATTTCATTTTGAATTTTTTTTTTTCAAGAATACAATAAACACGCGCATTGGCATTTACCAACTGAATCGTTGTACCCTCGTTCAGTCGAGAACAAACGGGAACCATCATCCAATTTTTGATTGAAATATCTCGCGGAAAAGAAAGACGCGAGAGAGAGAGAGAGAGAGAGAAGAAACAATCAATAAGCAATTTGCAGATTCTCACTGGTTCTCAATGGAAGACTAAAAATTCTTTCTCACTTATATAGACAGCAGTAGGAATGGTGACTGTGAATAAAGCACTTTCTCATTCCGGGGTGTCTGTGTAAATGGAGAAAAGCTCAGAGCAATGAGCAAGAGAGAGAGAGAGAGAGAGAGAGAGAGAGAGAGGAGGGGGGGGGGGGGGGCGGGGGGCTTTTAATTACGAGTGCATAATCGACTGCAAGAAAATCTTATTAATCATTCTCACATAGCCAATTGGCGGTCTCGCAAGAGAGACAAGAGAGCCAATAAAAAAATCAATAATTTCGAAAATCAAAAATTCGTTCCGGACGAATATTTATCGGAGATTCACGTGATTGATGCAATTTCATTACGCAGACTTTGATAGTGTAACGTCCTGGGTCGAAATACCCACCTAAATTTGAAATTTTTCATATACGTTCTTTTAATACTTAAATTACAAGAAAACATGAACGACCAGAAGTGATCCCCATTGCCGGAGTTCACCGCCTAACGCACAAAAACTTTAATCTTTTACGAACGAGGCTCGTCACGGGGGGAAGGCGCGTGAGTGACGAACCGGCGTATGTCGCACGTTATCACCAAGCTCCCGCAGATGCGGGAAGTTAGTGAAAATCAACGCCTTGCTGGCTCGCACACGATAGCCGCGCTTATCGCCTAGGGACGAGCCTCAACATAAACAACAAGCTTCTCCGTGAGTATCGATATCCCTGCACTGGCAGTAGTCAGAAATCAGTCTGGACAATGTCGATTACACGAAGCTGACATGAAAATCGCCAGCCATAATAACTGGAAATCCGTCTGGCGATTGTCGTCAGCAGGATGTCGAGGCGTGAGAGAAACCCTTCCCTCACGCGCCGACATCTCCCACCTTATGCGACAAAATAGAATAAGGGCCTATATAATGACCAGCAGTCAGTGAGAGGTCAGAAATAGAAGAAGCAGCAGTCAGTGAGGAGTAGAGAGTAATCAACAGTCAAGAGTTAAGAGTCAGAGTACTCAGTCAGTCGAACAGGTTAACGAAGAACCATCGGAAAAACCGGCGGGTCTACCTCGGGGACCCGACCGCGTGTAAAGCAGCTTGAAACTTAAAAATTGTAAAAATTGTGAAAACTTCTTGTCCGATTTCCCCAACGGGGTTGGTCAAGGACTATTTTAATAAACGCCGAAATTTACTTGTTGAAATTAAAAAGTGATTCGACAAACTCATTTAAATAACCCGCCACGCCTGCATCCGCTCATCCAACGAGGATAGATTCGGCCGGTAAATACGGGAAAGTAATTGATAAAACGTACAAACATACTTCAAGTTGTTCAGTTTCGATTGGGACACCCACCAAAACTCACGTGTTCCCAACGCCTCTTCCCAACTACAGTTCTGTGCGCCAGATGCACGTTCTCTAGTAGTTTCCCTCTCATACTCTTTAACTACAGTGCTGTGCGCTAGATGCACATGCTCACGTAGTTACTTTTCTAACTCTCTCTCTCTAACTACAGCATAGTGCGCTAGATGCACATGCTCACGTAGTTACTTTTCTAACTCTCTCTCTAACTACAGCATAGTGCGCTAGATGCACATGCTCACGTAGTTACTTTTCTAACTCTCTGTAACTACAGTACTGTGCGCTAGATGCACGTGCCTGAGTAGTTACTTTTCTCACTCTCTCTTTAACTACAGCATTGTGCGCTAGATGCACATGCTCACGTAGTTACTTATTCCTCTCTCCGGGTACAGCACTGTGCGCCAGATGCACGCTCTGTACTCTAACCAGCCAACCACAAATCCGTGCACTAGATGCACGCACTGGGGTGGAGGTTCCAACCCCATCGTGTGGAAGTCCAACCCGAAAATCGGACACACTCGAAGGATAACTTTTTCATTCAGACTTTTACGAGCAAACGACGAAGCGGCAAATACGAAAATAATAACGACTCGCTCCAGGGAAGAATTGTTTAATGTACGAGCACAGCAACAACAACTCGAGCAACACCTCAATCGACAACGTCGTCTTCATCACTAAACATCCGCTACGCCCAAACAAAAATCATCTAACAAAAACCACGGTAAAACACCACGTTTTACCAAAGAAAGTAAGAAAAATCTACGTTTCACGTAAGTAGCGTCACACGATCACCTCACTCTTGCCTCTATCCCCGACCGGCGCATTCCGGTCCCAACAAGAGGCACCCCTATTTCTACTTATACCCTATCGTTCTCACCCAGGACGTAACAGGAGTATAAATATAATTTTTGGTGACAGCGGTGGGTATTTCGACCCAGGACGTTACAGTAGTGATTTTTTTTTTTTTTTTTAGTAAATTGACGAATATTAACTCCAGCAACTCATAGGAGATCAAGTAAAGGGGTTGACGTACCCGTCTCCCGATGAAGGGCAAAAGCGACGACGCGACCTTCGCTTAGTTAAGCCTCGTTGAAATCGGACGATAAACGAATTTCCGGAAAAGATAAGAATATTATCGGAGTTTCCGGCGGAAAGCTCGCTATGGTCGCTCCAGTCGTTTGGCTAAACGGGATTTTCCGATCTAAAGAATGACTTTTGCTTACTGCTCTTCTCACTTATGTCCCCATCGCGCTGGGTCAAGTGACTTTGTGAGAAAATATATTGGGTTGGGCTTAATGTGTTGGCAGGAGCGATTAACTCGAGAGCAGAATCCTCGAAAATCCAATAGGATTTTCGTAAATGTGAGGTATTCGCGCATGGATATACCTCGGGCTAATATTCTCGTTCCGGTATAACGACTGGGGAAACGCTCTAGGAAGTGTCTTCGACTCTTGATGCTTAAAGTGCAGCTCATGGAAAATTTCGTTGGAACACCATGAGCCAGTGCGACAGTTCGTCTGGTCAAATATATTATGAATATCATGCAGGGGATGGCTGTGCGCCGCGAAAAGAAGGAATATTTCATGGAAATTTTCCCTTTCGTCGTGACTTCAAAGATTTTTCAAGGCCAAACCGTTTGACCGGCGGATATGAACCAGCAGCCATTTTGGAGTCAAAGGATCACGGTTCATCGATAAATCATTTTATCAATGATTCATTGCTCATCTTCATACCGAAATTTTGGCACATGGAAAAAAGTGTTGCAGTCGACCCCGCGGTATACGATATATAGAGGGGAATACACGCGCATATCGCACTATAAGGCAAAACTTTGCTCGTAAAGTTTCAAATTTATATAATCGGGAAAAGCTCTTCGAATCCTTCTCGCGTTTCGAGAAAATGGAATACAATACCGTGTATAGGGATATATACAAAGATTCCGCAACTTCTGCCTTACACTTCGATCGTGCCCATCATCAATTATTCTATTCCTCGTTTTATGAGGCTTCTCGCTTCTCGATTTTCCAAAAGAACAACCACCGTATAGGACTGGACAGTTCACGAAAAATAGGAAAAAAAAAAAAAACAAAATGGCCGAAAAGTTCGAATGAAAATATAAATATGCTTGAATGTTTTCATTCGAATCCAACATTTTTTTCCCGTAGTTGGTCCATTTGTATTATTTCGTAGAAAAAAAAAGTAAAAAAAAAGTCCAGTGGAGACGACAGGATGCGATTTGGGATTGGTCAGGAAACAGAAGTGTCCGTAGGGAGAAGCTATACATGTATGGGAAGGTAAAATGTTGGATGAGGGTTCTCGTGTGGTGATGGCCAGCGAAGCATAGTGAGATGGAGGACGAAAGATATACAGGCGAATGGACCCGAATATGCATGTATTGGTCAATCCATGTTTAATCAACCAGCCACAATTTTATCAGTATAGTTTCTATTTATCTTTATAAATAAATAAGAACTAATTTTTCCTGAGCACGGCAAACTATGGCTCAAATATGTCCAGTTTACTGTAACTTTTTTGCGAGAAAAACTTTATGCAAACGAGCTTCATGAGCCGGTGTTATAGATTTTATGCAGAAAATTAAAAAAAAATGTATTTCTGAGCCTCGATCAATTTTCTTTGCACGTATTCGTGAAAAAAAAATCTATACTTTTCAGGTAATTTTCGAATGTCGAAAAAAACGGGTAAGAAATCCTTTTCCTATTTCATCGATTCGCAGATATATCTTTGAATTACCATTGAATAACGAGTGACTGATCTAGCAAAAACGGAATGTCCCATGTACTTGTCTATAAGTGAGAGGAAGCTGGGAATATAGCTCTTCGCGACTTCTGGCTGGTTCACGTTCCAATCCTGATTAACGTTTAAAGCCGTTCGAAATCGCTCTTTCACTCCTCTCTCTCTCTCTCTCTCTCTCTCTCTCTCTCTCTCTCTCTCTCTCTCTCTCTCTCTCACACACACACACACACTCTTCGTTCTTCAGAGCATTTTTTCCCCACCTTTTTCTTTTCGTACTTCGCGAATGGTTCCTCTTTTACCGCCTGGCTTTCACCGATAAAACGTGTACTATATAAAGTTTCACGTATACCGATAGAGTGGAAAAAAAATACGAGCAGTCGAGAGAATGAGAGCGCTGTTGGACTGAAAAAAAAAAAAAAAAAAAAAAGAGAACCAGCTCGAATCGAGAGAGAATTTGGGCAAATATATGAGAGCAGCCGGTTATCGTTCGTTTCGTTGTTTCAACGTACAATAGTGAAGTTTGAATAATAAAGGGTCGTGGGAAAGCCGTACCAGCAGCATAAACTATCGATCATCCTTGCCCACTTGTTCAATAAAAATGTCAAAAGTGACAATCCCCGATGTCTGGACGACGATTAATAAAGCCGAGGGTGGTAGCACCGTATGACAAGAGGGAGAGCGAGAAATTGGCAAGGGATGCAAGCGAGCACCACGGGAACCAATACAGGCATACGGAAAGCATGACCATGTCCGGCCGTATATATACATATATACTAACGATAATTTGTCCCACAGCGATGATAAGTGGTAACCTTTAATTATTGTCCGCCCTCTCAAGGGTGCCACATGCGTACTTGGCGATTTGTGCCTTGGACGATTCGAATTCATTTGACAACTTTTTGTAAGGATAAAAAAAAAGGACGCAGGTAAATATACTTGTCTCAAACTTTTGTACATCATTTATGGTGTGTTCCTCTTTTGGTTTGACTATACTGCTGCATCTATGCGAGTAAGTAGCTTTTTTAAGTTTGGCTTCCTCACACAAGGAATCTTTAGAAAATACGGAAACGTTATGAGGAAGCAAAATGGCCAAAAGTTTCCATTTTTACAATTCTTTCCAAATATTTTGCATCACTTTTTAAGCTACACGTGTGCTTGCTTTTCATAAAGATAAAACTAAATGGGTAAGATTTTCGGCTGGTATTTGATATAGAAACGTTAGAATGATCGCTTACGTGTTTTTCAAAAAAATACGTGTCAAAGCTATCAGCTTATTGCAAGCCCAAGGTGAAAATTTAAACTTCGACAGACGACATTGACTTCTGCGCGTGCCGATAGCATAGCTGGCGAGTTTCAGTACGTGCATTATTGGCACTCAAATGAGTCACGGCTTCAATAGAACGGTGACTATACCCAACCGATACCAAAATCACGAACGATACGAAGCTGAATCATTCTAAGATATAGTTTTTTGTATTCTTGGAACCGTAGAAGGGCAAAGCTGAAGTCATGAGATTTTGAGACTCATAGGATTGCGAGAGGATTAGTTCATACACAATTTTCTGTGAGTTTGGTTCATTTTTTCACTAAGCTTCAAGTCCGTGCGTCCACGTTTACTTATGAATTACAAACTAATTTATATGCACAGACAATCCGTTTAAATGTGAACTCGACAAGTACTTTTTTTTCCTTATTATTTATTGTCATTTTTTACATCTGAGACGTTATTATGATTTCAAATTTTTGCTTCTTATCTAAACAATCATTGTGTGATAGGAAAAATTAAGTTAAATTAAGATATTGCATGTACTTGTCGCCAATTTTCGTGAGCCGTGTTTGGTGTTTTGAGGTTAGTGCCAGACGAACCACGTGAATTAAAACAGGAAGTTCGAGAAGTACGGAAAAGTGTAAAAACAACAAGGACAAGTGTGCCAAATTGTATCGCAAAGTTCGAGAAAAGAAGAAGAACAGCAAGAAACTAATAGAAATGTGAAACACGCCTGTGGCCGTATGCTAAGAACGGTTTTTCCAAAAACTCGCTGTTTATTCCCCCTGCTATAAATACGGCATGCACGAAATTTATATCGAACTGTGAGTGCATCCAAAGCCGCTGTAGACCCGATTTTTATTTGCCGTCGATGTTGTGCGCGGAGTTCGGTCATGTGAATAACTTAGAACATAGATAATAATTGGTATAATCTATAAAGTAGCGCTTGAGGAAGAGAGAGAGAAAAGTTAAGAACTTAACTGAGTTCTCTCCCAAGTTACCGTCATCATTGGATTATAGTTATGGAGAATTGGTGGACCGCATTAATTAGCGCTGTCAACGACGGCGCCCTTGACGAGGTAAAACATATAATTTCTTCACATGACCTGTACCACTTAGTAGAGTGGCCTTCCGACGATCTGAATTACTCCGCGAGCGATTTGCTTTGTAAAGCTATATCAGAGAAGCATACAGAGATAGCTGAAGAACTGTTAAAATGCGGTATACCCATTGACGGTAGATCAAAATGTCATTTTGCTACGCCACTTCACACGGCTATCTTAGAAGAAGACATAAAGATTGTCGATATGCTTTTGGAGAGAAATGCAAATATTTTTACCAGAACTCGATTTACAAGTCCCCTGCTTTACGCAACCTACCGAAGAAGTGTAAAAATAGCTGAGCGTCTATTGAATTACGCCACTTATCTTAATTCTGCGCCTAACTGTGCGATACGAGTATTTAAATCTGACCCTATATTCACTGCCTGCTATGACGGGGTTGCTACACTTGTTGAATTGTTTCTGAGTAGGAGCTCTGAAATTCCCATAAACAGCATAGAAAGGTCAGAGTTGCTGAAAATAGTTACGCTGCGTAAGAAACATAATATTATAAAGTTACTCGTGAAATATGGGGCTGATATCGACGCCGAAGCAGACGGTACAACGGCACTTCAAGCAGCAGTCGTGACGAATGACTTGGCGACCGTTGAGTGCATCTTAGAATTTTGCCCCGATATCAATAGAAATATGCGTATGCTTCATTTGGCCCTCGAAGGCCAGTGCAGTGAAGACAGGAATATAATAGTCGATGTCCTCATCAGGTATGGCTTCAATGTTCACCCTGAAGATGCAATTGATGGTGAATTACTGAAAGCCGCGATTGAGTGGGGACGTTTGGATATTGTCAAAACTCTATTTAAGTATGGAGTTGACGTTAACGCGTCGTACAAATGTCTATACGGTTCAACATTATTACATGTCGCCGCTAAAAATCGACGTTGCGAAATAGCCGAAATCCTGATAGAGCAGGGGGCTGATGTAAATATGAAACACAAGACTTGGCGATACCACCAATATACACTGCTGTTGATCATTTGGATGTGGATATAACGAGACTGTTTTTATCCAGCGGAGCTATCATTGAAAATATGTCTCATCTACTGAGTACGGCTTTTAAAATCAATGGTATGAAAATTGTAGAATTTCTTCTGCAACACGACACGAACTTTGATATAAACGCTATTTCCGTTACTGGAGGTACGGTGTTGCTGAATCTCATCCGTTCACCGTTTTTTAATAGGATACATTATTACGGCCTGACATCGGATTTCCTTGCAACGGAAAATATTCACAAGGCAAAAATGGCTGAATTGTGTTTACGCAAAGGTGCTAATGTAGATGTTAAATCTACTTGTGGGGAGACAGCACTTTGTGCCGCTATTTGTAGAAAGTTATCTCTGGTTGTTGAAAAGTTACTGGAATATGGCGCCGACATTGATGCCACGTACGATGCATATGAAAACAGGACACCGCTCATGATTGCCATAAAAGAAGATAATTTGAGTATGGTACAGAGCCTGATTAATTTTCTTCCCAACAGTGAAATTAAAGATCCACAAGGAAAAACGGCACTTCATTATGCTGCGGAATTTGCATCGCCGTTAATCGTTCAGGAACTTTTAGATTATGGTGCTGATATTAATGCTACGTCCGAAGACAGTACAACACCGTATTCCTGTTACAGCACAACAGATGCTAACAGGATTATCTTGGAGCAGCATATGCATAAAATGAAAGCGTTAAATCTTTACGTGAATTCGAAAAATTTAGAACGATTTAATTTACAGATAAGCTTTTATGATAACTGTGAACGGGAAATCGAAAAAATGAAACGTTCAAAGTTAAGCGAGAGCATTGTTTCTTTTTACGACGTACTGACAAAAGGAACGCTGAGTTTAGTTAATTATGTGAGGAATAAAAATATCGCGAGTACTTTGAACGAGAAGGATTTTTACAAAAAGAAATTCCCCATGTATTACGCAATGATTCATCACCGTTTTATAAAATCCATCAAGCTGGAGACTTTGTTGACTTCGGGCGGGCTATCCTTGGACACTTTAATTGGCTTTAAATTGCCATACGTTGCCTCTATGCAACTGTTGGGTTATTTAAGCATCAAGGACCTAGCAAATTTGACAAAATCCAGTACTACCACCGACTAATTGACTATGAGTCAATAATATATGATAGCAGATAGAAAATGATCATTTACTGAAATTTTACAATTAGAAATCGTTATACGAATACTTAGCGAAAAGTATGCACTTAAAATAAGATTATATAGTTGCAATAAATTCTTCATTTTCGTTCGATTTTGAAACTTTGCTTTGTCAACACATAGCATACGTATGCTTTAATCTCAAGTAAGTAAATAGTATTTCACTCGCTTTTAGTATATTGTTTTTGGCTATCGATATCGTGCTTAGAGTTCCTGGGAACGAACGAGTTTCTACATCAGCTATCGAAGATTGCACTACCGTTAGAGACAGACTTTTGAATGTCGTTAACGTATTTTTTAAATTACATTAAGATGATAAGAGGATTAGAGGATTAGAGGATTAGAGTAATTTTTTAAATTACATTAAATTAGAATTCCGAGGGAATAAGAGATTAATTCGAGGATCATGTTGAGTAAATTATCAACCGTGACGATGACACCAGCCACAGAGGGTTCTGAAATAGGCGGTGGAAATGAGAGAAGTTCTTCAATCTTCAAAGATCAACTATCCGAGAAAGAGAGAGAGAAAGAGAGAGAGAGAGAGAGAGAGAGGAGTTTGAGGTTTAAAATGTGAAACATACCGACCTCGTTTATCCTATCCTGTCCTCAAGTGGGATTTCTCTACGCTTATCTATTTCATATTTCCGAAGTTTCCACGATTTCTCTTTTTGACTCCCCGGAAGAAAATTAAGCGACATGAGAATGCGTCCCTTCTCCTCATCCTTTTCCGCTTTTCCTCTCTCTCTCTCCAAATTAAATAAATTTACGAAGCATTCCACCGGAAATTTATTGAGCTTGAAACACAACATAGTTTCATAAGTGACAGTAACCTTATACGGTAAAAATAAGAATGTCCTGATTATTTCGAAGACTCCAAAAATAAATAGTGAAAATCCTAGACAAAAAATCTTGTATTTTCGTTAATCTTTTACCCAAATGAAATGATTGTTTTCACACCTAACCACGAATTACTCTGGCTGGGTCGTTTCTTGCTTCTTGCTTGAAAAAAAAAGAGCAGGAAAGAAATAAAAGGCAACAGAGGGAAATCAACATCGAGATAAACGCGTGTATACATAACGTATATATGAGGCAAGGAATATAAATTACGACAATGGTTCTCAGATCGGTGATGTGCTGCCTGTCGTGTGAAGCATGAGTTACAATCTTTACCTCGCGTTATACGAAAAATCTAAGAGTAATCTAACCCACGAGAGAATTTTATTCTCGAAAACGATGTAAAGCCAGCCTACAGATTTGCTGAACAAAAAGGTTGGAAAGAAAAATTAAAAGCGCACGAAGGTTCCGTATCCAAGAGTTCGAATTGCCGAGGCTGCTGTGTAGGGAGGCTACCATAGGTTCGAAAAGGGAGGGGGAAAAAAAAAAAACAGTCGTTCCAAAGTGAACGAACAGGAAGCCGAGAAGACGAAGAAAGACGAGGGTGAGAGGGAGAGAGGAAGAAAAGAAAAGTCAAGTATCGTGCACACATTTATCCGTGTACCGGAAGAAAAGATGCCACCTCACGGTTGAAATCTCATATGTCTCGAGGCCTACGCGCCCGGCGAAGCCGAAAAATAAGGGGAAGGACGCGTTGCGAGAAAGCGCGACTGATGGATGTGTGTGTGTGTGTCTCGAGATTGAGAAAGATCTGCGGCGTTGATGGCGCGGTCGGGTACTTACGGTTATCATTTTTAAGAAGGAAAAAAAAGATGGTAAACATCGCGGAGGAATGAGGAAAAATCGATCGTAAGTTGTGTCGATACAATGAGATAAAAAAAAGTTGTTAGTGGTTGAATCCTGAAAATCCGAAAAACAACTCTGGCAACTTTACCCTGATCGCTTCTACAATGTATTACGATTCTGCTGAAATTAAAAAAAAAAAAAACTGTGATGAACTATCGATAAAAAGTGTTGATAATATTGGAAGAGACTGTTCCATCCCCCCGATTTTTTTTTTTTTTACGACTATCGACGCAAGACTATTCGTAAAAAGTCATTGGTCGAAGACTATTAACGAAAATTCCATAGAAAAAGATTGAATTAACTCTGGATATCTTGATGACTAGGTTTGACAATTTTTCCATATTAATAAGACACCGCATATGAGATGCAATTAAAAAAACTGAGAGACCAAAAATGTTCAATTAATTCAGGGGTCGTTCAAACATAGAAATATAAAAGTCAATAACTAATTATTTATACACATAATATGTATATATATTATGAGTACTTATAAATAACTAATTTATTACAAAAAATAATATTTCAATTATTTTTATTGAAAAAAAAATTGTTGAATTTTTTTTATCAAACTTTACTTGAAAAATCATCGCTTTTGTGAATTGTAATATTTTAAGCTAAAAATTTAGGTTTATACTCGCGAGATATGTTACTTTAATTAAAAAAAAGATTAGTCCACAAATGGACCTTTAAGAAATGGTATTTATTCGATTTTAAATCGACATTGCATAAAGCCAAAAGTTGAAAAAATAGACTTCTTACGTTCAAGTCGTCGATCCGGGTCAGAGTAGCCCGGTACGACAATCTAGGCAAAACTATGGAATCGACGACCAATTGCTTCAGGGATATTCTAGATTCGATCAAGCAGAAAATATCTGAGGATGCAGAGCAGAACATCGATTCGTCTCGCAAAGTATTATTTTTTTTTTGTGTGTGTTCCAACGTCCCTTGCGGGTTTTTACGTATTAACCCTTCCCGTTTGATCCCTCCTATCACTCCTCCCTGCCCGCACTTCGCTGAGCTAACCTAACTTCCGTAGCATCCACAGCTGCTTTTTAGCCACACTTTATCGCATTCGCCGTGGACATGGGAAAACTGCGGAAAACCCATGCCGATACAGACGGCCTTATTTTTACTGAGTTTCCGATATTTTACCATCAGAATCACAGTAAAACTGCCTACCGCTCGATAGTCGGCGCGCCATGCCAGTGCACGGCTAAGCGGTCACCCATCCAAGTAGTGGCCTCGGCCAATACTGCTTAAGCGCGTCCACTACCGTCGGTTCGTCTCGCAAAGTATACATGCTGCTGATTATACTTTTTGCCCCGGATGGATATTCTTCAGTATAGAGACGTCATTTGGGAGGATCGTTCTCCCAAATAATATGTCAACTGGTCTTCGTTCTATTAGACGTGTTACACGATAGAATTATTGGCAGATTTTCGCAGTTTCGAAAACTAGATTTTCCTGCCTCCTAATCTATTTTTTTATCTAGCTTTCTCGAAGAAACGAAATATCATAATTGACGAAGTATGTTCTTTCATCCACTGTTGTTTTTTTTTTTGCTTTCGTGGCTCCATAACGTTTCATCGCCTTTCGGGGAAAAAAACAAAATTCGTACATCGTCGACTGATGCCCGAACAGTTGGAAAGTCTTGATCGAAATGGGAAAACAGCGAAAGGAGAAATGAACGACACGGCGAGAGCAAGTTTAGTAAGGCTTGGAGGGATGAAAAAAAAAATAAAAGAGGCGTCAGAAGAGAAAAGTAGAAAAAGCTGAAGTTCTCAGGGTTCTAATGGAACCTCCTCTTCGTTGGAGAAAGAGCCATGAATACGTTAGATCCATGCGGTGGTAACGCGAGCTCCTCTGACTCTCCTTGTCCTATAGTCTCAACGTTTCCTTCATCTCTCTTTCATTTCATCCTAGCCACGTTCAACCCTCCCCATACGATGATGCTCCGACCTAGGAGCTTTTAAATATTGCGACGAGAATTGCGGCGAATTGGAATTCACGCGACTCTCTTCGTTTTATATGCCCAATTTCTATTCCCGAAATATTAGAACTTCTTTGTTAAAAAAACGACCACTCCTATTCACAATCGTGCGGAATTTATAAATTGTCTATATCGATGGAATTTTTTCAGTAGAGACATCATAATAGATATAAATAATGCAAATAATATTTCGCAATTCAAATAATTTTTTTTTTCAAGGTTCAAGAGGTTAGTAAATAAATTTGGAATGATTAGTCGAAAGAAAAAAAAATAGGAAAATTTATTTGATTTGTCGAAGAAGTACGGCTATTAGTCCTTAGGCTATGCTTGTACGTCTTTGAAAAATATCTTTTTTAATATCAGTCTATAGGGTAGACGGTAAACGTACAAGTTATGGCCATTGTACCGTTTGCAGCCACTCCGTATTTCCCTCGAATTTCTTAAAGTTTCAAGGCTATGTTCACTTCATCGAGCGTAATAATTTCGATGTTCAAGATGTTTCCGGACCACTGTCGATTGCTTTATTGAATATCTACTCATTTATTTCAACGATATATGACGAAATGTGTCAACGCTGAGCGATTTGTGTAGTTTTCTTGTACGGTTTCCCATATCTAAACTCATTCTGCCCCATCAAAAATTTATATTTTATCAGTTGAAGCTCATTTTTCGGGTTATAATTACAAAAAACTGATGTCTCAGCTAAAATTCCTGAAAAATACGTGGTGGCCAAAAGTGGTACATTCAAAATGCGGATTGTTCTATTTGTGGCCAGCTTATGGCCAATCCCAATTCAAAGCTTGGTGGCCACACGTGCTACTTTGGATGGCCAAAAGTAGTAAAATTGTTGCCACAAATGGTAAAACTGACAGCTACAAGATAATTTCCTATTTTCTTATTAATCATGATCAGAAAAGGTTTTAAATGATAACAATTCGATTCTGTGTACCTTTTAGGTTACATCGATCAATTTTTCAATTCTGAATTTACAATAATGGGAACAGTATTCGTAAATGAATGCTCGAAAATGCTTAAAGTGGCCACAACTGGTACGTCTACCCTATTTAAGTTCAGACGTGTAAATATAACACTGTTCAGTCATTGGGCGATGATCAATAATTTGAGAAGGTGTTATCGATCGTAAAACTAGGGTAGACGTACCAGTTGTGGCCACTGTATACCGTTTGCAGCCACTCCGCATTTTCCTCGAATTTTTTAAAATTTCAAGGCTGTGTTCACTTCATCGAGCTTAATATTCTTATATTCATAATGTTTCCGCACCACTATCGATTGCTTCATTGAATATCTGCTAATTTATTTCAATGAAATATGACGGAATGTGTCAACGCTGAGCGGTTTGTGCAGTTTTCTTGTCAGAAGTGTTTTAAGGGATCCCAAGGTAAGAAGACTAGCACTTATACCACTTAAGTAATATGTTTATGATGCACAAAAAAAAAACGACTTTTAACTCGAATCTGCCGTCACTGATTGTCTAATACTCCACCTTTCGTTTGTAGTGCATCCGTATCCCAACCCAAGGCTTGGTGGCCACAACTGCTACTTCGGATGACCAAAAATAGTACAATTGTGGCCACAATAAATGGTGAAAAATGATAGCTACAAGATAATTTCCTATTTTATTATTTATCGTGATCAGAAAAGCTTTTAAATGATAACAATTCGATTCCGTGTACCTTTTAGGTTATATGGATCACTTTTTCATTTCTGAATTTGCAATAATTTGAACCCCGTTCGTAAATGAATGTTCGAAAATACTTTAAGTGGCCACAACTGGTACGTCTGCCCTATAGCGAAAAAATTGCCATGATTGAATACGTCGTATAAGTTATGCTTATAGTTGTAAAATTTTATTTTGAATCCAAACATATACGAGTAAAATATTTAGCTACTCTGAATATTTTCTTGTTCGCAAATAATAAAATCGAGTAATCTCATATCAATCAAATACCATTCAAAACCCATTTAAATTAAATAATAAGATTATTTTCATGTTACATTGATCTCAAATTCAACCCAAATCGGTGAATTCAGAGGGAATAATTTTCAAACTGATCCAACAGCATAGAGCACTTATTGTTAAGTAGAATTTTGTGTAGCGCAGTACGTAAAGTTCGCGACAAAGGATTATCCTAGGGGATGATATTACATGACTCCCGCGGATTTCCCTTGGCGCACTCGAGGACGAAACTTCGTTGTGTCGTCATATTTCTCGTTTTCCTCGTCATATTTCTCAAATTTTCTTCCGTCTCTAATAACCACGCTGAAGAGCTAAAGGTGTACGAGAGGAAGGGCTGAGAGAAGAACGAAAGGAAGTGAAAGAAGAAGAAGAACGCTGATCGGGGATAATAACCGCTTCTCTTTTCACCCCCTACTCTCATTTCACCTTTTACTATATAGTGGCAGCACGGACAAAAGCAAAGCTTTGCTGGATTGTTATATATATGACGCAGGCATATGACGTATATCGTCATACATATTTTAAGTCCTTTTCACTTTTTTCTGCATTGTTTTTTGGTACTCGAGAATTTTCGTTACTCTAGAATTCGTTTTTTGAATTAAATTCCATGTAAAGGTAATCTTAATTGTTTCCTTCATTTGTCCATCGAAGAAGAAAAAAAAAACTACCCTCATGATTTTCACGGAAAAAAATCATCCGAATATTTTCAATTTTACGAATTTATTCGGAAAGTTCAAAATCATTGTTCCTCTCGAGCAATCCAAAATTCAAAATGCTGAGGAAGATATGATTATTTTTTACTTTTTATAAGCCATAAATCGATAATTCCAATTAACGGGACTATCAAATAGCGTGGAATAAAAGAAAAAAAAAATTCACGACAACTTTTTTTTTATTTTTTCCTCACTGTAGGATCGGCTAATCCTGATAGGCGAAAAAGGAATTTAATATCCGCAGTATTTATGTACCAGTAACACGTTATACATGATGAATATCCCGATTATATATATATATATATTTAATGGATAGAGAAAAGCGCGATTGTGAAAGCACGATGAAGATATCACGCGAGGCTATTACATTTTTTTGAGGCCAGGTAGATAAGCCTGAGATTAGAGAATATTAACGCGAAAAAAAAATATTTATCTGGTGGTAACTTTTTTTTGTACCATTCTTCCGGCAAAGATTCAATTAATATAGTTTTAAATTTCATAGGACTCGATATCAAACAGTTTAAAATTATTGCAGCTGCAAACAAATTAAAATAAAAACAATTATTGTCAATAAATCGTTGAGTATTGTCAAAAATAAAAAATTGAATATCGTTTTCTCTCGTAATGCTTTTTTTTTGCAACAGGAAAGCATCTTGATCATTGAGAAGCAATTAATTTTAGTCGATTTTTCTTTTTTTTTTGTTACTTCCAAGACCTTTTGATCGTTCCGAATTTCATTTTCTTTTCGTTTTGTAATTTATCAATGCAAAAACGTTTGTAAAAATAAAAAATAAAAAGTTAAATATCATACAAATTTAATTCCTTTCTCTCACTGAAATCAATGTCAATCACAACTTCGATCCCTCAGTTGGATGGATGACGTTATTTTTCTCAGAAAATTCCAATTTGATAAAATTGCAACGCACAATCAATTTTTTACTAAAATCATTTTTCACCCATTCTAAATCCTTTTTTGCCCCACTGTCCGGGACATTTTTAACACCGCCTAAGCACCGTGAAGGAATGGTTTGAAAATAAGAAATAATAAAATAATTATAAACGTCAATGGATCGATGATTTTTTAAAAAATGTATCGATGAATATCGTAAAAATTGTTTGTCGACGTAATCATGAAATGTTCTAAAAAACGAAACAATCAACGCCATCAACCAAAAGGGAAAAAAATTTCTTCATCAAATTAAATGCAAGAAATTTTTTTTTTTCAAATTATCATTCACATGGCATTTTCAGTCCTAAGCAGGTCTGAAACTTTCGCGTCGTTAATCCTAACGACATTGACATTGCAATCTCGTCGTTTACAGCCCCGCGAGTGTTATGTGCATAGCGAAACGTGACGAGAGAGCAAGGAACTACGAGGAACTATACAAACGACGATGTGAGAATCTTAAACGCGGTTAAGTTTGTTGTTTTAGTTGGAGTTAATAGTTTTGGCACTAACCTGTTACACCAATGGACACGAGAAAAACCCCCGGGAATCGTTTCCTCTCTCTCTCTCTCTCTCTCCCTCTCTCTCCTCGATCTTCTTTTATTTTCCTCGTTTTACGTGTTGCACACTTTGTCTTTTTAATCCCAAAATGTCTCTCACAATAATCAATTAATAACTTTGTCGTTTGTTAAAATGAAAAAAAATATTTTTTTTTTCACGTCGAGTTCAAAGATTAACCAAATATCCAAAATTTGACAACCAAACGCACGTGTATTTGTGTGTGTGTGTGTGTGTGTGTTGTGTGTGTGTGTGTGTTTACGCAGGTTCTCAAAAAAAAAGTTTTGTCGCTGCATACATGCGATCCTTTTCGAATCTCAGGCTCGTATGCACTTGAATAAAATGAAAAAGAAAAATGAATGCAAACTGAAAAAAAAAAACGAAAATCTCACATGGATCTTCGATATCGCGAGGACGATGCCACGAATATCGTCGTTTAATTGCGTGCACAATAATTATTCGAATCACAATTATTATTAATTTCTTTTTTTTTCCCCCCTTAATTTCACGATTCTCGCTTATCGAAGGATGTCTGTTCACCACGATCTCAGGGAGCTTTTTTTTTCCCCAAGCGATGACAACGAAAGCTTCCCGTTGACTCGACTCGATATTTTTCTTTCTCGTATTTCTTATTAGTTGTAGTTTGTTTTTTTTTTTTTTTTTTTTCAAGGAGAAGGGTGGGAGGGAGGCCGCCGACGGACGCGAAGGCTCGCGTCGCGACGCCGCTCTGACGGCCGTCGGCGTCTCGGTAGTTCCTCTCGGCCCGGCCGAGCAGGTTTCCAACAACCCCTACTCTTTCTCCCACCCCATACGCGTACCTTCAACCCCCTAACGTTCCTTCTTCATTCGCTTTCTCTCTCGCTCTCTCTCTCTCTTTCACACACACACACACACACACACACACACACATACTCTCCCACTTTTCGCGATACCGGGAATGCTTACGGCGCAAGCGCTATGCTTTATATCACCCCCCACGAAATGTACCACACTATAACGAGCGTTACGCACTCTCCCGGAGCTTTTTGCCCCCCCCCCCCCCTCTCTCTCTCTCTCTCTCTCTCTCTCTCTCTCTCTCTCTCTCTCTCTCTTTCTTTCTTTCACTGACTTTGAACGGTTCTAAGTGTGAGCCAAGCCGTCAAAATGTTATGATGTCCTATATGTTTTACTCGCTTTCTCACTTTAACCCCCCCCCTAAATGCATGGGGAGAGAGAAAATAGGTGATGGGTATAGTGAGATAAGAGCACTTTGCTCTCTTTCTGTTCTCATTATGGGATTTATATATAACATCGCTAATAAACGAGCGTGACTCGCCAACGTTTTTTTTTTTCTTCTTCTTCATCGCTGTCATCTTTCACTGTCGCGGCCAAAAAAGCTCGAGGGGCATGCACGCAAGAAAGAAAAAAAAAAAAATTTCGCAACGGTCGCTCGATTATCTTAAATATTTCGATTATGTCAAAGGTCTCTTTTGTCATTTATTATATTCCTCGTGTCTGTGATTTTTCGTGGTCAACAACCGAAAATGAAGATCAATGAAAGTTCGCAGCTAGATTTACACTTTTATGTTGAGGGGTTAAAGCAGTCTTAATCCAGTACGAAGAAAAGGATTATTTGAATTCGCTATAGAATGAATTGAAATTAAGGGATTCAAATTAAACATATATAGGGTAAACGTACCAGTTATGTGGCCACTGTACCGTCTGTGGCCACTCCGCATTTCCCTCGAATTTTTTAAAGTTTCAAGGCTGCGTTGACTTCATCGAGCGTAATGTTTTGATATTCGAGATGTTTCCGCACCACTATTGATTGATTTATTGAATGTCTGCTAATTTATTTCAATGAAATATGACGGAATGTGTCAACGCTGAGCGGCTTGTGCAGTTTTCTTGTCAGAAGTGTTAAGGGATCCCGAGGTAAGAAGACTATTAGCAGTTTCTCATATCTAAAGTCATTCCGTTCCATCGAAAAATTTATATTTTATGAGTTAAAGTTCATTTTTCGGGTTTGAATAACAAAAAACTGACATGTCAGCTAAAATATCTGAAAAATACACGGTGGCCGAAAGTGGTACATTCAAAATGCGATTTTGTTCTATTTGTGGTCAGCTTATGGCCACAAATAGAGCACACTTATACCGCGTCAGTAATAATTTTACTACCCAAATAAATAATTTTTAACTCGAATCTGCCGTCACTTTTTCCCTAATACTCCACCTTTCGTTTGTAGCGCATACGTATCCCAATTCAAAGCTTGGTGGCCACAACTGATACTTCGGATGATCAAAAGTAGTACAATTGTGGCCACAGGTGGTGAAAAATGACAGCGACAAGATAATTTCCTATTTTCTTATTTATTTAGAAAAGGTTTTAAATGATAACAATTCGATTCTGTGTACCTTTTAGGTTATATAGATCACTTTTTCAGTTCTGAATTTGCAATAATGTGAACACTGTTCGCAAATGAATGTTCGAAAATGCTTTAAGTGGCCACAATTGGTACGTCTACCCTATGATATATTTTTTAAATTCGTAATTCAAAACCGATTATAAATCGATTTTCCTGTAATATCATTTTCAATCAAACCAGGCCTCATACAATTCTGCCAAACACAGTTAATTAAAAAGTTACGAAATTTAGTGTACTGTTGTACGTACAGTTTTAACGAGCATTGTCAGTGCATGAGATTGCAAAACATACAAAATAGACCGAGAGAAAATTTGATAAAAAATTTTACCAACTCAATCTCGACCGTTTGTCCTCGAAAATAAAATGTCTAAAGTCTCGTATTAAAAAGTAAGACGAATCTGTACGCAAAAGTCGTTGATCTCTGCAAAAAAATACACATAGAAAATTTTGAGGAGAAATCGACCAAGAATTGACCTCGTATTTTTTAAAACTATCGAAACTTTTTTTTACGTGAAAAAGTCTGTACGTATTTTTATGGTCACCCAGAATATTTTTTTTTTTCCAAAGATATAAATTATTGAATTTTGTCGTCGAATTAGCGCTTCGGAAACTTCGAGAATTAATATCTCCGGTTTTACTTATCATAGAGAGATGAACCAGCGCTCTTTCGAAAGCTCAAAGAATAAACTATGAGAAGAAATTTTACAAGTTTTAAAATAAAAAAAATTTCTGTTTGTTATAAGTGATGAAATTGTTTAATGATTTTTCGGCAGAAATCGGGCGTTTTAAAAATTTTGAAAAAAATTTGATGGGATTCCTTGTTCAATTGTAAACCATCAAATCTATTCGTTTTAACAAAAAATAGATTAACTAAAAATATTGTGCACAAATTAGTACTTAATTGAAAAAAAAATTGAACATTGTAACAATTGAAAATAATAAATCTACGGCATTTATAAAATTTGTAAAACTCATGAAATAAAGAAAATGTAAACTAAAAAATTGTCTGTTGATTTATCCTTTATTTCAACTTCCCGATCCTTTATCAGTCGCTTTCAAATTTGAGCACAACATTTCAGCCATTTGAGTTAATTCAGCCACGACGGAGTGTGGCCGGGTCACCTAGTAGTATATAAAACTAGCATGTATTTCGGATTTAGGGAAGGAAGTGGGGGTTTTTTTTTCGAGTCGAAAAATTAATTTTTTTTGCACTGATATAACAATGCAAATTTTTCTCGTGTTTCTCGGAATATTAGCTGCCATTCTTCTAATTTTTACGATTTTTTCTTTACAATTTTTAGGTTCAATTTTAAGAGGCAAATCTCCCCCGAATGGAATGCTTTGAAAACTTTGAAAGTTCGCATCCGGCTACTATAATCAGCGTCTCGAGCAATGCGGAAGAGGCGCGTTCGTCTTCAACGATTAATTATAAATATTTTTTTTACGAATATATGAAAATCTGAAGAACAACCCAAAAGTAATAAGAATTGCGTGCGTTTTTTCAATTTTTCATAAACGACATTTGAATTTCTAACCCATTTTTAGCGCGTCAAAGCCTTCGTAGTCCCCTAAAGAAATGTGAGAATGGTCGCGGAGTCTACGATTTATATTTTCCTCCGCACATGTATTAGCTGCGAGACGTACGATTTTTTTTTTTTTTGTTTCGTAACGATTTCTTGAACGGAACGAATAAAAAAAAACAACCACAAAAAACATCCCTTGATCGTCGAGAGAGGGCAAGTGATATTGTCACGTCGGTTTTAACGTGGATTTTCCAATTTTCCCCGTAGAACTCAGCCCGGATTGGCTGAGACAACGATGATGAAACAAGGAACCGAAGAGGGAGAAAAGAGATTGTATACCTTGGATATTGCTACGGGGATACGTGACACACTCACCGTTTCATCCCTTTATTCCCCAAGAACGAAGTTTCGCGTCCCTAAACCTTTCGTCGTGTCTATATTACCTCCGTACACGAAAATCTTATACCACACAGAACCCAAAGCAGCGATACGAGGGAAATTTTAAAAATTCGATCAAAGTACACTGAATTGTTTGATTTTTTTTTTTTTTTTGACAAAATTTCGACATTTCGAATATTTAATTTTTTTTTTTCCCCCTCGCTGACGGTTATTCTTGAAAAATCTTTCTGCTCAAGTGGTTCATTAAATTTTTTTTTACATTCGTTTCTCGGACATTGTAGAAGCTGTAGAGAAGACTTTAAAGAATAAAAAAAAAGGCTTCCATTAATTTTAAAAATGGGCTTGAGTCTCGTGGTATACATAAAGCTGAAAAATTTCGAGGTAAAATGCGAGATAAAGTAGAAATTTAAACGGGATAAGAGACACACGAGTGCGTGAGTGAATTAAAAATATAGTTATGATGGATCAGCGTAAATTATTTGGATTCGTAGAATTTTCGGAAAGTATGACAATTCTCGAAGTATTCCCAAAGAAAAAAAAAAAAAAATACAAATATACATTTTTTAAAAATTCAAAAACATTTCTTCCGGCAAAAAATTTGATATATATTTATCAAATATATTGAAAAATATGCGACGAAAGTGTATTATATTTTTTTTTAGATTCTTTTCTCAACGGGATTGATTAATTCCTCAATTATTAATTAAGAAATTGGTTTATAATAATTTCAGCTGGAAAAAAATTATTTGTCCGGCAATCGCACGATTTGGAGCTTCACTAAATTCACTTTTTTCCCCAACTAAAAAGAATTTTTTATGCATAAAAAAAAAAATCGTCAATAAAAACCACTTCCATTGACAGCTCTTTGTTTGCTGAAGATTATTGGCAAATCTCTGTCACATAAAAGAGATTAAAAAAAAAAAGAAAAACCAACAAATAAAAATGATGACGAGTCTGGTAGTGCGTGCGCGAGATCAAGAATAAGATCCCACGGTATATGATATATAGGTCGGGCATAAAGTGAAGAAAGTATATTGGACTTTTTGTCGGGGGGGGGGGGGGGGGGGGGGGGGGGGTTCATCTTGACGAGAGTCACGGACTGGCATTTCCAGTATCACGAGAGCCAACCATCTCACCACGTAATCTCATACAAGTGTATTTTATACTGTGAGAGAAGACCTTGGATGAATTTATGGACTTCCGTTACAAACGAATCCAGCTAGTAAGAACCTGTACATACAGCGGTACTATACATTCGCGAGAAGAAACGACAAGCGAGAGCTTAGAGTGTGCACGAGAGGAATTCGCGATAAATTACGAAGACGCTTTTACGAGGGGGCCGAGAAATTATACGAAAAATTTCTAGCTAGAGTCTTTTGATACGTTGGAAAACAAACAAACAAAAAAAACTTTTCCATTCCAATGAAAAGTTGATCCAGTCGAGACAAATTTTTTAATTCATTAAAAAATTTGTTAAAATTTTCTGTGTGTTTTTTTTTTCAATTTCCAGTTCACAATGATAAAATTACAGGGAATTAACTTTTCACGAAATTTAAACGTGTACTGGGTCCATACTTCGCCGCGATGTATATATATATATATATATATATACATATATTGCAAAACCCGATCTACCACAATATGGTTATACATCGATTGGAAATGAATGCACTGACTGCATAACTGATTATTCCGTGAAATTGAATCCGCAATGATACCACGATTCACAATGCCACGCTGCACATCGATAACAATGGATTCGGATCGTTTTTCAAGAGTCCCATTCGTGCAATAACACCGATTAAAAAATATATAAAGGGAGATACAAGGACAATGGATTTTATTTGAAAATCTTTTAATTGAAAAAAAAAAAAAATGCCTCAATATATTAAACGACAAATTATGCGGTAAAATCTATAACTATAATAATTCAAATGCCAATTTAGCTGCAGTAATTGAAGAAAAGATTTTTTTATGTATTGGGGGTTATTAATTTTTTACTTTTTTTTTTACGACGAAAAATGCACGAATGCTCTGCTAGGAATACGATAAGTGGGATATGTTGAAAAAAAAAAAAAATATCGAAATGGTCAAACGAAAAAAAGTGGGCCAGAGTTGACGAAGAATGGTTCGTACATGGACAAAAGTGATGGACACAACGATGAGCGAAGGCAACGCCTGCTGATGTACTTACCGCCACATTTCTAGTCAGCTATCTCGATTCTCTCGAAACAATATAACGTCGGACGGACGGTGATGGCGATATCGTCACGAGTTTTCATGGGAAACCAGGTGGAAATGCAGTAAAGACCGGAAACGAGAGAGAGAGAGAGAGAGATAGACAAAGAGAGAAAGCGAGAAAATGAGCAAACCGAGTGGTCACATAGAATTGTGAAACGTGCGTTCTCCTCCTGTCTGACCACATCGTGCACTAACTACTGGCTATGGTTTTGCTCTACTCGCCATTGAGCCCATACAATCCACCGGTTCTATATGCAGTAAGCTCACGAACTCTCTGCTGCAGCTGAGGCACAATTTCCGGGGATATAGTTTAGTATTTGCATCGAATTAATACTATTATATAATTATAATAGTATATAGGATTACCAGGATAATAGGATTGTGTATGATAAGTACACGACTTTTTTTTTCTATAATAAAAAAAACCGACAAAAAATAATTTCAAAACATGTTAAAATAGGTAATTTCAATCGATGTGTAAAACGTCTCAAACAAATATCAATCATCGCGAAAAATCATTGAACCAATTACGACAAATTCGATGACAACTTTTAATTATAAAAACAAACGTACTTTTTACTTTTTTTTTTTCCATGAAATGAAATTGAACGAAAACTTTAAATTCATTAAGGGATCGTCCTAGTGTAAAATTTGAAAAAAAAAACACATTTTTTTTGCATTGTCCAAAAATTTCAATTAGTGGGGCGAAATTTGAATAATTTCGGTCGCTACAGCCTTTATTAGAGAAAGTGATTCGAGCAGCTGCGTTCCCCACTGGAAACTTCAAACGCGTTTTTCTCGAAACGTGGTTTTTCAAAACGGTGTAAACTCTCAAAGGAAGATTTTTCAAGCTATCCGTTTCAAATTTTCACACTTGTTCACGCCATTCTTTATCTTGCTACGAAAGCTTTTTCTTTTTGATCTTCTTAAAATTTTTTTTTAACGAAAAACTGTCGAAAAAATATGCTAAATTCGATACTTTTTTTTTTCAAACCACCGCCATTTTGTCAATTTTTATTGAAAGAAAAAATCTCCAGCACAAGATCGCGACTTTCATACTGATTAATAATTATTAATCAGTATGAAAGTCGCTATCTGAGTCCGTGAGGACTCCTTTTTTTCGAAGACATTTTCAACCGTTAAAAAAAATGTAAAAAATAAAAATAAACGTTTAAAAATTTATTTTCTGTTCTTCATGAGTGCTTTGATTTGGCATAAAAAAATCAGACTGATTAGCGTATTTTAACGATCGAAAAAAAAATCGCGAATATCAGATACGTTACGACCTGTTATAAGAAACTAAGATGATCCCTTAATATTACTGATGAGTGTTTATTAATTATTTTTCTAAATTTTTCCATCGGATTTATATTGAAATAAGGATAGGGCTCGCAATTTAAAAATACACATCGATCCAGCAATGTTTTCAATAAAATTTAAACAACAGGATTATAAAAACAAAGCTTCGTCTACAAGGACGTCAATTGATCCAAATTCTTTACTATTTCATTAAATCATACTATATCAAACTAGAAATCAATATTATAGGGAAAACAATGTATACGAATACATATATTTTTTTTAAATCGTTTTCGTATTTGGAAAATTTATTTTATCGCGACTGCGCCTGTAATCCGACAATCCGCTGAAGCAGATTCGACAATGGGGGAAGCCTTTGACTGCTGTGGTACGTTGTGGCATGTTTTCCGTCGATATATATACGAAGACCGCTACGGAGGAAGGGCACGATGTTTGGCTACACAAGACCACAGGTAGTCGATGCAGCTGTGAGACTAAAAGAAACGACCGAGAGACGATAGGGAGAGGACGAGAGTACCTATAAGGAGAGTAAGGAACGGAGCTTAGAGACCTGATCTCCCAACAAGTGTTTCCACATTTCTCGTGAATCCTTGAGAAAGATAAGAAAAAAAAAGACAAGAAAAAATCGAAACAGAGAGAGAGAGAGAGAGATGAGAATAAATTCTCGACTGTATGCACTTTTCCACTACATCCGATTTCTCGATGGACTTTTCGTTATCCCTAATTTTACGTCTTTTTCATGGTATCTTATGGATCTCAACCCTCTCAAGTCTCAAGCCCATTTCGTTCTTTCACTTCTTTTTTTTTTGTATCTATGAAATACTATATCCCTTTTGTCTGTCTTATGCACGGCAGTGCGCGTTATTCACTTCATGAAAAAAAACGGCCGAATCAACGAAATGAAATTGAGAAAGTGGATCAGGTGCGGTCACGTGATAGCAGACAGAAGAAAAAAAGAGAAAAGAGTAGATTTTTCATTTTTTCATTCGATTGCACGAAATTACATCATGCAGCGTGGAAGACGAATTTATAACTTTTAGAGGAAATTTGCTATTTCACAGTTGGCTGTAGCAGACAATGCGCGTGTTAAAATTATTTAGACAAAAAAAAAATGTTAAGTCAAATATCGCTTAGTGTACCCAAAAATCTGTTAAAATCCATCTCTTGTTCGAGCAAAATTTGATCCCACTACCCTCCAATCGACGAATTCAGCACTTTCGATTCTTAAATAATCATTAAAAAAAAAAATTTTAAATTTGGAGATTATTTTTTTTTACGAGTGTTTCCGGCTTCATAGTCCGGACGTTTTTCCGTCGAAATTAATTTTGAGCCTACCTAAGATTTTACCTGAGACCTACCTAACGACCTACCTAACGACTGACGCGTTACCACTACGCTATTAGTTCCTTATTATTTTCTTGTATTTAAATGACACTAGTATATGAGTTCTGATGAAAAGTCGCTGTCTCAACGGGCTGGATAGAACAACGTGACTGCGTAAACACAATAATACACAGTAATTTTTGACATAAATAAGGCACTACGGATCAGGCATGCCTTATCGATACGTGATCAGGCCCTTATCTGACACAAATAAGGCACGCCAGATCAGACACGCCTTCTTAATACCTGATCAGGTCCATATTTGACATAAATAAGGCACGCCGGATCAAGCACGCCTTATTCATACCTTCTCAGGCCCTTATCTGACACAAATAAGGCACGCCAGATTAGGCACGTCTTCTTAATACCTGATAAGGTCCATATTTGACATAAATAAGGCACGCCGGATCAGACACGCCTTATTCATACCTTCTCAGGCCCTTATCTGACACAAATAAGGCACGCCAGATTAGGCACGTCTTCTTAATACCTGATAAGGTCCATATTTGACATAAATAAGGCACGCCGGATCAGACACGCCTTATTCATACCTGCTCAGGCCCTTATCTGACACAAATAAGGCACGCCAGATCAGGCGTGTCTTCTTAATACCTGATCAGGTCCATATTTGACATAAATAAGGCACGCCTGATCAGGCACGCCTTATTCATACCTGCTCAGGCCCTTATCTGACACAAATTAGGCACGCCGGATCAGGCACGCCTTATTGGTACCTAATCAGGCCCTTATCTGGCATTAATAAGGCACGCCGGATCAGGCACCCCTTATTGATACCTGATCAGGCCCTGATGAATCATCAGGCAGCCTGAATGAATTTCTGCTCGGGATTATTTTATGGTGTGAAAGGTAATTTTTTTTTTCTCAGAATGAAAAATATATTTCAGTAATTTTATATCGTGCAATAACGATATTGACTTTTATTAAAGTTCCATTTAAAAAAACGGGAAAATAAGTATCGAGGGATGATCGAGACATGGGATAAGTTTCACTGAAGAAATTTTACGCGAACGAAAAGTGTAACTTTTTTTTTATTCGTTAAGTCATTGAATTTCATTGCTCATCATCAACTGCCAACTTATTATTGGCAATTGATATAGCTATGGAAAAAGACGTAATCGAAAAAAAAAAAAAAAAACATTGATGACAGTAGAATTTTTACGATGAAACTTCTCCCATAGATTTGTTGTTCTCATCGGTTTTTTCTGCATCCCTCACCTCCTCTCTCTATCGCCCTATCTCTCTCTATCTCTCTCTCTCTCTCTCTCTCTCTCTCTCTCTCTCTCTCTCTCTCGGTTCGTTCCCTTCAGTACTTTCTCGTCGACTTCAATATCGGCGGTTTTCGCGTAATAACGGTTTTCATCCTCGAGCTCGCAACTCATCTCGCCAATTCTATAACCCTTCCGGTTTCTATATTCATTCTGGCTATAACCATTGAGTATAGCTTCCGTTTTATTTTCCTTTCTTTCTCTCTCTCTCTCACTCTCTCTCTCTCTCTCTCTCTCCCTCACATATTCTCTTTAGATACGCTATGATAAAAAGTCCTAGGGATAAAAAGTTCAATTTCCAGGAAGGCAGTCACTTTTGCTCTCATGTCAGATCTGCCATCACGCCGAGGTGAAAAGTACTCTGTCACCTATGGAAGTTGGATCTATCAGGAAATAATCATATCAGGCTGATAAAAGTCGAATAAGTTTCTTTGCCTGATGACTCTTGAAAGTGTAAGAATTTCATCTATAAAAAACTTTAATTTTCAAAATCATTATAAGAGGAAATTTACACTTGTCCAGGAATTCGTTCAGTTCATCTAATAAGTATCAAAAATTGCAACGTCGATTCAAATGGGAGAGTCTAAGCAGCATACTCGCTGATTGCGGATGGTAAACAGAAGTAGCCCTAGAGACATTTTCCCAGAATATTCATTAATTCACGTTAACCAGGATGAAAAATTATAGCTGAGCTCTATTCGTGCCATTATTCGGCGTCTACTGTCAAAATTTCAGGCAATTCTGACGAGCCATCAACGAGAAAAATGCATTTAAAGTTTCGAGGTGGCCCCGGGAGGTTTGGTGTTTTTACATAACCTAAACAAATTTCTAACGCGTTTTTCTCGAGGATGGCTTTGTGGAACGAAAAAAAAAAATTAACTTCGTCGAGTCTTCAGATAAATCATAGACCCAGAAGCGCCGCGAATATTCACTTTACGGTTTCATAAAATCTTTTTCGATAAAATTGTCAAAAAAATTATTCCAAGTTATGAACAACTGACGCCTCGGAGCAGTGCTGACATCTAGGGGGAAAAATGGGGAACTACGAAACTTTTTTTTCGATACACTCGCCCCCTTGGTTTATCATGAAATTGACTGTAAAGTACAATCAGGAATGAAAAAAAAAAAACGAATATTATAGTTGGCTTGATGAATTTTTCAAAATTTTCGAAACTCGTGATAATATCTTTGACCAAAGGTGCATTTTAACGGATAAAGAATGACGGCAATGCCCCGGGTGAATTTTGATTCTCGGCTCTGTCCTGCGGTCGACAGATTACCAACGGAATTTTCACTATTCGCTCTTTTTCACCTCTTTGCTCTTCTCACGAAAATCGAACACCCGGATAGCAATATCGCTTTTCCTCTCTCTCTCTCTCTCTCGTTCCCTGTTCGTGGCATTGGCTGCTCTCGATATTTCGTCGAGGTTCTCTCCCGGAAGCGCATTCTCGAAGAGCCATCCGAGGGTATACGAAACTCATGAACGTTTATCCTAGCAAATTTACATGCAACAAAGATTCGCGGATCACGGCGCATAATATCGGTTTTACAGGGTGGAACTTTCATCGGTTAGTAAAATTTTCTTTAAAAAAAAAATCATTAAAAAATTTTTAAAAAACTTCGTAAGACCTACGTGGATCGGACATAAAGCGATAAAAATCCAATCATTGCAAGTAGAAATAAAAAATTATTTTAAAAAAATTGGCTGCTCAAGTAGCAAAATTGACTGGATCGAAGTATAATTTATATGAATTTTAATCCAGCTCTTTTCGTATCAACAAAAATTTATTGAAATCTTCGTGAATCAATCGTCGCATATATGGGTGCGGTTTCTGCTCCATCAGACTTTTCCACTCGGCGTAAAACACGCTGAGATACAAGCCAGGGGAATTCTTTTCCCATCTCGAGAGTGTTTTTAGCGCACTCTCGGTGGATGAAAACGTTTGCACCCGTAAAGTTTCACGTTTGCGATATCGTCTCTCGTCACCGTTCTCGAGAATAGTAAACTGCACGCAAGAGAGAGAGAGAGAGAGAGAGAGAGAGAGAGAGAGAGAGAGAGAGAGAGAGAGAGAGAAGAGAGGATTTGGAAGAGAAAAGGGACAAAAGGGCCTTTTGCTTCCCGAGAGAATGTTCAAACCTCCCCCAAAACACCGTAAATGGTGAAGAAAAAAACCTGCATCGTTTTGTTAATCCTTGCAAAAAGTTGTCAAATAAAATCCAAATCGTTCACCGCACAGATCGTCAAGTCCAGTATTTTTATTTTTTTTATTGAACTTTGTGAGAATTTAAAAGTTTCATATAAAAATAGGAGCCATTGCTCGTGATCTAAAAATCCATTGCTTGAAGAATTTGAAACGAACCAAATTCGCATTGAAGAAAAATTCTTTATTCGAGTTTTTTTTTTCTTCATTTCAAATTCATTAAAACAAAAAAGATGTTCCACTTTATGTGAAGTATCTCATTTGTAGAAAAACATTGAAGTATGTAAATGGACGACGTGTGCATGGAAGTATTCCTCGTCAAGGTAGATAGGCATGCATGCAATATTCATACATCATGACATATGCGTTTCACCAATTTGAGAGACTTCGAGTCTCTCGTCAGTCTCTCTCTTTGCTCGATATGATGACAATGACGAGAAATGGAAATTGGAGTGAGAACGAAGATCGGAATATCTCTCTGATTTTCATCGAAAATCCATCTGACATTCGATCTTCTCGTAAATGCCACAGGAATGATTTATATGCAACAGCCAATAGTAATTTATGATCTGCGCGTGCTTCGATTGAGGAGAATATCGATGCTCAAACAGAAAACGACAGGTAAATTGGAGCGAATAACGCGGTAAAGGAATCGGGCAAAAAAAAAAAATGATGACAGAATGATTTTCGTAGTCCGTGGATGATACAAAGACTTGTATCATCGTAATCGGTGAATTTCTCATCGAACAATACTTTGAAATTCTTAGAAAGTTAAAATCGGAAAAATCTTAAAATTTTAACCCCTAAACTCTTCGCAAGGTCCGATTTTTTTTTGTTCTTACCACTGCAATGTTGGGAACCTATCGACAGGAAATTGAGAGTGCGCTAATTACGATAGTACGTTTAACTTATTTTGTTTTGTTTTTTTCAAAAATCGTTTCTATTGATCGATTAAAAATTTTTTTCGGCTCTATAAACTTTTTGGCACGGATAATCCAGATTCGCGATACAAGTCCCAATTTTTCGTCGGACCAATTTGCATCCATAAAAAATTTATACATTAATTCTGTATATAAGTAAATAAATAAATATATATCGATTTATATAATATTTATTTATTTATATATAAAGTTATTTTTTTATGTATTATTTGGGTGAATTGATCTAAAATGGATGCTTAGATCGTTGATTCGTAATTAGAGTAACGACTCAACGTATGTATACATCGCTCTGAATTTATAACGATAACCATTTGGAAATTGCCAAGAGACTCATATCCACTCTGCAGAATGAAGGCTTTGCCACAGGAATGTAAATCTCGTCCCTGGACCCAATCAGACTTCGATTCAGCACTCACTGCGTGATACATAGTCACGAATTTATAGATATATATATATATACGTAATAGGAACTAATCTCATTGCAGTTGTATAAGCGGGGATCGAATATCCATGGGGGTCTTGTTAAATTCTCTCACTGACTCTCGGAGAGCTCGGTTTCCATGACATTTCCGTACTCTGGCGTATGTCTACCATCAATATCGAATCACTGTACATTTATGTACGTTATACATTGGGATATTTCAGCTCATTTTTTTATCGTGAAAATCTGACTTTTTTTATTAGCGTTGAAATTATATCTTTTCCTCTTATCTCAGAGAAGTATGGAAATTTTTCAAATTTTTTTCATCAATCTATTTTTATTTTTATTATTATTAATTAATTGATGCTTCAAATAAGAGTGATATCCAAAAAATATTACTGAAATAATAATAATAATAATAATAATAATAATAATAATAATAATAATGGGACCATACTTTTTAATTTATCAATGTTCTATGTAAATTTCTTCAAGTGCCTCAGATAAGTCACTCAAGAAATCGTAAATTTAGTTGATATATAATTTGTGATTATATTTTTTCAGCATTGGGGAATGAGCTTTTAGGCCTTTCCCTCTCGTCAAAGTTCTGACTTATGCATGCTATTCTGACCTCGAATTTCGTTTCACGATGCGTGCACAACGGTCCTTGAAACTAGAGGGTGAAAATTTCCAGAAAAAAACAAATCTCGCAATGCGTATACGATTAACGATTCGACTGTCGGATGAAACGATAAGATCAGAATCTCTAACCTCTCCTGTACGAGGGGAGCCCTTGATTTTAAGGTCACTTTGAATTTGACATGCCTTGTTTATTATATGAGAGCGTTGAGAAAAAAAAAAAACATTTCGTCGATTTTAACAGAGATTGCTTAAATCGAAAAATGCGTGAGTGTTTTTTTTTTTAATTTAATGAAAAAGGCTAAAAAATTTTCAAGGGTTCAGAATTTTTTGTGAATGGAGGCTGAGGACAGGTTTAAAAAAATAAAATTCAAACCCGAAAGCAAATACATTCGAATCGAAAAAAAAATTTTGAAACTTTCTCAAGTTGGATCAATTTGTAATATTTTTTGTTTCAGGATTTAAAATATTCAAACTTTAAACTATTCCATCTAAGCTCTGTCAAATTTGATGTCAAACATTATTGAGGACTGCTGTATAATATTTTTTTTTTTCAAATATTATTTGATTTAAAAAAATCCATATTCAATCGAAATTGACAGGGAAAACGAAACGAGCTATTTTTTTTCATGCAAATATAATGTGAATGAAATAAAATGAATAAATTTTTATTCACATAAAATTATGCATTTAAAATTGTATGCACACTTTTTTTTAAATGATTTTTCGTGTCTCGTGAAATCGTTAATTTTTCACGAATTATTTATGCAGGAGCACGTTGCACACATTTCCATCTCTTTCACTCTTATCGGTGCTCTCTGCCCCTGTACTAGCTTCAAGCAACGAGAAATTTCCTCGAGGCATATCATAAATTTGTTGTCTCTTCTTCTTTTATCAATCGGGGATCTGTCTTATACTACTCCGTCGCCTCTTTCTCTCGTCCTTCTCACAGGCCTCGATCACCTCGCGTGTACGTTACCCCTTTTGAACGACAATCGATATTTCGCGGGACTTTATAACATATATGTACAGGGAATTCCATCACTTCCCAGCACACGATCCAAGCCCTCAGCCGCGATTTGAGCGAAAACTTTTTGTAAAATATTATTTTCAAACTTTTCACTGGACAAAATGACGATAAACGATAAAACAAAAATATCAAGGACGAAATTATTAATTTTTTTGTTTTTCACACGAAAAATAAACAAGAGTCTTCAATGTTCTTGATTCATTGTTCGTGTTGCTTGACAATAAAAAAAAAAAATCTCAATCAGGCTAATTGCTTTATAAGCATGATTAAAAGTTGCGTTATTAAATTTATATTCTGATTATCATTCGAAAATCATTGTGAGTTATAAGAAAAAATTATAGCCTTTGATTTCAGGAATTCAGCGAAAAATATTTGGCCCCTTGAAAACTGCATATTACAATTAATTTCATCTTCTGCGGTAATGATTTACGAAATCTACAATTCCGAAATATATTTGCCCGACCAAAAGAATCGCTTCAATTCGCCTGAAAGACCCCTTATATACCCTAGTACATAAAAATACCCTTTGGTACTATATAGTCGTATGCACATGCTCCCGACGAATGATAGACTTGAGCAGTTGGATATACGAGAGATCCTCTTTTACACGCTAAAGAAGAGATATGCCGTGAATTATCGGGAGTTTTATCCCCGTTATATATAATAGGCAATGGTTAAACGATGAATGAACGTTGTAACTCGGACTGCGAAAGCTCGTGTCCCTTATAGCCCTTTTTGGCTTCGTCTAATATATAAAATACAGAAAAGAAAGACAGAACTGGGGCAGTACTTCGAGTACCCGGTACTTGCGATGTACTGGAATTACAGTACTTGAAGTACAAAGTACTTTAAATGTGTTTCAAGTATATTGTACTTAGATTTCCAGTGCTTTTGAATACGTCTTGCTAATGGTTGCATGTATAACGCTTCATTTGAATCTATAATTGAGGAACGTTCAGCGCCAAATTTTGGTTAAAATTGTAAGGAAGGACCGCTCAAAGGCTCAAGCTACGGTGGTTACAGTGTCATTCTCAATGTATGGCTCCGTTTTTAAGAAACCGTGTATTATATTCTTTTTTTTTCTTCTTCAAACCTGAATCAATAAATAAATCTTCATTACAATCATCAATACAATTTTTTAAATCCCTGATTCTTCGTTTAAATATTTTTGTTCCAATCTGGCTAACCCGAGTGAATTGCACAATGTGAAAATATGTTTTGACACGCAAAGTACTCGAATAAAAATCAAATGAGTTCAAAGAGTACGTAAGAAATAAAATATAAGTACTATAACTTAAGAGATGTATACCTGAAAAATTGAAAAGTATATTTGATACTTGATGTATTTCAAGCAATTGATGCCTCGAGTACGTGGTACTTCAAGTGTTTACGGCACTTGGTACTTGAAATATACAAGTACTTCAAGTACTCTCAGTACTTTGTACTTTAGGATAAGATAGAATATTAAACTTGGCAGGAACAAATATAAATTAGAAATGAAGCGTACAAATTGAATGCTTGCACATTGATTCCTAATTACGAAAAGCTTTCTCTGTGAGGAATCCAAAATTTTACGAAACTACAAAACCAGCTCCTTATAGAGGTAATTTTGTCAATGAGGAAGCAAAACGTGCAAGTTTCCAATTTTCACGCTTTTCGTTTACGTTTCATTTATTTCTCTAACATACTAATATTATACAAATACATTAATAACATAATAATGTATTGCAGAGCTGGGCAGTACTTCAAGTACCCGATACTTTCGACGCACTGGAAGTACAGTACTTGAAGTACAAAGTACTTTAAAGTATTTCAAGTATTGTACTTAAATTTTCAACTACTTTACTGTACTTGAAGTACTTTTGAATACGTCTTGCTAATGTATAACGCCTTTGAATATACAGGGTGTCCAATAGGAAGGTGTGAAAACTAATAAATTGGTATTTTGCAATAAATAAAGGAACCAGATCAGTGGAATTTTTTTTTTAAAAAAGAGAGTTGTCATTTTTATTTTAGGTCAATTTATTACAAAAAAACGATGTTTCCATAGAAAAAATTATATATTTAAGCAAGTACTAAAAAAAATGTCAAAATCAATGATAAATATTTTCAAAATGTGAGCCATTTGAATCACCACAGTACTCTAATCGCTTTTTAAAACTATTAAAAACGTGTTCTATAGTTTCATTTGAAATGCCATCGACAGTCTTCCTTATTCCTTTGACCAAATCATCTACAGTTTTTGGGTTGTTTTCATAACAGCGATCTTTAATATAACCCCACAAAAAATAATCACAAGGATTGAGATCGGGTGAATAAGGGGGCCATTCCATCCCTGTTCGTGTAAATCGAGGATATCCAAGGCCGATAACTCGATCACCATAAACTTTATTGATGGTTTCGAAAACTTCTTGTGTTCGATGAGGTGCTGCTCCGTCTTGCATAAAGTAATAATTCTTAACAAGATGTTTTTTCTTTGCATAGGAAAAGTATTGCGTCTCCAACATCTCTTTATAGCTCTGTCCGGTAACAGTAGATTCAAAGAAATACAGGTAGATCCCTTTTATTGAGACAGCTGCCCATACGGGTACTTTTACAGGATGTACTTTTTACAGGAATAACTTTTTCTTCGATAGTTAGCTCACTCATTTTTAAGAAGACTGTCCGCTTTCTACCACAGCTAGAATATAACTGACAGGTCTCAGGTACAAATTTCTGAAACGCAGGGTTCCTTACAATGTTAGAGAGGGAAGGGAGATTCGATTAGTTTTCACACATTCCTATTGGACACCCTGTATAATTGAACAACGTTCTGCGCCATCTTTTGGTTATGATTGCAAGGAATGACCGTTCAAAGGCTCAAGCTACGGTAGTTACAGTGTTATTGTCAATGCATGGCTCCATTTTTAACAACCTGCGTGTTATATTCTTTATTTTTTCTTTTTCCAATCTGAAGCTAAAGAAATCTTAATTACAATCGTCAGTGCTATTTTTTTTTAAATTATTTATAATTCTTCGTTTAAATATTTCTGTTCCAATCTGCCTAAACTGAGTGAATTGCACAATGTGAAAACATGTTTTGATACAAAAAGTACTCGAATCAAAATCAAATGAGTTTAAAGAGTACGTAAGAAATAAAATATAAGTACTAGAACTTACGAGATGTATACCTGAAAACTTGAAAAGAATTCGATACTTGATACTTGACGTATTTCAAGTACTTGATACCTAAAGTACTCGGTACCTCAATTACTTCGAATATTTAGTACTTCAAGTACTCAGTAATTGAAGTGCTTATTACTTCAAGTATTCAAGGTACTTGGTACTTGAAATACACGAATACTTCAAGTACTTACAGTGCTTTGTACTTTCTACTTGAAGTACTTTCAGGGCCTTTGCCCAGCTTTTGTGTATATTAAAACAATACAAACAAAATTATTTTTTAAAAATTCATGTTGAGTGAATATATTTAAAAAAAAATTTATATATCATTTATAATGACTCGGTATGGAACTTCTTAAGAGCTTCTATCATTAGCTCTCCTAATATTCTCGATAGCCTCCCCCCCCCCCCCCCCCCCCCCCCGTAAGGGTATTTAATAATTCGAAGGGTGAATAACAATCTCTATAGTTTATTATCCATACCAAAGGATAATTTGCACGGAAAAGTAAAAGCGAGATAAAATTTAAGACTTGGGTAAAAAAAAAATTACCACAACGAGTTAGAAGCTCACCATCAAGGCTTTCCCGCGACTATACGTCATAAAACTCTCTCGGTGGTCTGTGAAATACGCGCGGGTGGTGTGTATACGGCACGGAAAACAGAGTCGGGAAAAGCCGTATTTATGAATTTATCGGCTAATATTCACAAGGGCGTAATCCGCTTGTTGGAATATTCGAAAAAAAAGGGGTGAAATGCGCCCTTGTTATTTTCCAAGCCGTGAACATCGAGACATGAATATCTATATATGTTTATGTGTGGATGCGGTGCGAGCGTGCGCCGGCAAACAAAGCTCCGACGCACACACCGGTAAGCGAAAAACGCGAAGCACCAAAAACCCAAACGTGCGGTATAGGAATTTCATGAGCCTCGTCGACTTTTACTCTATATATATATACGCTCGGAAAATTCGTTGAAACTTTTTTCGTTAAATATACCTCGGTTGCTCCCTTTGCCCCGCCAAATGTACCTTTGCGCGTTACTCTCGAGTCCACACCGGGGGCAACATCACTGACACACTTTACCCCTTGTACATCTCCCGTCCGCAGAGAGAGAATAAAAGCGGCGTATGATACGGGATTTTCCGAGTGAATCGACAAGATTCTTACAGTGGAGAGAATTATTGAGTTTTTTTTTTTTCAAATTTACGAACGAATAAACGAGGGGAAAGGGGTTAATTTTTTTCTTTTAATAATATTTTTTAACCCCCTGCTGAAAAGGGAGGAATTGCTTCACTTGGACATCGAACAAAAGGATCGCCCTTGAATTAAAAATTTGTTGAATTTTCCTAATTTTTGAACGAAGCGCATTTTTTATTTTTATTTTTTTTTTCCAAATTTAACGAGACTCAATATAATTTTGGAAGAAAAAAGAACGAGAGGAGAGGCTGTCAATAAAAATGGGGGGGAGGAAAAAAGAATGGGACGTTTTTACATGGCCTTTTGTTTTTTGGTTTTTTTTTTTGTTTTTTTTTTTTTTCATTTTTACGCGAATAGGGGGGTAACAAAAGTTTTCCAAGCCCCGTTGACCGTGACAGAGCGCGTTATCGGCGTTACTCGCTGTCCATATGAGCTTCGATGCCTGAATATCTTCTTTTTTTTTTATTCCCATAAATGTAGGCACGAAATGGCCAAATTTTTCGTCGAGAAAATCGCGAAAGGGGAGGATTTTTTTTTTTTTTTAATTTTCTATCTCACAGCAGTCCTTTTGAAGGATCATGCGACAGCGGAAAACCAATATTACCGCGGAGATAGTGCGCTGAAAAATTCTGGAAGATGAAGGGATGGCGGACTTGGGGGGGTGAAAGAGGGTGGAAAGTCAGAAATTCGAGAATATGGCTATTTGAGTTTCGTTTCAGATGCCACGATCAGCATCCTGAGCAACCAAAGAGGGAGCTCTTTGGCTGCTTAGCTTAGCCTTTATATATGTGTGTGTGTATGAGGGTAGGGGTGAGGGGTAGGGGTGTATTGTGTGTGTGTGTGTGGGTTACAGACACCACGGAAATTCAACGCGTTCTACTTTCGTTATTGTAGCGAATGATCGAGCATGCCGGAGGGCTTTTCTCTCTCGCCTCATTTCGCACTTGCGTTGCCTCTAATATTTTCTCAAAGCAATCGCAACAAACCCAAGACAATAAGCCCTCGTTTCCTGTGTCTAAAAATGTATGCGGTGTTTCATGCTAATTGGACCAACATCAGGGATCTTAATGATTATAAAATTAAATTTTATAATTTTTTTTATATAATAATGATTATAATTGTAATCATTTGTTTATTATTATAATTTATAATATTTTAATACGATACTTTTTTCCCCGATAGAGGAACCTTTTTTTCGTAAGAAATTTTTTTTTCAATGCGTTTGTTTATCTTTGAATGCTGAAATTGTGAAATTCGAACGGTCTTGTCTCGAAAAAAGTTTCAACAGCCTGTGCCAAAAGTTGTACAATATTTTTGACAATTGATCGAGAATTAAAAATTTTACGAAATTTGGAATTTTTCGAAAAACATGGTCCCTCCAACTTTCGCAAATCTTTAGACAGTCGGATAAATTTTTTTCACACAAATTGCAGTGTCTGACTCGATGATGAGATTGAAATATTCGAAAATCGAGATGATTAGCTTTAAATTTTGAGACAACTATAGGGGGCCTAGGATTGGTTGGCATTAAAAAAAAAAAAAAACGATTCTTCAACGGTAGAATTAATATTTTCGATTAATATATTTCAAACGAAAATGCATAGCGTCATTTTTTAAATTTATTAAAAAGTAATTCGTTCGTTAATATAAAATGAGAGCATGGATTTTAATACGATTTATATGAAATAGGTCGAGTCAGGGGTGGTAATGGAAAATACGAGAAAGTGTTTCAAACTTTTGGCTCGCTAGTTCTCATTTGCCTCATTGTTTTTTCTATTATCCTCTGTGAGAAAGAAAAATCTATACGATATACTGCACGATAATACACCTAATTTTTCTGCACTTTGATCTTCTCGCTGTGTGTATGTGTGTGTGTGTGTGTGTGTGTGTGTGTCGAAGGGTGTTTGGCGCGAAATAGCAATTGGAAAATGTGCGAACGAAAGACAAAAACAAAAGAAAAAAAAAAAAAAAATGGGAAAAAAGTGAGGATCTCATTCTCGCTCGACGTTTGTACGATATCGGGAAGGAAAATTGTGAATTCACGGGAGATGCTGATGAGGAACGATTCTCCCATTGTCATTGCGTGAGTGGAACCGGCTGGGAGAGTCCAATCGAAGCTTATACAAATATACACCCCCCGTTGAGTAGAACAAGAGAGAAGCGGAGACAGACAGAGCTTTTGATAACGCTGAAAGTGTCTCGGTAACGAGACGAGTTTGCCTAACAATCGTGCGGGAAATTCTCGACCATCTGGATCTCGAGAGTCAACGCATCACGCGCTCTGTCTTACGAACGATGTAAAAATGGAAAAGAATTACGTAATTTTGCCTCGAAAAATCTCACTATTCGTATATAATTACCGAACTGATGTAAAAATCCTTTTTATGGCAAATACATTTGTTAATAAATTTTGTTTCTTCTCTAAAAGAAATTTCATCCCGAGTCGGTCTAAAATAGGATTTAAATAAATTTTCATTTGACGCAACTATATATAGTGCATGTAAAGAAATTATTTATCGCTGACACACAGTGCGCGAATGATTTTTTTTTACTAATTTTCGTTGAGAAGAGTTTTAAAAAATTCAGAAATTCGGATATCTCACCCACGAAAAAAAAAAATTTATATCAAAAATATTTATTTATTTATTTATTTAAAGTCAGAATATAGAATGTTGAATATGAGAAATATTCTATCATTATTTCCTATAGAGGTGACATAGTACATACACATGTACATAGGTCCGGCATGGAAAAAAACTTTTACAAAAATAGACAGCTAAATAAAAAATTTTAAAAAAGTCATATATTATTTCTTCATATCAGTATAAGCCAATTTCACAGTTTCTATTTTATAGTATTTTTCCTGAAGTTCAATGATTTCAGATCATTATGAAGCTTATTGAAGTGGACCATTGCTGTTATAATATCACTTCTGTGATAAATTTCTTTTTAAACATTAGGAAGGATTAGGCTTTTGTTTCTTGTATTGCTGCTTGAGCTATCGTAGTTTGATTTGAATTTTTCATAGTAATATAGTTAGGATTGTATAATAAAGGAGTTTTTAAAACTCAAAGGTCATTTCAACTTAGAATTAAGTTCTATTCTCAGTAGCCTGTTTTTTTAATCTTTGCAGACGTCCAATGACATTGGTACATGCTCTTCCCCAAGCAACTATCCCATATAAAGCCACACTATGGAATAAAGCATAAAATATGGTTAATATATTTTTTGGATATCTTTACTAGCTTATAAAAAATGAATAGGAGATATCTAGTTTTTTTTTTTATAATTGCTTGTATTTGATATTCCCATCTCAGATGGCAATCTATAATTATTCCTATATATGTATAGGATACTGTGATATTATTAGGAACCTGTCCTTATATATGTACCAAAAGTAATGCAGAATTTTATATTAATATTCAATGAGAGTGCATTATTGGCTATCCAAATTGCTACTTCTCTCAAGTAAGAATAAATCTCAATTTTGACTTCTTCCCAAGTGTCTCCCGAGCATGTGACAACGGTATCATCCGCATAGGTTATTATATTAGTGCTCGGTATAATTTGGAGCATACTATTTATGTAAATAATGAACAATAATGGACCAAGTATTGTTCTTTGAGGAACACCGGTAGCTTGATGTTCCGGTAGGAACATCAAGCCTTCACTGGAGACACGGAAAAAAATGAAAAAAAAATGTCATATCCGAATCCTGGTGACAAAACCATTCGAGCATGAAAATGGACACGCTGAAGAACAGTCCATTGTGTGTTGGCAACGTAAATGCGGGTAAGGGTCGAGCGATCGATTGTCCGGGAAAACCTTGCTTACCGACGAGTGTACATACGATATTTTAATGTAAATAAAGGAAGTGGCAATGCGATCGCAGCCTGACAGACGAGATAAAAAAAAACCAAAAATCGATTGTATTTGAGGAGAATGCCTCAACACAAAATCCAACGACACGAAGGTTTTCTCTGATTTTTTTTTTTACGAATAAAATCGAACGATGAAGAGCCAATTTCTTTTAAATCGATATGAAAATATCGCATTGCTGTGACATGAGTGCGAGAGAACTAAAAATCCAGAGGGATTATGTGACAAAGAGAATGATAATGAGGGTCTTAGCCCCGCTGCGATTCCAGTAGAAATGGCATTACTTGGTCAGACGCGGATTTTATCGATACTCGAAGTAAAATTATATTTTCCATAGACACTCGTTGGAATGAATAAGTAGTGGAAAAGCGATAAGAACGAATTTCCAGAGGAATAAATTAATTTCGATGAAAAATCATCAATGTCATAATTAATTTGAATCAACTAAATCCGCACACTTTCTTCCCCTCGTTCTCGATGCAAAAAAAAATGTGCCGGAAATTATTGTTTTTTTTTCAAGTCCTTCAAGTTTTTTTTTTAAGATTATACGATACAATATAGAAATACTGCAATTTATATATTTTTTTTTTTCTATACTCCCTGAGGTCTAAGGAGTTTTCCCCATCGATATAAAAGACCATTGAAATTTTCACTCGTCGAATATTCTAAGCTTCGAGGACATGAAGAAAGGAAAAATTCCTCCGACAAGTATCTTCGTACTGTATTCCAGCGAACAAAAGAACGCGAGCTGGCCCACAGGAAAAAATTGTATTTCGATGTATGACGAAGAAATATCCTCATCTCGTTATCGATGAGGATTGTTTTTTTTTTTTTTTTTTTTTTTTTTTTGCTGACGAGGAGTGAGAGATCCATCGAACGAATTGTCGTCTCTCTATCTCTCTTTCGTCATTATTTTCAAGTGTATATTCATAAAGGGTTGGGGTGGGCTTCTCTGGCTCATTTATATTCAAGTCTTCTCGCTCTTGATCTCGTTATCAGAACGTTACAGACCGAATCTTCCGTAATATCGTATCGTCGAAATGCCATTAGCTTCGTTCACGAAGAAGGATCGAACGTCGTGAAAGACAGGAATACGAAGAGGACGAAAAAGAGAAAGAGAGAGAGAGAGAGATAGAGAGAGAGAGAAAGAAAGAAAGAGACATTGACAAGACGCTTCGAAGAAATAAAAAAAATATATATATGAAGCAGCCCTTGAACGCCCCGGGGGATATATTCGTGTGGCTGATCCTTCGGTAGCCTGAAAATCGACAAAGAGGATTTTCGCGGTAAAACGTGACCAAACCCGTGTGTCACAGGAAAAATACTTTCTCGATGAAAATTCCTACTTCAAAGACTCTCGCCGAGATTTCTTTCATTCCGTCATATTCTTATATACATTTATCGAATGTCTCTCGAAATAAAATATTTTCACGCGGTAAAACACGTGTACGATTTGGTAAAAAAAAAGTGCTCTACGAAGAAAACAAGTTTTGAATGAAAATTGAAATTATACAGCTGATTGAGAAATTTCCTGACCGTCAATTAATTTTCAAGAGCTTTGTTTCTGAGGAAGATTCAATTGCGTCAAGCGGAAATTCATCAGGTGATTGGACAAATTTTCACATACCACAAGAGGTTCAAAATTATCGGGAATTTCCCGATAGGTTCTCGTTGCAAAAAAATGAAGGAGACAAGTTTTTCTGAAAAACTTGATGACTTCGTTTGTTTGCAGGGAACCTTGAGGGAAACCCAATTAATTTTAAAGCTCGAGTGGTATTCGGGGGATCATTTTTCCATTCGAATTTCGGCCAATGGAATTGCACCATTAGACAAAATTCGCAGTTAAAAATTCAATATTTCAAAGTCACGAAATTCAATCTGTCAGACTTGATGAAGGGTTAACTGGATTGGAAAATTTTTTGTTCTTTATACACAGGCAACATGAAAAATTATCAGTGAAATTATCAAAAATTATCAGTTAAATACCGTGTAGGCTATAAAAAAAAAGTGGAATGGTGCAATTCTATTGGCTGAAATTTGGATGAGAAAAATAATCAAATAAATTTCATCGTATTAATACATTGTTTTTTTTTTTTTCAAACAAGTTGGATTTACGAGCTTTTTCGAGAAATCTTGCGGTTGATCCAGTGCGAAGGACTTTCGGACGAAAATTTATTTTCTCATTTTAAAAAATTGATATAAAAAATATTATAGGAAGATTACTTGGGAAAATAATGATAAAAATTTCGAAGAGTCCGAAAAAAAATCGTTTAGATCTACGTAATTATTTTTTGAATAAAATTTTATCTGCATAGATCTAAATTTTATTGTTTTGCGTAGATCTCAACTATTTTTTTTCCGGGCTTGCAGCTTTTTTTCTTTTTTTTTTACGAGGCGAAATTTTTGGTGTAGGTAGAAGATTAATTTGTCGGATAATTCAATAAGGATCTGAGCCCTTCACCCCCCCCCCCTCTCCCCTCATATACGTTGTTGTCTAAATTGGGAAGATCTTGGTGATGAGACTGAAGAAGAAAGAGGACTTTTAATTGGATGAGGCGCGCGAGGCTTCACTTGAGCTTCCGGAAGCGATCAACCAAGGTAAACACGATTAAGGGTATATAAGTTATTATCGTAGGAGAGAGAGAGAGAGAGAGAGAGAGAGAGAGAGAGAGAGAGAGAGAGAGAGAGAGAGAGAAAATGTTTATCGATCATACACTTGTCTCGTCGATATCCAATTCGAGTACTCGTCGTGGGAGGATCCTCGAGCTTCGGGACTGACATTCTACACATTTATACACTTTTAAAAGCACACACACACACACACACACACATATATGCATAGAAGTTTAGGACAATATTTTCCGTTTTTTTTCATGGATTTTCGTTTCAATGATCCGAGAAAATTTACAGTACACCCTATAGCTACGAGTGCGATAACAAAATTTGTCGTGTTCAAACCATTCGGAATTCTCAATCAAGCCGAGAACACCCAAACCCCCCCCCCCCCCCCCCCCTCGAGGTTTGCATTAAAAGAAAAATTAAACGAGCTCTTCCTTCAAGTGGACTCGCGGCTCGTATAAATTTCGACACGATACTCCAGTCGCATACTCACTCGAAAATCAATTATTCCCACAAATGTCCCTCGTCAAAACGTTAATTGAGAAAGGTCGATGGGGAAATCATGTGTGGCTTCGATAAATTGACGTTTATTTGATTTTTCAAAAAAAAACCCCTTTTTTTAATTTCTTGTCAATGAAACTAATCACGAAGAAGAAATTGAGATCGTAAGTAAAATTAACATGAAAAAAAAAGGTAAAATTTCCATTCGTCATTCTTTCTTTATGTTTATTTTTATCGTCTACGGTGAAAATTAAATCTTATCAGCCGGGAAAATCTAACTTGTTGTTTTTTTTTGCCCTATCATCACAGAGAGGGAGAGAGAGAGAGAGAGAGAGAGAGAGAGAGAGAGAGAGAGAGAGAGAGAGAGAGAGAGAGAGAGAGAGAGAGAACGACGAGCGAGGTAAACTCGACTATTAATTGATGAAACGAGAGAAGCACGCTCTCCGACCGAGTCAACTAATTGCCCTTCATCTCGTCGTGGCACTGCAACTTTACACGGTGCATATCGTATTTATTTGTCCCGAGCTTTACCGCGTGGATTAATTAACGCGTATCTTAATTAACAAAAAATTTACGATACAATAAAAGACGATTCAGTCTCTAGCGAACGACAAACATTTTATAATTGCAAGTAAAATTCGTAATGACTGAGCGAAGAATCCTTCGAATGGAGAAAAAAAAATTAAAAAAAAAAAGAATGGATTTATTTTATTTGAGCAAAATTTATATTCAACAAAGTTTAATGTTTGATTTCAATTGCATTAATTTTGACGTTAATGTTTAATGTTAGAGTTGAAAAAAAAGCAATGAATTTTGATATTCTTTCGTTTCACGTTTTCGATCTCATACAAATTTATCAAAATCCAATCAATTTATTTCTGTGCAGGAAAGACTATGGAAGTTGCTTTTGATGCAGCGACGATGTACTCATCCCCTGTTATGGCGCATATATTAATGCTATACATCCGAAGCATTTGTTTGAATTTTATGCATTTGCATAAAATTACAGCGTTCAATCTTTACGTGAATTCGAAAAATCTAGAACGATTTAATTTGCAGAAAGTCCTTTACGATCGTTGTATAAGCGGGAAATCGAAGGCATGAAATGTACTAAGATAAGCGATAGCCTTGTTTCTTTTTTACGACGTATTAACAAAAGGCACGCTGAGTTTAGTTAATTATGTAAATAATCAAAATATCGTGAGTACTTTAAAGAATAAGGATGCTTACGCAATGAAGTTCCCTATTTATTCCGGAATTATTTATCACCGATTTGTGAAATTCGTCAAAAGCTGGAGCCTTTGTTGACTCCGGGCGCGCAAGCCCTGGACTCTTTAATTGGCTTTGAATTGCTATATCCTGCCTCTGTGCAACTGTTGGGTTATTTAAGTATGAGAGACCTAAAAAATTTGATAAAAGCCGGTACTGCGACTGACTAATTAACTGTGAGTTACCAGATAGAAGATAATAATTCGTTCAATTTTATTGAACATGCGTCAAGCTCTAATGTCAACGGCTATGAAATTTTTTTATTTTTCCGTTTTTTTTTTCTGTACTGTTTTTCACCCGTTAATATATTCAAGCGATATGAAAGTATTTGGAATCCTAGTAGAACGGTATTTATGTATAAATCGAAAAACGATTGTCTTTAACCGTAATTTTTAATTAAATTCTACTGTTAGGAATTCCTAAATAAATGTCGACAAAATGTATGTATATGAAATAAGATTCATAGCAATAAATCTTTGATCTGCGTTTGATTTCGAAACATATTGCTTTGTCAACGACTATACCACAGGTATAATTTATTTTCAAGTAAATAGTGTTTTATTCGTCAGATGTCAGTCCTATACCGATAAGAATTTTCGAAAATAAATCTACTTTACCAGATTCAAAAGATACTAGTCATGATTTTCCAGGCAAAAGCAGATTGTCGTTTTAAAGATGGCAGCTATATAGCTGAAGAGCTTTTATATGGGCCTGGAAAAAATGGCTTTAAACGCGTTTTTTTTTCTCAAAACTGCGTTTTCAAAGGCATCTCAAAAACTGCTGCATCGAACTTTCTGAATTTTTTTTGTTTTTTTTTTTTATGTAAAAATCTGGTGTTTGATGGAAGGATTTTTTTTATACTTTCGATTTGATGATCGCGATAAATATCCGTTTTTTTTTTGCAAAAATTAATACTGTAACTTTAAACAACGACCAATATTTGGTTCAACATAATTTCATCGATTTCACAAGTTTGAAGCCCTTGCACCGAATATTTCAGAAGTTTCAATATTTCCTACTATATACTGACGGCCGTCGGAGTTCCCCATCGCCCTTTACAACATATGATCTTAATGAAATCGTCAAATTATCAATCATCAAATCATCAATCAATCAATATATCAATCAAAATAATAAATCAAATCATCAAATAATAAATCATCAAAATTAATGCCGCGTATATCAAGTTTAATTAACATAAATTTTGAACTTCATGTATCAATTGTAAATTTTACATATCCAGTGACATTGAAGTTGCTAGTTTCATCTTGTATTCAATATATATATACCAATCATTAAATTTCACGGAATATATGCATAGGAAATTCCAATTATTAAATTCAAGGGGCCTTCACATGGATTCATATTAATTGAAAAAACAATTTTTTTTACAGTGCTCAGTCAATAATTGAACGTTTCGATAAAAAATATTTAAGAAAATGTGCATAGAGCGTGCAGAGCTCTGGGTAATTGTCTCGTTTGAGGGCTTTTCCAAATTTCCGTGCACTTTTTCGACAAGTCATTTTTTTTTATCGATAATTCAAGAGCCTCTCAATTATTTTAAGGCTTCCCCGCTTGATTATACCTGCTGTTGCTGAAGCAAAGGTTTCTGTCGAAAAAAAAAAAAAAAAAATAACACGAAAATTCGGAAAAGCCCCCCAAACTAGACACTTATCGGTCTCTCATCATTCATGCGCACTTGAAAAATCTTTCAAACGTCAAATTTTCATAAAACATTACGAATTGTTTATTTATTTTATCGCAGGAATCAACTTTTTTTCTCTTGTGATTTTGGTACTACTGTCCCGACTATCTTCATCACCCCCCCCCCCCCCCCCCCCTTGCGAAAGCTCCTGATGCCGCGTTACGAGTAATCGACAGCATCGAAAGGATTCTCATGTTTTATTCACGAAGCGAAACGAATCAATCCCTGTGGCTCTAGCATGCGTATGGTTTTATGCAATCCCCCCAACGCCCCTCGTCGTGGCCCTCACATATATCTTGCTCAATCCCAATGCGTTATTTTGTACAGTTCGATTTAATGTTTCTAACGAACGTGCAGCCTATATGAAATTTCGAATGAGCAAAAATGTTATCGGGCATCATCTAACGATGAGCAATCCGCCTAAATCGACCGACCTCATCAAGATTGTAATTTCTCATAATTCTCGCGTACTTCTTTTATTATTTTTTAAAAATATTTTATCAATAAAATGTATTTTACGTAAGAATTTTATGCTAAAATTTAATTATAGAGGCGCATATATTACGTGACATTGTATATAGGAGACAATTTTACGGTTGACGAGCATGATCATGGCTTTTTCTTTCAGCATCGTCCGAAGTTTATTCGCGTTCAACCGCGTGAAAGGGGCATGTCAATTCTCATCGTTAAGAACAGTGAGGTCCTTTTAAAAAAGCTTCCCTAACTCGACTCGAGAGCCTGCGATCTTTCGTCCAGCTCGTATTTTATGATGTCCGCATATTACGGTTTTTTTTAAGGCTCGCGAACACCGCGAGTCTTCATAAAAGGAGTTATTTGAAGGAAGACGGGGAAAAAAAAGCTATAATCAAGGAGGCATATGGTTGTGAAAATTTTTCTTCCCCATAAAAATCAATATTAATATTTAGTTTTTTTTTTTACAATAGAATTTACGACTCGGAGGATCTAAAAGCATGGCTAAAATTCGAAGGAATTATTGCTCTGAATTCGATCGTATCGAATCGAAACCTTTCTCTTTTCTCATACTTTGAATAAAAATGAACCGAGGGAGTCATAATTCATCCAGAACGTCGAATAAAAATATAATCTGTTCCATAATATATGCGATCTGACTGCTCTATTGTTTGAAAACAACGATTTTTTTCCCCCTCTCTCTCTCTCTGTTTAAGCACGTATTTCAGGCGATACTGGTACACATTGTAGCGTGAAAATCGCTCAGAAATTTTAATTTTACGGTGCTGCACATCGTCGAGCAGACGAGGGACGTTGAGGATTTGAAAAGAAAACATTAAGACATTAAACAAAAAAAAATTGTAAATATTTTTTTCATATTTTTCACCCCACGAGATCGAATTGCTTTAGCCAATTACAGAGAACTTGACTCACGTGAATCGAAATTAAAAAAAAAATTGAATTACCGTGAACGTTTCAGTACCCGAACGTATAAGAATTCGCTGATGCTAAAAGGCGTTTTTTTTTAAATTATTAAAACCTAAAATTGCGAATTGAATGGATGAAAAATGATCCTTGACCTTTTCGGAATCAGACCCAGTTGGATATTTAGTGAATTAGTACGTAAATCTAGTTATAAATAAAAAATGACAAGGCAGTGAAAGATGCAGTACCCGCGAACGCTCAAACTCACCTTGGCCTAGTCAATCGAACGACCAAAGGCCCAGCGCCGGCGTTGGGGCCACTGACGCCCCGGGCAAGGATATTGTGGCGCCCACTTAAGGAAATCATTATCGAGTGTTGGTTTTTTACTGAACCAATGTGAACGTATATTAAGAATTTCATCTTTTCTTTAGCGTTACCCAGAGCAACGACGTGGACGTAGAAATTTTTGTAGCTCCTCTTTTTTTTTAATTTTTTTTATATTTTAAATTTAAAAATTTTTCTTATATTTATATTTTTCAATTTTTTTAAATTTTTAATTTTTTGATTTTTTTGTATTTTTTATTTTTTTGTAATTAAACATTTTTTTGGTTTTTTTTTTTAAATTTCATGCATATTTTATATTTTTTATTACTTTTTATTTTGATTGAATCTTTTGTTGATTTTTGAATAATTTTCTTAAATTGTTTTTTTTAATAATTTTCTTCAGTAAAATTTCACTTTTCGGGCCTTTTTGTCAGCAAATATACGAAATAAATTAGAAAAATCTAATTGTCCAGCGATTTCATTTTCAATCGAAAGAGTAGCCAGATTAGAGCGTCTCGATTGAGAGATTTTGTTGATCGGAGATACGTTTTTATTAGTTTTAATTTTGAAAAACTGCGTTCTCCACTTGCAACTGTAACCGGAATAGTTGCAAAAATCCGGAACGCAGTCCTGCAATCGTAGTTAACCTATTAATAGTACTTCTTAAAAAAGCAGTAAAAAAACTAGAAAAATTCACAATCGTGAAAAAAAATATATTGAAAAGAAAAATTGAGAAGTATTTTTAAATACAAAAAATAGGAATAAAGGATTTGGGATATTTGAAGAACGATATTACAGAGCCAATAAGACTATGAGTACGTTTACACGACGCTCTTATTCCGGTGTTACGAAAACTGGCGTAGTTAAATCAGGCGTTAAAGTGCGTGTAAACGGGTCCTAACACCCGCTTTACGACGTAAAGCGGGTGTTAGGTACCGTGTAAACGCCTGGTTTAACTAAACCGGTTTTCGTAACACCGGATTTAGAGCGTCGTGTAAACGTACTCGATATGCGTAGAGTACAGAGCGTATAGAGCACACGCTGCATTCGTCTTGGGCGCTTACGCGCTTTGAGCGCTCACGTTTACATGCGCCGACTATTACACTAGAACCTCGATTTAACGGCCAGTGGCGGGACCGGCTCCACATCGCACCTTGTTAAATCGAGGTAGCGTATGCCCGCCCATGCTGTATCTGCGCATCGGCACTCCGTGCTACGGGCCTGATCGGGGAGACTTCAAGCGTCCCCCACCATCATACCACGCGTACGCATCAGCAGGAGACCCGACCTCGGCGCCCCCCCAAACTTAGCGCCCCGGGCCGTCGCCTCATCACGCCCCCCCCTAACGCCGGCACTGCAAAGGCCCAGTAGTCTAACGATGTATAGTTTTTCGTGTTTACATACAGGATATGGATTTAGGTTTTAATACTTTATTTCATCAATTATTATGACATTATACTCGAGTTAACAAATTTAAAGTTTAGAAATCACAGAATCATTTGTTATTTGTACTTTTTCTTGACGACATGCATTTTTTTTGGAGGGACGACTTTTTTGAAAGTCCTCTTGTCCTCACAACTATCGATACCTTCTTTTTTTTAAATTTCTTTGGCTGCAATTGACACTTTTCCCTTTTTTTTGGTCTTCAGAAGTTTCTTTTTCGTCCCCTTTCGGCCAGCACCGTGGGACTTTTCTTCTTAGCTTTTTCCTCCATTTTTTAAAATCTTTCTTATGATCATCCTAGCAATCCTCGCAGCCTCTTTCTCTCGATTTTGTGCCTCTCGTTTCCGAATTTGTTGCTCTTTTTTCTGCCCCATTTGATCTTTCTTTATTTTTTTGCTATCTTAACCTTATCTTTGTATATATAGTACGGATTACAACTCCTCTGCCGTGTAATTTTGCTCCTTTCTCTCTTCTTTTTTTTATCGAACATAACCCAAACCCAAAACTGTTTTGGCAGAATATATACTGACCACCGGCTCTGGCCTACTTGGTTAAGCAGTCGTGGCTGAAGGTGTCGCGTCGGTGCAGTCGGTTTGTGAGAAACGAATTCAAAAAATATTCAGCGTCGAAAATTCCGACTGAACTGAAGAAAGTAAACTTTTCTGTTTTCACAAGTGTCAAATCGCAAGTCGATACGGTATAATTGGAGTTATTTAAACATGAAATTAATGAGAAAAAAAAGTGCTCATCGTTCGTGTGCTGGTATACCTACACGGTATATGTGAATCGCACGACATTTTTTTGATGCTAGAGCGGTCGAATTTTAAAACGATCTCGTTGATTTTCGTGGCAATGATAAATTGATAGAAATTATATAGAAAACTTTGTGAATTACGTGTGAGAGTATAATAAGGCGTAGCAAGAAGGCGATATTGCAATTTTAGCATCAATCACGAGCGATCGCAGAGAGCCTCGTTGAACAGCTCACGATATGACGATCAAAAGGGTTTATTTACGTACGTGCCCTTCGATTCGTGCGCATCGATGAGCATCAAATGCCACACCGCGTTGATGGCAAACTGCGGGGGAGAATTTAAAAAAAAACCCTCGATCCCTGTCAACGCCACGATTAACTTTGTATTTTATCGTCCTCAAAAGTAATGTTAGCGCAAAATCCGTCGTGTAAATACCGGAGTAGGAGTTCCCGTATGCTTCGCTAGTTATGGCATTAAAAAATAAAGAAATTGGCACATATGCGTGGACATAATTCAAGATAAAATGAATCATGTCGATGTGGCAGCGGAGGATGCATCGAACTGTGCACAGAGGGATACTTCCGATGTCTCAGTCGGTAAGAGCGAAAGCATAGGGGAAGTTCGGGTAGCCCGGACACTTGAATAAAGTATATCAAAAACATATAAATAACAGGTTCTAAACGTTTAATATCATACCATTTACGATCTTCAGAATCTCTTTGATGACTTTAACAAAACAATAGATACTTTTTTCAATTGTGTGAATTATATAATAACAGAAAAACGTTACCATCCAATTTTGGGCAATGGGGAAAAACGGCGGGCAGCCCCGGACACACATTTTAACGACGATTTAATCGTTCTTTAGCTTTACAAACATCATAATACCAATGGATATTCGACGATTCAATGTTGACAGAGGCTTCGTGAGCCCAATCGCTGGATTTTCGACATTCAATCCAATCTTCGTCGAAGGTTTCCCCACACATCCCCGTAGCCTCATGACGATCTTCATGGGAGCGCGTTCGATAGTTTTAGTTCATTTCTGTTCATTTTTGGTTCATTTCTTCCATTTTTTTTGAAAATTTTTCTTCGTTTTTTGTTTCAAAATGTCCGAAGGTACGCGACAGACTTGCGTCCGGGGCTACCCGATAATCCCTATCTCATATTATTATTGATAATTATCAAATTATAAACACAATCAAATGGAAAACTGTTATAAGCGTAAAGCATATTTAATGGCCTCTGATACAAGTAATAAGTTCAGTCGTATTACCCGTGTCTTTTATATGAAAACCTTCTTCGAAGTCTGATGAGCGCGCACGAAAAATCGTGCCGATGATAAATTTCACAAATAAATTTTACCCGGTCAGCGATCATGCCAAAATACTGACTTAAATTTGTTCTATGCACTACGGGGCACGTTAATATGCGTCACTTTGTTTACATTTTTGACTCTATTGTTGCATACTTCAAGTGTCCGGGGATACCCGCCGTCCGGGGCTACCCGAACTTCCCCTAACAACCTCGTTAAAAAAAACGAGAGTAACGAAAAAAAAAAAAAGAAACACACACGAGGACACGAGTATAGTTGATGGAAAGGCTGGGAGGCACTTGGGTCATAAAAAAGGAAAAACCGATTAAAATTGTGTTGGATATATCATGGCCAGTGTAGATCGCTCTTGGGTCACTACGAAAACGAGTGGTGCATTATAAAAAATGGAAAAAAAAAGTTCTACAAAGTGTACGGTATCGCGTCCGAGATAATTGGTCGCTTGAGGCATTACCGTTTTTTTTTCTCCACAAACGAGGATCAAAGACTCTCGCTGACACGAGATACCAACGTTTTAACAGAGAGTGCGTCACAAACAGAAGCGCTCTCAAGAGCAAAAGAGTTTGCGAATCTTTGCACAGTTTTCGATTAGTCGCATACGGCAGATATTAGAGGGAATATATATATGTATATATTAGACCGTTTCAAAGTAATTTTTTTTTTAATTTTCATGAGTTGCACCCTTCAAAAACTTTGTTTTGGTCCTAAAAAGTATCCTCGCTCAAGCGAAGCTCTGTGGAGCTTATCAGGAAGGCATTTGCGCGCTAGATTTTTTTATTATTTTTCTCTCTAAAATTGATTTTTGGGCAGGCAACTTTTACACAAAGCTACTGCGAGTTCAGCTTTTGAGAGACTTTTTCTTTTATGTTCTCAAATGAAGTTTTTAGGACGTAGCGGTACAGGAAATACGCAGAGTATGGTCGTGAAACTTGGAGAAAAGATAATAATACCTTTATTCACTCTTGAGTGCCCTTTAAGGAGGTTCTTAACCCAGAGAAAAACGGTAAGAACGATTCTAAGATTTGAGGGGAGGTTTGTGCTGGTACTAGGGCCGGGTTTCATTATTCGCTTGAAAGCGCTTCGCTTAAGGTACTTCCTCCACAAAATAGTTAATTTAAGAAATGGTCGAAATTTGGCATACAGGTTATTTAATATGTTATCCGAACATCTGTGCAATTTAAATAAGCTTGACCATTCCGAATCCGAGATATTTACACTCAAAGTTGGCTTGATTTACACGTAACATATGCGCCATGTATGCACGAAGAGTTAGTTATTCATTCTACCGTCAAAACTAACCTTAAGAAGTTGATGAAAAACGAGGAGAAGCCAGAGAGAGATGTCACGAGTATAATGTGAAAAAAATTCAGGAAGATTTACCATTTAGTTTTTGAGATATTGTAAGTGAAAGAGGTACGCGCGAGTCTGTGAGCGGTCCGACTCTCTCTTGTTTCATGCGTGCCCGCTCACCGCGCTTCGCCTTGCCTACGTTCCCGCTTATTCCCCGCCACCGGTCGCGGAGGAACTACCTTAAAAGGCCCGACCGCCCGAGCATGGGCAAATTAAGCGTTTTGAGCGATTTGAACGAATAATGGAACGCACCCTAGAAATACACCGTAATTTCACCTTTTCGAGAATTAAGGAAGTACCCTCGGTACGACGTAAGTCAGAGAATTTTAACCTTCTACTTGAGTAACGTAGTATATAATTTGGCAACATCGCATCCCTTGCTTTAGTGTACGTGCTCACGTACAAGTATAATACTTATGTATAGGACACTGAAGCAGCCAGCGAGCGGTTTCTGTGTGTATTATTAATTTGAAAAAATGAGCGAAAACAGGTATTATTGGAGAAGAAAAAAATGTTCCAAAATAATTTATGATAATCGAGTGCGACAAAGTGAAGTAGGCAAATCGATTCCCAGTGTTTACGGGAAAAGAAATATTTCTAACCTAAACGATGACTTTAAAAATGATGCAATTGACGGCTGTCGTGTTGTCACGTCTGTGAATTGCTCGAAAATCTTGTCTTATTTTTAGTTATTTCTCCTAACACAAGCAAGCTTTATATGTTTTGGAAAGAGAAAAATGTTCATGGGATATTCGTTTACATCTCCTTCAAATTTTATCAAAATCTGTTTGTTAATTCCAACTTGATAAATGATAATGTGCGTCAAAATCACAGATTCCCATAAGACCCCATGTTAAGAGCTTCGAAATGAAAATATTAATATCTTCTTTCAAAGTCAACCAAAGATTACAAAAATTTAACTGAGTCATTTTTGGAAAGGTTTTGACATCTCTGCAAATTTTCGTAATTTTCTGTTTGTTAATTTATTTATCAAGGGTACTTCCTTAAGGATGTATCGGACGTTACGTTCCTAATCAAAAGTGTCTTTCGTCGACAATATTGCATACTTCATGATGAGATAAAAATCGGAAAAAATTCAACCACAACAAAGACGATAAGAAGATTAATTTTGAATAATAATAATGCCAAAAAGTTATCAATAAATTGTTTAAACAAAACAGTGTTTAACAAATTTTTAGGGAAAATTTTTTATTGACACGTGAAATGAATGCGTTGATTTTTATGACTACGCATGATTTTTTTTTTTTTTTATTTCTTATCATTTTACAATTTCGGTTTTCGAAAAATTTTTAATTTTGAAAAATGAAGGAAAAATCGTGAATTTCGGATATGTTTTCGTAAAAACGTTGTATATTACAATTAAGAAGTTTCCAGGGCATTGAACGAGTAGTTTCGTAAATAGAAACTTTACAAATGACTGAAAATCGAAATTTCAAAATGATAAGAAAATTTTTAAAAAATTCACGTGTAGTCAGAAAAATCAACGAATTCATTTCACATGATAAGCAAAAATATTCCCTAAAAATTTGGTAAACAATTTTTTGTTTAAACAATTTATTGATAACTTTTGGGCGTTATTATTATTAGAAAGTAATCTTCTTATTGTCTTTCTTATGGTTGAATTTCTCCCGATTTTTATCTTATCATGAAGTAAGCAATATTATCGACGAAAGTCACTTTTGGTTGGGAAGAATAAATATAAATAGGCAGTCTTCGGTTGGCAACGCAGAGTGCGGTTCAAGCAACAGTCGGTCAGGAGCTTTTACCGTCAGTCGGTCTAAAGGCAAATAATCCAAGAACACCATTGTAACATATATACTTTATCATCATGAATAAACTAGACCATACGTTTTGTAATACTCGAGTTAAAGATTTACTCAACCTTGGCAATCGACCACAAACCTGTCGCGACGATTTCATCCCCGCGTGACGAAATGGCTATGAAAAAAAATATATATGCCAATGCAAAAAAAAAAACGTGGCATAGCACGTAACATAAAGAAGCAAAATCAATTATGTTGAAATTTGCATAGTTGGAATGCAACTATAATAGATTTTTTTTGTGTAGAGGCCTAAAAAAAAGGCGATTTTTGATTTTTTTTTTTCGTAAGGAAAGATATAACGGACCTTCTTGAAAATTTTATTGTACTTTAACACACATTTGAAGAGTATAAAAAAAAATTAAATCCATCAAAGTAAATAATTACAAACAAATTTCGAATATTCGTGTATAACCCCTTAATTTTTTCAGGCTCCCCCACCTGATTATCATTATTGGAACCAAAACAAACGTGTTTGTCGAAAAAAAAAAAAAAAAAAACCCAAGAATTTTCAAAATTCGGAAAGGTCCTCAAACTGCATAATTACCAAAAATTTTGTCAAATAATTTTCGCAAAATGATTCACGGTTTTTTCGGAGTTTTTTTTTAGTTCATCGACACTAAATATATATATGTCAATTAAAAATAATTGTGGTTTTTGCGTTCCAGACAAAAATTAAGCGCACCGTCTTTCTCGCCAGTTCGAAATTCCAGCGACAATTAGAGATTCCAATGACATTTTCGACAATTTCCAATGACATTTTGTGACAATTAGTTAATAATTTTTTTTTTTTTAATACTCTTCAAATGTGTATTAAAGTACAATAAAATTTTCAAGAAGGTCCGTTGTTTCTTTTCTTATAAAAAAAAATCACCTCTTTTTAGGCCTCTACACCAGACTACTGCCTTAATTAACAAAAAAAACTCATTAGTAGTATTGCTGACGCTTTTCTGGCATATTTAGGCCTCGGATCACGAAAAAAAAAAAGAAATATATAAACGATTTTCAACTTCCGAGACAATACTGGAAATAATTTTTGTCATCAACCAATTTTCGTTGCATTTAAACGATGCAAATTTCAAAACAGCATCAAAATGATGAAAATCACTCGATCAAATAAATTATTACTCGTCTACGTAAAAAAAAAAAGATGTGTATATATATTTTTATTTCTCTTGATTTTTTTTTTCCTTCTCTCTGGTATACACGGAAAACGCGAAGCTATAAGTTCTCAATTTCGAGTATTCATCACTTTTTCCAAGGTACTTGGACAGCTATTCTACATTTTTTCCATAATAATATTGCTAAAAGTATGTGAGGCATTCCGCATCAACATGACCACTTCAAAACCTTGATATCTTGAATTTTTCTGCAATCGACATAAGTACTCTTTAAAACAAAAATATTTATATGCATTAAATTTATGGTGGAATTGATGGGGGTGAAATTACAGGAAAATGCGATTTTTGCTTGTTTTTTTCTCCCTGATTTTATTACATGAAAATAGTGTGTCGGAGCGAAAAATTGCTGAGAATGAATTTTGTCGTGTTTGTTGCAAGGATAACGAAAAAAAATTTTTAGATTTTTCATGGAAAAAAACCTATTTAAAAAATAAAAATCAATTTTTGGACGATTATGACAGTTTAAAAAAATTTGAAATATTTTTTATTTAATTCCTCGAACTTTTTTCAAAAGGATACGTCTCTTTCCGGATGGAGAAATTCAATCTAAAGGCTCAGCAAAAAAAAAAAAAAAAAAGAAAATTGGAAAAAAAAATTTTATGCAAAATTTGAAATAAAAATGTTTTATACTGCGAGTATATTTCTCAATATTTATTTACAAAATATTTGCAAACATATTGAGAAATATACTCGCATTATATAACATTGTTATTTCAAATTCTATAATGCGAATATATTTCTCAATATTTATTTACAAAATATTCCCAAATATATTGAGAAATATACTCGCATTATATAACATTTTTACTTCAAATTTTATAATGCGAGTATATTTCTCAATATTTATTTACAAAATATTCCCAAATATATTGAGAAATATACTTGCATTATATAACATTTTTATTTCAAATTTTATAATGCGAGTATATTTCTCAATATTTATTTACAAAATATTCCCAAATATATTTAGAAATATACTCGCATTATATAAAATTTTTATTTCAAATTTTATAATGCGAATATATTTCTCAATATTTATTTACAAAATATTCCCAAATATATTGAGAAATATGCTCGCATTATATAACATTTTTACTTCGAATTTTATAATGCGAGTATATTTCTCAATATTTATTTACAAAATATTCCCAAATATATTGAGAAAATATTCGCAAATATATTGAGAAATATACTCGCATTATATAACATTTTTATTTCAAATTTTATAATGCGAATATATTTCTCAATATTTATCTACAAAATATTCCCAAATATATTGATAAATATACTTGCATTATATAACATTTTTACTTCGAATTTTATAATGCGAGTATATTTCTCAATATTTATTTACAAAATATTCCCAAATATATTAAAAAAATATTCGCAAATATATTGAGAAATATACTCGCATTATATAACATTTTTATTTCAAATTTTGCAGAAATTTTTTTTTCCAATTTGCTTTTTTTTTGCCGAGCTTTTGGATTGAATTTCTCCATCTGTAAAGAGACGTATTCCTTTTGAAAAAAGTTCGAGGAATTGAAAAAAAAATATTTCAAATTTTTTTCAAACTGTCATAATCGTCCAAAAATCGATTTTTATTTTTTAAATAGGTTATTTTTCCATGAAAAATGTAAAATCTTGCCTTCTAAAATTTTTTTTTTCGTTATCCTTGCAACAAACACGACAAAATTGATTCTCAGCAATTTTTCGCTCCGACACACTATTTCCATGTAATAAAATCAGGAAGAAAAAACAAGCAAAAATCCCATTTTCCTGTAATTTCACCCCTATCAATGCCACCATAAATTTACTACATATCAATATTTTTGTTTTAAAGAGTACTAAAGCATACGTCGATTGCATAAAAATTCAAGATATTAAGGTTTTAAAGTGGTCACGTTGATGCGGAATGCCTCATGTATAAATGAATAAAAAAAAATAAAATTTTTAATTAAATAAAACGAGTTTACGATTCCGACAGTATGTCCTCGAGTGTCTTGTCGTCGTGAAGCGGCGAATGACCGAGGGTCGGATCGCTCTCGAGAAATTCACGTAACTCGGACTCGAGATCCGGCACACCGGAATTCTCATTGTTGACCAAAAGTCCGGAACTCGTTGAATTTTGTCCAATGACAATTGGAATTTGTATGGTATTCGCGTGTGAAGCCGTCGCCATTGTATTGCCAATATTTCCGGTTCCTTGCCTAACCGGAAGCGTCATTATACCGGTAGAATGGGGCGATGCCGTTCGCAGTAAATTCGTCGATATTGGATTTTCCGTATTTTGGGAGATCATCGATGTATTTTCAATGACGATCGTCGGATTGTGGCTTATCGTTTCGACTTCCATTGGCTCGGGAGTTTGGCTGACCGGAGCTATGCCCATTGCACGACGCAAACCATCGACCGGTGCTATCGCCGATGGTGGAAGTTTCTTCGCGATATCAGCGAGACTGTCCGTTATTCTGTCCGCGAGATTCGTCTCGGTTTCACCGGGTTTCGGAACGTTCGAGAGATGGGACGGTGGCGGAGCTGAAAGACGCTCGTGCTGAGCCTGTCTCAGACGTACCAGCATCTGCGAAGTATCGTCGAGACGGCTCTGAAGCGCAGCACGTTCCTCCGTGAGTTTCATTTCTTCCTCTGTGGAACATTTCGTCAGCCCACATTCATTGACATTCGCGAAGGGATTTTTTTTTTTGTTTTTCAAATTAATATGATAATTAAATTTTGATAATAATCGAAAAAACGATAAGCTGCTAAATCGGAAAAAAATTTTCGTTGATACGCTTGAGATTTGATCAATAATCGGTTGACTTGGCAATCCAAAAAATTTTATGGATTAAAAATCCATAAAATTTTATGGATCAAAAGTTGGGCAACGTTGCCAATTGATGCGCATGGTGAAGTCAATTTTCATTTTTCTCGAAATGTCAATCGTTTCTCAATTAAATTTTTTTCGTTACGGACCGTGGTATTACCTCGAATCGTTTTTTTTTTTAATTTTACTTTCATGGAATAATTACCAACGAATATATACGAGTAAAAATTCCGAATGATCGCAGACTGTTGGGACTTTATGATGATGTTGAAATTTGCATCGTTGGAATGCAACGAACATAGGTTTAAAAAAAATTAATAAACCATTTGTAGTATTGTTTTGAAGTAGAAAATCGTTTAAACCTTTTTTTCGGTTTTTTTTTTTTTCGCGACCTGAAGCCTAAATATGACAGTAAAGCGTTGACAGTACTGGAAATTATATTTATTTTATTTAAAAAACCTATTTTCGTTGCATTCCAACGATGCAAATTTCGTCGATGCTCGACTATTGAACGGTAACTTCAGGAATATGTAGTACCTTGTTAGAGTATAACTCTGGTATTATTTTTATTTTTTATTTTTAAACTGACCAGTTTCCTTGTACCAATGACCTTTTTTTTTTCCAAATGACGTTTTTTTTTTCCAAAAAAAAAACTACATATCCCTGAAGTTAGCCTGAAGGAGTTTTACTCGTAAGATGAATTTAAAAAATACATATAATTATATATATGAGTAATTATCGGCCAATTTTGGGCTTCAATATCGGTGATCTTTTTGCAAGTTACACAGCTTGGTGTCCGTGTTGAAAAACACGTGCCATAATTTATTTCAGATTTTTTTCATTCATATTTGTTTTTTTAGCAATTATTGGGTATCGGAGTCTTTCACTTGAAACTTTTTTGTTTTATTAGCCGTAAACCTATTTTCATTACATCTTAATACGTCGATTTATTTTTTTTTTTTTCAGCGCAGTTATAGTCAAGCTCACCTCAAAAAATTCTATGCAGCACGAATATAAACGTTCGTTTATTAAAATTAATCCAACGAGGTTACGTCTGTGTTAATAAACGAGAGCTATTCCAGCAAAATTTGCGGAGTACAGCCGACCGCGGCGCCACTTGGCTCTCCGCGCGCAGCGAATAACTTACAAAAAAGATCCCCGACAGTGAAGCCCAAACTCGGCCGATAATTGATGTTTCAATTAATATTAAAATGTTTCAACTATTAACCTTTTCGCTCCGGGGATTTTTCCTTTAAAATTCACCTCGAATTTTAGCTGAATTTCATGACTCAAATGAATGAACTTCTTATGACAATTCACCGCTCGGAGTGCTGGTCCATATATGGACCAGTCCCGGAGCGAAAAGGTTAAAATTAACTATAAACGTCGAAAAATTCATCCGAATTCATATATCTTACCCAAATCCTCCAAGAAATTGACATCAATCCCAATATCCGAAAGTGTCTTTAGCTGATCCATATCGACCTTGACCCTATCCGCCGCCGAATCATTCCTACTGTTCTCGATCGTTGGCTTCTCCAAAAGCTGCTTTATCCTGTCCTCCTCCTCCCTGAGTCGTCTCTTCTCCTCCAGAAACTTCTTCGTTTTTCTATGATCACCGCTCGTCAGTATATCCAGCAGATCGTCGACCATCGTGAGCGTGTAGTCGCAATCTTTCGCAAAATCGAGTATCGACTCGGCGTACTGAACTGCCGTATCGTCCCCGTACGTGGCATAAACGAGATCGGTCTCTTCCTTGGTCAGATTGGCAAATGTCGAATCGTAGCTCGGCGCATAAGAGCCGAATGCACCGTAATAAAGGGGCTTTATGGGTTTCGACATGTTTCGACGATCCTCGCGAAAACCAGCCAATGCACCGGTACCGTGGCTAAGCTTACCTATCAGCTGTCCCAGTGATACGGGCCGTTGATTCGTTCCCGGTATAACACCATCACCGGGCACAATGATCTGCAGGCTCGTCGTGCCATCTTTTTTCTGTCGTAAAAATCCCATTTTCGTATTCAGCCTCTTGAGATTCAATTTTTCCGCTGCCGTTCTCGCGGCGCTTCTCGCCTGTTTCAATATCTCCTCGGGCGTAAGATCATCCGGCACAGCCTCGAATTTTCCCAAACTTGCCAATCTCATTTTTCTCTGATTCTCCTTTCTCAGTTCTTCCGCTTCCTCGTTACGCTCCTCCTGCTCGCGTTCCTTCTCGATCTGTTCCTCGGTCACCAGAACGTCCGGATTATCGGGATCCTCGACGCCCAATTCGAAGCCAAGCTCGTCCCTCGTTATGTCGTGCATGTAAGTCAGGACGGGCCTCAACTGGCGCAATTTCTCCGGTGTTATCATCTTGAGGCCAACGTGAAGCAATTTTTTCGCCGCTTTGTAATAAATCGTATCCTGATGATTGTAAGTTTGGGCATTGTTGCACATCAAACGAAAATCATCGACGAACTCGTTGAGATTACGATAAACGTTTTCATCGATTTTTTGCTTTATCGTACTGAAATCCATTGGATTCGTGATTATCGTGGAATAGCCAGGTGCGATGCTGTCGGTTACGGGCCAGGCGAAAAATTGCTGGGGATCGCGTTTTTCCATTGAACGAAGAAGATGCTCGAGCAGACGCTGAAGCGGCGTACGCTCGGCTATTTTTCGAAGAACGCAGGTCCTTGGCTCGCGATGAGGCGAGAGAGAACTGCCGCTCGAGGGAATTGCGATACCGATTCTTTGTTGTTGTTGCTGCTGTTGTTGTTGTTGTTGTTGGTTTTGCTGTTGTTGTTGTTGTTGTTGTTGCTGCTGCTGCTGCTGCTGCTGTTGGTTTTGCTGCTGTTGTTGCTGTTGCTGTTGCTGCTGCTGTTGTTGTTGTAACTGCTGATCCATCGATGAAGGTGGTCTAGGTGGCATCAATTGTTGATTGGCAATTTTTTTTGGTATTTCGTGGCTACAATCGTCGGCATCCCCGACCGACTCCTGGCTCGACTCATCCCTCCTCCTCTTCTTGTCCTTGTGATGATGCTTGTGCCTCTTGTCCTTTTTCTTCTTCTTCTTCTTGAGCTTCTTGTGTCCCATGTATCTGTCGTACTCGGATTCACCCTGAGTTACGGAATAATTGCAGCCAAGCTGCTGCTGATACTGCTGGGAAAGCATCGCCGCTTGACCCGGCGACTCGCCTCCGTACTCCGGCGTTCCGCTGCTACCGCCAACTTTCAATATCAGCTTCAAGCCCGGTGGTTTCTCGCCCGTCGGACAATTACCCTCTGACGAGAAAGAGAAAATCTTTCGTTTCTCCTTTTCTTTGTACACCTCTGCCGCTTTCCTTACATTCGCTACAAAGCGCCAAGCGTCATGCGATCCGAACGATACTTCGGGATTCCAGCGGGGATTCGAGGCGCGCAAAAACAATATGGATTTCGGCACAAGGTCGAAGGGTGGACAGGGAAACGGAACGCATCTCGTTATTTTTAAGGGGGAAAAAAAAAAAAAAACTTTTGCTTATTCTTATTTTTCATAGTTTGTTTGTCGTTGTTTCGTAAAAGTTGACTCGAGTATTTTTGTAACTGAGCACGATGACTCCGGGTACTTTGTAAATTTGTATGATGTTGAAATTTGGCGTCGTTGAGATGCAACGAAAATGGGTTGGAAAAAAAAATATAATTGCTTCCGGTATTGTCTCGAAGTTTTCGGTTTTTTTTTTTTTTTTTCGCGGCCTGAGGCCTAAATATGCCAGAAAAGCGTCAGCAATACTGAAGATGATTTTATTTTTTAATAAAAAAAATCGTTGCATTCCAACGATGCAAATTTCAGCATCATTAAATTTGTTATATTTTTCATCGAACGAAGAAATTTTATGCAATGAGAAAAATAATTATTTACATTGTGGAGTAAAGAGAGTTATGCAGTTGCATATATATTGAAATTTACTTTTGTGATTTTATAACATATGAAAAAAAAACACAAAGGATGCTTTTTCGTGAGTAAGGAACGGTGCTCGTGTATGGTGGCCGCTCGAAATTGAAATTTTACACGAGAGATTAAGGGGGCGGCTTGTTTTTTGAGTTTTAAGTAAGAACCTCAAAATAAAAACAGCCTAGTCAGGACAGCGGATAGAAAATCGAAAAATTGCTACAAATATCGATTAAATTATTTTGTGCGATGATAATTTTTGTCAAGAATATATTTATTTACGTTTACAATGAAATTTACGATGCCTTGCCCGCGTGCTTGGGATTCAAAAAATCAATTTCGGGCGACCATTTTTATTAGTTAAAAGCTCCCCATCGGATTCGCATGCTTATTAGTCTCACCGATGGGCAACGTAGCATGCGCGGCTTACTACTGGCGGTACATAAGGAATTCGCAGGATAAATATATCTTGCGCGGCGTGCAAAAGCCCGGAGGATTATTTTTTTTTCCGCTCTGTATTTTCACGGATATTTTTTTTTGGTGATTGGTGATCAGCGGTTGGGAAAAACTAAAAATGAGGAATACGATACGGCGCGTATCAAAATAATAAACTCCAGGATGCTTCGCGTTGTAGTCAAGTTGGAAGATCAAATGAGACCGAAATAACGGCAAATCAAAGTATAGTACAAATTTAAATATTAAAAAAAAATAAAACTGTTCAGAAAATTTCGAGAGCATTGAATATGAATAATAGTGATTGGGTATTGATAAAACAGTTGAAAATTATATTATTTTTAGTATCAATTATTTACAAATTTGTCTGCATTCTTTGATAATAAAAATAATAAACAAAATTGAAAAAATAATGACAAAACGATATGAATAAAGTTACAAAAATTTGTTTTACAAATATTCAGCCATCTTTTTTTTTTGGACAAATTTTTGTTCAATACAAAGAATCTCTTTTTGAAATTCTGAGTCGTCGAAAAATTGAAAATCCCCGCTTTGGCAATTGTAACAAAGAGCCCGTCTAAGCTAAAAATCTCGAAAATTAACGATTTCGTTTTGAATTTTTCCTTCCAAATTCAACCCTTTTTGATGGAAACTCTCGAGATTCAAAACATCCGGGAGGGAAAAGAAAAATAAACAAGCGAGTGGGAAAAAAAAAAAGCATTTGACGGGAATGTTGCAAAAGTATGCAGGTATTTCGAGCTGGCTTCGTAGTACGATATAAAATGACCCTGTCTTCACTATCAACGAACTGGAAGCGAGTAGTTGGTAGTAGAAAGATTTCATTGTTTTTTTTTTTTTTTTTTAATTTTTTTTTCCATCAGAAATTCGCGGTTTTGTCGTTTCAACATTTTCAATTTCACGATTCTTTCTCTGTGGGGGTTTTTTTTTTTCTTCTTTTTTAATCCCTCTTATCAACGATTCGATAGATTGAAATTGAAAATGAATCATCGTCGTGGCAATACTCAAAGCGAAGCGAACGTAGTCAACGACGCCACGAAACACAATGGCGATTTTGAAATAAAAAAAAAAGTAAATATTTTCTTGAAAAAAAGTTTGGCAATGTTTCGTGGCATCTTTGAGTCTACGGTAGAGCTCAGGATCGATACAACAAATATTAAAAAAAAAAAAAAAAAAACAAACAAACGAATTCGGAAACGATTCGGGAGAGTACCGACTCCTCGATATCGTCAAACGGCGGACAATTACGATATTTGTGAAATAAAAAAAAGAGGTTTCTCGAGGCTTTTGGTTCGGGTCGGAGAGAGCAAAGGGGTACAAAGGGCACGGGAGGTCAATGAGAATATAATTTTTGTAGCACAGCTAGGCTTTCTTTCGTGCAACTAGTTCCCCCCCCACCCCTTGATTAAGGGCTGATAATTCATTAATTCCCAACTTACACATCCAAAGTCGTGCGACGAGGAAGATTCTTTCCTACTCTCTTTCTCTCTCTATACTTTTTTTTTTTCTTTCTTTCTCGCATCAGCGTCTCAACTTCTACTCCAACCTCACTCTCAGTTTGTCCGTGGTGAAAACGCAGTCAATATTCCTGTACATCATCGTAACTATGAGTACGAGCGAGGATTCGAGCAAAAATAATTGAGAAAAACGGAAAAATTTTCTTTGCGTAAAATTCTTTTGTTCAACGGTGGTGACTCTTCGAAGATGCGATATTTTTCGAACGATTATTTTTATTCAAATCCTCATTACCGACGAATATTTTCTAACACAAAGTTTATACTACGGAAAGTTGAATCGTCGAAATGACTTTACCGCTCAAATTTATTTCAATTATTCTCAGCTACGAGCGCAGGCGCAGCGGAGAAAGAAAAATGCTTTTGTTGTTTCAAGCTTAGATGCGAGAAAACGAATAACGATTGTTTTATGAATTTTTCGGGAATTATCGATTGATACGAAGGAAAAAAAAATTTTCATTTCGTCATTGCGATCGAGCGATCAAGAAAATGATGTTTCGAGGCAAGGATTCTTTTTTTTTTTGCAAAAAATTATTATGAGACTCCGAAGAGTCGATCGCCGGTTGAATTTTATCAACGAGCTGTTCCGCGAACGCCCAGTCGAATTATAAATTTTCACTCAAAGAGGTTCTCAACCCGGAGAAAAACGATAAGAACGATTCTAAAATTTGAGGGGGAGGTTTGCGCTGGTACTAGGAATGCACCGTAATTATTTCAGAAAAAAAAAACACACTAAATATGACGCTTATACGTGGGCTCTTATGGGAGAAGCATTCGAAGTTACGATCGAAGATTATTTTAGGAGTGAAAAAACGGTGAAATTTCCCTGAAGAATCGCTTAAGGGGTTGGGTACACTTGCGATCCAAAAAAAAACTCTTTTTTTGAGATTTTTTTTTTGAAGACAGTTTACATTATTCATTGATCAATATTTATCAGTTCGAAAGATACGCATCGCAAGAAGTTACAGTAATTTTTTCATGTCGAAAGAGCGATAAGCAACCGAGTTACAGCCAATCTCCCAGAGACCCCAAAAAAAAAGTTGTTTCGCGGCGCGTAACGTAACTCATGACCGGATCATTTGCAACAAACTAAATCGTTGGAATTAGTTAAAAATAATATTCTCTTGTACCTGACGGTGAGACATTTTGAATTTTCGCTTTATTTTTTTTTCATACAACCGAAAAATCAACGATTTTTTTTTAGTGAAAAAAACATTTTTCACTTTGAACATCCGCCATTTTGTCAAAAAAGCTAAATTTTGATAAAATCTCGCCGTCAAGTACAAGATAATATTGTTTTTAACTAATTCCAACGATTTAGTTTGTTGCAAATGATCTGGTCATGAGTTACATTATGCGACGCAAAACATTTTTTTTTTTTTACCTCTGGGAGATTGGCTGTAACTCGGTTGCTTATCGCTCTTTTGGCATGAAAAAATTACCGTAACTTCTTGAAATGTGTATCTTTTGAACTGGTAAATATTGATCGATGAATAATGAAAACTGTCTTCGAAAAAAAAATCTCAAAAAAAGCATTTTTTTTGGCCTTGCAAGTGTACCTAACCCCTTAAACGACAGATTCGACCTTCATAGATATAATTTGACCATAAAAAAAGTTTTTCACCGTTCCGATTGTGATATATATACTTGTAAACAGAATTGAGCGCAAGTATAATGGCTCGGTGAAACAAATGCCGAACGCAACCCGCCCCGCACTTCACCCGCGCCGTTACGTTCCCCTTGCCGCGCCAAATTGATGTTAAGAACCTCCTTAAACTTTATCTCAATGAATTTTCTCATAATCTCAATCGAACGATGCGGGGAAAAAAAAGCTTTTTTTTTTTACGAATTTTTCATTTCCGCCAAAGAACCGAGTTCTACCCAAAAATGTAATGAACGAAAATTGCACGATTTTGCAAAATGTGTCGAAAAAAAAATAATAACTGTAATTACGGAGATTCTGTGTTTGTCGCGAAAAATTTATAATTAACGAAGAAACAAAAAAAAAAAAACTCTTTTTAGGTTAGCCGAGCAGCGGAATTTCTCGTCGTATTGACAAAATAACGATACGATTTAAGCAAAGTCGATTCACAGAATCCGTTATTACGGTATAAATAAAAGAAAACTGAAAAGTGTGATATCAACGATATTAAGAAAAAAGAAACCTCGCAACGTTTCAGACTTGGAAAATATGTAGAGTCCTCTCACCTTCTTGACGTTCACGTTTGTGCCTTTTGTGTTTTTTCGTGCTCATGTTTTGCGGTTGGGGCCACAGCTTGACGGTTACTTATATATATAAATATATATACACACACACACAAGGATAAACGAGGAAAAAACAAATCCGTGACGAAAAATCGTAAACGATTATACTTGTTGGGTAGGACGCTTTATATTTTTCTGTTTATAAGTAAATCTTTACGGCACCGCTTTACTTTACTGAATATTTTTTTTCTCACAAGTATAGTACTGTGCGCGTCTCGACACGTCTCGATGCGCGAGAATGGCGTCCATTTTGTTTTACTGGCTCACCTGATACGCGGCAAAGCTTCGACTAACGTCCGTAGCACGAGCGCGGCGGCGCTAGTTGTGCCGTTATTTTTTTCTCTCTATCTCCCTCTCGCATGTCGAACCGGCGGCGTCATTTGCATACGCGTCACGTTTCTCTCGCGCGACTGTCAACCGGCGTGAAGTGCCGGGAGTTTTATTCGTAAATGTGAAAAATAAAAGCAAGCAGAAGACAAGTGAAGCGAGCTACTTTTTCACGGGATTTGTAACGGTATAATAATAAACGATAGCCGAGTGCGATCGAATCGAACGAGTCGATAAAGGATTTTTTTTTCTCCGATAGAATCGAGCGTGTATGTATCCGCGCACACACGCGTTGTTTTCGTAAAAAAAAAAAAAAAAAGAAAGGCGATCCGATGTTTTTTCGAAGAAACACAGAACGGTGAAACAAAGGGGAGTCTCATCGATCGGAAAAGTCGGGTTGATAAAGAGCGTCATATTAATATTTCCTCTCGCGATTATTATTCACGTATTCTTAATCCTAACGTAACATACAAATATGCATATTCGGAATGTATAATAGTGCAACTATGCAATTCAAAGTTCTCTCGTTGTGCGGGGTGGACGAAGGGACGCGGAAGCGTGTATAAAACAATAACAAATCCTCGCGGAAGAAAAAGAGAGAGAGAGAGAAAAAACGTTCGTAGGGTATACAGATATTTAAAACTCGGTGTCTGTTTTACCGACCGAGGGAATTTAAATATCGATTAGTCAAATTTTCGCGCAAACCACGTTTTGTGTATACATTCACGGGGTAACCATGATCAGATATCTCGAGGGAGGTAATGCGGGTCAACAATCATAAATCGTAGCAAATTACGTTTGCGGCTTAATTAATTCGATAAAATTTTCAATCGAAAAGTAATTTTATTGCTATTTCACGCTATATTGAATTATTCGTTGAAAAAAAAAAACAATATTTTCCAACGAATTTATGTATTTCACAAAAATCATTTTTCGCGTACTCGCAATCTATATATTATACTGTTCTGAAAAATCAATAATACAATTTTTTTTTGTCAAGCTACTCGTTTACAACTTGACAAGATTCTCGTAATCCTCTTGGGATTAACTATAGATATCCCGATGTGCCCTTGATTATAATTGAATTACGCTTAATTGACATAAAACAATTTACTTCGTTACACTTCGCGTATAGAAACCGGGACTCTCCGGTCTATGCTGCCATCTGCAGACGACGAATTGTACCAGAAGCTCCTTGGATATATATATGCCGGGCAGTGTAATATATAACCGACGATTAGTCAGCGAGAAAAACATCGAGAGTTACACACGCGATTTGCGCTTGATATCTCATTTGCTTTTTTTTTTTTTTGCATTGATCGGTTTCTTCGAAAGAATAATGTGAAAAGCAAAGGGGACAATGGCTCCGAATAAAGAGAGGGAGAGATTCGATATGATAATAAATAGTAATGATTCTTTTTTTTCCGTTAATTTGAAAAATAAAAAGTTTTTTTTTCATTCAAAAGAGCGCAAGCTCCCAAACCTCAAAAAAACCTCAAACGAGGCAGCTCGTAGACTCATTGTCAGTTACGAGCAATCTCCTTTCTCGCGCCGTTCTTTCAGGTCAAAATCTATGCTTTAAACGCAAAAGACTGTAATAAAAATGATATATTATTGGCCGATAAATTGCTATTTTTTGTTTCCTCGCATATGTTTATATATGTTTGCCAACGAAATAAGTGTCATTTTGAAGGACATGTTTTTTTTTTTAAATCTCTTCTCATGATGTTTTACGTCACTTTTATTTTCTAAACCTTGGACATAGCGCGACTATTTTAGTTAACCCGAAAGAAAAAAAAAAGCGAAAACGTAAAGAAAAAAAAATACGTTACGCCCATCTCGGACTCTCGTGTCTCCGAGTCGCGTGAGCTCCAGCCACAATTATAGTGCCCGTTATTCCCAGCTGACTGTTAAAACAGCCGAGACCTTTAGTCGCGCGAGACAATCCCTGTTCGGAGTATATATACAAATCCACGATGTATGCAAACACACCAGTCATATACATATACATTATGTAGATAATACTATAGATAATAATACTATAGATAATAATAATAAATGTAGTGCATAGGCTGCTTTGGATGCGAATACTTTTTAATTCTTCTGAAAACTTTGCTAATTTCCTAAACTCAAAAAACTCAAAAATACAAGGCGGAGAGAGCCGTAAGAGTTAGTATAGCGAGACTGTGCATGTATATTTGCATCAAGAAGTTGCGGGGCCTGCTATACTGTCGTGTGTGCACTATTGAATAATACAAGCGACTGGGCCCTCTCGCTCTCTCTCTCCCTCTCTCTTTCTCTCCGCTACACTTTTCTTAGTAACGCTTTTTTTTTTTGTAATACAACGCGCCACCGGCAGAGCGACAACAGTGCGGGGCAAAACGTTCCAGCTAGAGCAACTCTCGACTCTTTTAGCGTGTTTTAATTCTTTTATTTTCTCGTTCGTGCAGTTTTATATGTTTACGTCTCTGAGCGAAATAAATAAGAAGATATATAGATAGGATATAATATAAATTGATACAAGCCTCGAATTCTTTTTTGCAATGAAAGAATAATTAAAAAAAAAAAAAAACCATAAATGTTTACAAAATTCTTGTAACGATGAAAATAATAATAGAAAACTATTGCTATTGCTATAAATATATTTTTTAATACGATCAATTCATTTTCTTATCGCGATAAACATGGAAGTTGACTGCATTAATGACAACAATAATAATAATGTAGAGAATTAAAATTAAAATAATTGTTGCCAATTTTTTTAAAATTAATTATTATTCCTATTATTGCTGTATTACGAGAAAATACTACAGCCCAAATAATGATAATAGTATCAAACATATATATAGACATATATAGGCGGATATCGTTCGCGTGTGCTGGTCTGCCCCCGGCTTCTAATTCTCTCTCGCATTCATCGTGAAGCCTCGTCGGAGGGACTAACGTCATTCGAGAGTGCGTTAAAAAGCACAAAAAAAAACAATCATATAGCGTTCAAAATAAATTATTTTTTTGATAAAAGAACGAAAAAAAGAGAGAGAGAGAGAGAGACAGAGATTGTGAAATAAATTGGTAAACGACGAATGGAGAACGCGTTTGCCAATCGTCGTAGGAAAAAGTGCGGGAGTAAATACGCAATATTGAACAACGAAAAAGAGAAAATAAAATTTACGACGCGATCTTTGATTTTCGTGATCTCTTCGTGTTTTTTTCTTCTCTTTTTATTCTTTTAACTCTCGACGCACGTGTGTAGAGCGAATTTTGTGATTTTTTTTTTTTACGACATAAAGTGATTCTCCGGGAGTTACGCGGTTTAGTGAAGAGTTTTTTTTTTTCTTGTAAGAAAAGAACGACGCCGCAAGATGCAGGAACGCTTCAAAGTCACACCGGCCAACAGCGCCTCTGGCTACGGATGGCGAAACAACATTCAACAGTTGTACAATTCGCCGGATCACGATGACGACGGTGAGTTTGAGAATGAAATGAATAATTGCGAGAGAAAAAAAAACAAAAGACGAGAAAACGAATTTTTGAACTGCGGATTCGGGGGAATATTGTGCATGCTCGAATGTAATCCTTTCTAGAGCTTTCGCTTTTTATTATCAGCTTAAGGCTGCTCACGGTAACGTTCTGATGATTGTATCACCCTCATCACGTGTCTTCGATCGAACATAGCGATACATATATATTATGATGTAAATTTAAATGCCCAAGCTCTCGCGACATTTCTTCGTAAAGCCCAACGAATTTTATTTTCAATATTTTTATGCGCAATTTCTTTCATATCCCTCAACAGAAAAAAATAATAATAATTAAAAATATGCATATTATTGTTTGTTTATAATAATAAATATTCGCATTATTATGTCTTCGAGAGATATTGTACTTTTTTGTTTTGTTTTAATCTATAAATTCATTATTGAAATCGATTGGAGAACGAAAAAGCTGTGTTCAGAAAAGATTGGGGCAAAATGGAACAGTTGTGGAAATTTAGGAAAATTTCAAATTATACATTTATCTCAAGTGTATCCGAATACATTTTCTGTTGGGACAAAATGTAATTATGCAAATTAAATTGTTCAATAATCAAATTAAATTGTGCAATAGTTTACAAAAAAAAAAAATCTTTCATGAAAGTTTTCGAAAATCGTAAAATTCTTCTTTCTTCGCTTCTGAGACATTCCACTGCTGATACGATTCGCATTCTTTCATCTGGAAAATCGATTATGAATTTATTGAAGGGCGAAATAGTGGATTTAGAGAAGATTTGGGGGCAATGTGAACCACTTGCTGAATTTTATGAAATCTTGACCTTCACATATCTCAATTTTTCGTTGATTTTCAGCGTTCTAAACATTTCTCCTGAATCTTTATGTCATTCAGACGGTAAATTATAGTTGAGGTGACAGCGTAAAAATACAATAACGTTTAATGCGTAGGCAATTAAAATTTCGCGTTATCTTCGGTGGTCCATATTACCCCATACGGCTCTAAATTACGTATCCACGTGCATTGTTACACGTATGCATACGGTTTTGCGTAGACGGAAAATCAATCGATTAAAGATGTAACGTCGTTGATAAACATCCCAGTCAGGGATAAAACAAACTTCTGTAATTATAAAACGCGAGCTTTGAAGGAAAAACACCGTGAGTCCGCGACGTTTCAGAGTACGTCCCGGCTCATCAATTTTACCTTGGCTTTTCGTGGTCCAGCGTCATCTACGCAGACGTACCGATGATCCGTCTGCTTCGCGCAGATCTCTCGTACGGGATTTCTCCCGCGGAGTTTGTTTTCTTTTTGTTTGCGCTGTTTTGGGAGGGGCAACGTGGATGTTTACCACTTCATCTTGACCGTGTAAAAATAGGTACGTTCGGGAACTCGGGATTTTTTTCAGAATTTATTGAAAACAAGACATAGAGTAGGAGGTACAGTAACTGTACATACAGTAATAGTGACAATGACAGTACAACAGCGGTACAGTAACAGCACAGTAACAGTACAGTATCGGTAAACAAAAAGTACGGTGGCATATTAGTAAAAATACAGTAACTGTACAGGAATATTACAGTGGCAGACCGGTAATAATGCAGTAGCTGTACATGGACAGCGCGTTGACAATACAGTAACTATACAAGAACAAAACGTTAATATTACAGTAACAGAAGAGTGCAGTAGCTGTACAGGAGCAGTGCGTTAAAGTTCAGTAAAAAAACAGTAACGATACAATAATAGTACAGTTACAGTACAGTAAATGTACAGTAACAGTACAGTAGTAGTACAGTAAGAGGACATTAAAAGTACATGAACAATACGATAAGAGTATAGTAGAAGTACAGTAACAGAAAAATACAGTAACTGTACAGGAGCAGTGCGTTAATAGTTCAGTAAAAGAACATTAGCGATACAATAATAGTACAGTAAAAATACATTGGGAGTACAGTTATAGTGAAATAAAAATACAATGATAGTACAGTAACTGTACAGTAACAGGGCAGTAAAATTACAGAAACAATACAGTAACAGGACAGTAAAATTACAGGAACAGTATAGTAACTGTAGAGGAAAAAATATGCTAATTGTACAGTAACAGAAGAGTTAAACTACAATAACAGGACAGTAAAAGTGCAGGAACAGCACAGTAACTGTACAGGGACAATAAGTTTATAGCGCAGTAACAAAAGAGTGACAATACAATAACAGTACAGTCGAAGTAAAGTAACAGAACAATACAGTAACAGTACAGGAATAATACAGTAACTTTACAAGGACAATACGTTAACAGTAAAGTAATAAAAGAGTGGCAATACAATAATAGTACAATAAAAATACAATAACAGTACAGTAACAGTACAGGAACAATACAGTAACTGTACAGTATCAGGGCAGTAAAATTACAGGAACAGTACAGTAACTGTACAGGAAAAAAATATGCTAATTGTACAGTAACAGAAGAGTTAAACTACAATAACAGGACAGTAAAAGTACAGGAACAGCAAAGTAACTGTAGAGAGACAATACACTGTAAAAAATTTTTGTGCGAAAATTAGTATACCGGTATACAAAGCTCGGATGCATATACCGTATATTAATTTTTATATGCATACATATTGTATATTTACAGTGCTGGTTTACTACTATTAAGGAAAAAATCTGTTGACATTAATAGAAGACCGTATTTGATTTTTAATGTACCGTTTTACGAAAAAGTAAGACGGTAATGCACGATCACAATAACCGTGTACTTGAAATCTACCAAACAGTCACTTAAATCTTATGGCGAAGGTACATGTAATTTCAAGCGCATGTACGTTGGAATTTTAATGTGCCGGTATATGAAAAATCATGACGGTAACGTAGGATTACAATAATTAGGTACTTGAAATTTACTATACAATCGCTGAAATTTTATAAAGAAGGTACATGAAATTTCAAGAAAAAAAGTGCTCTAAAATTAATACACCCATTTTTGTGCATAAATCGTTTTTTAAATTTCAAGCTAAAAAATTAGTAATAAACTATAATGCACCTATTATGATATCAGAAATAATATAACAAGAAAAAAAAAAGTTCTGCGTCGATATTCACTCACTACACAATTTCGGTCTGAAGCGGGATTCGAACCGCCTACCCACAAGTTTCCTACCTAATGCCTGCTTACTAACCCGGGACGCTACCTATTACGCTATTGACTACTACTTAATTTCGTTGCATCAAATTCGAGATATAAGTTGCATGCTGACTCACACTTATAAAAAATTGAATATTATCATTTGACGAAAAGATTTTGAAGCATATAAACGAAATAGAGCTTCTTTATACGGGAAAAATTTTATTCATTTCGAATCGACAGTCAGGTTTTCAGAATTCAGAATTGCGGATCCATTAAAATTAGCCCTTTGCGGCATACATTTTTCAGACGAACGGTTTTTTACGAAAACTATCGAACTTGTGGTTTTCGGGGTCGCTGATTACGAATTTGAAGTCCGTTTTTGAAAATAAAAAATGGCGGATTCAATATGGCGGACGAATTTTCGAAAGTTCATCGGATTCACTTGAAACTAGTTACTCGGGGGTTTTCGGGGTCGCTGATTACGAATTTGAAGTCTGTTTTTGAAAAAAAAAATGGCGGATCCAATATGGCGGACGAATTTTCGAAAGTTTATCGGATTCACTTGAAACTAGTTACTCGGGGGTTTTAGGGGTCGCTGATTACGAATTCGAAGTCCGTTTTTGAAAATAAAAAATGGCGGATTCAATATGGCGGACGAATTTTCGAAAGTTCATCGGATTCACTTGAAACTAGTTACCCGGGGGTTTTCGGGGTCGCTGATTACGAATTTGGAAACAGTTTATAAAAATTGAAAACAGCGGAACGTTTGGGACGTATTGGTTCTGCTGTTTTCAATTTTTATAAACTGTTTCCAAATTCGTAATCAGCGACCCCGAAAACCCCCGAGTAACTAGTTTCAAATGAATCTGATGAATTTTTGAATATTCGTCCGCCATATTGAATCCGCCATTTTTAATTTCCAAAAACGGACTTCGAATTCGTAATCAGCGACCCTTAAAACCCCCGAGTAACTAGTTTCACGTGAATCCGATGAACTTTCGAAAATTCGTCCGCCATATTGAATCCGCCATTTTTAATTTAAAAAATGGACCTCAGATTCGTAATCAGCGACCCCCAAAACCCCAGAGTACCAAATTTGGTTGCAATTTACCCAAAAGTTCGTTCGGAGATTATTTTTTCTCTAAAAAATGAACGATTTTTGACATTTATTTATTTATAATTGTTTGTAATTTTGCGTAACTGCATGTATCATCATTTTTGTCACATTCCACGATGCTTCTACTATTATAGTACAAAGATTCGTGGATGTTACTTCGAAAGCATTAAATCTACCGAGGAAAGTTGTGAATCAAAAAGGTGGGACTCTGGTATGTCCCACTATGCCGCAAAGGGTTATATAGAATTCACTTGAACATTCTTCTCGAGGATTTTTAAGGAAACTCATACACGTGTATAGTAAATTTCTATTACGTGTTGAAAGCAGAAAATACCAGTGTGCTAAATAAATTATCTCTGCTATCATTTTTTCCAGAACGATACCTTAAATTCCAATCCAGTATTTTATAATTCTCAGTCAATCTATGGATTTTAATACACCAGTGTCGGGAGAATTAACAAGACACCGTTGCTTCATGTTTTAAGTGCCTTAACTTAATTTTCAACAACTTTGACCGCTACTTTCAATATAAAGAAAGATCTTAAAAACCTAATTCGGTCTTTGTATTTACAAAACTGTATAATGATTTTCATACGCAAATCCATTAATGACGAAACTCATACACGGGTATAGTAAATCTCTATCACGTGTTGTAAACAGAAAATACCAGTGTGCTAAATAAATTATCTCTGCTATCATTTTTCCAGAACGATACCTTAAATTCCAATCCAGTATTTTATAATTCTCAATCGATCTATGGATTTTAATACACCGGTGTCGCGAGAATTAACAAGACACCGTTGCTTCATGTTTCAAGTGCCTTAACTTAATTTTCAACAACTTTTACTGCTACTTTCAATATAAAGAAACATCTTAAAAACCTAATTCGGTCTTTGTATTTAAAAAACTGTATAATGATTTTCATACGCAAATCCATTAATGACGAAACTCATACACGGGTATAGTAAATTTCTATCACGTGTTGTAAACAGAAAATACCAGTGTGCTAAATAAATTATCTCTGCTATCATTTTTCCAGAACGGTACCTTAAATTCCAATCCAGTATTTTATAATTCTCAATCGATCTATGGATTTTAATGCACCAGTGTGGGGAGAATTGACAAGACACTGTTGCCTGATTTTTAAGTGCCTTAACTTAATTTTCAACAACTTTCACCACTATTTTCAATATCAAGAAAGATCTTACAAACCTTATTCGGTCTTTGTATTTACAAAACTGTGTATTGATTTTCATACACCAGTATATCGACGAAGAAATTAATACACCAGTATGATATTTTTCAAACCTGACTAAATAAATTTCATATAAGTTTATGAAATTTACAATGCCGTTTATATTAATTTTACTTTCATACACCCGGTTCTAAATTTTAATATTAAGTTGTGCTATGAATTTACGAACATTTTTTACAGTGTACGTTAATAGTACAGTAACAAAAGAGTGACAATACAATAACAGTACAGTAGAAGTAAAGTAAGAGAAAAATACAGCGGCTGTACAGGAACAGGACACAGTAAAATTATATGAACATTACGGTAACTGTACAGGAATAATACGTTAATAGTACAGTAACAAAAGAGTGACAATACAATAACAGTACAGTCGAAGTAAAGTAACAGAACAATACAGTAACAGTACGGGAACAATACAGTAACTGTACAGGGACAATACGTTAATAGTAAAGTAATAAAAGAGTGGCAATACAATAATAGTACAATAAAAATACAATAACAGTACAGTGACAGTACAGTAACAGTACAGTAACAGTACAGGAACAATACAGTAACTGTACATAATAAATTTACGATACATATTCAGTAACAATACTGGGTAATTAACTCAAACTGCATAATTATACCCAATACTGTACCGGTAAACATAGAAATCAATGTAAACTATTGCGCTTCCAGGCGTTTGTAAAATATAAAAAAATGAACCAAAAACTTGTGACCCGAATATACCGAAAAAAAAGTTGTTAACCAAACAATCTAAAAATTTATTTGCCCTTCTTGAATTCTTACCCGAAAAACATTGTTCCATACCTCACAACACACTTTACCTGTTCGTTGAAATTTCTCATTAGCGCGATCTCATCCAAATGGGGAGTACATTGAAAATATATAGAGAGAGAGAGAGACACCGAAAATTCTCGTCGTTGAAATTAAGCGTGAATCGTTGAGCTCCGAGTCAATTATATTTTTTCTAATTTAATTTTCCAAATGGACAATTTGCGTGTCAACGTAATTAAAAACTCGAGACGACGAACGACGACGACGACGACGACGACGACGATTACAGAACATCGTTAACTATCGTACAGCTCCGGACATAAGGTGTGTAAATAAAGACTCGGGGGGAGGGGGCTCTGATTATCTCGGGGCAGCAATTTGAAATTAAAAGATGCATCAAAGTTGCACAATCAGAGCTTATAATCATATTTTTCTTCGAATATTTCTCTCGTGCGCTGCACTTTTTCTTCGTTAATTAAGAAACAAAAAGAAAATCATCATAACTGTTCCTCTCGTGTATACTTATACCAGAGGGTTCAAGGTTTTTTTTTTTTCGAACACGCGATGGGTCATTGAACACACGCGAGTCCCACACATACTTTTGCTTTTCAGCGATTAAATTTATTCCACTTTTGAATCCTTCTCGGTCATCTAGCCCCGATGAGATATTATTTTTAATATTCAGAAAATTTAACATATTTAGAAAATTAACGAAATGATCAATTCCATTGTGGCTTCTATGAAAATGAGAAAAAAAAAAAAAATTACCATTCGAATTCATTTCAATTTTATTCAAAACTTCTGTTATTAAAATCCACCTTCATCCGAAAGTTACAAGTTGAATTAACATCCCTATACAATAATAAAACGATAATAATTTTTTTACGATTTGACATGAATTCTTTGATTCTATATTCGTGAATCGAATAATCGACGAGTTCCCATATACGATTGGTAAATTCGTCCAGCGTATCTGATATTGTACGTGTCGGAGGTCTCGTTGAGAATCCCAAGTAGTCATTGCCAGAGGCATTTGGCTGTCTGTAACGTTGCTATGCGTGTATATATGCAACTGCATCGGTTTCTCTATCGTGAAACAAAAAAAAAAAAAAAACAAAAACAAGGTGTGTCGGTGAGCCAAAGGGTCGATAATCGCGGGCATTCGCGATCCTCCCCCGGATAACGTCCCCTCCCCCCCGGAAATATCGCGTGCAGACGATGAAGAGACTCCTTTTTATTTTATTTTTCAAGTCTAAAGTTAAAGGGACGTGCACACACCTCGTTGTATTTTTATCCCGAGACCCGCGATACCGGGGCGCAATGACGTTTTACCCAATCAACCCTATTGTTCAGCTGCACAATGGAATACTCGCTCCATCCTCTACACGTATAAAAAAAAAATAGAAAAATGAAAAATCAACCCCTAGCGAGGGGTTGAAGTGGGAAGGGTTGAAACGTGGCGCCCCCAATCAAGCGATATCGGAAAACTCTCGTACGAGAAAAAAAAACCTCTTTTTTACCACCCGCGGAAAATACACCGACTCACCCGTGACGCCAAATGGATTCACATTACGTTTTTTCATTCACATTAAGACAATACCTTGCACAGGTAACAAGCCCTTGAGAACTATACTTGGTTTTCTCAATCGCGTGACTTTCTCATGAGCAAAGGCTGGGCACGAAATTAAAAAGAATTCCTAATTTGGACTTCTAATTTGGATGATTTTTATGTCGTTTTTCCGGAATTTTCGAAAAAAAATCGAGATACATCGATGCAGATTCGATAGCATTTTTGTTTCATTTGGTGCAGAAAAGTCGTTTTCTGCAACGAATTACTTTTGAGCCTGTGAACGATACAGTTATCGCGAGAGGGAAGAATTTTCTCAACAATTTGTCAAATCACTGAGAACGTGCAGGTTGAAGAAAAAGTGTGAAAAATCGTTATGCTGTTTGCAAAAAAAAAAAAAAAAAATAAACAAAATTTTAAACACGATGAAGCCGTTAGCCGGATTGGATAGAGAAAAAAGATGAAAAATCATAAGCGATACAGCACGAGCAATTTCAATCGTTTCGTTCTTGTTTTAATGGTCCTATTACGTATATATGCATACCATCAGAGAGTGCAGTATATGTGTGTGTGTGGGGATTTGGTGGCATTTTGCCAGATTTCACGGTGGGGTGTCTATGTTTATAACGAAGGCGTTATGTGCGAAAGAAAAACATAATAATTCGTTGTATTTACGTCCATGATACATTTTTTTATGCCTTGGGGATCGTAGGAATACTATTATTATTATTATTATTTGTCTTTTTACATATTTTATCGTGCGTAGAATTGTAAATACTTCGAGTCCAACTTGAAAGTTCATTCAACGAACACCGAAGTTAATAGAACAAAAGATTCATCATTGAGAAACGAATCTTCGTGTGTTTAATTTTTGGGAACACGAAATATAAGATTTAATTTATAAATTTTAATTCTCGACTGTTCAATCGTGTCCGGATCCTCTTTTGTTGCTAATACAACTCTAAATAAACTTATTAAGGATGAAAAAAAAAAAAAAAAATCGGGAATTTCTCCGAACCGAGAGTCAAGGGAAGCCTTTTAGGCTTCGTCCAGTCAGGAATCAAAAAATCATTTTTTTTTTTTTTTATCGAAATCCATTACTCAGGTCTTCATTCCGCATACATCATCTAAAATTTATACTCGAAGCTTTATTAATATAAGAGTCGTAACTAATTTCTAAAAAATATTTAAATTGAATTTCAACACAAAATGTCGTCGCATTTTTGTTTTTCCTCGCGTACTTATTACATGCTAAAGCCGAAAAAAAAAATTCCTCATAGTAGGATTTCGTCTGATAGTCGTACCCCTCCTTGAGTGATTGTTGAAAAGTAATACTTTTTTTCGTTAACAATAATGCGCACTTTTGCTTCAAAATAAAATTGTAAAAAGTTTTAATCCCCGGTTATCTTTTTTGTAGTCTGAGCATTTTTCTCACGCTTCGTCGTAAATATTTTTCCATATATATATATATATACCAAAATTGAGATTTTCTCTTTTTTGGGAGAAGTTGCGATTTGGTTAGCCAATAATGCGCTCTCATTGAATATTAATAAAATAGTCTTCATGACTTTTGGTGCGTATAAGGACAGTGTCCCTAATAATATCGAAATTAAGATAAATAATGTATCGCTATAAATAGAACAGTATCTTGTAAATATTTTTAGGAATAATTATAGATTGCCATCTGAGATGGGAATGTCATATACAAGCAATTATAAAAAAAAAAAAACTAGATATCTCCTATTCATTTTTTATGAGCTAGTTAAAGATACTAGATCCAAAAACTATGTCAGCCATCTATTATGCTTTGTTCCATAGTGTGGTTTTATACAGGATAGTTGATTGGGGAGGAGCATATACCAATGTCATTGGACCTCTACAAAGATTACAAAACAGGCTACTAAGAATAGTACAAAAAAAACCCTGAGTTGAAACGGACCTTAGAGTTTTGTAAACTTCTCGAATCAATGCAATATCTTGTCTGCGAGTCAATTACGCTCCAGAAAAAACATCGGAACTAATGACACAATAGTCCAACTATTAGACAAAATTTATATGAGAACATAAATGATTCCAAATCCACAATCGCTGCGTTCTGGGATTTAGAAAAGCTTTCGTTACTATATTAATCATGAAAAGCTACTTAGAAAAATAGAATTGCTCAAAAACTAATTCATAGTTATCTAACTAATCGTGAACAAATAGTTGGAGTAAATGATGCACTCATTGATGTTATAGCCAACTACCGGTGTTCCTCAAAGAGCAATACTTGGTCCATTATTGTTCATTATTTACATAAATGGTATGCCCCAAATTATACCGAGCACTAATATATAATAGCCTATGCAGATGATACCATTGTCACATGCTTGGGAGACGCTTGGGAAGAAGTAAAAATTGAGATTTCCTCTTATTTGGCAGAAGTTGAAATTTGGTTAGCCAATAATGCACTCTCATTGAATATTAATAAAACAACCTTCATGACTTTCGGTGCATATGAGGACAGTGTTCCTAATAATATCGAAATTAAGATCAATAATATATCTCTAAATAGAACAGTATCCGGTAAATACGAGGGTAAATATTTAGGAATAATTACAGATTGCCATCTGAGATGGGAATGTCATATACATGCAATTAAAAAAAAAAAAAAAAAAAATATCTCCTACATATTTTTTATAAGCTAGTAAAGATGCCAAATCCAAAAACTATGTTAACCATCTATTATGCTTTGTTCCATAGTGTGGTTTTACATGGGATAGTTGATTGGGGATGAGCATATACCAATGTCATTGGATTTCTACAAAGATTACAAAACAGGCTACTGAGAATTGTACATAAAAAATCTAAGTTGAAAAGATCTTTGAGTTTTGAAAACTCCTTAATTATACAATCATTACTATATTACTATGAAAAATTGAAATCAAACTTACGATAGCTCAAGCAGCAATACAAGAAACAAAAGCTTAATCCTTCTTAATGTTGAAAAAGAAATTTATCACAGAAGTAGTTTTACAACAACGATGGTCTACTCCGCTAAGCTTGACAATGATCTGAAATCATTGAACTTCAGGAAAAATACAATAAAAAAGAAACTGGGAAATTGGGCTTATTGATATGACGAAATAATATGACTTTTATTTTTATTTTTATTTAGCTATCTATTTTTGTAAAAGTTCTTTCCATGGCCGGACCTACGTACAGGTGTTTAATCACCTCATACAGGATATAATGATCGAATATTTCTCATATTCTACATTGTATATTCTGGCTTCAAATAAAATAAAATTAAATGATACATATTATCGTCACCTCAAATCGCCTGTGGCAATTCAGATAATCCTGTTATCAATTTTATCCAAAATACGAATGAAAAAAAAAAAAAGATTTCGATCAATTTATTAATTTCTTTAATTGTTGCAATTAATTTCTCAAAATTCTTCGATAAGTCTCTCGATTTTGTTAATTCCTTTTCTCGCCTCGATCTATCTTCGCTAAGAAGAAAAAATAAAAATATAATGCAACCGCACGTATGAAGGCGGATATGTTTTGAGCCACGTGATGAGATACTCTCACGGATTATTGTTTTATGCAAATTAGCGCTCTATACATATATGTAAATTGGATATTATTGTCCCAATGAGCAATACTCGCAGCGTTTTGAAAATTAAATGCAAAACGCCGAGGTCGCGGATTCCGCGCTCTTATCAAAACCTTTGTGCCTCGATAGCTTCTTTTTTTGTTGTTGCTACTATCGAGCTGAACGAATGCAGGCCTTGTATATATGCTTATCAGTTCCGTGACGATGCTATTGTAATAAGCTCGCAAATATCATCATCATGCGTTTAAAATTACTCACGGTACGTCGACCCCGGATTCAATCTGTTTTTTGTTTTTGTTTTTCTCTCAATGTCATCGTCATTTTATTTTGCTTGCTCAATAATCACGATAAACATAATTGTGATGCATCGATGAACGATTTTGCCGCAATTTTGACTCTGCAGTAATTTTTATTTTTAATATTTTAATTTTTATGATTTTTCATTCGTAAATTGCGCATTTCAATATTTTTTTGTCACGTCAATTGTTTATTTTTTCCTTGTAATTTCATTTTAAATTTCCTATTGTACTGTAAATTCTTGAATTTTTGGTCTCTTTATTCTTCCCAATGAATCGGCAGGGCGTATATAAACGTTTGAAATATAATCGTCAATTGACTCATAGAGTCTTCTCGCGACGCTCTCTCGATCGTCTTTTGTTTTTATTTTTATGTTTTTTTTTTCCCCCACAGCTTCGAGAGAGATCCCAAATACGTTTAATGGAGACAAAATAGATAGGACTTTACCAGCATCTTGGTTCTCATCCCATAAATTTATATGTAAGCTCTGACACTGAGAAAATTCTCACGAGGTGAATTCATCAAACGTCAGACGCCGCGCAGTTTTCCGACCTCTTCATATACAATATCTGACTCGTTCTCTCGCTCTCTCTCTCTCTCTCTCTCTCCCTCCCTCTCTCTCTCTCTCTCTCTCTCTCTCGTTAATTTTTTTAACGAGAGAAATCTTTGAGACGAGACCTTTTGTCATTGTTCTTCTCGCTGTGCTCTCCCAGCCAGGCATCTCTGAGTTGTCCGATAATGCTTCATCTTCAAACGAACCCCCCGAAGTAGTTTAATCTTCTCGTATATACATCCGTCAGACAAAGATACATCAGATTCGTTAGATTCGCAAGGATCAAACGCAACCTCGTAATTTATCATTTTTCTTTGCCCTCTTCTGAGCAGCGAATTAATGGTATAAGGCCATATATGACGACGCGGAGGACGCGCGTTTGCTGACGCGGTAAAAGAGGCAAAGCTCACAGTGATAGCCCTATGCAGCATAATGTATATATATATATATATATATAGATCAAAGGAGAGCGTCATTTCTAGGGGTTCGCGACCTTCCCCAGAGTGCACCCGCGGTTTCCGTTGTTTCAGCTTTTTCCGGAATTCCCACTCTCACACACACACACACACACACGCATACGTGCGCATGATGATGATAAAATTAACAAACATACGTTGAACAAATAGTGCCATTTAATTTTTGTCAGTTTAGTGTTAGAGCTGACATATGGAGTTGAATTCGGAATGTTGATACTATTGAAATTCGATAATTACCATTCGAGGAAAGAACTGTTCCGATAATTTCTATGCGCCTCTCAGGAAGTCTATTTGGCTTTCAATGCCAAACATTCGGAATAAAAACTACCCCAACAGTTTCCATTGCTCTCCAATCGAACTATCTCTACATATAAATCCAATAGTAAAACGACCTTTCAAGCTCAATAGTAACTGCCCCGCACTATGATACATTTTTTTCACATCAGCCGTGACATTTAATTGATGTAACCATAATTATTTTTTACAGTAAAGTTTCTTTGTTACTGTAAAATCAATATTTATACTCGTCGCACGTTTCCACATTATTATCACGAATATTCATATTATCGAAAATAATTTCTGCCTCTTTTTCGTGAAAAAAAAAACATTCACAATAAAAAGCCTTTCTTCGTTCCGTCAATTGAAATGGGGGGGGGGGGGGGGGGGGGGAGGGAAGAACCTTGATGCATCGTCATATATACATATCTCACTTTGTCGCTAAAGGAGGCATCAGGATTAGGTAGAAACGAAGAGGCACAGTCGATTAATTCCCACAGTGAATATAAACGACTCTCGGAGCAAGCTCCCGACGACATTTCATTTCATTATTGGCCCAATTACCCGAGGCGATGGAGGCGTCACACTGTTTATCACATTCAGCCCCGAGAATCGAGTGTGCATGTATATATATATATATATATATATATATATATATATATATATATATATATATATAAACGCCAGCAGAGAAATGGCCAAGAACCCGGGTACGGCCTAGCGCTTGAGCTCGACGCGTCCACGCGAACCGCTTTAACCCAGTTTGTCTCGATTAGTCCCGATCATCATCATCATCATCATCATCATCATCATCATCATCATCATCATTGTGCATTCGAGATCGTGAATTGTAAGAACTCTTCGCTCATCATCTCTGGTTATTATTTGCTTTGTTACGCGCTTTAATTCGACGTGTCTCCTCGTTATGCTCGCTGATGAATTATTCTACGTGTGACACTGTACATTTCGTTATTCAACGTTTTTTTTTTTTCTATATCCAACGAACTAATGAAGCTTAAAAATCAAATGGGTTTGGACAAATAATGTGCATTGAGAAATTTTTTACTAGGCCGAGACGCAGCGTAACCATTAGCCTCAATTTTTAAGCCCGCGATATCACGGGAAAAGCTGCACGTCCAATCTTATTTTCGTATGAAAAAGTTCTACAGGTCCGATCATTAATGATCGTTCGTGCGAGAAGAGGGATTTTCGTGTCTGCTCTGATTATCCTGGCAATATGTTTTGGGCTTTCTCGCCACAGCAAAAGATGCTTTGTCTCTGTCAACTTTGTATTCTCGGGATTTTCATGCGCTCGGCCAAAAGGCATGCAAAATGTTTCAAATAGCTTTGGAAGGAAATCTTGTTCCGAAATATTCGCATGCGTATGTGGATCGATTGCGGAAATTGCTAGGGAAGACTCTCTTGGAGCCACTTGACGCGCACGGTTTCACATTTGAATTTTCATGCCCCACGTGGAATGATCAATCGGGGTTGTTGATGGGCTCTTGACTCATACTCGGATAGAAGACTTGCCTGGTAAAACTAAAGAATTATATATACCGATCCGTTTGGTCGATCGAGTTATCTATCGCTAGCACACCTAACCCTCTGGTCAATTATCCCCGCGCAGTCTTCTCACTGTAACGTTTCGCTAGAACTACTTGGACAATCGTGCTCTCAAATTTGATGCACGAGTGAGACAGTAAATTCCCTCAGTTCGCTGAAGTCTTGGTCAAAATTATTTCAGGATTTTGGACTCGACAGGATTTAAAAAATGGGACAGGATTCCAAAAATGCCTGTCATTGCGGAGACTTTCGTAAATTTCTAGCTATATAGCGAAGCAAAGCCCTCTAAACAAATAGACTCGGGGACGAGGATATTTAGGAGTAAATTTGAGGAGAATCGATGGAGACGTTCAGTTATGTTATACTTCAAATTTTTTTTTCCTCTACGAATTTTATAAAAACTCAAAAATAGCTCCCAAAAAAATATGGCTATATCAGCGAAATTTAAAAAATTTTTAAGTTTTACTTTCCAAAAATGCCTGTCATTGCGGAGACTTTCGTAAATTTCTAGCTACAGCGAAGCAAAGCCCTCTAAGCAAATAGACTCGGGGACGAGAATATTTAGGAGTAAATTTGAGGAGAATCGATGGAGACGTTCAGTTGTGTTATACTTAAAATTTTTTTTTCCTCTACGATTTTTATAAAAACTCAAAAATAGCTCCCAAAAAAATATGGCTATATCAGCGAAATTTAAAAAATTTTTAAGTTTTACTTTCCAAAAATGCCTGTCATTGCGGAGACTTTCGTAAATTTCTAGCTACAGCGAAGCAAAGCCCTCTAAGCAAATAGACTCGGGGACGAGAATATTTAGGAGTAAATTTGAGGAGAATCGATGGAGACGTTCAGTTGTGTTATACTTAAAATTTTTTTTTCCTCCACGATTTTTATAAAAACTTGAAAATAGTTCCCAAAAAAAATATGGCTATATCAGCGAGATTGTTCGAAAGCTCATAAGACAATATAGTGAACAATCATTTATGACGACGCCTGTAATCCCCCACACGAGCCATCCGGAAAAGCAATTTTGTTTATGTTCCCCGGAGATTTTTCCACAGACTCGGGGAAGCTCTCTCGTCTCGCGATCCTCTCGTGAAGTTTTGAGTTGTGTCTGAGAGCTTTTTGAAAGTTGGTAGGTGAAAAACGAATGAGGAGAGCTGACTAAAAGAGGATTCTCCGATCCTTATACATACACATAGCACACGAGCTCGAAGTAGGACACGAGAAAATTCTCGGTGGTTGTTTTTTTTTCTCCCCCCAACCGTAGCCACAGATCGAGCATATACTTCTTTCAAAAGCTCGCTTCGTACGTATGCATGATCATATATTCGCGCGTGTGTGAGTGTCTATCGTTAAGAGAGTGTCGGGAAAGGCTTGATTGATCTCGAAATTACAGACAGAGAGAGAGAGAGAGAGAGAGAGAGATTTTCCGATAGGCGGATTTTCGTCGTATCAAACGTATTCCCCTGTAATCGAGAGCTCTCGACGTTCCATCGCTCGTTCCACCAACAACGATGACAGAGATTCAGGCTTCGGATGATGAGGAGTGTACTAATATATTCGCGTCGCTTGAGGTCGTATTTCACTCACAAATTTCGATGATGAACGCATATGCGGTCGAAGGTTATCCTATGATTTAAGAAAATTACACGATCCTTCAGCACGTCGAGGAATAATAATCGTAATAATAATGATCGTCGTATCAATAATGTTACATTGAACGTGTCTCGTTTGATCAATTTGTCGCTCCAACGTTTTATATTATGTAATATCAAATATGAATTTTGCGATCCAAGATTTTTATTAGCCTCATTCGATTCACGATATCGTCAGACAAGTGATGGCAATTAGAATGTTTATCGGAGAATGTTAATGAGAGTCGAGCTAGCTCGGGTCTATAAATGAGGAAAATGACGTTAAAGATTAACCGAATCGATGCTTCAGTAAATAGCTTGAAATTAGTGATAAAATTTTTCAAATTCATTTGAAATTTTTTTAACAGCACGGGAAACGCCTCCGCCCCTTTCCCCGCAAGAAAAAAAAAACGCTAATATCTACTTGTAGTATATGCATATAAAATTGTCAGAGTGATACATTTTGAAATATTAAAATGTCAGATAAAAGCGACACCCCTCTCGGGACGGAGTGTCATAAATATTTGCCTAAATTTCCATTTTTCATGAGACCTGGGAGGGAAAACGGTGGAAAACCGAGAGAATCTGCAGCAAAACGAGACGGTTACGAAACAAACGTTTGCGGATAGTGGGCATTATAATAAAAATATAACGACATTATGAACATTTCATATCGCAGATTTTCATGCATATGTATTAGCGTTATGAAATGTTGAAAATATCGACGTAACAGGCAAAAGTATACTTTAATACTTGGGGAGATTGGAATAGACGACTATAAATGGCAATAAATCTTTATGAAAATCTTCTTAAACGATGGAGATGACATTGAAGTTTTAGCGACGTATCTCCAAAGAAATCATGGACTGCTCTCCGTTAGGTGTATCACATTCCCAGCGAACGATTGATATTTAAAATGCTTTTTTTTTTTATCTTCTACAACGCCAGAGAAGGCACGGAAATTATTTCCCTTGGATTGCGTGTGCAAGGAATTTCGTATCATCGTAGCAGGTGTTTCGTTAGGGATTTGGAAACTTTACGTAAGTTTATCATTTGAAACACCAGGCAGTAGTATTTTTTTTTTTATTAGTTTTTTCGTCCTAAAACTTTTCAAGTTCTCACGTCGCTTGCCTTTTGTTCCCATTTTCATTCGATTTCTTGGAGCCTTCCTCCTTTCGTCCCCGATTGTTGATCGCAGCCATTCTATCCTGATGCACCACTGTACAGACATTTGCACGAGGGCACAAGGAAACTGTGAAAAACCTGGCCAATGGTGATGGCTGGTATTTTACTGAGAATCACTACTATAAATTTTCTGTGTCACCAAAATTGCCTCCCGCTAAATAGTTGCAAGCCAGTGCACCCCCAGGCATCAGTATCAAAATCTCATAGATGAGGTACGTTACAGTTTAGAGTTTAAATATATTTTGGACTATCGATTGTGTAGAGAAATTCTTACATCAATAGATTGCAGAATCGTCCTAGAACCCAGCATGCTTGTTGAAATTTTTCAGGATCTACGTAGTCGCATCATTGTGCGAATTTTGTCAAAGTTAGCTGGGGAAGAAAAGCTCCTCGCACGAATGTAAAATTCGTCCAACTAACGCGAGGTCGCGGTTATCCAAGAAAATTTTCTCTCCAACACTCTTCTTTCGCCCGCGAATGGCGCATTTGAATAGAATTGTCACCCCGAATTTTATTCCTTGTAGATCGTAGCTCTCCTCTCCATTGAATAACATATTTTCGTAGGAAAAATATACGAACGAAACAGTAAATATGGATTGGAACTCGGTCTCCGAAACAAATTTTCTCATTGAACCAACATCGAAAAATTTCAAAACACATCGAAGATTTCAGTATGAAAAATAGGAGGGACAGTGGAACGCTGCTGTGTAGTGTATAGTTGCAACGATATAGTATACATATATAGAAAGGAGGGAGAGAGAGGGAGAGAAGATAGAGGGAGATGACTGGAGGGAACATCCAACCCCATCGGGAGGGTTTCATCGACCGATTGGGGTTGAGAGGTGGGGTGGATGCTTGGGAGCTTAAGCTACGTACTAACGTATACATGAAGGACCGCGTCAGCACCTCTTCTCGCTATATATCCACGTCTCTCTCGCTCTCTTCTGTGTTGCAGAGCTTACTCCATGTTTCACCTACATTCCGTTACAGTATATATGCGACAGTGGGTTAGGCATGTATATCGTGTGTGTATACATTATACATATACGGGGCATACAATGTCGAACAAGCTATTCGATACTATAATTCGATACTATAGTTTGGAAGACCATCATTGTGATGTCCGAAATGTGTCAGTCGTGACTTTCTTTGAGCAAAGCAAATGGATCTCCTCGGATCACTTCACTTTCTGACCACTTTCCGTGCCAGCCCAAATCGTTAGCTGGCACAGTTAATGCACAGTGGTAATCGCGAAATTAGTCTCTCCATTGATTGCAGTGGATGCAGTCTTTTTAAACCAGTCAGAATTCGCGTGGTAAGTTGTACCCATCCCCATCATATATTCGGCGATACATGCAGTTGGACATTGCCCATCAGCAATCGTGTATATCTTCCATCGCAACTCTCTGCTCTACACGTGCACGGAGAAAACATACCATAACATTGGTACAGCGAATGAATTGTATGATGAATAAACATACAGACATTGTGGAAGGCTGACCAAACATCAAACACCCCATATCTATATACGCGGATGTTCCGGGGTTGCATTCTAGAGAACTGTATCTATAGTGCATTTTGTTGGTATAATACATTTGCTATTCGGTGACGGTATGCTGGCATCGTCAGTGGCGATGGGAGCGCAGCCGAGAAATTCGATCGTCCCTCAAGGCTGGCGTAGTACAGTGTACTTCGATGCTAAAAGGAGAACACGATGAACGGAACTGAACCGCCCGCAAGAGCCTTCCTCGTCAACGGTCGGACCTGTCCCGAGCCTTTTGCTCTTGGAACAGAGACAATACGACATGTAACGACCACGAGGGCGGAAGAATAGAGAGAGGCAAAGAGAGACAGGGGATGACCGTGTGTGAAAGAGAGTGGGGAAATGCTTGAGGGTTGCAAGAATAAGTGAATCGCGGAATGGAGAAAGTGCCGAAGAGGAGGTGGCATCGGATTAGGTGGAATATAGAAGCAGATATATAGTTGCAGATGTGGTCTTGCGTATTCTCTGTGGAGGAGTCGTGGCTCGATGAGAGGGGGTATGGGATCGGGACTCGAACGAAATAATAGGCTTCTATCTGGGAAAACGAGGTGCTACACTTCTCCTTCTTCTTCTTCTTCTTCTTCTTCTTCTTCTTCTTCTTCTTCTTCTTCTTCTTCTTCTTCTTCTTCTTCTTCTTCTTCTTCTTCTTCTTCTTCTTCTTCTTCTTCTTCTTCTTCTTCTTCTTCTTCTTCTTCTTCTTCTTCTTCTTCTTCTTCTTCTTCTTCTTCTTCTTCTTCTTCTTCTTCTTCTTCTTCTTCTTCTTCTTCTTCTTCTTCTTCTTGGTCTTCTTCTTTGAGATTTCTGGCACTTTGCCCTACATATTCGTTGTTTCGCACTGCTGATGACATCCTTATTTCTTTCCTTGATAAGGTTGGATCATTACGAATTTTCAAAAACAACACTGATTGCTGCAAGTCTATACGAGAGTCTGGTATAATGATAACTGGTGGATAATGGTGATCACTAATTTTTCTTCCTCGATCCATACATACATAGACCCAATGACTATTTTCTTCACAACCCAGTTCTTTTTTCTACCTTTCATTTTCGTCTATTCACGAACGCAATTTTTTACCATAATAATATTTAATGACTCGTTGAGAGACAGCTTGACATTGCGGGCTAATAACGATCAGCGTTTTACACAATGCAGTTCAGCTTATCGAGCAGTTCGACGCTGACATTGTCACAGGTCTTATGGCAATCCGCTCGGTCGTCATTAGCCCGCAGGGTAATCACGATTACTCGATGGCTATACTAATGATCGCGTGACGGTTTACGATAGGGCTAATGGTCACGGTATTGTCCGCTCATTTTTTCTCGATTGATGGGAAAAAAAGTAATCATTCGTTCACGATGCCATCAACCGTGGAAATTATACAAATGAAACTTGTGAAATCGTAATTTGCTGGAATAATCCATTGGAATACCTGCGATCGTACGGCAGCGATTGAATGTTGAGCCTTGGCTGATCGTGATTTTCATGTTCTTCTTTCCCCCAGTCGACACACACACTCTCGTTAAATCATCTTCCCCCAGGGTCGAGGAGGCGTGTTACAGATCGAATCGATCGTTTGAGAAACATGTCCTTCGCCTTCCTGCTGCGGTCGTTATCGAACGTATGAACGAAGAGAACTTTCGTTAACCGCGATCTCGAAACGGAAGTTTGGTTGACGACGTAAGTCCGAGGAGATCCATTTATAGTTTTCCCTAACCCCTTCCTTTAACTGCTTTCGCCAAATGCATACCTCGGTAGAGATTCTTTGCGAGCTCGCACGATTCTGAAACACAGATCCCCGCCATATAGAATATAAGGAGACGAACACGGTACGAGTTGAGCCTATATAGACTTTTCACCCTCTCTGACACACCGACAACGTCCGAGGACACAAACTATCCGATCGATTCGAAGGTAGGGTGTCAAGTGTCAAGGCCAATGCTGATAATCATTCACCGTAATGCGCACGGAACTCTTGCGTGTGCTCTATTGCTGCCACGTCGCGTTGCTCTTCCTGGAGTACCGGTTCGCGCTGGCTCCTCGCATTGTCCGCTGCACGCTTAGTGCCTGCATATGAATCCATGCATCCTGAATATGCATATAACGACCACTGAGCCCATCCTATATGGGCTTGAACAACACGATTTTCTGGAGTAACGTTTGGATCGAGTTATTTTTTTCCTTTCAATGAAGTACGTAGATCCGTAATTGTCCATTGAAACATTTAGAACTCTACCAGAAACTTTACCACCCAATAAAGTTTTTTGCAGAACTCTTAAGCTATCCAAAAATGCCTGTCGAATTACAATTCTACCAGATATAAGCAGCCCCTAAATCTCTACCGTATAACATCTCTACTAGAATGAAGCTTTCCCTAATACCTCTACCCAATTACAAGTCTACCGGATAACGAATCTCCGGCCTGGCTGATGATAACTTACTCACAAATTACTCTGTGTATTAGTCAAGTAATCTGCGCGTAACTTACCATCAGCCATGCCTGAGAATTGTTATCCGATTGACTTGTAATTGGGTAAAGATGTTGGCGAAGGCCTCATTCTTGCAGAGATTTTATTGGGTAGAGATGTTAGGCGCTGCTTAGTACGTCAGATAGACTCGCTTTGTGGTAGACTTGTAATCTGGTAGGCTTGCTCGTAATGCTTAAATCTTGGTAGAGTTTCTATTGGGTAGGGTAGTTTCAGGCAGAGACGTAAATGTCCCGAGCGATTGATCAACATGGACGCTCCATCCATCCAAATTCGTCTTGGGTGGAAAAATCCAATATTCTTTTAGCCTCGACCCCGATAAAAGTTGTAACAAAAAAAAAAAACAGGACAAACAAAAATTGCCGCTCTGCTACACACAGCAAATGAAATTTTCATCGGCATCCTCTGCAGATGTAATGTTCCCTATATATATATGTTCTCCTAATCCATCGAGCATTTTGTCCAGAATATCGCGGATAATCTTTCGAGAACAATTGTTAAATTCTCGTGAAAGCTCTCGTCGTATATATCCCGGACATTGGGAAAAAGCAAGAAGAGATGAAACTCGAAGTATATCGAGTTTTACACCCTGAAAACCATCAAAATCCGAGCAGAGAGTATCCTATACGTGAATCGTGAACGACGTGAATTTCCATTTTTCGTAAACAAAAGAGCCACATCGCGTCCCTTAGTATTAAATCCCTGAGTCTTTTACTACCATGTACAATTTTCTTGACGACCATATAGACCTCATGTTCTCTCGTTCGTCGTCTCAAAACGTCGTTCAAGTCCCCGAGGGGGAATATATAAAATGGAAAAGACGAATAGAAAAATATATACGGTACATTCCATGCGTAAACTGTATCGGCATCCGGCCTCCAGGATTGCTGAGATTTAACTTCATTGTTTTTCCCATCATCGTGCCAACCGCAAAGAGCACTGTGAATTTTTTCAAGATTTTTTTCACCATCGCACTTTTGGTCAATTATGATTTCGGTGAACTGCAAACTAAACTGAAATTTGAAAAAAAAAAAACTCTTCGTCGAGCTTAAAGAAATCATAATTGCACAATGGCTGGCGAAAAAAAATGTACAAACAGTTTAGAAGAATTTTGAGAGTTCCGACAATGATATGAAAATGGCTGAACCAATCTCGGTGGTCTCAAAGTTGGCTCTGGTTGGCATCAAATGCAGCACATATATATATGCAGAATGAGGTCCCTGCGGGGCACTATTTTTCGCCTGGGGATTTCCATATTGTATGCGCTCGAACGATGCGTGACCCGGCGGTATGTTATTTGTTACACCGGTACCATATATATATATATATATATATATATATATGTTTGTAAAAGGGTACATGTCGGGACCATTTCAGAGCTCTAGCGGGGAATATGGGGACATTCGGCACATATGGGTCCGGTCCCCATATTTTTACACATAAAAGGATACATGCCAGCTCCGGTCCCCGTAATTCGCTACACATATAGGGGGTATAATGGGGACCAAGTTATCCATCGGCCAATGGGGGTTATGGGGACCATACAGTAACATGATGAGGTTCAAAGCACAATATTCATCAGCTGGGTCTGGATTGCACTGTGCTACAACACATTGCAGTGCAATGCTTCAAAATAAAATTTATACACTTTAACAATATAAATTCAATACTTATGAAGTGCGCAGACTACCATATTTCTATTTACTTCAGATATATTTAGATACTTGAACGTGCTACGATAATACACATGGCATATCTGGCAAATAGGTTCGAAATAAAAAAAATGTTGGCTCGGATCACCGGTATTCTGAATACGTGAAAAAAAATTTTGTTCGCCGCATTTCGTATGAATGGCACAGATTTGTTACGCAGATTATGCTTCATGTACCTAGTCCGTCAATAAATTCCAATATTTCACGTTTCTAATACAAGCAATGGTACATATTGCTAGCGGTAACCGTGCCATATCGGTAATTTCGGGGACCAATACGGAGAAGGAACGGCCTCAGATCGAGTGATCATCCTATGAATAAAAGTTTTACCAGTATAATATTATAATTATATAGTTATTTTGAATCCTGTAACTAGGGGCACGTATATACGAGCCAGCAAGAAACACAACGTAAAAGTATTTACTGGGACTGGTACCCGTATGCTCCTGAGTTTGGTACCCGCAATCACCCTTACAACACTGTTATTAGCACAGACAATACAGAACGAAAAATGATAATTTATCAATGGATTTCCCATATGTCGGTTCTCTTTGTAGTATACATACTATATCCATTATCCGTCATTCTTCAGTAAATTTTAGGCTTCCGATCGGAATTGTAAAGATACATATGAGTACCGGCCACTGTGACATATCGGTGATTACGGGTACCAACCTAGGAAAGGTACATATGGGTACCGGCCACTGTGATATATCGGTGATTACGGGTACCAACCTAGGTTGTAAGGGTACTTGTCAGGACCGTACAAGTTTCCAGGCTATTAAATGCCGTACAAAAATGTAATTTATTCACTTGAATGCTCAATAATTTAGTTATACGCGGGCAATGTGCAGAGATCAATCCAACTATCTAAATAATTGCATAAAGCATAAACAAGTGTTTCGTCCTTAGGTAGGTTAATCTTTCCTCAGAAGTTTGTGAATCGAGCTCCTCGTAGTTCTTCAATAAATTTTGATATTTCACGTTTTTAAGTAATGGCACATATTGGTACCAGTAATCGTATCATAACGGTCATTTCGAGGACCAACTCAATGAATAAACGGCCTTGGATCGAGTGAACATCCTGAGAATAAAAATTTTGTTTCCAGATCGGTGATATTATGAATACACCACTATAATGTTTTATTTATAAGGTTACTTTCAGTAACTGTAACTAAGGGCATGCATATACGAACCAGGAAAAATATAGTAAAGCTATTTACTGGGACGGATACCTGTAAATCCCTAAGTTAGATACCCGCAATCAACGTTACAACACTGTTATTGGCAGAAACATATATTATTTCTGTACACAACGAAAAATTGCCATTTACCAATGTATTCAGAATAATCTGATCCAAATATCGGTTCTGTTTGCAGTATACATACCATATCCATTATCCATCATTCTACAGTAAATTTTAAGCTTTCGATCTGGATTGTAAAGGTACATATGGGTACCGGCCACTGTGACGTATCGGTGATTATGGGTACCGATCGAGGTTGTAAGGATACTTGTCGGGACCGTGCAAGTTTCGAGGCTGTTAAATACCTATGCGGTACAAAAATGTAATTTTTGTACGGCAGTAACAGGTATTATTAAATACCTGTTATTATTTTTAACAGGTATAATTAAATACGGAAGTAAAAGGTATTATTAAAACAGTAAATTTTAGGCTTCCGATCGGAATTGTAAAGGCACATATGGGTACCGGCCACTGTGACATATCGGTGATTACGGGTACCAACCTAGGTTGTAAGGGTACTTGTCGGGACCGTACAAGTTTCGAGGCTGTTAAATGCCGTAAAAAAATGTAATTTATTTACTTGAATGCTCAATAATTTAGTTATACGTGGGCAATGTGCAGAGATCAATCCAACTTTATAAATAATTGCAAAAAGCATAAACAAATATTCCGCTCTTAGGTAGATTAATCTTCCCTCAGAAGTAGAAAATAATTTTCCACATACTTCTGAGGAAAGATTAGCCTACCTCATGCAACTATTTAGACCGTAGGATTGTCCTCTGTATATTGCCCGCGTATATAATTTATTGAAAATTTAAGTAAATAAATTACATTTTCGTACGGCATAGGTATTTATTAGCCTCGAAACTCGTACGGTCCCGACAAGTACCCTTACAACCTAGGTCGGTACCCATAATCACCGATATATCACAGTGGCCGGTACCCATATGTACCTTTCCTAGGTTGGTACCCGTAATCACCGATATGTCACAGTGGCCGGTACCCATATGTATCTTTACAATTCCGATCGGAAGCCTAAAATTTACTGTTTTAATAATACCTTTTACTTCCGTATTTAATTATACCTGTTAAAAATAATAACAGGTATTTAATAATACCTGTTACTGCCGTACAAAAATTACATTTTTGTACGGCACAGGTATTTAATAGCCTCGAAACTTGCACGGTCCCGACAAGTATCCTTACAACCTAGATCGGATAATGGATATAGTACCTTTACAATTCAGATCAAAAGCTTAAAATTTACTGAAGAATGATGGATAATGGATGTCGTACTACAAAGAGAACCGATATTTGGATCGATACTATCTTCAATTCATCGATAAACTATTATTTTTCAATCTGTACTGAAATAATGTGTGTCTGTGCTAATAACACTGTTGTAGCGGTGATTGCGATATCAATCTCAGGTGCCACCAGTCCCCGTAAATAACTGTACGATATTTTTATTGCTGGTTCGTACATACATGCCCCTAGTAACGATTCATGAAAATAACTGTACTAATAAAAGATTATACTGGTATTCATAATACCGCTGATCTGAGATAAATCTTTTTATTCTCAGGATATTTACTCGATCCAAAGCCGTTCAATCATCGAGTTGGTCCCCGAATTGACCATTACGACACGGTAACTGGTACCGACGTATACCATTTCTTAAAAACGCGAAACATCTGAATTTATCGAAGAATCACAAGGCGCATAATCTGCGTAACATATTTGTGCCATACATACAAAATACGGCGAGTAAAATCATTTTCTCCATACTTTTGAGGAAAGATTAGCTTACAGTAAATTTTATTTTACTGTACTGTCATATCAAACCAGTTCAAAATTTCAGTATAGGTGCTTATAAACGCATTACCGAATACGGATGGAAAATTAGTTTATGCACTGATTATTCAATCCGATTTTCAATAAATACTATTAAACATATTCGGTGTTGCACTTTTCAGAATCAGCTCTTTCTTTTTTCGACTTTTGGAAATATAAAATTCATATCAATTTTAGTCCTAATACTAACCAAATCATATCCATGGTCCTCATTATAACCCTTTTATGTATGAATTTTGGTCCTAGTACTGACCAAATCGTATATACATATATGGTCCCCATTATACCCCTTTTATGTACGGAACTAAAATTCGCATATATCTTTTTTTCTATGATATACATATCAATGCTGATAAGAATGTATACCTCTATTGCTCATTGTAGAGGTTTGTATACGCTTTCCTCAGTATGTACACGCGGACCCGATATGTACCCTTTTACAAACATATATATATATATATATATATATGAACGTATATACATCGAATATACATAACAAAATGCCATACAGATCCGGGTGTTTGGTCGCTTCTTTGCTTCGCTTCTCGCGTACATTTGGGAATGGATTTTGGGCGCCGGCGCGACTAATATTACAGAATCCGTGCTCTCCGGATCCCGTTCTTCATTATACACACAGGGCGTTCTCTTCGCTGGGCAGTGAAATACGCTGAAACATTCGAATAACGTACGAAAGCTAACGAGAAAAAAAAAACTAATGAGTACACTGTTGAGAAAACGAGAGGAAAAAATGATCAAATTCCACCAAAAGTTTTATTTATTATATGATCCTTATGATTTGCGATTTATCATGCCTGGTTCGTCCAGCAAAAAAAAAATCCAGCACTATCCAATGGAGTAGGTTACCATCTCGATATTGATAATGCACGTAACATGAGCCCTCGGAACCGCCGTTAGAAAAAAGTATAGCACTCAAATTAAATCTTGATCGACAACTACATATATTTGTGGATTTAAAAAAATACGTTTTTGAAAAAATAGCCATTTAGTTCTAAAGGTACTTTCAAAAATTAAATTAAAATTTTTTTTAATTGACTGACATATGGCTACTAATAACAACAACGACAATAATAATAATAATAGAATATCCAATCGTGTATTCTCGAGTGGATACCAAAGGGGGATGAAACGCTGTAGCGGAAGTGTTATTCCTTTTAGAGCTTCCTGTACACATATATGTACGATATCGTCGTTATTTATATCGGAGCTATTCTCAACCAACTGTGTTCTCATAATATGTACATACGTATACCTTCACATTCCACTTTACATGAGTTATACACACACGTATATATGTATATATATATATATATTTATAATTGTATATTTGTACAAGAGATCCTCAATGTGTGTATGTATGAAACGATATATCGTCATGTTATAAATATATTATATATATCGTTTGGTTGACGGGAGAAAAGATGAGATAACGAACGTTATCTCGGGGGCACGCGAAGTTATATCCCTGCGGTTTCAGAGCATACCACACACCACAGTTACACATATATAATTGTATTTGTACATACATGTTGATGTAACATGTGTACACGCGTTAAAGGTGCACCAGAGATTTGGCACACACGTTCTCCAGGGGCTTGTCCTTCTGCTACTTTTTCCATATAACGAATTCAAATTTTTGGAGTTTCGACAATCATTTTACCTAAAAGTCACATTCCAACTAGTTTCAATGTTCATTCAACGGTATAAAATTTAAGTACAGATTCACATTCGCACTCGTAGGATGCTTAAACTTTTATGAAATTTAGAGAATTCGGACTGTTTGATTAGCGAAGCGTTGGCAGTTCCCGAACGCTCCGCTAGGTGGCTACAAGCGAGGTGTCTCTCGCAAGAAGAGCAGAGTATCCGTGCGTATAGATATAACAAATTCAAATTTTTGGAGTTTCGACAATCATTTTACCAAAAAGTCACATTCCAAATAGTTTCAATGTTCATTGAACGGTATAAAATTAAAGTACTGATTCACATTCGCACTCGTAGGATGCTTAAACTTTTATGAAATTTAGAGAATTCGGACTGTTTGATTAGCGAAGCGTTGGCAGTTCCCGAACGCTCCGCTAGGTGGCTACAAGCGAGATGTCTCTCGCAAGAAGAGCAGAGTATCCGTGCGTATAGATATAACAAATTCAAATTTTTGGAGTCTCGACAATCATTTTACCAAAAAGTCACATTCCAAATAGTTTCAATGTTCATTGAACGGTATAAAATTAAAGTACTGATTCACATTCGCACTCGTAGGATGCTTAAACTTTTATGAAATTTAGAGAATTCGGACTGTTTGATTAGCGAAGCGTTGGCAGTTCCCGAACGCTCCGCTAGGTGGCTACGGGCGAGGTGTCTCTCGCAAGAGAAGTGGAGTATCCGTGCGTATAGATATGGATCAAAAATGACAGTAAGATCAAACGTGTCATGCTTTTATCCAAACTATACGGTCTCTTCTTCTTTCAGAATGTTGCGAATGCAAAATGGGCTCTCTTCATTTTCGTTTCGAGATTCGTTTTTCTTTTCACCCCCTCCATTTTTATCTCAATTCCGTCCAGTTGAGAAATAGTATCTCCCGGAGAATACTAAGAATTGTATGCCCATATTTTTCGATAACCCGCTGCCGTAGCAGTCGCAGGCTAACTCTCGAGTCTTTTTTTTTTATTCTTCTTCTTTCTTCTCTGGACGTTGATTTTTATGTTTTTCTTGTCCTCGACGTCGACGACGAGGAGATTCCCAAACGTCCCTGAACTAGTATACGCCACTTCGAGGAAAGGTTCATTGTCTGTGACCTCGGATATTTCTGATGTATATTCTTAGCGTCAGCTTTAATAGGGACGTGGCCACCTCCGATACTCCTGACTTTGTGTGTTCCACGCGGCGCACGCAGACACCCGATGCATCAAGCCTCGTCGTTCATAAATGCACAAGCCTCGATCGGAGCTGAGTAGCGTCTAGCATGCGAGCTACCATCGTCATTTCTACCCTTATGTACGTGATGCACATATATATATATATATACACACACACACACATGTATATATACATCGATTTTTGTTCAACTAAAGGGCTTGGACCCACACGATTTAACGCTTAAAGCGATACATGGATCACGCCATTCTGTCACATAGCAGTCAATTTAAAATGTGTAGTACGTATATACGTTCGTTGCATATGTGGATACATCCTGGACCCTAGACCTTCGGGTGATATACATTATGAGAGTTTTGCGCGAGTGTTCGATCTTTCTGAGATCATCGAATATGTAGGCTAAGAGGTGGGGATATATATATATGGGAACATAGTTCCATAAATTTTCATCAAATCAATCGATCCAAATGTCTTTTAAAGGATCTTCTTGAAAATATAAAATAAACAAAATAGTCAATTGATTTATCCAAATGAAATCTCACTAAGCAAAATGGTGATTCAGCAATTGTGACCCAAGCTTTTACTGCATTTTTTTTTTTATTATTCATTTCGTATTGTTATTATAAAATTATGTATCATTTATTATTGTCTATTAAGATTTTTTTTTTTTTTTTCGTTCGACCAATATATATTTGTCGGAGTAAAATAATTGATTGTAAGTTTTGAAAAAAAAAAAAAAAATTCAAAACTTCACGAAATATTTAATTTCGACGTTAAGTTAATTGAAAATAAATTAATTACGATTAAATTCGTGAAAATAATTCATTCAATCTTATTCATCAAATCCATCGAATTCTCACGATGATAAATTAGATCGAAAGATCGTTTTTCTTCAATAAAAATTCATTTAATTCCACTAAATGAGGTTTTTCTTCATTTTTTTTTTTTTTTTTTTTTCACGATGTACATGCAATTTATTGACGACGACGCGAGCATCGTTCGACCTGCAGCGGTCATTATGAAATGGAAAAGTCGATAACACAGAGTGGCGGGATATATAAGTCAGTATACACGTTATAGAGATGGAGTAAAGTTGGTGCAATGCAACGTGAGACAGGTGTATAGGATAAGAGCCGGAGAAATATAGAAATGAGGGGAGGGGAAAAAAAAGAGAGAGAGAGAAAAGAGAAACGTCGAGGGTGTGGGAAAATGCGGGCGCGAAAGTCGGTTGACACGTTACGACATATGCGGGGGCAAGGGAAAGAGAGTGAGAGAGAGAGAGGGGGGATGGGGCGAATGAGAGAAAAGAGAATACGCCGAGGAATCGAGAGACAGAGAGATACAGCAGGAAAATACTGTGGGGATTCGAAGCGAGTAAAGAGAGAAATGAGAGTAGCGCTTGAAAACGGGCTGTAGCTCTCGGGGTGTGACCTATTCTCACTTCCGTCGAATCGATCATTTTCCTATATATCAGTGTTACATATATGCCACAAATATAGAGAATTGTACACGTCTGTCCCTTTGTACCGCGGAGTAACGAGTGACATTGCGTACCTGGTCACGAATTCGCGAGATTGGAGCTCGTCCGGTTGCCTGTACCGACTCCTTTCTTCGTGCCAGTCTCACTTGACTATATCTTTTTCACACTATAAAACTGCTCATTCAATAAATTCACACCTATCGATGCAGCATCAAAAGAATCCTTTCGTCCCCTATTCTTATATCTTGTTCTATGCGATGCGAAAAAATGATGAATTTTTTTTGCAATTTATATGTCTCATTTATATTTTACATATTTTTCACCTGACTAAATTTCCGTGTTTAGTTTTTGGTATAAACTTCGAGCAAAAAAAATGACAGATCTATGGGCAAATTATATCCGCGAGAACAGAGAGAGAACATCGAGTAATTCAAGTATGCCGGAGTTCGATAAATTATCTCAAGTACCATGTACAAGTATATACTTGTACTTCTATTAAAAGTATCCTTAAGGTAGTTCTCGTGAAAATGCGTTTATAATTTATACGTTCAACAAATATAAACGTATAACGTTTATATTTGTTGAAATTTATAGTGGACGAAGAGAATGCTAATAGTACCCAACTTCTCGTGAAATTTTAAGCAGCTTGACCGTTCCCAACTCGAGATATTCAATGTCAAAGTTAGCAATCATTACGTGTAGAGCATATAGCAAGCATTTTGCTGTACCCCGATACTAGCACGGTTTTTTTTTTAATATTACAACTGAACGCGTAGCCAGATTTTAATTTTAAAAAATTGTATATTCACGTGTTAGGAAAAAAGAACAAAATTATCAACCGTTTCGTTTACGAACGACGATCACAAAAAAAATGCAATATGAATGAAAATTCGACGCGTATAAAGCTGCATATATTCTATGGTGTGAATGTATCTGAATATTCACGGTTCCATGTGTAACAGCCATTTCTGTACAGACTCAATCAAAAGTTCGCTCCATATGACCACTAGGGCCGGGTATATTTTATCATGTGTGATACATAGGAAACTTGCTCGCACTATTGTAGCACGAGGACTACCTTAAGTATTTTATTCTAATATGAAAATATTTTACCAACAATCTGTAAAGTTTCTTCAATTCATCGAAGATGCTTTGAATCGTCCAGATATGGGGTGGATTTGCAAACACTTATTATTCAATTCTTTTATGAATTCAATTGTTGAAGATCTTATACAATATTTCAACTTCTATAATTCATGCTCTATTGCAGATTTTGTTTTTTTTTTTTGTTTCAATCGCGTTTTCAACTGCTCGACTCTTTTTTTAAAAAATCTTTCATCCAGGTCAAACACGAGAGATTCACGATCTCGTATTGTTCACTATATTCGAGCACGTTCTCCATCAGCTCGGGGCTATACACGTGTAAGGCTGGCTACTATTTTTTTTTTCGGCCCAAGTGAATTGCAATTAAAAACGTTGATCCCCGTTGGTAAAGCTGTTTAAAGCACGTATCCTGACTTTGCAAAAATAATACTATTGTACTATAAATAATACAATACTAGTATACTAATAAATATGTATACTAGGGTGGTCGTTAATTTTTAATATATACTTGCCACCTCTGGAATCGATAGATAATGATGAGAAAACAATGTCTGAATTATTTGAAATTTTTAGTTTGATTGGAAAGGATACCGAAATCGATTTAAAAGTGGAAAACAAAAGAAGTTGATTGGAAAAAAAAAATTTCTCAACTTTCGATTAAAAAAAAAAAAAGAAAACTTCTCGAATCAATTTGTTTTGGTCAGAAAAAAATATATTTTTTTAACTCGAAAATTAAATAAATTTTGAATTAATTTGATTTGGTCATAAAAAAATAGTTTTCATTTTTTGATTCGAAAATTGAATAAATTTTGAATTAATGTGATCTTTTTTTTCCAATTTTAAATCGATTTCGGCACCCTTTTCAATCAAGCTAAAAATCTAAAATAATTTACACATTGTTTTCTGATCATTATGTAACGGTTCAAGGGGTGGCAAGTATATATAAAAAATTAACGACCACCCTAATATACTTTATCAGTTGATATCAGTAAAATTGACCTGGCTTGAGAAATTTCTCGAGTGACTTTGGTCGATCGTTAAATAAAGTTTTGAGAGGTTCTGCCTGGATTTTCATCTTTATTTGTATAATATGTGTGTGCATGTGTGTGTGGGTATCATATCAGTCGCGGATGAAAAGAGCTTTTTGGCCAAATTTCAACGAAATATACACTAATAAGGTTGGATATGCAAATTACACTCACCTATATATAGAAGCTTACCTTCATTTTATTACTGGTATACCGGTGGTTCGTTATAACGCTCGAAAGGAATTGAAAAACAAAATTTCCTTCCCAGAGTACTCACTCTCTTATCGTGATATGAAGAAAAAGAAACCGGGATTTTTATCTAACACCGTGTACAAAAGTACGTTGAAGTATATTTGCAAATAATAAAAATTAGCTTTGGTTATATCTGGGAAAAAAAAGCATTATTATTGACGATGTAGAAATAACAATTCCTAACATATTCTTCGAAATAAACTTTAGCATTAATACAAAAATTGTGGTGTCTCTTATTTCAGAGAAAGAATAGGGTTAATAAATCGCTCTGTTCGATGTGACGAAATAATTTTTTTAGTTATTACCAAGTATGTAGGTTAGAGCTATACATAAGTTTTAGTAATAATTATTAAATTTAATGTAGCGAAAAAAAATTCAGAAAAACTCGATTTTTCAAATTCAAAATTCCTGACCCTGATTCTCCAAGAATGGAGAAAAAAATCACTGCCACTAAACATCCACTATAACAAATAAACAAACAAACAAGTAGACCACTCGGAACGAAATGCCCCATGCACGAGTAAGATAATATTCAAACGTAAACTGCGCAAATCTCCCTACAAACGTGTGTATATAACTAATGGGAAGCAATTCTAGAAAGCTTGGTGTTTGGGGTACGCATATTTGTGCGAGATCTCTGAACACCGCGGTGGCAAAGCGCGTCAAAGAATGTCAGAGATTTGTAGAGAAGCACGCAGGAGTGGCCCAAAGTTAAAGAGGGCTTTTTTCGTAGCTGGTCAAACGAGATGGAAATTGCTAAGAAAAAGAGATTTTGTTGGGAGTTGAGTTTTATCGGTATAAAAAGGTGGGAAAGTGAATGTAGGGGGTGTGCAATTCGTTCTGTTGGACGATCAATGGGCCCTGCTTCGGGAGTATAAACTATGAGAGAGATGGATAAATAGAAATATAAAACGAGGGAGAAAGCACCCGAGCTCCGGATTGATGGAGAAAAGAGCCACGAGTCGATACACCGTTAGGTCTATATTGACGACCATATAGACCAAACATGTGGACACACCTATCGGTGTGTATGTTAGTTGAGGGAAAATATTCAGGCTACTGATACGGTCATTGACTAGCCTGTAGTGATTAGTGTCCGAGGCAAACTTCCCTGGGTAGAAAGAGATTCACGCGGGTCAGTGGGGGCTGTACTGCTTTCGTTTAATGCCTCATCTATATCACCTCTTATATTGTCTTTCCCCACCTACAGTTTACTCGATATTTGTGTATTTTCGCTTCTGTCTCAACATTTGTGTATCCTCGCTTCCTAATCTTTGGTTAGTGTCCACGGACTTCGAATTTCCAATTCTCAATTTAGGAATTGATATACGAGGTCCGATCCTCGCTCAAAGGGGTTTATAATTCGTTGGAAGCATTTCTGAAGACGTATTATTCGTATGTTTATCGCTTGAAACTGCAGCAGATGGGTGTCGTTTCAACCTACTTTGGAAAAAACTGCAGGCCAAGTCACAGTTTAGAAGCGACCCAGTAATCAAACACCGACACTCATCATTGCTTCGGGTTAACATTAGTGTACAGGGTCACTGCAGCGAAACTAAGGACTTTATCCAATAATTCACGGTGAAGTGGGTCGAAGCTGGCGCACACAATAGCTCCACTGCCTAAGTCCCTGATACCGTAGACAATCGTGGTTGTTCGGTCACCATGAAATTCGTCTTTCCCATAGTTCTGGTATAGATGCAGATTTTTCTTTTCAACCGTCAGATTGCGCGAAAAAAGTTGAATGACGATCAAACATGTGAGTGCAGGGTTCAAACTCTCATCTACATCCGTTCAATCCAATCCTCCTATAATAGTAGTTAGGACTCTGCTCTTCCTCCACATTTAGTATATTATAGTTTTTCCATATTCCTGGCCACATGTTCCTCAATGAATTTAATTTAAAACGTGTTAAAAAAAATAATAAATCATCAACAGTAAACTTTTTAGCATGGACACTTATGCGACACACACCCAGAAAAAAAGATCTAGTTCATTCAAATAGAGTCTATTTGTTCTAACTAAATTTTTTTCTTTGTCTCACGACCTAATAGGACTCTATTTATTGTAAATATTTTTTTTTAAATAGTCCAGTTATTTGGACCAAATAAATGTTTATTTAATTCAACTATATTTTTATTGCGAACGTATGAAATGTTTATTTTAATTAACAATTTTTATATTTGCATCTAGCAAAAAATGCATTTGACTCGAATAAATATCTATTCAAGGCAACTATATTATTGTTGCAAACTTTTTTATTCCAAAATATAAAAAAAAAAACCGAAATATACGCACATAGAAGAGTTACACTGGAAAAAAAAAATTCTGCACCGATTTTTCTCGATAGCCTGTACACCTATCTACCTAACACGCTACCCACTGCGCTATCGACTGTTTATAATAAACTATGGTATTTCATATCGTGTATTTGACTCGGCAGTGAACACTTGATCAGTTGTATAATGTTGGAAGCTGCTGAAAGGGTGGCGGTTGTCCCGTCTTCTGCCTTTTATTTCGTATAACCATTTTCGACTTTGAATGAAATTACAAAATTGAATGTGGCGAATCCAATATGATGGATCGAAAATTCTAAAAATGCCATAACTTGTCAGATTCACTCCAACGATATATTCAGGAGTTTTTTTGGTCAGTGAACACGAATTTGAGGTCAAACTTACAAAACTCTGTATATGGTGGATCCATTATGGTGGATCGAAAATTCTCAAAATGTCATAACTTGTCAGATTATGATTGTACATTTCCAATGCATCAATTACTGCAAAAATGTCGAACGAGATGCAAATAAAACACGCAAATGATCCAAGGGAATTGAGAAAAAATGCACAAAAAATAAATTGCACATATGAATATAGTTCATTCAACTATATTTTTTTTTTTAATGAAAACGAATGAAAAAATGTCGTAGGAGCAAATAAATTTTTTATTACATTACTTTTATAAATTACTATTAATTCAAATAAATTAATCAATGAGAGACAAATATCGTACGATATTTGAATCAAGTAAATATTCGCTTGGATTTAATAAAATTCTAGTTATTTCAAAGAAAGAGGAATTGAATATATAAATATAGTACATTTAACTAGATCTTTTTTTCCGGTTGGCAAGCATCGAATCGTATCGGCGAGGGTGTTGGTTAGACGTTCAGTACATTGTTCAGTGAAGAAGAAAGGGGTAATTCGTCAAATGTCCGAGGGCATCTTTACGAAGATAAATTGACAAATGAACAAGTGTTCGACTTTCAGTCTCGACCTTATTTTCACGATTAACCGTCTCCGATAAAGTCTTCCTGAATTAAAAAAAAAAAACTCAGACTCGTCTATAATCGTTTTTTTTTCCGTCTCTTTTCGTCCATCCAAATAGCCAATCACTCTTCAATTTGCACAGCTATGTATTCGCGTCTGTGGAGAGGCGAGAGTTTGCATACACAGAATCGAGTTTACCCGGTTACGTGTCTGCTTGTATTATAAAGGAGTGAAGGGGTCGGGGGTGGGAAAGTTTGCCCGTATAGGAGGTCTGTATGTGTGTGATGGAAGGTGAGCACCCCTATATACGCGCGCGGGCGTTTATACCCCCCCAGGTGAGTAGGGCAGGCCATCAGAAGCGAGCAGCTGAGAGCGCGCCGTGTCCGCCAACCACCACCGCCACCATCATCGCGCGTACGTTCTCCGGCAACCCCCGAGTTAAACGTGAAAACCACTTGTCTTCTGGTCCCGCGACGCGCGCGTCGCTCACGGAGCTTCGAAGCTACCGAGTGACGGAACGAAGAAAGAGCAATAAATAAATAAATAAATAAAAGAGATAGAGAGAGAGAGAGAGAGAGAGAGAGAGTGAGGGAAAAGGAAAAAGAGAAAGCTCCGAGTTTTCCAGCAAAACGTTTGCGTCTTTGTGACCGCTCGGGCTCGTTCGCGGATTTTAACGATTCGCTGGGCTTCTCATTGAAAACAGCGAGCTTAATCGCAACCGTGAACGCGAAATATGTAATTAGAACTAACAGTCGAAAGGCTCGGATACAAAAAAAGATAATACCGGACGTTCGGAACGAATTCTGATTAAATTTTGGCCGGGGCATCGAATTTCAAAGGTGTCGAATCCACAAAATAGTGTGTGTGTGTGTGTGTGTGTGTGTGTGTGTGTGCTTTTAATTTCCTTCCAACCTCGTCGACGGATCTCTCGTGGTTGTTGCCACACGAAAAACGAATACACAGCACACACACACACACACACACACACACACAGGCATATAGATATATATTTTACACTTTGAGCTTTCGTGCAACAGTTTACCGGACCCTCCTCTGCCATCGCGTCGCTCCCTCTACCGCACAGTCACACGTATTACATTGTTACTATATTGTTGTTATCATATTCCTCGGGTAATTCACCCTTCCGGGACTTGAAAAAGCTTCAGTGATTGCATTTATTTTTTATTTCGCTGATACATCGCGACTATTTGGGTTATCGTTTTGTAAAATATTAATGAAACACGGAAACGTGTAAAGATTTCGATCGGGACCGCGAAGGGGAAAAAGACGTACGAGAACGGACGAAGCTCCGTGTTCGAGCGATTATTTTTTTTATTTTTATTTTTTTGATCTACCGAGTTGATGAATAAAATTTATAATAAACTGCGAGCGAGAGCTTCGTTTAATTATTTAACTTCTGGGCTTTTTTTTTTTTTATTATTCTACAATCTTTTTTCAATTGATATAAACAGACACTGATTGGATTCATTAATTTGTGCTTAGATTTTCTTGATTAATAAAAACAAAAACGTTTTATCGTTCTTTGGCGATTAATTCATTGCTCGATAAATAAAATTTATAACGCACCATACGGAGTTTCATTTAGCCATTTGATTCGTGTTTAATTAATTTGGGTAGAGATATTTCATTTTTTTTATTAGATTATTCAGATTAATTTTTTATTCAGATTAATTGGTAAATTATGGAATTAAATTAATTAATAATGGACTATCGAGGCATTTCGTATAATTGCTAAATTCATTCTTAGATCGCCTTGGAGAAGAAAAAAAAACACATTTTAACGTGCTGGAGCAATTAATTAATAAAATTAATGAATAAAATTTAATTATCAGCTCGACGTATATCTTCGTCCTTGTATGATTCGTAATATTTGATACGCGGAGGAAATGGGGGGGGGGGGGGCTATGGCAAGTGTGAAAACGTAATGGATATCTCGGAAATGGCAATTAAGACTAAAATTCGCGTGCCCGGCATTTGCTCGACACGTTGGATTTATCGCTAATACGATAATTCTCCCCTAACTCGTAGAAATTTAATTCCCTCGCACTGTTTAAACTCACGCGATACTATTCGTTTTTACGATTGTTACATTGCATCGAATCATTTTGTGGATAATATTCATTTCAAATAAACAACGAATTTTTTAGTCCGGTAAAGCTCGCGACTCGTCCAATAAATTTGGTTCTATGCGGCCATTTTTTTCTTTTTTTTTTTTTTTAATCAAATAAATGCATCTTTTTCCTCGTTCAGTTGTCTAGTGAAATTGACAATTTCGGTAATGGAAAATGATTTGAGGAAAGATCTATTAAGAAAAAAACAAAATTTATAATCGAATTATTTGAAAATTCAGTAGGATAATTCGAAAATGGGTCGGATAATCGAAAAGACAATTAAGTCGATTTATAAATTTAATGACTTTTTATGATTTTTTTTTCCGATTCTGGGTCGTCTGAAACTTTAATTCTTACCTTAATTTAATTTCTTTTGTGGAAAATCCGGAGTCACCGTTGATCCGATATGGAATTGGCCATGCAAATGTGTGCCCCTCCGGGTCATACGTTCCTCAGTCGGAAATTTCGAAAATTTGGGTAAGACCGCGGTATTACCGGAGGAGCAGTGGGTGATCGCGTATTGCATATATCAATACTATACGGAGAAAAAGCTCTCTGATCGATTGGTGCCAAGCTCTCGAACCAATATTGTTACTCGTTTCGTCCCTTCTCGTTCACAAAACAAGGGTCGAAATTACGTTTTTTTTTTTTTTTTTTTTTTTTCGTTCTTTCTCCAACCCTCTCCGCTCCACTATCTTTTTTTTTCTCACTTCAGTCTCGTCCTCGCTAATAGGAACCTACGGATGATTCGCGAATAGTTTGTCGTGCTTTTGACACGAAGAAGCAACGATCCCCTCTGGGGGGGGGGGGGGGGGGGGTGATGGATCGTTAACTCGTGACCTCGTACTTTGACCTTTCATATTTTTTTCTCCCTCCTCCTTTGTCTTTATACCTCGCCGCTATCTCCGTTGTGCCCTCTATGGCGAAATAGATAGCGAACGGAAAAAAGGCTTTATCCACTTTTTGTCCGATCGTAATTTCATTGCCGTGAAATAATTGATTGGGAACCCTTCGGCAATGACCGATGCGTGGTTTTTATTTTGGACGAGTGCATGGCTCTTTGCTGAATCACGTATTTTATACATGCATGAGGTATTCCACTTGACATTCCTGAGGCCTTAAACCTTTTTTTTTTATCGAAATAACTCTTTTTTAAAAACTTTTTTGCCTTCTTTTTCTCACAATATAGTAAAAAAAAAAAGTATCATTTAACAGCATATGTGTATATACGTATAGTGGTATTGGGATTCCGGGGCATTGTTATCGAGCTCACGTATAGAGAAACTACGAGGGTTGCATGCAATACGATTCCCTTAAAAAGCGAGATACTCTTCATTGATTTATTTTTCTCTTGCTTCCCCACCGTACCTTCACCACACGTTCTTTTTACTCTCACGCTCTCGTATAATTCGAGGTTCACTAGGTGTGGACAAATTTGATGAACGCTCTCATTGAGATCGTGAGTTAAGAGGAAAAAGGGTTGAGATTCCCCATCCGCGCACACACACACACACACATACACACACACACACACACGACGATACGAAGAGCGTCGACGGAGTAAAAAATTTTGTGGCTTTTGTGGTACTTTTATTTCATCGTCAAACTGCACAAAAATCTGAAATTTTCTGTTGAAAATATTTCATAATATATCGAAGACAATCTGGTTAAAAAAAAAAAAAAATTACAGAGACAGAAAATTTAGGCTTACGATAGTTTGTTCTAAAATTAACAAAGTTTTTTTCTGTTTATTTTTTGTAGAGAGTCATGATTGAATGAAATGTCGACAGAGTTCAGAAAAAAAAAAACATTTAGAATAAAACTCTCATTTAATAAGGTATGATCTCTTGAAACTTGTTGGAGGCCAATTAAAACTTCGTGAAAGAATGACAGTTTTATCCTGAAAAATTTTCACGAGTCATTGCACATACATAAATCTAATTATAGTTGGGCCATTTATTAATCATGAAAAACGAAGAAAAAAAATTATTGAAAAACAGTCTCAGCAACTTCAAGGTGTCTGTTTTTTTTTTGCAAATAATTTACCGAACCATTCAATATTTTTTTTGTATACAAAGAATGATTGAAAAATATAAATTAATTCGTGGATATTCTGGACACTCTGAAGAACCCCTAGAAAAAAAAATCCAAAAATTCGTTATCCGATTTGTCGACCTCTTCGTAAATCTTCTTCTCGTTCACGAGGCAGTTCTCTTAAATGTACCGACGCCTCCATTCGTCCGATTAAATTTCGTAATTGTGATTAATCGAAATTTGTAGCATTGTTATTGATAAATATTCGATGGGGGGAAATGTTACAAAAGCCCTGTAGTTCAGTCATTCTAGCCAAAAAAGTAGGATCATAATGCAATCTTCTGCAAAATTAATTTTGCTCTTGAAAGAGGCTCAAGGGTGTAAAGGCCCTGAGGGTAAATTCAAGTTGGCGGGACGCGGGGAGGTCGAGCTTCGGCCGCCATTTTGGAAAACACGTTTTATCAAATATCTCGTGAACCGTGAATCGTACGACAAATATGGTACAAATATTTTTTGTAGATAATCAAATTCTCTACAACTTTTATCCGAAACTTTTTCCTATATATTGCATGATTTTTTATCTATAGTGCAGCAAACTTTTCCAAATATTTAGCAATAACAAGCATGCTTGGAAAAGTTTTCCGCGCTATAAAAATGAAAAACTATGCACTATACAGGAAAAAGTCTCAGATAAAAGTCGTAGAAAATTTCTTTATCTACAAAAAAGGTTTCCACTATTTTTGTCGTATGATGCACGGTTCACGAGATATTCGATAAAACGTATTTTTTAAGTTGGCAGCCGAAGCTCGACTCCACCACGTCCGGCCAACTTGAATTTACACTCAGGGGACACGCCTGAACATTTTTCAAAAGCAAAATCAATTCTGTAGAATATTGCAGAAAAAAATGGCTAGAATAACTGTATTACTGACACACCGGTGGCTCCTTTTTTTCTCTCGGCAACCGTAAATTTTTGCGCTAAATTCAATACCGATAATGAGACAGTGACCCGATTGAAGATTAGCGAGCACACGAGCACTTTGAATTAGCAATAAATCGATCGTGTGTTCATCGAGTTAACGACGAATCGATGTGTTTTCCTAATACACCCTATCAGCCCGCGCGTAGTTCGTGTGTCCTCAGCGATAACAATAACAATAATAATAATAATAATAATACATTAAACACTGTGTAACGTTATAGACTGTAATATCACAGTGTAAAAAAAAAAGTGTTGCCCGAAAGACTTGCGTTATGAGTAACTCCGGTGCAATTCCGCTTATCCTTGCGAAGAAGGGGCAAATTATCGAAGGCAAGTATACTACTTTTTTTTAATACGATTTTTCATCAATAACATCATTTGCTTGCTCTGTGTGAAAACATATCCAAAAATTCACGTAATTCTCTCTATTTTTCGAACTTTGTGCGAAACATCCTTCTTCCCCCAAGTGGAAATTCGATCAGATTCCTTTGATTTCGTCACTGACAGATACGAAATAAATTTTAGCATAATATTATATACACACACACATATATATATATATATATATTCGAACAAGGCGAAATGCTCGAGCAAGAATATGATTAATCGAGGATAGTCTTCACGTTCCAACTATTACGCGATTGAGGGTGGAGAATCCCTTGAGTTGAGGTGTCATCATACTTAGAGAAGATCGCTATACGGTTTTTGTCACGATGCTAACCTTCTATATATATACATGCATATACATTTTCTCTCTTCACTCTCCTCGCGCTCTATCTCTAATGGGATAAACGAGAGTTCCATCTCGGAGAAACGTTCGCTCCGATGAGATTTTAGGTATAAACGCGACGAAGGTGTGGAGCTTTTCCATTTACCATCAATCTCTTCATTAAACTTGAAAGCGCGTTCAAGTTCCCGCACCAACGACGAAAACTCGGCTGAATCATTACCCCAAATATTCTCGCTTTGACCTCTCACCAAATCCACATACACGCACGCACACACACACACACCCAGGAATATTCTGCACGAAATTTCAGTGATATTTTTTAAGACCCACCTAATCGATGAACTACATTTTTTTTTTTCAAAATCCCAAACCGAGATTCGCAGTCTTGTGATATAATTTTTTTTCTTACATACAAAATTCAGATGAACGAATTACGATATGAGATTGGATTCTTTTTTCATTCGCGAAACTCAATATGGCGGATTGGATCACTGATGAAAATACAAAAAAAAAAGAAAAGTGGTCAATGAACTTGAAAATGGGTACTTGAGGGCTCACTGAACTCACGAACTTTTAGTCAAAATACAAAAAAAAAATCATAATGAACAAAAAATGATCATAATAAATAATGGATGAATTTATATTAAAAATTCATCATTCGGTCCACACTTGTCTGAAGCGTCATCTTGAATGAAGAAAAATTTCAAACTCCTTTACTTTTTTGGATTGAAATCCAACGACGTTGTCAAAAATCCCCGAATTTCTTTTCTTGAATTTCGAGCCACCGCGATGATTCAAATATTTTAAATTTTGAAATTTTTACCTCTTTTTTGGAAAAAAAAAGCGATAAAAAATACCAGTAGGCGTGAATTTTCAAGGAAAATCAAAGGAAAGAATTTTTTTTTTCAAAAAGTTACACTGCAAAGAGTCCTGAGGCAAAAGTAATTTCACTCCACAGAGAAAAAGCTCCATATATACAGTAATTAGCGAGCCATGGAAAATCGTAGAAAAGCAAAAAACAGCAAGACATGTTTATTGATATTTTGTTACGCTTATATGAATTTTTATAACGCATTTCGTTGAGTCGTACTCGCTTGACGCGCTGGAGCGCAAAGCGAAGCGGCATTTATACTTCCAACCAAAAGTGACTTTCGTCGATATTATTGCATACTTCATGACAATATAAAAATCGGAAAAAAATTCAACCACAATAAAAAACGATAAGAAGATTATACTTTTTAATAATAATAATGCCCAAAAGTTGTCAATTTAATTCTTTAAACAAAACATTGTTCAACAAATTTTTAGGGAATGTTTTTTTATGTCATGTGAAATGGATTCGTTGATTTTTCTGACTACACGTGAATTTTTTTTTTAATTTTCTTATCATTTTGAAATTTCGGTTTTCGGAAATTTGTAAAGGTTGTATTTACAAAACTGTTCCTTCGATGACCTGGCAACTTCTTAATTGTAATATACAACGTTTTTACGAAAACACATCCAAAATTCACGATTTTTCCTTCATTTTTCAAAATCAAAAATTTTTTGAAAACCGAAATTTCAAAATGAAATTTCAAAATGTAGTCAGAAGAATCAACGAATTCATTTCACGTGTCGAAAAAAAACTTTCTTAAAAAATTTGTTAAACAATGTTTTGTTTTAATAATTTATTGATAATTTTTTGGCATTATTATTACTCAAAATTAATCTTCTTATCGTCTTTATTGTGGTTGAATTTTTTCCGATTTTTATCTTATCATAAAGTATGTAATATTGTCGACGAAAGTCACTTTTTGTTGGAAAGGTATACGTCCGATACATCCTTAATGTTTCGGCATGAAAAATGTATGAAAATTTATATTAAAAATCTTGATAAAAACGGATCTTCCCCTTTAATCGGCTGGAATTATCTCACGGCACCTTTCAATTAAATTCTATCTCCTTTCCTGATTGTTCGTTCCCCTGAAATTTTGCACTCCCATACATTGACACCGAATGTCACTTGTCACTTGTACTCTTTCTCCCTACCACAATCCTGGGATCTGTGGTCCCTTTGGCCAAACGTACAAATCATCGAGCCGGATAATCAACTCGGGCTCGCTCGGTCGAGTATAAGTAAACTGTACCTAACATCTGGAAATGTCGACTTCCTTGGTGGATGGTTTCTCAGTCTTCGTCTTTATCTCTCTCTCTCTCTCTCTTTCTCTCTTTCTCTCTCTGTCTTTCTCACTTTCCACAGCTACCTCAACACCCATATTCCCATATATATAATATATTGATTGCTAGGAAACGTAAGGGCTTAACCCTGACGTTCGAGCACGTAAAACAACGTGAATTACGCCATGTTATCCAAAAATACATAAACGTAAAACACGTATAACATGGAACACGAGAATTTCCTTCGTTGAGCGAATCAACGGTTTGGAAAGATCCCTTCTCGCGGGGGGGTTTTCGCGTTCGTTTCTCTCCATTGGCTCGGAATTATCTCGCGCCTTGTGTCCTCCATCATTATTGCCAATACACACACACACCGCTAACCACGGATAGCCTCCATTTTATCAGGAAATTATTTTGCCACGCGACTCGTATTATCTTAATCGATCGACCGCCATTCAACGTAGAATAAATCAAAGAAAAAACGAGAATGGCAAATTTGCTTTTTTCACTTAAATCCATCGAATACGCACCGGCAACAAACTCTTATATACTCTCGTCTTGTGATTTTTCATTTTCGCTTATATTCTCGTTCACCTTTCCATCAGGCTCGTAAATTTCTTTCTTTCCTGCCCCATTCACCGTAGCCAGTGAAATAATCTTTTACGGAGCTTTCGAGTATACGGAGATGCTTGTATATATATTTATTTATTTATGTCAATTGACGCTTTTCCGATAAATCTTTCCCTTCCCTCTAAATCCAAACTCTCTTTTTCTTTCTCGCTCCTTCTTCCATATCTATTTCCTTTTTCAGTTTTTCTTCGCGTGCTCGCACACTTTTCAGACTTATGTGCGCACACACACAAACATAAGTCTCGTATTCGTGGCGGTTTTGCTTCGTTGCACGTGGCGAGTAAACTTACTGCGTTGGATACAGTGAGGCGGAAAAAAAAACGTTATATCGAGGAACGAGAGGAAAGAAATAATGTAAATATGGGACATTTTACGCTGAAAATCTTAACCTCCGACGAAATCGTGTCTTTTGTCTTAATTTCATTTTCTCCTCTCGTTATTTATCGACGATAAAGAGTCCACAACTTGAGGCGATTGTAGAACTCCATTTACCATAATAAAAATAAAAAATGGGTATAAAAAAAAGCGCCAAATTAGAAACTGTAAGTTTTTCGATGTTTTTGCACATTCTCAACGATATTGGCATCAAAAATTCGAAATTTTGGTTTTTTTTTCTTTACGAAAACAATGCTTCCTTCGTGTAGAAGAAAAAACACTGAGTAGATCAGATCCGTAATGGTCAGACGTGGCCCAAAGTCTACATAGAATACCCCATACGTATAAGTAAGTTCGTCGTTTCTATTGAGCCCAGAATCTGCAGAATTATCGCTTTACCTCTTTGCTTCTTTATTCTCTCTCTCTTCTTCTCTATCTTGGTTTGCTCTATATCAGAAGAGGCATTATAGAGCACACGTTCCGAGAGATGATAGTCGAGCTATATCGAGTCTCGTGGGAGATTCCGAAACGATAAAACCATAAACGATATTGCGCGCACAGTGTGGTCCCCAGGCCACTTTGAGTTACATTACACTTTAAGGGTCATGTACGAAATGTGCACTCTTCGAAAAGACAGTATACCACTACTACACTGTTCTCCAAAGGATTGTGAATTTTTCGATACTATACTTGCCCCATCAGAGAAGGATCATATCATATATCTCTATCTAGCCGTTATGGTTTTTGTGGTAAAAGAAAACGAGAGAGATATACTCTTATTACTTTGAGCTCTCACTCTCTCTCTCTCTCTCTCTCTCTCTCTCTCTCTCTCTCTCTCTCTCTCTCTCTCTCTCTCTCTCTCTCTCTCTCTCTCTCTCTCTCTCTTTTTTCCTCTTTTTCTCTTTCGCACAACAATATTTACTCTGGACCGAATGAGAGAACTCGTAAGTCGCGAAACAAGAATCCCAGGTGAATTCTGGCTGTTGTCGCTTTCCCCTCTCGTATTTACTCAGTAATAACATCGTGAAAGGATGCCATTGTTTCGAGAAACAAGACGTCTTTTACGGAATTTCATTAATCACTTTTTCAATCAAATTAACAATGTTTATTGAAGTTCATGCTGATCGAAATTCATCGGTCCAGGTCCAAAATTGGATAATTGCAAACCTGTTTAACCTCGCGATGAACCGATGAAAATCTCACCAAACTTTTTCGCAAATAAATTATTATTATTATTATTATTATTTTAAATAAAACAAGAGTGGAGAATTTTCCAATCATCGTGGTGAAACCCCACGAGAATAAAAAAGTGAACGAACGCACGTGTTGAATATATTTCTTCTTTTTTTTTTATCATCGAAGAATCTTAACTTCCGTTTGCCAGGATAATTGCATTTCCGGGATGCATCTTCATCACCAACCGTCAGACTTTACTTCTGCCCTCTCTCTCTCTCTCTCTCTCTCTCGCTCTCTTTCATCGCGTCATGCGGAACGCTAGTTAACATATTTATCAGATCGATCAACATATTCAGGGGTTCATTTGCAATTTTAACGAAACCACCGCTCGTGGCTTGACTCATCTTCGCCTAACTCATCGCCAAGTTTACCTTTGTTGTCGTCGTCGCGTGCATACTCTTCCTGGGCTCCCCGACGTCTTCGTATTAGCACACATAATTTGTAACTTGGAAAGACTTGCAACGACAATGACGCGGAGTCCGAATCTCTCGCTGCTCGTAGAGAGCTTGTCATAAACATTGTGCGAGTTCATGGCTAGGCGATCTTCCGGTGACGAAAATTATAATGTTTCACAAAAAAAAAAAGAAGAAGAAAAAAACATGACATTGTAGGTAAAATTGATTTTGCATTTATAAAAGGTTCAGGGGGTGTTTCCTGAGGGTAAATTCAAGTTGGCGGGACGCGGGGAGTCGAGCTTTATGCTGCCATCTTGGAAAACACGTTCTATCAAACATCTCGTGAACCGTGCATCGTACGATAAAAATAGTTTAAACCTTTTTCGTAGATAATAAAATTTTCTACAACTTTTATCCGAAACTTTTTCCTGTATAGATCGTGGTTTTTGATTAATAGCGTGACAATCTTTTCCACACATGGTTATTTCTATGATAGTTGACGATTGATGTATAGCACTAAAAATGGTAAAGTTTGCCACGCTGTTAATAAAAAAACTATGCATATATAAGTTGTAGAAAATTTCATTACTCACAAAAAGGTCTTCACGATTTTTGTCGTGCAATGCAAGGTTCACGAGATATTTGATAAAACGTTTTTTTCCAAGATGGCGACTGAAGCTCGTTCCCCCGCGTCCCGCCAACTTGAATTTACACTCAGGGAACACCCCTGAATCTTTCCCAAAATCAAAATTAATTCTGTAGAAGATGGCATTATGAACTTACTTTTTTGACTGGAATGACCGGACTAGAAACTTCACTACCCAATATAACAACTCTATCAGAATTTAGGCTCTCCCAATAATCCTACCAAATTACAACTCTACCCAATAACATCTCTACCGGAATGAGACTCTCCCGAACAACTTTAACCAATCATAAGTTTACCCGATAACCGGTCCCTGACGAGGCCAACGTTAATATTATGCTCCTGATGGATAACGCGGCAAGCTGTCGATAACTTATTATCGGGCTTGCTGGAGAGTTATTATCTCGTGGACTTGTAATTGGGTAGAGATTTTCGCGAAAGCCTCATACCGGTAGAGATTTTATCGGGTCATGTTAATCATTGCTCATATCCGGTAGAGTTTAATTTCCAGTAAATTAGTAATTTGATGAACTCATTGTTGAATTCACTACCCACCAACGAGTCGAAACTGTTTTTTTTTTTCAATATCTTATTTATTAACCTCATCGAGCTCATCAACCTCTCATTATTAAGGTCATAGCCAACCTCATTATTAAGGTCATAGCCATGCAACCATGGAATATTAACGACGCAATGAAATTTAACCCCACGTCGACGCATCGCAGATAGGGTAAACCTCCCTCCCAACGTAGTTTTAACAACCAATGTACAAGCAGCATTATTTTTTTTCTTTTACATCTAAATTCAAACGTCAGATTGTTTCTCTTTTTTGTTTGTAATTTTCATACTTTTGATCGATACTTCTTGTTTCTCGTGTACACTTGGCTTATCGATCTTTGAACGATCAATCGTCGATCCTCCGTGCGATGTCACGGAAATCTGAAAAAATACGATGTTCGTTGGGAAATAAAAATTTTCTTCCTCCCCTTTGAATTGAGAGAGTGACAGGACAAAGTTTCCAACTCAAATTACTTTCTCGCAAGCCATAGCCGCGTGTGTTTCATTCGCCACGTTTTCGTGGATAGGGAATATAAACTGTCACTGTTGTTTCCCATCACATCTCTCACGTCGTATTTTCTCCCCCGCGTCACGTCAGCGTCGTTCACGTCAGAGAAAGTGAACGAGACAAGACCCATAGGAATCATCGATCATTCTACCGTCATGCGTATCACTTTACCCTTCCGCCATTATCAATTTTTGACAATTACAGCGCAAGCTTTATAAATTTTCGGGTACCAAGTTATAATGCTTAATAGCCTTTTTTTTTTGCAATTTGAGCGGTGCTCCGAAAAGCTTTTTTATTTTATCTCAGCCGGTGAAACAAAGTGGCATGACTTTATATATATATATATATATATATATATATATATATATATATATAGGTATCGCGATGATCGCAGAAGCTCGGAAAAGCGCTATCGCAAAACGAACCGCGATGAAAGTTTCTTGTGGTAGAAAACCGCACGAATATTAATGGCTACCACCATTAAAGGCACAAACCCAGGTTTTGAAAGGTCGCGAGAGAGCACTCCGGGGGCTTTGCCGAGCACAAAAATAATCTACACAGGGAGTGTATGCGGGTGAAAGTGGGCGAGCAGTCACACGCGTGTAAACCCTGTGAAAAATAATGCAGAGTGACTTTTTCGTCTCTCTGCTCTTCTCTCTCTCGCTCTTTTATGGTCTTGAGGCTTTTTAATGCGAAAATTCGGGTGTATGGTTTTCCTCGGTAATGAGATATTCACTTTTTTATCCGTGAACCCCGAGAGTCCTCTCGGTCTTGCTCGACGCGTGTCCTGACAATTCGCTTTTAACCTTTCTCTTTTTATTCAGTGCTTGCACTTAGTCAAAGAGGCCTGGAAAAGTGGGTTGTCGAATTTTTTGTTTTACAAATCACGAGGATATATTTGGACAGAAGTTTTTTTTTATTTAAAAAAGTTACACTCGAAGAACATTCGGTAATTATATCGTTGAAAAATATTCATTTACAAGGAAGTTATACGTTCAATGTCCGAAAAGCAAATTTTCAAAGTCGTTGAGCAAAAGCTATCACGAAAACTACCGCATCAATATTTTTGAAATTTTTTTTTGTGCTTTTTCATACATAAAAATGTGGCGTTTGATCGAAGGATTTTTTTCCCCTGATGTATGATTTCGATTTGGTGAACCAAAAGTGTTCGTTGTTTTTCAAAAGAACGTTTTTTTTTTTAAATTTATTGTCTTATTTATACGCTACATCATTTTTGTCCATGTACAGTCTCTCTCTCTCTCTCTTTCTCTCTTCCTTTCCTCCTAGATAATTTTATCTACCAAATTAAATCTCATTTTTTACTACCGGAATTGCCTCAAACGATAAAGAAACGTTATATTTTTTGGTCTCGTTACTTCACATTCAAAATATTATAACGTTTAACGCTTTCGATAAAAGATATGATAGCAGCAAGTATATGCGATCCCGCGAGTTAAAAGTGTTGATGATATAGCTTACATATGGCGCCAGCAAAGTTTTCTCTCTCCCTCGATCTATAAGGGAAGGTGGGACAAACCGCCCTGCAGGGCAAAACCGACCATCACCGCTACCACCCCCTCAATCGCGGTTATCGGACATTTTCGCGTCCATATAAGTATATATAAGTGAGTAAGACCATAAGAAATTTAAGTATAAATTCTATCGGAAGCTTCAATGACCGGGCATGTAAAGAAATGTTAGACAAAAAGCGTTTTTCAACTAATGAAGCCTTTTACATGACGGGCCACTCTACCAATTATCAATCAATGTCTGGGCTGTAGAAATTTGATCTGCAAGACTCGAAATTCACAAAGTTTTAGCCTCTATTAGATTAAAATACTTTCGAATAATTTTTGGGTAGCTCCTCGAGATTCACAAAACAATACGTTTAATTGACGAAACAAAAGCTATTTTACACGCGTCTCAATATTTCATTATTTGTTCTGAAAGTTGACATTTTTTTTCACTAACAAACTCAAATTTTTAGAGTCGGATGGTTGAACGCTCTTGCGTGCGAGCTGATAAAAGCGCGAATCGAAAAAAAAAACCGCAAATAATGCTCCCTTATGGGACTCAACGTAATATCTTTATTTCTTACAAAATTGTAAATCAAAAACCTATGCAAAGGCCTATAATTTGAAGAAATGTAAATTCGACTTTTGGGACTTTTGAGAAATTATTTAGATCTAAAACGGGTTAAAGGTATATTTCGGGCCTCAAACGGGCCTGTCTTGCAACGCGCTATACTCTACGCGACGCGTCTTTCGCTTTTCAACCGACACGTATCAAATGAATGTCTGAGTATAGATGAGGTGCCTATTTTTTCGCATGCCAAAGATTCTTCGGTTAGCCGAAATGCGAATTTTCCAGGCGCGGAACGTGCCGCGGTTCGGTCTCTGATCGATTTTAGCGAAGACCCATCCATCAAAAGATGGATAAGTAAAAAAATTTACTCACTTTGACGCTCATGCGGAATCGGAAAAGTGTCCGATGGTCACTTTTTTGGGGGTTGTCGGTTTTGCCTCATTCTCCTGGATTTTGATCGCTGACGCAGCGTATAGCCACGCGTTTCATGCAGCTTTGCTTCTCACTACCCTAGACACGAAAATGCTCATAGGCCATTTTTGTTTGTGGTTGGTTTTGACCCACAGGGTGATATTGCCCCACCTTACCCTCCATCTTTATTCCATGCCTTCCATCTTTATTCTTCATCCCCGTAATTGATATCGGCAATTCACTCTGAAAATAAGTTGAAAATAGTATTATATACATCGAGAACAATGTACTATATATACTTACGCTCAAAGTTAATGCACGTAACTTTTAGTTCACACTACGAGTTTGGTGAACTTTCCAACGTTCATACATTGTATATACTCGTACATGTACTCGTATATGTACTCCAGTTACTCGTACATTATTGAGTCTAGGTAATTCTAAGTTTAAAAAAAGTGTTAAGGGGATGCTGGATTTTTTTTTTATTTACCAAAATTAGGGGGTTGAAAAATCGATCGTAGATTTTTCGGTACATTAGACTGAATAATGTGAATCCAAATTTCAGTCAGCCAAGAAAAATCGAAAATCGTATCGATTATTCTACTTTCTAGAATGGATTTTTGAGGTCGCACTTTTTTTCCAGCCCCGCCTCATTAATTTCATTTTAATTTTTCGTATGTGCAATTTGACGTTTTTTCGGTTTCGAACTGCGGCTTCATTAAAAGCACATCGCTTGTTTCTCGAAAATCTATGCAAACAAATTTTCGAGCCTCGCTTCGCGTAATTTGCACGACTGCGTGCCACCCCTCAAAGCCTGGCTGAAGAGAGCTTGCACGAGAAAACATACGAAAAAAAAAAACAATAATTACGAGCATAAATAGCGGCTGAAATAATTATTTTCAAAGCTTTTGTTCTCTGCGAGGGGGCAAAACGCGAGCTGAAGCGAGAAAAATAATTTAAAAAAATACAAAAACCAAATTTAAAAAAAAAGTCTCAAAGTGTTTTTTGCCTCTCTCAGCTATTTGGCAAGTGCTCGCTTTCTCTCTGGTTGTTTTTTTTTTCAATATTTACGTCAGCCTCGTTGATAACGCTCTCGTTTATATATCAACGAAAGCTCGAACCCCTCGAAAAAGGGTCACGCGTCGGAATTACAACCCTCTCGTCGCTGGCTAAGGTATTACTGTCATTATTTTTGTTTACCCTCTCGTTCGATACGTATATATGTGTATATCCCAGTTATAATTATAACCGTGGAATTTAACGACATCACATTTTATGCATGAAAGAGAGAGAGAGAGAGAGAGAGAGATGAAATTCGGATAATTTCTATTCGGCAAAGTCCATTTTTTTCATCCTTATATGGAGGAAGCTTTTTTTTTTCGTGAAAACAAAAATTTCGAGATTTTCATGTCCCATTTTCATGATCCGAATGTCCCAAAACATCGAGAAATCATGTTTAGAAAAATTTTCCGGCCTCGGCAAATTTCAAATCCGCCTATCCGGAGAGCTACTCGAGCAATAAAGCTGAAACTTGATATATACATGTAGATCGTGGTACCCACTTTTGTTCACAGCAATTTTCGTTTGAATTGCTTTGGAATTTTTAATTTCACGGGATTTTTAACTTTTCGAAAAATATCTCTGGTCGCTCGAACTTTCGTAATTTTGCAGCTATCGAGCTAATTTTATTTAACACAAACAAACTTAGTCACGATTACGACTGATATTGAATTTGATAATAATCGATGGAGGGATTCGGATTGTAGAAAATTTTGAAATTTTTCGAAAAAATTGTCGTCATTGTTTGAAATTTCATTGCAAAATTTTTGTTCTTTATTGCATTGTTATTTGAAATCGAATGACATGAAAATGCGTGCAAATTTGAAATTTGCACACTTTTTCATTTTATTTCGGCGTTATTTTCCCTCCTCTGTGCTCTTCTATTTTTTTTTTTTTTTTTTTTTTCCTAATCAACTGGATACCCCACGTGCCGTTTTCCGGATATACAAGAGAGACCGGCGTGTCCTTTTAATTATACAAAACGTGTCGTTTCTCCTGAGCCTCAAATCTTTTAAACTGGATCGTTCTCGTTTTATTTTCTCTTCGGGAATAAAAAATCTATATAAACTCTCATCGCTCCCATCGATCACACGTCCATAAAGTTAATTGGACCCATAGTATTTTTCACGGAGATCGAGACACCCAATGCGAAAATCTATGCACGAGGTATCCAACGTCAAATTTTGACTTGCCTACGAACCTTCGGATTTTTAATTTTTTTTTTCTTTTTCGTTCTGGATATCGTGGAGCAACACGAAATAAGACTTTATAGCAATTTTTAGATTAAAAAAAAATGGCTACGGGGCAGAGACGTGAAATCGTACGAAAAAAAAATATGAAAGATGACTCTCGTAGTCAGAATGAATTTTTATCAAATTGGCAAAACGCTTTTTTTTTTTTTAGAAAAAGATTTTAATTTTCGAGACAATTTTAAAAATTGTATATTTTAAGGCACGAAATTTATTGTAAATGAAGATAAATCACAAATTTTATTATACGACGTGTTATATAAATTATTAATAATTATATGATATTAGTAATAATATAATTATATAAAATACAATATTTTGATATATCCTCGTCGTGGGCAATCGTGAAAAATTTTATACTGTGCCGTAAAGAAATGAAGTCTACAATAAAAAAGAAAATTTAATTTTCGAATTTCAATTTTATGGTTAAATCTACTTCAGGACACTTTTTAATTGAACGAATAATTTTTCGAAATCAATTTTTGTAATTTCCCTGAAAGATTTTTCTCCCAATTTCATAAGAAAAGAAAATGTAAAAATTTCTTTACGACATGAACTAGAAGAAAAAACAAAATTAAGACTGATGAGGGTACAGAGACAATTTGACGCAAATTTGCCCATGTAAAAACTACGTTATATACAGGGCTGTAGAGATATATATATAAAATAGAAATTGCTTCGATTTCGTGTACCATTCCCATCTGGGAATGTTATCTCGGGAGAGCGCTCGATATCCGGCAATTCACCGAGAAATATGCTTCGCGTCTTTAATCGCCAGTGCATTCGCTGCAATATCTACATGTACATATGAGGTATTCCACGTAAAGTGGACCACCTCCAGACCTCGTCACGTCCAATTTCGTTCTTCTTTGAGAATATTGTTATCCTATATGAAAGTACCTTCATTGATTTATTTCAAATTTTTTCGGTCCCCCCTTCCGGAGTTTTTGATTTTTGAAATTTTGTGATTTCTCACATCCGCGAATTTTGAATCGATGATATTCTCGCGATTGGAACATCGTACAAATATAATCAAGATATTCAATCGATTCGTCTTGAATCCAACTTTTTGAAAAAAATTTATTTTTTTTTTTCCGGAAACGTTTTGGTTACCAAAATTTGAATTGAAAACTGAAAATCGAATTTTCGTCAATTATGTCAGGTCGGAGAAGTTCGAAACATTTTTTTTCGGATTCTACGCATTTTTTTAGATACGAATACGTCTTTTTCCAGAAGGAAAAATTCGATTTAGATTTACTAAAAAGTAGGAGAAAAAAAAAATAATAATACAGACGATTTTTTTATTTTTATTTTTGTAATTCCATTTCGTTATTCCTTTTTTTTACCTTCATCAAACTCATTTTTTTCCTCAACTTTTTTTTTGTGTAGTTCTCAAGTAAGTCGAAGAATATTTAATATTCGTTCGGGAAGATTATTTTTCAATCACACATTCGTCAGCAGACGAATCGGAAAATATGCCAACTTTCATACCAACCTCACAGTGTACTATGCTTGCAAAGCAATTCTCTCTTGCTGAAAGCATCATCAACTTTGAAACGCGAAAAACACGCGAAGGAAATAATTGAATCCATTTCCCTATCTACATTTTTCTACTGGCTCTCGTATACTCATATAAAAATTTCTGAATAAATATTCAACATTCGACTGCAATTTTGCGAAATATATTTTTCTTACATCCGATACCAATAATCTTCTATGGAAAAGACGAATGAATTGGAATTTTTTTTTTTTTCTTTAATTAAAATATAATTTTTTTTAATAATGAAAAAAAAATCAATATTTTTTTTTCTTTTATTTTTTCGTAAATGTGAATCGAATTTGTCCATCTGGAAGAAGACGATATTGGAACGTAAAAAAATCCGGGGAATCCGAAAAAAAATGTTTCGAACCTCTCCGACCTGGCACATAATTGACGAAAATTTGGTTTTCAAGTCAAATTTTGGTAACCAAAACGTTTCGGGGGAAAAAAAAAACAAAATTTCAAAAAGTTGGATTCAAGACGAATCGATCGACTATCTCGATTATATTTGTACGATGTTCCAATCGCGAGATATCATCGATTCAAAATTCCCGAATGGAAAAAAATCACAAAATTTCAAAAATTGAAAATAACTCCGGAACGGGGAGCCGAAAAAATTTGAAATAAATCAGCGAAGGTACTTTCATATGGGATAACAAAATCCTAAGAGAAGAACGAAATCGGAGATGATGAGATCTGAAGGTGGTCCACTTTACATGGAATACCTCATATACGTTATTTTCATCCGATATAAACGTTACGTTGAACGTTCTTCAAAGATTTCTCGATGAAGTTTCGTCGGAAAATTTATTAACTCGAACCGCGTGTTTCGATATCGCGAATATATAAATTAAAACGTCCATCATATTTTGTGCGTCGAGCGATGAAACCGCGCAGATGAATTAATCATTTGTCGTAGAAAAGGGAGGAAATTGGAAAAAATTTTGGAGAGACCTCGCGATTTATCGACAATTGACATTATCATGGCAAATGAGCGATTGCTGATAAGCTCTTTTTTAAACTGCTCAAAGGTTTTTTTGCACAAAACGATGATTTTTTTTAGATGACTCTATTCAAAAGTTGAACGAAACGAAGAGTCGAGAAAAGCAAAAGAAGAATAGGGGGATGAAGAATTAAAAACGATTGCGCATAAAATTCTTCTAACTCTCATTCTTGCCTCGTTTGTGGAACATAATTGTGCCTATCTTTGCCTCAATACACACACACACACATACACACACACACTTTATATAGATATGTATATGTATATGACATCCAGGCCCTTTTCAAGTGAATCAATAGACGCCTCTCTCTCTCTCTCTCTCTCTCTGCATGCGTGCACACGAGCGACCTCTGTATATAGACCATTCTGATATTTTATACATCGAAGACCGTGCGATGCACTCGTTAATTGATTTACTCCGCAAGCATAACTATATACATAGAGCAAGCTATACATTTCGCGTTGGATATACGACCCTCGGTGAGCCCTTTTTCCATATTTTTATTACGAATTTTCCGACGATAGTGCACACGTGCACAAACAATGGACTAAACTTGAAATCGGGGTCCAGGAAAATTCAATGCATCGATAAATCCACCCTCACTCGCATGAAAATTCATGAAAGTTAATTTAAATAAACAATTCCGGAGTGATGAATCTTTTAATTTAAAATAAATAAATAAATAACAAATGGGGGAATGTTGGAAAAAAGAATGATTGTAAATTGAACAATGCAATTTTTTGTACAAAAAAAAGGATAAAACAAAATACAGTCATCGAGATTGTTGATAAATAATTTAAAAAAGTAAAAAATAGAAAAAGATAGTCGTGCGGAATAAAAAAAAAAAAATGAATGAGACCAAGCTGATGTAAATTGTAGGTTTTATTCATTTTTTTTTGCCATGAGAGGGTAAAATTTTTTTTTCTATGCTCCTTTGGCATTCAGTCGGAATTCACTTTTCGTACATTCATGCTCCCAATGTACAGACTCACGACAAAAAGGTGCTGAATTTAGAAAACCTTGATTCTCTCTCTCTCTCTCTCTCTCTCTCTCTCTCTCTCTCTCTCTCTCTCGATACATATATGTATATATATATATGTACATATGTGTGCGTTCCTCGCGATTGTAACGCGTTCTCATAAAACATTTATACGCCCGCGAGGCTTCCCTGCGTCTCGCACTTCCTCACCCCTTTACCCTCGTATGTATCGCGAGATTCTCGAATTCTCCCGGTCGCGAGACGACGACGAGGCCTCTCTGCCACGACCGTTATCGAGAATATTGCGAGGCATCAACCACCGCAGCATAAACTCCAGGTTGCTCGTCGTTGCGGGCTTTCTTGCACACGTTCGTGAAATAGCTTTTGCGCGATTTAGAGGGAAAAAAAAAAATTCTATTTATCGCATGAGCTCGAGGCGATCGTTTACGATTCGCTGTAAAGACTCGCGGGAATTACCGCGGATCGTAAATTTTTTTTTTTTTTTTTTGCTAAACCAAAATGCAGCTAAAAACAGCTGCTCGTGGAATATAAATGCGATTCGAACCAGAATTCGAGGCACAGAAGCTTTATCGAGGAGTCATATACGATGACCGACACGAAATCCAAACCTTTGAGACTTCGATAAAGCACAGTAGAGTCAATTTACATTGCACGGATTAATTTTAATGCAGTTCGAGTAAAAATAAATAAATTTACAATGCATTTTTTTATAAACATTGTAAATTTGACAATCTCAGTGGATAATAATTTTCAATAGTTTATTGTAATTTTTAGAGATGAGTAAAGCGTGATTTTTATCAAGTTTTATTGAAATAGAAAAAATAATATGAATACGATTTTATAACATACGGGGATATTAATTATATGTTAATGCACGAATTTCAATATGAAATTTTATTGGATTTGCAGCGAAATTATTGATTTTTCAAACCCATTTCTCATTTCTGCTACTTATTTTGTAAATTTAATATGATTTGATATTAATAATAATGATAATATTGTTATTAATATTACATTTTTATTGTTGTTATTATTATATTGGTCTCTCGTCTGGGTTGACGCGTTTCATACGGACCATTACTCCGTTGTTCGTCGCCTCTACTCACTCTTGTTTGGCGAGAGCGTGAAACTATATCTCTCTCTCTCTCTCTCTCTCTCTCTCAGCCGAAAGGGCTGATGTTTCGTTGCAACAGTTCCGCGACATGGAAAGTGTGGATCATTCGCGAGGCGAAACTGCAGGGCAATTAGTTTTGTTATACTCGCGCTTATGACGCGACGACAGCGATGACGACGACGACACAATTGTCGTGTATATATAGAGAACGAAATATTCGAGCTACCATCCTATATAGTTTGTATACAAAAACTCATCTATATCGTATGAACGTAATTATGTATAGGGTAGAGACTGAAATTTCATAACTTTTTTCGCCATTACCGAATTTACGGTTACGAAAGGTGAACAATGGTGATCAAATGAAAAGGTTTTATTCGTAAATTGTGATTCATTTGGCTTCAAAATGGCGGATTCTTTCGCTTCAAAATGGCGAATTATTTGGCCTCAAAATGGCGGATTCTTAAGCCCCGTATTTCCATATCCATTCTCGCCGTTCGCATTCTCAAATTCTCCTTGAATTTCGTCATAACATTATTATCATTGAGCTCATTTTACCGGACACGAAATGGCGGTTGAACGACGCAAGATGGCGATGACGCGTGGATACGAGATGGCGTCATCTCGAAAATGATCGAATCGCATCGTTGACAGCCCAAACCAGTCTCTTCTTATCCAAAAACCAAAACGCAACAATTAACGTGTCCATAAGATTATTTTATTTTCATGAAATAACATTGATTCAAGTTAACATTCGCACGGAGAAAATATATATATTTAATTTCAATTCGTATAAATATTAGTAGACACGACTCAACTTTTTTTTTTCTCCCGTAAGTAATATCTTTTTGGAAAAAACTACGGAAATTATCGATAAATTCGAAATTAAGAGGAAATTTTGTTAAATTTCTTTTCTTTGCCAATCAACAAACGTTTGTTTGCAAAAATTAATTGTTGTCAAGTCCTGGGTGAATCCTGGCAATCGATGCACTTTCGTAATTATCTCACGATTATTTATGATGGCAAGTGTTTAATGAAATTATTTCGCGTTATTAATGACCGGAAGAAACGATTTATCGCATTTGTAATGATTCATCGGAGTGAGCCGTCACATTATTTCGGTGCTTTCGCTATTCATTTTTCTTTTTCCCTTCATGCACGTACAAAAAATGATCGTGCATGGTTGTCGTCGTGCGGGTATAGTCCATCGATTTTTCTCGACCTTACGGACGACACAGTCGAGACTAGAAATTATTGTGACAATGTACCTATATTGCTATATATGCGCATGGATGTTATTACGTGTCCATATATACACGTATATATAAACCTCGTATTGCCTCATCGTCGTTCACTTACAAGAGGGGTAGTTTTTGCCGACACCCCGTCGCCAACGTTGTCCTCGCGAATGTAATCGACCACCCAGACACGTGTATATGAGTAACATACCTTCATCGGCTATTCAATGTTACTTCAGTTCAGAGCTGGACAGTACTTCAAGCATCCGGTACTTGCGATGTACTTGAAGTACAAAGTACTTTAAAAGTATTTCGAGTATTGTACTTAAATTTCCAAGTACTAGGTATGTACTTCAAGTATGTGCATTTACATTTTCAAGTACTTTCCTGTACTTCAAGTACTTTTTCAAGTACCAAGTATGAAGTACTTTTGTATACTTCTTGCTAATGGTTGCATGTATATAACGCTTTTGAATATATAATAGAGGAACGTGTTCTGCGCCATCTTTGGTTAAGATTGTAAGGAAAGACCGTTCAAAGGCTCAAGCTACGGTAAATAGTTACGGTATCATTGTCAATACACGGCTCCGTTTTTAACAACTCGCATATTATATTCTTTATTTTTTCTTTTCCAAGCCTAAAGCTCAATAAATCTCAATTACAATCGCCAACGCTATTTTTTAAATTATTTATAATTCTTCGTTTAAATAATTCGTCTGTTCTCATCTGCCCAACCTGAGTGAATTGCACAATGTGAAAATATGTTTTGATACAAAACGTATACTCGAATCAAAATCAAATGAGCTTAAAGAGGAGTACGTAAGAAATCAAATGTAAGTACTGGAACTTACGAGATGTAAACTGAAAACTTGACAAGTATTTGATACATTATACTTGACGTATTTCAAGTACTTGATACCTCAAGCACTTCCAATACTCAAGTACTTAGCACTTCGAGTACTTAGTACTTGAAGTACTCGGTACTTCGGGTATTTACGGTACTTTATACTTGAAATACTCGAGTACTTCAAGTACTTGCAGTACTTTGTACTTTTTTACTTTGTACTTGAAGTACTTTGAGGTACTTTTCCCAGCTCTACTTCATTTTCGTTTACCCGAATAAAATGACTGAAGAAAAAAAAAATAAGGATCCCTAGAATCGTTCTTCGCTGATTGATGATTTGCGGACGATCGATCGATTAATCTTCGATAAATAAATCATTATAAAAAAAAAAGATTTTTTTTAACAAAGCTCATATACTTACCGGATTTTTTTTAAGGATTCGATTGACTTTAGAAAGGACGAAATTAGAGTCGAAAAAAAATTACTATCACAAAAATAATATTTTCGTTATTAAAATGAGTAATTATTGTAAATATAATCGTAACTTTTGTCATTTGAATTTCTAATTTTTTTTTTTATAATTGTGACATTGCGATAATTTTGAATCTCGTCCGGGAGATGTAAGCGCTTGTCAATTTTGCGTAAATTTCGCAAAATTATGGAACGACGTGTATTCGTAGTATAGTGATATGGACGATTATTGAAAAATTTTCGGCTGACTTGAACCGATTATCGTGCAATATCCGGTTTGTAGGATCGGGTAGTCTCGCGCGAACGGGAAAATTTTGCCAATCCCAATACTCGATTTCTCGTACTCTCACCATATATGTGACTATACATGGGCGTTACCGACCCAAAATTCGGCTCAATACCTTATACCTATATACGTATCCGAGCTTTACCTGGTGTGAAAATCGTGTTACACAGCGCTAAAAGCGCTTACCGTATTTCCCCTCACTTCACCGACTCCATATCGCAGCTGGATGTTTGCAAAAAGCCCTTCGCATCTTCCATTGCCAATGTCGTGAAATAGCCAATCTGCGATACCGTTGAGGGGTATAACGATTTCTCGAATATCGAAAAATTGAAGGATATCCTCTTAATTCGGTTAACTATTGTGAATTAGACGCTTTCGCGAATCGATAGTACAACTTTTTTGATCATACAAAAGTCAGTCGTATAAAAAAGGTATTGAAATGTACTATACACAGAAAGTGTTGAATGATAACGATCACGTTATTGCTATAAAGATTAATTGTTCAATAGTATTGGATGATAATCATTGCAGATTTGAGATTCGTGCAAGTATTTCTCGATAATTTTTTGTGCAAAAATCTTCACTCGTGAGAAATTGTGGGAATTATTTTTTTTTAATTTATTTTCTTGGGCATGACAATCTGGTGTCTGATCGAAGGATTTTGTTTTCCAATGTATACTCTCGATCTTATGAATAAAAAAATATTTTCTTTTTTTTCGCAAAAATCAAGACTCCAACTTTAGACATCCGCCATATTGCTTTAACTCGATATTTTGAAAATTCCATTGACCGATATCACCGGATAAACTAATATTGGGAACTCACAAATGTCACCCTGACCTCTGGCGGCCAAATACCTAACTGCTCTCTCGCAGTCGCTGCCCAATGATTACCACGCGAATTTGTCACAATAACAATTCAAAATCTGCTGTTTATTACAAGAAATAAATCAAATGAAGATCGAGAAGACATATAGTCGATATTTCGTGCGAGGGCACGAGATTTTCAGCATACGCAGAATATGAATAATCGTTTTATTTATGTCGTGTAAACACAAGTGACGTGCTACTTTCAATTTCGTAACTTCTGAAATATCGACAATAATTCATAAATAAAACATTTTTCTTGCGATAGCTTGATATTTTAAGTAATAATTTATTGTTCGAACGCATTTATTTAGCCGAAAAGTGGGAATTTTTTTTTAAAGATTTTGAGGTTAAACATGGGATGTCATGTAGGTTTATTGTAACCCTTATGCATGGCGATAATCACTTGATCCGTATCCAATTTGCGCGGTGGATTATAGCCACGCATAATCCTCAACGCTAATAAACCCCATTGTCAAATCTTACGACAAAAAGTCGCATTTTGCCGAAAAATAGGGTGACTGAACCAGTGAATGAACGCATAAGCCTTTTTTCTATTTCGATAAAGCCGTATAATTTAACTTATTACGAATCTCTTTATGAGATAATTAGATCTTATAGAACAATGTTCACAGAATATTAAAAAATATACTTGAAGTGCCCTGTTCGCAAGGATTTTGTATTAAAAAATTGTAATGAACGAAATTACCAATTTCCCAGTGAATGAACAAGAATTCCAATGAATGAACTCTTAGTATCTTTCCCGTGAATGAACGTACAATAGAACTATTAATATTATATCATACTCGTGCGTTTTGAGGTTATGAAAAGCCTTTTCAACGCTCGTTCAATCACTGGAAATAGGTTAGAAAGCTGGACCAGTGAATAAACGGCCATATATTGCAAACAATATTGGGTTTTTGAACAAAAATTCATTAATATAATTGAAGCTTAGCAATGTATAACGTCGAAAAAATTATTAGATATCTTTTAAAAAGATTTATCCAGGTAATATGGAATATTCTGGTATTCGATGCACAGTCAGATGGTTATAACAACATGGCTGTCTCTTATGAATATGTGCCCCAAGTACGAAAAAAAAATCCATTGCATCGCAAATCTTTCACAGCGTCAAATAATATCACTACTAGATGTTTTCTCAGCATTTTCACTTCATTATAAATACAAAATTCTTTATAATAATAAAATCATATTTCTGCCGTTTAATGAAAATACTAAGCCTGTTCATTCACTAGTAGGTGTTCATTCACTGGTTCAGTCACCCTATGCGATAATCCAATACCCGAGCAGAAATTCATTCAGGCTGCCTGATGATTCATCAGGGCCTGATCAGGTATCAATAAGGGGTGCCTGATCCGGCGTGCCTTATTAATGCCAGATAAGGGCCTGATCAGGTATCAATAAGGGGTGCCTGATCCGGCGTGCCTTATTAATGCCAGATAAGGGCCTGATCAGGTATCAATAAGGGGTGCCTGATCCGGCGTGCCTTATTAATGCCAGATAAGGGCCTGATTAGGTACCAATAAGGCGTGCCTGATCCGGCGTGCCTAATTTGTGTCAGATAAGGGCCTGAGCAGGTATGAATAAGGCGTGCCTGATCAGGCGTGCCTTATTTATGTCAAATATGGACCTGATCAGGTATTAAGAAGACACGCCTGATCTGGCGTGCCTTATTTGTGTCAGATAAGGGCCTGAGCAGGTATGAATAAGATGTGCCTGATCCGGCGTGCCTTATTTATGTCAAAGATGGACCTGATCAGGTATTAAAAAGGCACGCCTGATCTGGCGTGCCTTATTTGTGTCAGATAAGGGCCTGAGCAGGTATGAATAAGGCGTGCCTGATCAGGCGTGCCTTATTTATGTCAAATATGGACCTGATCAGGTATTAAGAAGACACGCCTGATCTGGCGTGCCTTATTTGTGTCAGATAAGGGCCTGAGCAGGTATGAATAAGATGTGCCTGATCCGGCGTGCCTTATTTATGTCAAAGATGGACCTGATCAGGTATTAAAAAGGCACGCCTGATCTGGCGTGCCTTATTTGTGTCAGATAAGGGCCTGAGCAGGTATGAATAAGGCGTGTCTGATCCGGCGTGCCTTATTTATGTCAAATATGGACCTTATCAGGTATTAAGAAGGCGTGCCTAATCTGGCGTGCCTTATTTGTGTCAGATAAGGGCCTGAGAAGGTATGAATAAGGCGTGCTTGATCCGGCGTGCCTTATTTATGTCAAATATGGACCTGATGAGGTATTAAGAAGGCGTGCCTGATCTGGCGTGCCTTATTTGTGTCAGATAAGGGCCTGATCACGTATCGATAAGGCATGCCTGATCCGTAGTACCTTATTTATGTCAAAAATTACTGTGTATTATTGTGTTTACGCAGTCACGTTGTTCTATCCAGCCCGTTGAGACAGCGACTTTTCATCAGAACTCATATACTAATGTAATTTAAATACAAGAAAATAATAAGGAACTAATAGCGTAGTGGTAACGTGTCAGTCGTTAGGTAGGTCGTTAGGTAGGTCTCAGGTAAAATCTTAGGTAGGCTCAAAATTAATTTCGACGGAAAAACGTCCGGGCTATGAAGCCGGAAACACTCGTAAAAAAAAATAATCTCCATATTTTTAATTTTTTTTTTAAATGATTATTTAAGAATCGAAAGTGCTGAATTCGTCGATTGGAGGGTAGTGGGATCAAATCCCGGTCAATGACTTTTTTTTTTTTTTTTTTTTAATTTACAGGGTTTTCAAAAATAATGGAATGTAACAGCTTCAAATTCATTCATCGATCATTCCTAATTGCTAATTTAAAAATAATTATATCTATAGCCGGACGAAATTTCTACTCGGGCTTTATCAGGTCCAGATAAGGCGTTTTATCAGGGCCGGATGAAGCGCCTGATCAGGGCCGAACGAGGCGCCTGATCAGGGCCGGATTTACCAATGCGTTACACCCCTGATCAGGGCCGGAGTTATTTAGCCTGATCCGGGCCGGATTTGGTATTGTGGCAACCTGATCAGGGCCGGATTTCTCCCTGATTAAATTTCTGCTCGGGATGTTTACAACCGTTCCCTATGCTGCCCCATGCTAACTATAACTGGCTACTGACAACGAACTGGATACGAGAGGCCATATTGGATAGGCCCAGCCTCCGTGTTGATTACCAATACTGGCGACATCTTTAATGTTTTTTTTTTTATTTTGGATAAAAAAAACCGGCTCTGAACGTTAGTCCTCACGGTAAAAGTTTTTTTTCTTTTCATAAAGTATTTTCCAAATATCGGCTGCAACTTCCTTATAATCGAATATTTTGACACGAAAAAATTATCGAACGTACACTTCAAACGTTACTTTTTTCAAAATACAAGACTTCTGTACAAATCTATGCTTGTGATTTTTCAAAAAACAAAAGCAATTCTCAAAAATTCGCTTCAACAAAATCCTAGCACACCATCGGTCGGAAATCTTTCCGAGCTGACCACTCCCGATAGTGATTGGAACTCGCGTATTATATACATCGTCGCCATTAAGCTTGCCTTATACAATTCCATAAACACATTAAAAAGTGAAAAAAAAAACAGCAATTCTTTTGTCCCTCCTGACGCACAGTCTATTCTTCGTGAACTTTTGAATACACGACGATCGGGGTAAAGGAGTTCTTTCAAAATGGGCTGCATTGAGCATGAATCCTTTTCATTTGGGGACAAATAGTGAAAGGAAGAGAGAGAGAGAGAGAGAGAGAGGAGGAAAAGAGGAATAAAAAAACGAAAAAAATGAGAGAGACGAACGTTACCTTTCTGGTGAAATCAGCGTCGTCGTAAACTCGTATTCAAAGAGGTCAAACCAACCGAGAATAGATGTACATTTTCTTTGGCAAAATTATACGCGATTTGTATCCTACGCTCATATATTGATCCGTGTATGTATTCACATGAATGAATTCGTGCCTTGATAAATTACGAGTTGAAGGGTCAGAGCTATATATCTCAGAATCCATGCAAAGAACCGCAGAAAAAGTGATTCCCAGGAGCCGAGAGATAGACGTGTGTGTGGGATGAGAGAAAAAAAAGTATCGTTCATTCTATCCTTTATACATGTCTTTTTGCTTTTGCTTTCCATTTGAAAAGGCTTCTCTCGCGATACTTTGTCCCCTTCTGCCTTGCAGCCACGAGCAATTTTTCGCCAACTCAGCGAGCATTCATTCGCCCACAGAGTTATTTTTTTGAGTTTTTTCGCCCTCCGACAAAAGCGCATCTGGCCTCGCTTTTGTTTGTTAAAAATTATTACTTTTGACGTCCCCACGCAACTTTTCCCACGACGATAATCGTCGGAATTTGACGAGACACACACATCGGGTATATTGGAATTAGGAATAATTTTTGTTTTTGTTTTTTGTTTTTTGTTTTTTTTACAAATTTAAGTAAGACGTATTTTGGTCCCCAATCCTTTAGATGTCCAATTAAAAAATAAAAATTTCCGTATAAATCCCGTGCAAAAAAATCTAAAAGTGTCAATTTCATTTTTTCACCGCACTTTTGCTTGTGCTTGAACTATCGGGAGTACAAATTGAGCACAAAAAAAAACAGAAAAGCTTTCCATAGAAAAACGCGTGCTCCCTTACGTGAAGTCCACCAAAATTCTATGAAGTACTTGCGGTAAAAAATTTTTTCTTCCCCCCCCCCCCCCCCCCCCCAGTTAAGTGGCTCCTCGTTTGTCACCCTTGTCGTTACTTCCCTTGAACTCCTTCCCATTATATTTTTTTTTCCCCTCTTCGTGAATACACGCGAGTCATTTGTGCTGACCGTTTAACCGAAGGTTGAGACCTCTAACTGATGATGACAACGCCCTCTCGACTCGGCCCCCAAGACAGCGATGAGGATGAGGGTCTAGGGACTCTGGGAGCACACTCGGTTGTCAAGTGCCATGCGGGATAGATAGAGTAGAGGGATAAATAGAGTCAGAGGAACGAGACAAGGGACAAGAGTCAGAGAGATAGTAAGAGAAAGAGAAAGAGAGAGAGAGAGAGAGAGAGAGAGAGAAAAATTGCTAGGTGATTTCGATGCTTAGCCCCCTGAGGATACCTACTATACTCGTTAGCCCTACTGTTCTTTCTCGTTCATGTTGCTCGTATATTGCTGGCTAGATGGATTGCAATGATGCTCGATGTATACCACCGTACGATATGTGTGGTCTCTTCCCGCCTTGCTTTCATTCCCCTCTTTTTTCGTTTCTCAAGTTCAGCACGCTTGACGCTTCATTTTTTTTTTTCAACACGAATCATTCAGGCTTTCGACAAAAGTCAATGTGATTTTTCGATTAGTGAAAAATTTTCTTACAAAGACGTATATAAGCAGGAGAAACGTTTCACGTAGCTTCTCCATTTTATTAATAAACTTGGAAACCTTGAAAATATCAAAAAATATAAGTATAAATCGAATGTATAGAATCACCGTTGTAACAAAGCCCTGGTTAGTGCTATTTGACATAGACATAGACAATTGTGGCCACTCCGCATTTCCCTCGAATTTCTTAAAGTTTCAAGGCTTCACTTCATCGCGGATAATATTTCGATATTCAAGATGTTTCAGGACCACTATCGATTGCTTTATTGAATATCTACTAATTTATTTCAACGAAATATGACGAAATGTGTCAACGCTGAGCGATTTGTGTAGTTTACTTGCACGATTTCTCATAACTAGAGTCATTCCGCCCCATCAAAAATTTATATTTTATCAGTTGAAGCTCATTTTTCGGGTTATAATTACAAAAAACTGATGTCTCAGCTAAAATTCCTGAAAAATACGTGGTGGCCAAAAGTCGTACATTCAAAATGCAATTGTTCTATTATTGTGGCCAGTTTATGGCCAATCCCAATTCAAAGCTTAGTGGCCACAACTGGTACTTCGAATGGCCAAAAGTAGTAAAATTGTGGCCGCACAAATGGTGAAAATCACAGCTACAAGATAATTTCCCATTTTCTTATTAATCATGATCGGAAAAGGTTTTAAATGATAACGATTCGACTCTGTGTACCTTTTAGGTTACATCGATCACTTTTTCAATTCTGAATTTGCAATAATGTAAACACTGTTCGTAAATGAATGTTCGAAAATGCTTAAAGTGGCCACAACCGGTACGTCTACCCTACATATATTTATGTTTCTTCCATGTTTTCCTCCTCTATATTCATGTCGTAGATTAGTCAGTGAATACAAAAATGTTCCGACCCTTCAACCGAGACAATAGCGGATTTAAAGAGCTAGCACCATCCTCTCGACACTCTACAAATGGTGTACACAGATAGAAGACTCGAAATGATCCCTTCATCTGTATATACCGGATGCTCCGGAAAAAGTATAGGGACCGTGCACACTAATATCATAATACACTGTCACGGAGGTGAGAATATGTACTCGTGTACATGCATACTAGTTGCGACATTCTGTCTGCGACATCTGAAGTTCAGAACGAACACTTTGTTGAGGGAAAATGTATGTATGTACACGACAACGCATCCTCACTCTGGTGAGGTCCCTATTGGTTGACACTTTTTTCCTCCGACACCCATTCCAATTTGTTTCTTAAATCGGTGCTTGAAGCTTTCATCGTTGCAAAAAAAAAATTGAGAACTTTGTGAATTTAAACGTCGTTGAACCTCAAACAATTTTCTTTCAAGACCAATTAGCAAGTCGACAAATTTAATTTACTATCAAAGAACTGATTCAAGTATCATAGCACGCACATCTGCACAGACATCGCACATTCTGATAACTTTTTACGTGCGCTGCTGTATCTCATTTTGGAGCTTTCTCGGAAGTTGTCATAACTAAAATAGTCGATCAGTGGACCAGTGCGATCTACCTTAAACTTGGACTTTCCCACAGAGAGCTTAATTTCAATTCATCGAATCAGCGGATATTCCGGTGATAAAGGATTGGGTTGAAGGGAGGAATTGTCGGAGGTGTGGGTATATGTGTGTGTGTGTGTGCATGGGAGGACTTCCGGCTTTTAGCGATTACATGCCAGAGATAAATGGAGAGAACATTGGAGTTCCATCGATGGTTCAGATTGGTCTCTGTGCACATATATATGTCTTTATTGTCTCTTTCTCTGGTCTCGCATATTCTCCGTGCGAATCCCTCATGCGAGAATGGTCCATATCCAGGGTGTTCAGATGTGTGTAACATCATTGGGCACACACCAGGCGCCAGTAGGGCACTAAAGTCCTCTGACTACCGTGCAATTTCGTCGCCTCGAATTCGACCCCCGTACATCCTCCACATTATCTATATACGGGCACATGTCAAATCGGCTGAGAATAAAAAGGGCCTATCTACGTGGTTAAACTCGTTCAACGGCGATGTTAGATACGCTCTTTTGGCTCTTGAATTATACTCGACAACCAGCATGCGTACATAAATATAGCGGAGTGACCGCGCTGCTGTTTGAAACTCTCCTCATATATTGCTCCCTCGAACGTAATAAAAGTCTCTCGTTTCAATATAGATTACTTTACTATACGCGCGACGATGGCTATCTACGATCATCACTTGTGAATTGATTTATTCGCGGTTCGCATTGATCCCAAGTTTAAACGAGCCGTGTCTCGATCATATTCCTTGCGAGAGACACCCGCAGCAGAACGATTCATTTTGAATTAAGCCCGGAATCTCTGATCGTCATTGCTCCGCACGTGTACTCAAGATTCGCGGATGTATCATGTCGCGTATGTTTCAATGCCGTTGCAACTGCGGGACGAGGCTCTCGTTCGTTTATCATTATTATTAAATAATTAAACAAAGCATTGGTTTAGGATTTGAGGGGGGTTATATGGACAGAAGGTTGACGCAACGTAATTTTTGAGATTTTCTTTAAACTCATTGGCTCATGAGTATATGATAATTGAAGAAGTAAGATTTGGAGAACATTCTGCATCAATCTTGTCGAAATTTTTTATGCTTTTTTTTTAAATCTAAAAATCTCGCGTTCGATCGAAGGATTTTTGTTTCCTTCGATGTATACTTTCAATTTTACGAGCCAAGATGTAGGGTAGACGTACCAGTTGTGGCCACTTTAAGCATTTTCGAACATTCATTTACGAACAGTGTTCACATTATTGCAAATTCAGGATTAAAAAAGTGATCGATGTAACCTAAAAGGTACACAGAATTGAATTGTTATCATTTAAAACCTTTTCTGATCATGATAAATGAGAAAATAGAAAATTATCCTGTAGCTGTCATTTTCACCATTTGTGGCCACAATTGTACTACTTTTGGCCATTCGAAGTACCAGTCGTGGCCACCAAGCTTTGAATTGGGATTGGCCATAAACTGGCCACAAATAGAACAATCGCATTTTGAATGTACCACTTTTGGCCATCACGTATTTTTCAGGAATTTTAGCTGAGATATCAGTTTTTTGTAATTATAACCCGAAAAATGAGCTTCAACTGATAAAATATAAATTTTTGATGGGGCGGAATGACTTTAGATATGAGAAACCTTACAAGAAAACTACACAAATCGCTTAGCGTACAAAGATATTCGTGTGATATTAAAAAAAAAAAAAAATTCTCAAAAGCTTTTTTGACCTCTTGACTATTCCTTGAATACCCCTATAGCGTATAGACGATCGAACGCGTGTTAAGTTGACGAAGATTACTATAGTTAATAGCATAATGAAGCTACCGAAACCTTTAGATATATCGAGACAACACTCTCGCTGTATAGTGAACTCCTTAATTAAATTTTCACATGTACAAGCAAGTTTATTCGAAATATAAAATACTTTATCGTCGTCGTCATCTGCCGTCGTGTTGCTGCTGCTGCTGCTGCTACTGGCGCTGCTCTTTCGGACTAACGCCGAACTATATCCGGGTCGTTCGGGGAGGTTCGCGACCTAGATAGGGAGCAACTTTCGGCGCTTCAATTCGCTGGGGTTGCATCAGGAAAAGGGGGAGAGAGAGAGAGAGAGAGAGAGATAAAAGAGGGATGCCAAATCGTGGATGACGAGAGGAGAGAGAGAGAGAGAGAGAGAGAGTGGGTAAGGAGGAGGATTTCCGGGAGTTCTGACAGAGCTCGAGGAAGAGAAACTCCGGGACCAGACAAGAAGGGTGGAGCTCCTTATAACCTCGCACCGAAATTTTCAGTTCATCGTCAAACCTCAACGTCCTTCTCCTCACTCTTTTCTCGCCAGTCGTCTTCTCCCTTATCTCTCTTTCTCTCTCCTCTTTCTCTTTATTTTACTGGGTTGAGCAAAACAATGCCGTAATTTGCGTCAAAGTCAAAACAGTCATTTTCATTGAGAAAAGTTTCGCACGTCTCTTTTTCAAAGTTCCTTCCGAGTTTCGCCCTCATCGGTATACATCTCAACAGCAATTATATACGAATATCGTCACGAGATAACTATTATCCGGAAACAAAACCACGATAACACCCTCGGAAGGGGATGAAAAGTTTCATCCCCCTGAATGAAAATACCTTAGTTTTTCGGAGCACCGTGATAAGAATTTGTTTTTTTTTTTTCAGTGCTAACGAATCCTCTGTTTTGGTAGAATAAATTAACCATTAAGGTCGAAACATCCTGGATTTGAGGTTTCTCTTTAAAAAGTTGCCACAAAATGAATTTGAGTGGAAAAAATCCTCCCCCACACCTGACTTTTTGTTTTCTCGTAAACTTCACGAATATTTTACTCGAAATGTATGCGGTATTTTGATAAGTTTCTATCAACAAAAAAAGTCGTAGAAATTATCATAGAACACGCTGAAATTTTTTCAAAATTTTTTGTCAACTTTTAAAAAATTTTGAAAAATGAGAAATCTGAAAATTGCAATTCTTTTAGTGACACATTTTTTAAAAAGATATGTTGTGAAGTTACCAGTTGATATATACGTTTTTTGGGTTGCTGAATCTAATTCCGATGTCAGAATTAGATTTTGACAGCTGCCAATTGAGCTAGTTGGCATCTAACTGTCAAAATTCGGTTATAAATCTCATTTTGTTATGAATGGCGCGGTTTTTTGAGTTTCCGATAACGATTTTCGAGTTGAGATGCAATTTTGACAGCTGTCAATTTGGGATCTATCTGCATAAAAAGAAAAAAATGTTTTCTTCATCGTCAGCAGAATACCGAAAATCATGTATTTTTTTTCGAGGGAAAAAAAAGTTTCTCTTCGTAAATAAAAAAAAAGGTTGGAGGGGTCGCTCGAGAATTCGGGAGATTCGAACGAGGTCGAGTGTATAGCTGCGATGGCCGATGATTGCCTCGTGTCTCCTCGTTATAATGGCGCAATATGATCAGGGAAACAGGAATACATAACCAAACGACATACTCTTAGAAAAAAAAAAATTTTTATCAAATAAATGAATTTAAAAAATGGGCAAGTCTGGATTCCATCCTTTGGAACCCATTTTTTTGTTCGAGCTAAACTGCGCACATAAAGAGGAGGCACCTCCAATTTTCTTTTACATTTTATCCCGGGAGCACTTGGCGCAGCGTCGCGAAATTTTTTTTTTTTTGTCTTACAAATACACTTGCAGTTACCTTTCGTCAGTTTCTAGAATTTTCAATATTTTCAGTTAAATATCTCTCCATGGCCCAGGGCAAAAGTTGCACAAACATATATCTACCAAATATGAGAACGATCTATCGAGTATTTTTTTTTTTTTTGGGAAATAAATTTCGTAAAAATGACCTGATATTTTGGCTAACTGAGGCAGAAACTTTTCTGAATCGATCAAGCCGAATTTTCCTGGGTGTCTCGCCCAAATAGTCAGTATAGGAGAGCCATAATGACAATTTGTCCGCACAAAGTATCCAGGATCCAAATTTAACCATCTGGTCCAAATTTGCACGAACTCCTTTGTAGAGGAAAAAGGGGCGACAGAGGGAAGTTGGGTGTGGTTCGTGTTTGTGGCTATGTCGGTTCGATGCTTGAAACAAAGTGCACGATGCATTGGGATATCGCGAGTTACAGAGAGGAGAAAGAGAGAGAGAGAGACCTGGGATTCCTGATTGCTGCTCGTATTGTGGTCTTCGTTCGAATTAGTATAGTTGTCGGTGTCCTTCTCGATGCATACACGTAAATGTATTTGGTATATCGAACGTTGGTGAACAAAAGGGCGTAACTTGCCCAATTTAACACGCAGAATAATGTGACTTGGACTATTTTGATTGTCAACAATCGATATGCAGATGTGTTTCATCCTCAATGTCCGCACGCGCTGGTTTACTTTCTCTCTCTCTCTCTCTCTCTCTCTCTCTCGTCCTCTCGTCCTCTGATGAATCCTCTCGACACGGTCAAACCCCATATGAGACCGCACAAACGCGGACGCCCCGTTAGAGCGGTCCAGAGATACAGAAAGTGGGCGGTTGCGCGCGTGGATTGTTGGCACTAATTGCTCGAGCAACTCCCGAATCCGGAACACGTAACAATTATATTGTTATTTGCACATTCTCTGTGTGTATGTGTGTACGTATATGTGTTTGAATATTACATCTGGCACGGTTTTCCCAGTGTGCATAGACCTCCAAATGCCGGAGTTACTTATAGAAAAGGAAAAAAACAAAAACTGAAAATTCTAGTTTTGGGATTTTTTAAATCCGCCATATTGAGGTTTGTACTTTCGACCTCGAATTCGTATCGAAGGATTCGAAAACTCGAGAAGAAACAAAAACATGTTAGCCCCCCCGCTGAACATTCTCCGAACACCGCTTGATCTTTAGTTGATCAGATTGATGAAAAATTGCACATGTCGAATGAAATTCGAGAAGAGCTATACTTTTGAATGAATTGCACTCGAATGAAATTCATGAAAAACTGATTATCACTTGAATGAATTGTTGCACTTGAATGTAATTTAAAAAAAAATTACTTCCCTCATGAGATATAGTTGCGTTCAACCAGCCTGACGTTCGATCCAGTCTCTGACGTACGTTCTATCGAATAGCGCTCGCGGAAAAAGGTTGGTTGGACAGGTGTGTAACATTAAAGATGACGGATTGTTTGGGGAAGCTTCTGCACAAAAGAAAATGCGTGCTTACCGAGGCAGACAAGTTAGTCCAGCCAATCTAGCCAAAAAAAAAAGTAGTTTCATAAGGCAATCTTCTACAGAATTGATTTTACTTTTGGAAAAGGTTCAGGGATATCCCCTGAGTGTAAATTCAAGTTGGCGGGACCCGGAGGGTTGAGCTCCAGCCGCCATTTTGGAAAACACGTTTTATCAAATATATCTCGTGTACCATGAATCGTACGACAAAAATAGTGAAAACTTTTTTTGTAAATAATGAAATTTTCTACAACTTTTATTGGAAACTTTTTTCTCTATAGTGCATGGTTTTTTATTTATAGCGCAGCAAACTCTTCCAAACATCACACGATTTTTACTGTTATCAACCGTTAACTTATATGTTTAGCAATAAGAAAACGTGGAAAAGTTTTCCACGCTATAAATCGAAAGCCATGCACTATGCAGGAAAAAGTTTCGAATAAATGTTGCAGAAAATATGATTATCTACAAAAAAGGTTTCCACTATTTTTTTCGTACGATGCACGGTTCGCGAGATATTTGATAAAACGTTTTTTCCAAGATGGCAGCTGAAGCTCGACTCTCCGCATCCCGCCAACTTGAATTAACCCTCAGGTTACACCCATGAATTCTGTAGAAGATTGCAGAAAAAATGGCTATAGAATGACTGGACTGTAAGAAAGAGAGGGACTTTGCAGTCGCGATATAAAACTTGCATTTGATTGCAACTTCCAGCACGAGAAGTGGTTTACCAAGAGCCAAGGCGTTTTCGAGCCACTGGTGAAGTGGATCAGGATTATCCGAATCATTTTTTATTCGCGCTCCTTTTTATTTTGACAAATCCTCATATCAATTTGCGTCAATATTTTCAATCGAAAAATCAATAAAAATATAATGAATAAAATTGTCAATTTTGGAACATAAAGTTATTCCGCTCTTACTGTAAAATTTGTGGCCCAATTTTGGGCTTGGAAATAATTCATGAGCCAGGTCAGAATTCAAGTTACGAGGGCACGAAAAACCGCGAACGATAAATTCAACGCGAAACTCCATACGTCATCTTTCCATTTCGGGGATTGAAGGATAAAATATTTCACGGATCTAAAATTTTCTATGTGCGGTTGAAAATTTTATTAAATACCTATGAATCGATGAAAATAGGCTTTGGATTTATTGGAAAAAATAAAATAATAATAATCACAAGAATATTTGCATAATTAAAAATAATACAGTGATAGCCCTTAAAAATGAGAAAAATTAGTATATTGTGATTATTATTATAATTATCATTGTTATAAATAATACAGAATTGAAAAAAAAAACAATTCACGGCTTTTTAAAATTATATTTCAATACACGTTTCATTCGATTGTGCCAGCCTCCGGATGGTGAAAATAAAATTTAAAAGCAATGATCGTCTGGTCCAGAATCGGGCACGTCCTCGTGCGGAAACTAATGGAACTCAACACGTCCATATATATACATATATATATATATATATATATATATATATATATATATATATATATATGTTTACACAGTAATAGCTCTCACTTGGGCAATCGCTCCGAGTAGCGGATTTTGTACGTGAAATTCGTTCTCTTTATATATAAGTGATCGAATATATAGGGGTGTACGTGCATGTATTTCTTACTACGGCATACATATATAACATATGAGATCTGCGTCGAACTGACTGCAATTAACTTGCCATTGGGTGATAAGTGTGGCGCTCTCGTTGAATTGTTCAGATGATTGGAATATTGAATCTCTCTCTCTCTCTCTCTCTCTCTCTCTCTCTCTCTCTCTCTCTCTCTCTCTCTCGGCAAAGGGTCGATAGAAATGGGTACGTGCGGGAATCCTCGAACAAAAGAGATTGAAATATATTTATTGGTTGGCCGGAGAAAGAGAGCGCACAGTAATGATAGCACGTATGACGCGAACAATTTTTTATTTTTTTTTTTCCTTATTCATGCTCGAACTTCCGACTCGAACCCTGCCAACGTTTCCACTATTTTTCATATTGCCCTCGATTATTGTTGCATCAACGAGAGACCGCGAGGCTCCGCAATATCATCGTCGTTTGATTGGACAAATTTTGAAAAAAAAATTGTGGAAAGCTTGAACGTGTTTAATGCCCCGAAATATGTTAGGAGTTTCAAAAAAAAAAAAAAAATCGTCAAAAGATTGCAATGATGCGACAAATTATTATTTTTATCCAATAGTAGTGCAAGTCTGTGCAAGCCACAAATGGGCCCGATATCGCCCATATCAATATTAGGGCATGCAAAAGCAAATTTCTACACGGGATGGAAAATAATTTTCAACCCTGCAGAGTTCGAGGAAAGTATAGGAGCTATACTCCTGGGCGTGACATGACGAGAAACTTTTCTTCTTGTCTTGGCGGTATTTTGTTTCCTCTCACGCGTTACAACGCATATGTATCGCACAACAGGCTAGGATGAAGGATTGCGTTTCAAAATCTATTACGCTTGATATTTTATTGCTCCGCTTCGGGACAAAACATCGTAACCCTTCTCCTTTTTAATCTTCATTTTTTTCGTTTTTTTACGCCTCTTCATTGGCAAATTTTCAAGAGAAAAAAAAACCTCTCTCGTTCGCTCGCTCTCGCTGCCTCGATTTTCCAGCGAAATGCGCAAGGCGAAAGCTGCAACGTCGCGTACAAAACCACGTCTTTTCGCGACTTTAGCGTATTACGCGGATATATATATATATATATATATATATATATATAATTTATACATTGGGCAAAATTTCGAGTACATCGAAAAACGCAGCCATCGCGCTCTATATACGGAGAGCAACTGGCACAAACTCAATAACGGATGCGAGCACAGCACACACAAACGCACGCACACGTATCTAAGAGATTTAGTGATCCACCCGCGATGCAGCGGCTGAAGATCCCCAACAATATATTTGCCTCGAGAAGATATAAAATTGAAAAAAAAGAAAAGCCCCCCCCAATCTCGATCCCGTTGGGATCTTGCGTGGTTCTTAAAAACGTGAGAAACGTGTTTACGTATCGCGAGATGAAAAATCTTATTCTCGTTGTAAATGCAGCTTCGTCTGTTTAAATCTTCGTCGAAACAGCTGAATATGTCATCTCAAGCTTGGACGACTTTTCCTGACGTTTTTTTTTTTTTTTTGGAGATGCAATGTATTTAAAAAAAAATAAATGCATCGCTTTTAATTTTCAATTACATTTTTAGAATTTTTCTAATTTTTAAGAATAACTTCTAGGCACGATGATTTTGCGAAGAAGAATCGCAAACCACTTAAAATCCCCCCCGTCAATTAACGAACGATCCACGAATCTTCATCATAATAATCTTTGATTGTGACGGTTTAATCAGACAGATCGATGACTTTAGGATTATTCAAGGGCATTGAAGCTTATAAAAGTAGTCAGTTTAAAGGGTGAAGAAAAAAAAACATTAATTTCTTTTAATATTCGTCCCTGACAAAAGTCTCTTTACCCAAAGTTCAATATAATTTTATTTGCAGCTCAAAATAGCGCTATATTTCTCGTTTCAGCAATATATATTACAATAATTCCGGGCCACACGAGTAATTAATTCAACCGTAGCTAGAAGTGATACCGAATTGTTTTATAATTTTCTTGCCAGCTGTCCTCGCGTTTGATTGACGCGTGCAAGTTGACGAGATCGAGAGAAATTGAACACGATGAAATAAATTTCAGATTGGTAGGATCAACGTGAAAGACATCTCGTTAAATCTGAATACAATGAAATTTAACGCAGAAAGAGAGAGAGAGAGAGAGAGAGAGAGAGAGAGAGAGAGAGAGAGAGAGAGAGAGAGAGAGAGAGAGAAGGAAGAATCTACTGAATTTCCATGATACCTTTCTTGCAACGAGAGTATCATGGACTGTAAAGAATATAGCGAGTGCATATCGCCCGCGGTAATAAAGAAAAGACATGACATATATGTTTCGTATAGATAAAGACGATGCACAGGAATGTGTTATGTATGTATATATGAAGTGCTATGAGCGAAAAGGACGTAACCGAGATCACTTTGAGCGTTAAATCGCATGGGTTACACCCTTTTATTTGCTCATATGGCCTACATATATAGCTGCGAGGATATAGAGACGTATACTATATAGAGATGTATACCGGAGGATCGAGAGAACAGCGACGAGAGCATCAGAGACGCAGACTCCGCTGTATCGATCCAAGAGTCGTAGCGCGCGCACGAGCCATATCAGGGCGAGAGAGGGCTCTAGAGATGGTGACCGCGAGGAGTTGGAGGAGAAATGCCTTTTCGGAGGAAGGTAGAGGAGGATGATGATGAGGGAGAGAGATGGGAGCACCTCAGAAAGGTCCAGGCTACCTGAGAGGCTGCATCTGCTCCTCTCCCTCTCTCTCTCTCTCTCTTTCTTTATCCTCTTCTTCTTATTGTTCTTCTTCGTTCTACCTTTTGGGTGATGTGAAACTCAGCCTTTCCTCTCTGATCCAGCTCATCGCTTCATCTTTACCCACCCAGAGTGCAGGCTTGACTCTCATCTCTCTCTCTCTCTCTCTCTCTCTCTCTCTCTCTCTTTCTCTCTCTTTCTCTTTCTCTCACTATGGATCATCGAAGAATCCTTCATCCTATCTTCCCTTCTTCAAAAACTTAGAGCTCATTATACCAGACCTCGTATATATATATATAACTCCAACTTCGTTGCTCGCTTTTCCATCAAGTTTTAAATTTTACCTCAATATACTGTACTCGAGAATTCCTTGGCTTTCTCATTGTTCTCGCCAGAATCAGCGAAAATGTGGCAGCAACGGGGATTCCCAGAGTTTGAATTAATCGTGAGAAAGTTTTATTTTTGTAAAAAAATTTTGAACGAATACTTTTTTCACGAGTCTTAAAGAGCGTAAGGATTTTTTTTTTCTCCTAAAATTTAGGAAAGTCGTAGAGATACAGGCGCAAGATTGAGAAGAATTATCAAAAATTCGAAATAAAATTGACCTGAGCTTGGGAAAAATCTATATTTACCAAAAGTTCATACATGTAACTTGCACTAAGCAGAGCTAAAATATTTCTTCGAAATTATTCGGAATAATTTTGATTGACTATAACCTTTTAGAACGAATCTTAATATTTTTTTACAATGATAATTTAAGTAGTTTTCAAAAATTATTTACAATTGATCATCATTGGAATTGTATTTACCCGATGGCGATTACGGCAATTCAAAATTCATTCCAAACATATTTGTCCAATTTACCTGACTATGCCCCGTGAATAAAGTAGGCGGCCAGTACATAAAAATTTATTTTTATTAAAGCAAGACATTCTATCCAAAAAATTAATTAAAAGATCTGTCATAATCGATATAAAAAACAAAATAAAAACATTGATCGTAAAATGTATTTGAATTGTCTTGAAAAATGGAAATAAGATCATTGACAGTAACCAGCCCAAAACAACAACAACAAAAAATAACATATTTTTCCACACACTTTACAAATGATATACGATACAATTATTCAATGATAAATTTTTTTACGATAATCATTAATAACGTCGAAAAAACAAAAACGGATTTCTCGTCATTTATCAATCATGCATATTCTCTACGGAAAAATAATCGCCGGAGATTTTTGTTCGTGATTGAACGAAAAAGTGTTTCTCACATAGAGATGACAGGGATTTCGGAAAGAGTAATATACATAGATACCCGCGTGTACGTGACGGAATTTAATAAACGATGTTATCGAGTCGTAGCTAAGCAGAGCTGAGCAGTACGTCAAGTATCCGGTACTTGCGATGTACTGAAAGTACAGTACTTGAAGTACAAAGGACTTAAAAAGTATTTCAAGTATTGTACTTGAATTTTCAAGTACTTTCCTGTACTTGAAGTACTTTTTCAAGTACTAAGTATAAAGTACGTTTGAATACGTCTTGCTAATAAGGAACATTCTGCGCCATCTTTGGTTAAGATTGTAAGGAATGACCGTTCAAAGGCTCAAATATAGTTACGGTGTCATTGTCAATGCATGACTCCGCTTTCAACAATCCGTGTATTATATTCTTCATTTTTTCTTTTTAAAACCTGAAGCTAAATAAATCTAATTGCAATCGTCAATGCTTTTTTTTTTAAATCATTTCTAATTCTTCGTTTAAATATTTTTGTTCCAATCCGCCTAACCTGAGTGAATGGCACAATGTGAAAATATGTTTTGATACAAAAAGTACTCGAATAAAAATCAAATAAGTTTGAAAAGTACGTAATAAATCAAATATATATAAGTACTGGAACTTACGAGATGTATATATACCTGAAAACTTTAAAAGTATTCGATGCTTGATACTTGAGGTACTTCAAGTACTTCAAGTATTTAGGGTACTCGGTACTTTTGAAAATACGCGAGTACTTCAAGCACTTACAGTATTTTGTACTTTGTACTGAAGTACTTTCAGGTACTTTGCCCAGCTCTGTAGCTAAGCAGTCGATAAACGAAGAAAAACAGATGAGGACGAGGAAATTAATATATCTCGTTTATTAATAAATCCCACCCTGTCGAGGGATCGAATCAAACGAATCAATGTTCATTAATTTCATTTTTTTATTTATTTTTCTCTATATATCGCATATCTTTCATGATAATTCGATAACCTCTCGCGTTATTGACGATGCTTTAACGCATGTATAACCGATAATACGTGTAACGTGTAATTTCATTCGCCTCCCGAGGTTTGTTCAGTCCTTCCGCGTTGGTTGTGCCCAAAATCAAATCACAACTCAAACTCGATTATACTTTGTCGAGAGCGAGGTCCCTATGGACGAGAATCGTGTCCTATTGATAAGCCAGACATATATATCGAGAAAGAGAAAGAGAGAGAGAAAGATTGAGTGGTGGAGGAGGAAATGAGATTGTGTGTATAAAGCAATTAAGGGAGCTTTCCAGTGTGAAATTTTCAAAAAATCGATTTTTTTTTTTTTTGCTTTATCGAATAGTATACACTCTTCCGAATATTCCCTGAAATTTTCATGCCGAAATTCAGATTATTTCGGTTACTGTACAGCATTTCTTGGAAGAAGGGAACGGAGCGCTACAGCTGCCGCCGTCGGCCGTCACTTCCTCACTTGAAACTTTGAACGCGTTTTTCTCGAAACAGCATTTTTTAAAACGGTGTCCAACCTGGAGGGCAGAGTTTTAAAGCTATCGAGTTGAATTTTTTACACAATATTCTTAACGTCATTGTTTATCGTGCTATGGAAGCTTTTTTTTTTTGACATCTTCCTATTTTTTTGTAAAAAAAACTGCCAAAAAAAATGCTAAAATCGATACTTTTTGTTCAAACCGGCGCCATTTTTGCAAAAAAAAAAAAAAAAAAAAAAAAAAAAAAGCCTCCATAGCACGAAAGCCAATTATATACCGATCAATAATCTTTTTGTGTTTTTTGTTTCAAATCAAAATTGTAACCCCCAACGTGGACACCACATCCAAGTGCATTTTCTGCAACAATTGTTTCATAATTTTTATAGATATTCATTAATAAATAAATCGATCTTTAAAAAATTGTTTTGTATTCTTCAATACCCAATTAATATACAAAAAAAAAACCAGACCGATTAGATTATTTTTTCTTTAAAAAAAAAAATCGCGAAAAACAGCGATTTTTCGGGCTGTCACACTGGAAAGCTCCCTTAAAGTGAAACGTATCAGAAAAAATGGAATTAGAAAGTATATATGGGAACAAGTCATAAAAGCTTTTTTCCACAAAAATTATAACCGGCAATTTTTTTTAAATACACAAAAGTAAAAGTTACCTTGACACGATGTTCACAGTTACAGGCATCAAAATTTATTTTCTGCCAGACTTCTATGAGACGAGAATTTTGCAGGTTTTGGCTTCGACGAAGAGTTTTTTTTTTTTTAACGGAGTGAATAATTATAATAATCGTAAAAAATAAACGTAAGATCAATCATAAAATAAAAAACAATGATGACAATTATGAATTAAAATTTCAAGATGATAACGACAATAATTAATAGTAGAACGAATATAAAATAAGAAACGATGTAAGCTATGAACGTAAGATGAATTATAAAAATTATGATAATTATGGAAAATTTTTAATTCCAATATCGCTGCGATCTCGTGTATCGCGCACGAATGCACTTGACTTTGAGAATTCAAGCGCGAATGAAAAAAAAAATAATAATACTAAAAATCAGCGAGCAAAGACCGGTTCGCGATGTTCCCGAGTTATTTTCAAACCGGTTGCATAATTCACGGCTTAATCCGTGGAGAGAAAAAGAAATTCTTTCGTTGTGCAACCCCTTTTCGCCGTGCTCATCCCTCCCTGTCACCCATCGCCGGAGAGAAGCGAACCACGCGACGCGAGAGCTTTGCTCAACGGTTGAAGCGAAAAAAGAAAAGAAATGGACGAAGAAGAATGGAATCTGGGGCGATTTTTCGCTTTTCCTTCTGTCCATTTTTTTCTTCTTCTCTCGCTCCCTCTCATCCCTGCCTCTCTCTCTCTCTCTCTCTCTCTCTCTCTCTCTCTCTCTCTCTCTCTCTCTCTCTCTCTCTCTCTCTCTTCCTCTCTCTCGGTCGCTCATATTTTATTTTCTTTTACTCCAACGTCCATGAGAAGGGCCAGCTTTACGAAAGGGCGAGCACGAGTTTTCGTTCTCAGCACACACAGCAGCCGATATCGAGGAGAGATAGCGCGGAGACACGACAAGGGGGGAGAGGATAAAAGAGATGAAAAAATGCGCGAGTTTAAGGGTGGAGAAAAGACTCGAGAGAGCCTGGATTATCTCTCTGCAATTCGAGTTCAATCGAAAAGTGGACGATTCTCTTCCTTCCCTCTCCCCTCTGTCTCTCTCTCTCACTCTCTCTCTCTCTCTCTCTCTTTGTTTTCTCTCTTTCTCTCTTGGAATGAGTGCATCGCAGCAGCTTATCCCGAAGCTCTCAGAACGATTTTTTGCACTATTTTTCTCACTCTTTTGACCGAGGGAAAAATTCCCTCGTGAATACATTGACGTCTCGTATTACTTATCCACGAATGCAAAGAAAAATACACAAATAAGGAATACACAAGACTTACCGAACCATCAGCAATTTCTCATTCTTTTTCCTGAGAATTTCCCTGAGATTAATGTTTTCCATGTCAATCTCCCCCGCCCATCTTTCCGTATTTCCCACGATACCACATTATCGTATCAAGAAACGAAACGTTATTAACTGAAAAAGTTGAAGCATCTTCAATTTTTTTTTTTTCGAACTCTCAGTTGTCCATTATAATTAAAAAGTAAATTATAATGGTGAAAATAATAGAATTGTTTTTTTCGGATTTCCGAAAACGCAGTTTAATACCGAAAGTCACTTTGAATTTTACTTTTTACAAAGATGAAAGCTAAAATGAAAGTGCTGAAGGCAAATTGAATTTCTTTATCATCAAAAAGTAATCGAAATAACGATTGATTTTTATATCTTAAATTGAAAATTAAATTTTTGTAAATTAACAAGAATTTACATTATTTTATTTTATTATCTGTACAAAATCGATTTGACTTATGTTAAATTAATTTAAAAAAAAAATTATTTGTGTTTAGCACTTTCGTTTAATCAACTCCCAATACTTGGGACGAGTCTCCAAAATTTTACTTTATAGCAACAAATATGATGTTCCAAAGGCAAAGAATCGAGAGCGATTAACAGAGTTGAATTTCATTTTGTTATAATTTATGGAAATTGACAAAAAAAATCCAAACCAAATAATTTATAACGTTTTTTTTTTTTTTTAATTTACTCCAACTTGAGGGGTTATACGCAGTCAGGAGGCCGAAAAAAGCGATTTTTCAGGGATTTCTCATGAAGAGACATTTCAATTTATTAATATAAAAATTTTTATACATATTGGGGTAACATTGAACTTCGTTCTGATATTTTTTATTTGTAAAAACAATGATTTTTAAAGCTGCTATAACCGATCTCCGGGAGCACCTATAAACAAAGGCATCTTGCGGTGTGAGCAAGATATCTCTTGACTGGATCATCTGAGATGAAAAAACAAAAAAGATTCAGTTAATATAAAATATTATCTGGTCTTTGATCAGAGGAACAAGCAAAATATTAATTTTTAACAAAACGGTGGCTTTTCAAAAAAAAAAAAAAATCCGATTTTCCATTAAAATTTTCGCCTTAATTTGTTTATTAAATGGAAAATATTTATCGACGAGAAAAAACCTTCGATTGAGGACAGAAAAATATATTCATAAAGCTTGTGTAAAAATTTGAGACTGATCGGTTCAGGCCTTTCCGAAAAATCTTGCTCACCGGCTTTAAAAACATAGTTTTGAGAAAGAAAACGCGTTCAAAGTTTCAAAAGCACGTATACGCATAGTCCGTGGTGTCTTTGCAAATGTGCGCATAACTTCGAGAATTTTTGTCGGATCGACATGAAATTTTTTGTGTGTATACTTGAGTATATGTACATTAAGAAAATGAAATTAAAAAAAAATCGATTTTTGAAAAATCCTGACTGCGCATAACCCCTTAAGTAAGGATAACAATTTGAATTATCGAGGATAAAGCGAACGAATGTATTTTTCCATGTTTTTTTTCTTTTTTTTCGTACAATCTTCTCCGGTTCGCAGTTAGTGAATTCGCCCTTTCTCAGTTCTACGGGATTTGTCGTATTCGCGAGGATTTTCCACAGAGGGAAGGGGGGGGGGGATTATAGAAGGAGGATGAGAGCTGTCGCGTCCCGTCGACGACGACGTCGCGGCGGCGTCGGGAGCTGGCGAGTTTTGCGCCACGAGCAAATCGCGGATTACTATACTTTACAGGACGATTCATGAGAAAGAAAAAAGACATCCGCGAAATAATTCACTCCGAATCAATGCGAAAATAATCTGAGACGAAATTTATCGAAATTTTTTTTTTTTTTAGTTTCTCTTTCACGAGTCTCTTCGATAAATCAATTGAATTAATTTTAGTTTTGACGCAGAATTATTTTTTTGGAAAAATAAAAAAAAAAATTTCAACACTTCTTCTCTTTTTTGATTTTCCGTTTTTCCGAAAATCGCAGCAATTAATTATTAAAAATTCTGTATAATCACAATAATCGTCTTAATTCATATCACTGATAATATAATGACGAATTATATTATACATCTCCTGAATTTATTTGACAATTTTCGTATCAGAATGCGAAACCATTCTTGAATTAATTTTCATTTTACCAAATGTAATTGTTCGACTATCCAAAATAATTTTCAATCCTCTGACTCGATGTATTTTTTGAAAATTTTCGTCTATATTTTGCGACGCGAGTGGTCATTTTCGTCACTTTGAATTAACAAATTTCGAATCATCTTAAACCATTTTTTTTTTTTTTTTCATTTCGATATACTTAATTTCGTTATTTTTTTCTGAACTCCGAGCAATCTGACATTTTTTTTTAATCAGCTGTTCGAAAAAACTTTTTGGATTCAAATTTTCAAGGAATTTGAGTGCAGGGAAAAGTGTCAGCTTTAAAGGTTTAATAAGAAATCATTAAAAAAAAAAAATATCGTAATATAGGGGAAGAAAAAATGAAATTATGAATATCCCTGTAGAGACTACAGTCTTATATGGCGTGATGGAATTTCTACAAAAGCTTTTCACGTGTCTAGATGCCAAGAAAATCCGGGTGGAACAAGTTTTTCGTGATGGGTAGTGTGGGGCATGGATTTCCGTTTTGCTAACTCTCTCTCTCTCTCTCTCTCTCTCTCTCTCTCTCTCTCTCTTTGTCTCTCGTTGCTCTGCATGGCAAAAAGCTCTGTTCTGCATACGTGTCGAGTGACGTTTCCCCGTTGGCATTAATTTCCCAACATCGTGGCCCGTAAGCCCGCTGTTTGAAAGACGATCCTGTTTTGCACGCTCCTATCCTTTAACCCTTCTCTCTCTCTCTCTCTCTCTCTCTCTCTCTCTCTCTCTCTCTATCTCTCTCTCTCTCTCTCTCTCTCTCTCTCTCTCTCTCTCTCTCTCTCTCTCTCTCTCTCTCTCTCTCTCTCTCTCTCTCTCTCTCTCTCTCTCTCTCTCTCTTTCTCCCTCTTTCTCTCTTTCTCTTGTAGATTTTTTTCCTTAGAGAGCATGAATGCGATAAATTAGGATTTGATGAAAAAAAATAAAAATATCAACTTGACTATAACTAGTCAGAAAAAGAGCAAGAAAAAGAGAGAGAGAGAGAGAGAGAGAGAGAGAGATATTTATGACATAATCGCCGAGAAGAAGAGCTTTGGTGGTGAGCCTGAAGGATATCGTAAGGATCGTCCTCGCAGCATCCCATCGACAGGTGGTGTGGAATTGAATTCTCCACTTCCTGGGATTTCAATCGGGAAATTCCCCTTTACCACTTTCAACCAGAACAAAAATTCCTCGGACTCCACTCTTTCTCTCTCTCTCTCTCTCTCGCTCTCTTTCTCTCTTATCAGGGGTTCTCTCTCTTTACAATCTCTTTTATTGTCTTCTCGATCATATCGTCACATCTTTACGATACACGATCCAATGCTCCGTTTCCGTAACTTATTTTTTCATCTCTTTTCTCGTATCTCCTTCTGTCATTTGATCTCCCAATTGCTTCCAATTATAAAATTCCTCCGTTCATCTTGACGCTCTCGATTAATCAAGATTCTGGTTAATTTAAAAAAAAAAAAAAAACTGAAGATCCAAAAGTACAATGGTTTTTAAATTTCTCAATTACTGCAGACGCGAGTGGGACTTTTAATTTCTGTTGTTCTGTCGAAATAAAGCAAATTGACTTCGCTATAAGACCTTTTGAAAAAAATTTTGCGTTGCCACAATTTTTTTTTTCGCAGCGTTTGTGATTTCGTTTATGAAGCTTTTTGAGTCGTCCATTTGAAAAATATAAAGACACAGCGTGAGACGTTAATTGTTGTGGTGATGCTCGTTTATACATTCGTTTTAAATTTACGTTGTTATAAACGTGCAGGAACAACTAAATTCGATTTGGAAGAGCAAACAGCTGGCCAGAACGTTGGCAATGCTGGTTAACTCGGGTTACCGTGCGAGCGCCGTGCATAACCGAATTAACTCGATTAGCCTGCCATACGTGAAGCACAAAAATTTTCGCTCGTATACAAGCGCCGAGAGCTTTTGACCATTTGGAAAACAAAAAAAATGTCAAATTTTCGTAATAAAAAAAAAAAAAAAAGCAGAAAATATTGTTAAGTTTTTGTTTCTATTTTTCTCGGACCAAACAAACAAACAACTTTGACGTTTTTTCTATGTCCTTATTATATTTTTAATGTATTGACTGTTGATATGAAAATTTTATTGATAGATGCAAAAAAAAAATTATACCTAAAAATAAATAACAATGAAGTTTTGCCACTTACACCTAATCGATGATTCCAGGGTCATAGTAACGATAGTTCCGCTTTCTCGCAAAATTATTTGAGGATTTTTCTTAATCCTGAATAATTATTATTGTTATTATTATTATTATTATTATGCTGCGATGCGAAATCAGTTTTGTTCAAATTGCCAATATATTAAAAATAAAACGAGAAAATATTTTTTTAAATCGACATGCCTGGCCCGAAACGACGAAACACCTCCTTAATAATTAATAAAATAATTACAAAAATTCACAAATGATTTTAAAAATCAATGTACTTATACAAGAGGAATTATTCCGAATTAATATTGAATTTTTTGAAGAAAAAAAAGTTATAAACTTTATTTCATTGCCGACAAATTATTATAATTATTGCATCCCAAATTGATTGAAAATTATTTTTCATTCGGCTTGTGCCCATTTATGTATCTCATGTTATGTGACAATAAATCCGTTGTCATTGACTCCAGAGTCAAAGCCCCCTGGAAGTCTCCGACAGCTTCGTCATTATTAAGCATATAGCCGAGATAGCGCGTCTGGAATCGCGGCCGATGAAGCCCTCTTTCTCACTATCCCTATCCTTCTTTGCGGTCTATATTGAACGAAATTCCTCGTTAATTTATCGAGAGGGAGACGAGAAAGCATTGGAACGCGGTTAAATGTCGCGGGTCGTGACGTTGCAGCGAGAAACGCATTTGAACAAAGTGCATCGGGGAGATGAGTGTTGGGTCCGATTATCATTAATTCCGTTGAGAATGAATTGCCGGCAGTCAGTAACACAGAGTAAAGAAGGGTATCTGGGGAAAAAAGTTTTAGAAAAAGAAGCTGATAAATTAATAATCAAATAACGCAAACCATCGAATCATCAAAGTAAATTAAGAAAAAAAAATAGCCCAAATAAAGTAATCAACCGTGAGAATAATGGAATAACCAAAAGTGGTCTGATGATTACAGCCAGTAATCAAATAACAATGATAAATAACCAAAAAAACTACAAAAAATTTATTCCACTGAAGATATCTCCTGTACTCTATCTTCAAGCGAATCTCTTATAGAGTGTCAGCCCCTTCTCACCCTGCATCCTCCTCTTTCGTGGTTCAACCTTCTGCTATCTTCGAGTACGAGAAGTAGGTCTACGATAGAGAATAGAGAGCGGAGAAGAGCGATCGTTGCAACTATTCGATACACCACTTTTATAAAACGTACACGACAGTGCCACCTTGCAAGAGTCTTGGTCGTATTATTAACGGGGATTCGGGGTCGCGAGTGCAAACGACAGATAGATGCGCGATAGCTAGATAGATAGATCGATTATAGGTCCGCTCGTCGTTGTCGCTTTGTCTGCTGCTGTCAATGTGGTATTGAATTGTATCTATTGTTAAACAACCTTCCAGGCAATCCCGCAATGCTACCTCTCCCTCTCTGTCTCTTTCTCCCTATTTACGTAGAGAGATAGAGGGTAGGTCAGTACACAGTTCTTGGTCCGTGATGCACTGTGAGGTTGGAGGCTCGACTGTATGCGTCCTTGGTCAATCTCCAACTGAACGAGTATTCTCTATCTTGGGAATTCTATACACGTATCTATACGCCGAGGTGAATGTGAACATTCAACCGGAGATACCAAGAAAATTCATGTATCGTTTAATGTACCGTCTATCCACGTATGTGATGATGGTATATTAGGACGTTCCACGTCCGATGAGACATCCATTATTCAACGGGAATTCGAATCAGTGAAAATAGATGAAGTAAATTTGTCATCTAAGAGCTTGGGCCCCGAAACATGTTTGGAGTCGAGAATTGGGCGGTCTGCTAGGTCACGTTTATTCATTTTTCAATGTAAAAAGAATCTTAAAGGTTCATTTGACGATTCTATCCATAGCTTCGCTGCCCAACAACATCTCCCAACCAGAATCTATCGTCAAACTGACTCTAATTTTAAGATGTATCCAATGGTGAGTAAGCTTTTGCATGGATAAAAGAAGCTCCAATAGCAGACTTACCATCAGCCAATCCACATAGTTATAATTGGGTAGTGATGTTTTCAAAAGTTTCTGTTCGCTAGTGATGTTCATTGAGTGCGAATGTTGACCGCCTCTCATGCTCGCATTGAGTGGAGATGTTGACCGCAACCTCATGATAGAGTTTTAATTCAGGAGGCTTTTTGATTTGATAGCGAAGCTTCGAAATTTCTGCTTCGTTTGAAAAACGAACCTCGTGATCCAGAAATATGCCATTCTCAGGCTTAAAAGTCAGACAAATATATCGACTTGAACCGACTGTAGAGCAGGAAACGTTTAGGACCCTAGTTTCGATCCAATTGACCGGTCAAAGGATGAAGCGCAGCAGAATGGTTAACCTTTGATCACTGGAGCAATGTATGTACTGCGGCGTAAAGGGTTGACCCTAAATTTGCTGGAAGGTGGGCTAAGAAGGTAACTTCAGTCCCTGACCGAAGTAAAACGCAACTGGCACATGCTTTGAGAGCAACGAAGTCGTCCTCCCCAGACACTTTTAGTTAATCGAATTTTTGGGAATCGTAAAATGTACTCAAGATCGTGAACTAACTTTTTATTCACCAACTTTATTGAAGTCATTTATGGAAACTCCAGATCATTGTTCATTCAATGTCGAATGATTTTAAATGGACTAGTTCAACATTTATGCTGTTTAGACATTGACTGCTAGCAAACGAAATGGCGCAACATGTTAAATCATGTGGATTAGAGGGTTTGCGTTTGGGGTTGTTAAGCATGGGCTTCGACACACTACACGTGTGTGTTTGGTAAATAAACCAACGATGCATTAAGATATACATGTATTGCATAGATTCATCGACATCTCGCCAGGCATGTATAATGAGTTGACGATGCGGATTACAGAGAGCCAGGGTTCAGAGACCTCTGACCTCTCCCTTCGCTCATATACACGATATCTGCAAACGCTCGCACTTTGGCAAATTTTGGGACATTGAATTGAAATTTGGCGCACAGTTTGAACAGAACATGAGGATATTTGGGCATTGAATTTGGTGAAAATCGATCAAGGCATTCCCAATTTTAAGGCACTATGAATTTTTCGAAAAATATTCGCGTTGAAGATTAAACTCGACGAGACATCGAACTATATCGTTGTGTCATTTTTTTCCAACCACTAAAGCGAGTAAGAAGACTTTACTCTAGTCTCAAATTAAGTGGGTTTACGAGACGCGCGTCCCCGAATTTGGTGATAATCGACAGACCGCATGTTCCAATGTCCGCACTTATACACGCGTATAGGCCAATGGGGGGCACAACATTGCAACTTCAATTCGACGAAACTGTTGGCTACGTATATACGAACGCATTAAATCTACCAAAACAGTTCACCGTTCTCTCGCAATAAACTACCGAATTTTGTGTGTCAGTGCTACTTGTTTCGTTGCCGGCACGAACATATGCGATTTCCATAAAGGAAAAGTCGTGTATCATCCAGCGTGTAAAAGCTCGTATATATTTTTAATGACCTAGATGGCGGGCATGGGAGTGAGGGAGGAGTACACGAGGTATAGGGCTTCGAGGGGGTTCTTAGCCGAGGTCCATATCCGCACGCTCGACGGTGTGTGTATATATATATGGATACGTTGAGTCGTTGGTGTGTCCCTGCCGGGCTCACCAGGGGGTGAATTCCGGGGCAGAGCTCTCTGCCTCCAACGGAGGCTGGGCGATGAGGGGTCTACTCTCCCTCTCTCTCTCTCTCTCTCCCTTTCTCTTACCCTTCCATACTGTGACGTCATGAAACCACCCCGTGACGTAAAACCCGGGAACGGTTACGTTACGCAAGCGTCGTGTTACCGAGAGAACGTTGGGATCGCCGGTATGGGGGCGCGGTGTACCAGAGAGAATATGGAAGAGGATGGCGGCGTGTGGAAGGTGAAGAGAGCTCCGGAGCTTTCCGCGAGAGAGAGAAAGAGAAGGGTTGCGAGAGCATGTGTATAGGGTGCGGTGCAATCACCCACTGACCTACTTCTTCTCTACCCTGCATTTTCCTGTGCAGGTTCGACGAAGATATATATCTGGTTGATAGGATTTTTTTTTTCTTCTCTTCATCGCCCTCTCACTATGGGATCGTACCGCGTTGAGATTTTTTTTTTTTCCCCGCTTGCAGCTTCCTAACGCTACCAATTCTCGTTCATCTTTCTCATGGGAATTTTCGTTTTTTCATTTTTTATCTTTTTCGTAAAATGTACGGAATTTTTTGGACCAATAGCCGGGAATGTGTCTGTCGCTCTCTATATCTCGCCGCATACTATCATCGTGCAGGATTACCTCATTGGATCTGGATTTCCCCGGATACGCATACATATCTCCTATCTCTATCTCTGACCCGCCATAATATACCACTCGTAGCTACTTCAATTCGATAGAGAAGTGTTCCCCGTCAAGCGAAACCGAGTGCTAAAACGCTCGATGCACCATTTGCAAATTGTTCGTCTCTCTGATGCGGATGTATAACGGTTGCGATACGACCCTCAGTAACAAAATTCGGGAAGAATTTTTCGTCCTAACGTTAATATATATACTTTTTCGTTCATGCGCTGATATTATCCGGGCGGACGTTTGCATGAGGAAGAAAGTGGCGAATTGCGGGAATTGAAATGTTTAAATGCAAAAAAGGAAAAATCGACGAATAATTTCGGAGATTTTTTGGATATTTTTGTTTGCATAGACATTTCTTATATTAGGATTTGTATTTGTTTAAAAAAATTAATGTTGAGATTCAGCCCTATCAGTGGCAAATATTATTTTCTAAGAGTTGGTCACGCTGCGATTGTTTATTTTCGATTTCCATTGAAGGCAAAACTTTTTCATTGAAAAAATTACAATTTTCGATTAAAAAGTCCCTTTAAAATTTTTTTCTTAAGTCAGTTCGATCACTAAAAATTGTTTTCTCTGCGGTATCTCTCGTAAAATTTAAGGTAGTTCGGTCGAATTGAGGTTCACGTTTAACACCCTGTTTTTTTTCATTTAATCAAAAGAGTTGACCTTGCTCTACATGTCTGCAACATTTCGAATTAATTTACCGTGTAGTTTTTGCGTAATTAATAAATAAGTTAACATTGCTCTTATAGGGCATATAAGGCTCAGATGGCACGCCAACTATCGAAATTTCAGGTACACGAAAAATTAATCGTTTAAGGGTAAAAAAAAAACATACCACAATAATGGTTGATATCTATAAGAGATATTTACCAAAGATTTAAGTCGATTTACCGTACGGTTTTTTTTATTTCAATAATTAATGCGAGTCCGCGGTCTCTGTCCTTGTCATACACCGGATCTGCTCGCTAGCAGAAGACTAGGGGGGAAAAAACATGTGAAAACCGAAGCTAATCCGCGTCTCACTTCGGATTCGATGAACGCCAGCAAAAGTGGTTCTGAACAACTGTCACATTTGAGTTGTTCGGCAAGATATACAATGTAAACTAGACGAGTTCCGAGTTCATTGCATACTGGCCGTTGATTGAACTGTACTTGCCTCGAGACGAGCCTTTTTTCCCCCCTGTTCTTCATTATACTGTTTTAAAGCATACAACAAAACTCGCGAATGCAATCCAGTAACTTTATGCGTAAGGTTAGATTAGCTCGCTCCCTAACGTAGAGAATGAGTCAAGTTGAGTCTGTCATTATTCCGGGTATTAATTATTATTAACTTATTATTTACACCCTAAAAGAAGCTTGTGATATTTTTTTATGCAACAATTCAATTTATCATAGCTTTCATATGGTTAAATTGTACGTAAATAAATCTGAATTACAGATGAAATTTGACTTCGGCCAAACTCGACCGAACTACCTTAAGACCCTTTTTTTTGGACTTGATAAGTTTCATACACGAGTCTCAGAGTTTTTCGCGGTCCTCCATGGTCGTCATCTTGCCGTTGGCCCTCATCATACCGCGAACCAAAGTGCCGTGGCAAGTGAATTCACAATTAGTTTGTACCAAACAGCTTGCACCACTCGGAGGGGGATGAGGTTTAATGTCTCGTATCGTTGTGCTGCAACAAGCGGTGACACAGAGCAGAGCACACCAGCTGGTCCAACCCACTCTTGCTCATCCATTTGTCGACTGCTTTAGCAACAAAAGGGCTCGACTCGTAAAATTCAACTATCCAAGTTATGCGAATTTACGCCCTTCTTGGCTTGCTGCACACGATTCGCCATGTGTGCTCGCGTCTGTGATTATTCGCGAGCAAACAAGGCCCACCGTTTGGTATACGTGACACACGACCGCGATACGCGATCAAACAATTGCACGGAATTTTCCTCATTTCTCTTGATATTGTATACTCCCCGAATCGCCGAATTTCATCGGTCATCTTTGACCTCGGGACCTCAAAAATTGTTGAAAACTAATTTCAACCGATTTTTGACAATTTTTTTTTGTTAATTCCGTAATTTTTTTTTTTTTTTGTTGCCCGTAATTCGGTGAAAATTTCACGATGTACTCGCGATCGTGAATTCACGTATATATATGATTCTCAATTCTCGTCGATGATAACGGGCAATCAAGTGAGAGCACGATATCTCGAAGTAACGAAATATCACTCGAAAATTTCGGATTACATCGAATTTTAATTTTTTTTTTTTCGAGAAAGCATAATCGCTCTAATTTCCGATAATTTTAAAATATCCTGCTAAATTTTTTTTTCATTATTTATTTCATTTTTTTTTTACACAAACAGATCATGATTGAAGGATGCGCCTGCGTCATTGTATTTTGTGAAAATCGATGAAACGATTGAGCTTTTGTGAAATTTTGAATTTTTCGGAAAAAAAAAATCTTTTCGTAACACGTGCACGGAAAGTGTGTCTTTTTTGTCCTCATTTCGGAGCGGAAAATAAGTATTTTTGAGCCAGGTTGCAATTCGTTAATTTTTTTGTCCCAGGACAAACAAAAAATTAACGAATCGTATCCTGACTCAAAAAGAATTATTTTCTGCTCCGAAATGGGACAAAAAAGAACCACTTTCCGTGCACTTGTTACAAAAAAGTACAGTATGCAGCGCGGACAGATCGACAGTAATTTTTGACTCGGGTGAAGTTGGCTGCACATGACTTCACCCTGGTCAAAAATCACTGTCGTTACGTCTTTTTGCAGCATATACGTACTCTATTTATCGCTCTTATCGTTCACGTTTTTTTTTTGCGATAAAAAAAAATGAAAAATATGCTTTTTCGCACGTATAATAGCCATCTGTGAATAATCATAGCCTCTCAGAAAAATTTCGATAAAAAAAAAATAAAAATTGGTACTATAGCCGCAATGTATAGCTGTTGAAAACGATAAGCCAAGCGCACTGTAATCATTTCACGGTCATTTTCGTTATTGCGATGTACGTCCGACTGAATACACGCCAGTAGTCATGAGAGCATGGCTCGTGTCGGTAGTACATATTTTTGAAAAGCTCTCGCTGTCTTTGAACTTTTTAATAATTTTTTTGCAAGCTAAAAATGGTAGAGGAGAGTGAATTTACATGACAGGATTCATGCATCGTAAGAAAATTGTACAATTCTTTAAGACCCTCTGCGTACAACTCGACTGCCTCATATGAAACGCATGACCGAGGACGGTGAGTCGCGCGTAACTCAAGTTTAATTTCACACGTTGCGAGCGAGCTTTCGAGCTTCTCCTATTTTTTTTTTTTTTTTTTCAAACGAACTTTCACATCGAAGAGTTTAAAATTCAATTACGACAATACTTCAGAAGAGATAAATCGTATAAAAATGTTCACGAAAATTCTAATTTGTCCGATGGACAAAAATTCTATTCGACATATTAAAAATTTATATTTCGTATATATGTTTAGCCAGATAATTGTGTAAATATAGTATATATCAGAGCTGGGAAAAGTACCTGAAATTACTTCAAGTACCAAGTACAGTAAGTACTTATAGTACTTGTGTATTTCAAGTATACCATAAATACTTGAAGTGACAAGTACTCCAAGCACTGAGTACTTTAAGTACTAAGTATTAGAAGTACTTGAAGTATCGAGTACTTGAAACACGTCAAGTATCAAGTATCAAATACTTTTCAAGTTTTCAGCTATACATCTCGTAAGTGCTAGTACTTATATTTGATTTCTTACGTACACTTTGAACTGATTTGATTTCGATTCGAGTACTTTTCGTATAAAAACATATTTTTACATTGTGCAATTCATCCAGGTTAGGCCGATTGGAGCAGAAATATCAAAACGAAGAATTAGAAATAATTTTTAAAAATCGCATTGACGATTTTAATGAAGATTTATTCAGCTTCAGGTTTGGAAAAGAAAAAATAAAGAATATAATACGCGAACAGTTGAAAACGGAGCCATGCATTGACAATGACACTGTAACTATCCTGTAGCTTGAGCCTTTAAACGGTCATTCCTTACAATCTTAACGAAAGATGGCGCAGAACGTTCCTCAATTATATATTCAAAGGCGTTATACATTCAACCATTAGCAAGACGCATTCAAAAGTACTTCACACTTGGTACTTGAAAAAGTACTTCAAGTACAGGAAAGTACTTGAAAATTGAAGTACAATACTGGAAATACTTTTAAAGTACTTTGTGTTTCAAGTACTGTACTTCCAGTACATCGCAAGTACCAAGTGCTTGAAGTACTTCTCAGCTCCGAGATATATATATATATATATATACATATTACATATTCTACAAATATATGTAAAATATATGCGATTGAACTCAATTCAAACTCGACACGGTTGAAAAAAAAAAAACGAATATTACGACGACAGATCTAAACTTAAGAACGTAAAGACATCATTTTGAAAAAAAAAACTCTACAAAAATATGACTTTTCGTTTACCGTACAGAATTGGTTATTTTTCGTCGAATAAATAGTTAACTTTTTTTGCCTTCACAGTGTGTGCGAGCCCGTGTATGTGTGGCTTTAATACAGTATCGTGTAACTTCATTTTTCATCAGATTCGCTTTGAAAATATGCGCAAACAATTTTTTTTTCAACCATCGGTACTGGATTAACATGTTTGTGGCTCTGAAGCTTCACATAAAAGAAAAAAATATACATATATATGCAACCTTGTAAGAGAAGCATCGCGGAATAACTCTGTACAGAATTATAAGGCTCTCTTTCAACTTTCCTGCTCTTTCCATACAACGATAATACACATTTTTTGTCAAAGCTCGCTATTGTCGTGAGCAGTTGCAAGCTAAAAAGCCACGGCACAGTCGTCCCAATTCAGGCTGACCCTCCCGTCACTATGAGCACACACCCCGCCATAGTTACGATATTTTGTTCTTTTTTTTTTTCCCTCGCTTCGCATAACGTACGAGCTCCGGGGATTTCGATACACATTTTTTTTCGTTCTCATGCTTCGCTTTAGGGGGATGAAATATTGTGTAATATTTTTTTTTTTTTTTTTTTATTCTGACGAACCCGAAGTTTTTTGCTCGAGCAAAATGTCAGTCGGTTTTATTTACAACGAACTTTTATTTCCTATCCGGCAATCGGATATTTTTGTACGATATTTACGAATTTTTTTTTTTTTTATCATTTAACGTTCGTCCCCGGTTCAAGATTTCGCGATCCCACGCTCGACGACTTTTTATTTCGATAACGAGATCCAAGATTGTAGAGATCCGGCTAACGAGACGACGGGGGGGGGGGGGGGTAATGAAGAAAGGTAGATTTGAACTAAAAAGTTAGATCAAGCTTATCAAAGTATCGAGGAAATTTTATCGGAATTACCGAGTCAGAGGATATTTGCTATTTTTTGCTCAATGGCTTTACATTATTTGGGATATTTTGAGCCCGTGAAAATCTATCCTAAAAAAACGATAAAGTATATTCAGAATATAGTAATACTATTATTTTTATTATAAATATTTGTCTAATTAATATTTGGTCACAATTCTCGTTCGTATTTAACCACCTTTGTTCCATAAACGTGGAATAATTAATACTTGCACGACGAGTGGGATGCAACGATATATGCAAAAAGCGGAGAATATAATCCGTGCAGCCTATGGCATATTAGTCCAGTCATTCTAGCCAAAAATAATAGATTTATAATTCTTCTACAGAATTGATTTTGCTTTTGGAAAAGGTTCAGGGGTGATCCCTGAGTGTAAATTAAAATTGGCAGGACGCAGGGGGTCGAGCTTCAGCCGCCATCTTGGGAAACATGTTTTATCAAATATCTCGTGAACCGTGCATCGTACGAGAAAAATAGTTAAGCCTTTATTGTAGACAATTAAGCTCTCCATAACTTTTGTCCGAAAATTTTTCGCGTACGGTACATGTTTACACCATTTTTACCGTTACATCAACCGTTAAACTACATATTTAGAAATAACCATGTTTGGAAAAGTTTGCCGCGCTATAATTCAAAAACCATGCACTATACGGAAAAAAGTTTTTCATAAAAGTTGTAGAATATTTCATTATCTACAAAACCGGTCTTCACTATTATCGTCGTGCGATCCACGGTTCATGAGATATTTGATAAAACGTGTTTTCCAACATAGCGACTGAAGCTCAACCCCCTTGCGTCCCGCCAACTTGAACTTACACTCAGGAGGACACCCCTGAACCTTTTTCAAAAGCAATATCAATTCTGTAGAAGATTGTAGAAAAAATGGCTAGAATGACTGCGGGTTAATGTCAATCGGGGTCGGGCAAAAGAATTGAAAAGCTCGAAGATTACATTGACCGTGGCATCATACAGAAGGTATACATAGTGGCATCTCTTACAGCCCATAAGCCACCACCAACCAACAGCATCTACCGGTAACGATAATGATAATAGGAAACTCGCAAAAAAGCTTTGTGTCCTCGATTCGGTGTGCGAAGAGAAATAGTGAAAGAGGGAAAGGCGGATGAGAAAAATAGGGGTTGAAGAGGGGGGGGGGGATAAAGCGGAAGAGAGAGAAATATATTTGATAGAAGGGTGAAAAAGAGAGAGAAGCACTGGGAATCTTTGGCCTCGTTGGTGCGTCCCACTTTTTTTTGAAAGAAGGATAAAGTTTAAATTGTCGCGAGCGTGTGGCATAGCCGTTGTGCGAGAAGCTCGTGAGATAGTTTGGGCTTCTCTCTGGGTTTTTCCCTCTTTCACAGTTACGCCGCGAGGAGATTTCATCCCCGAGCCTGCACACGAAGACACGACCTTTTGTTCGAGCACCCTGTGCGCCCGGGCACGTTCATGAAACTCTTCCAGTTCAATTTTTATTCTGATATATATATATATATATATATATATATATATATATATATATTATACAGTTTATAACTCTTATTTCTTTCGATTTTTATTTGTCTTCTTTTCCTCGCAAACTTTTACGTAAGAAAATTAAAAAAAAAAAAATCCACTGATCCTCTCGAGACGTCGATATACAATACGAACGATGAAATTGGATATGCAATTATTCGCATTTATCCATTTTTCAGGGGCGCTCGGCCCTTGCTCGGAAAACTCGATAACTCTTGCCTTTCATATATTTCATTGATTGTCGTCCGAGTCCACACGGAATTATAACTGGAGGATAAAGTTTCTGAAATTCATAAGCTTCTAAGCATGGACATCTTTTGTTATCGATAAGTTTTGAATTTCATGAAAATTGGCCTGTCGTGCATTTTTTTTTTTTGTTTACGTCAAAGCTCAGTTCAAAAGTAAAAAACAAATAATCAATGAAAATTAAATGGTTTGAATGCAATAATAATAAGGAACTGAAATTTTGGTTTTTTCAATCTCTCGTTCGATGATTCTCGTCGTATTTACCGATTGACTTATGCATGCGAATCGCGATCCTCTCGAAGAACATGTCCCATATATAAGTCGAAGGATGAACCAAAGGGAAAATTAAATTAATGTTCGTATAGTTGCATTTATCCAATTACATTCAGCCTTCGAGTGCTCCTAGCCTCAATCGAACTCTGTCTCGAATTTAATCGAGACACATTTATTGAAATTCGGGGGAAAAAAATGAATAAATAATTATAATAATTCGAGAGCAATCAACGATGAAAGCATTCGATATGATTGGGAAGAACCACGAAAAGGTAGTAACCCTGAAATCCTTTTACGTATATAACGGTCAAACAACCCGGGGATTGATTCAAGTCAATATTAAGGGGGGGGGGGGGGGGCTTAATTTAAAATGTACATTTACCAAATTACCGACTCGTATATTATGGATATCGAGAGTGGATGAAGAAAAAACAAGTGAAATTCTCGTTCGTTCATGCAGTGAAAATCTAAATGCATAATTTACAAATTATTCCATATGAGACGGAAATATTATTACACATGCGTATATGATAACAACAGACTCTGTGCATCATGACCATCGTTGCACACACTGATTCATTAAGCATTCAGTAATTTTAACGCCCCGAAGGATGAAATGTCCCTCACACTGCATTGATAATGCGCTTGCTGCCCTACTATACAGTCGTGCCCAAAAGTACTAAATTCTCTACGACCATCTCTGCAATCTTCCCAAAAGACAAAAATTATTTCCAAAAATTAATTAAAAAATAATAAAATTGAAAAAGCAAAAAAATTATGATCTTCTTTCGATCCAATGAGTGGCTAATCAAGAGCTCGCTTCAAAGTCCCAAAATATAAGTCTATTTTTCAAAAAATTTACCAAGTTCATGGAATTGAAAAAAAAAAAAAAAATCACACGCACATTTCATGCAAGCGTCAAAGAGCATGGTACCAATTTTTGTTGTTAAAAATTATCGCAATACGGGAATTCAAACGCAGGATGACGATGCCTCGAAAAAAAAAGTAGAGCTGACTCGTGGACAGCCTACAAATTATTTAACGAGATATGAGGAAGTTGTTTTTTCTCTCAAAGTTTCGCCATCTTGCGCCTGCATCTCCGCCATTCTGTAATATTTTTTGTTCTTAAAAAAAACTGCGCTATGCTCAGCAAAAAAATTACGATAATGAATTTATTGTTATTATTATGTATCAACTTTCAGTTTCTCAAAAAAAAAATATTCATTAATTTCAAGCATTAATTCGTCTTTGTGTGGTCCAAATAAATGTTAGTAAGTATAAAAAAACGTATTTCACCACAGGCAATAAAAGCCGTTAATATTAACAACAAATAAACTATTCCCTCTGTGGGTGCATGGAAATTCATTATAAAAGAAAAAAAAAAATCAACTTTTCGGACGTACAGCTTGAATAAAAAAAAAAATAGTAGATGGGTGTGATTGAGTACCCATGGTCGAAAATTCGTAAAAATCCATATGGGAATCCGAGATTCGTCGTCAACAAAATGGGGAAACTTGTCAGGTCCTTGGGAAAAGCGGGGGTGAAACATTGCGTTCCGATGACTCGGGAGCAGAGCCTACCGGTCCGAGAGTAATGACGAACGATTAATTTACCTTCATTGTTAACCCTCGTCCCTATATATGTGTACGTGTTCCTCATCATGGTTGCGATGGGGGATATGCAAGCTGGTAATCGAGCGAGTATACGTGATATTGCATATACGAAAGTGTTGGATGCCCGGTAGCGGAGATAATACGATAAATACACGCCGATCGATCGATCTTTATGTACTATAGATACATATCCGCATATTTATCTCACGTCTCATCTTATCGAGAATCTGAGCCGCGAATCTGATCTTTTTTCCAATCGTACGTTTCTCGACAAAGGTCACGAAATCTCTTTTTTTCCTTCCCCCGCCCCTCCCTCTCCCTCCCTCTTTTGCTCTCTGTTTAAAAATAGCTGATTGCATTTATTATAATAATCACAAATTGTTCTTGGCTATCTGACGTTTTATACCTTGCTCTATAGTGCAGCTATGGTGTAAATGAACTTAATCAATCAAACTGTAAAAATGAGACGCCTATATACTTTCTTGGTATAGCTGTATGTATGTACAATATTTTACATCTAAAATTGTCTGGTAATATTGTTAAATTGTTTGCGAGAGATGCCCGGGGTCACACAGCATTCCCAAAGAAGATTCTCGCTCTAATTTTTCCGTACTATTCCATATCGTACAGAATGTCGTATCACGAGTCATCGTCTTTATTTGTCATAAGCAGAGAGCTGGGCAAAGTACCATAAAGTACTTCAAGCACAAAGTACGAAGTACTGTCAGTACTTGAATTACTCGTTTATTTTAAGTAACAAGTACCATAAATAATTGTAGTGTCCAATGCTTCAAGTATTTAATACCAAGTACTTGAAGTACTAAGTATTTGAAGTACTGAAGGTAACAAGTACCTGAAGTACGTCAAGTATCAAGTATCAAATACTTTTCAAGTTTTTAGGTATACATCTCATAAATTTCAGTACTTATATTTGATTTCTTACGTACTCTTTAAACTTATTTGATTTCGATTCGAGTACTTTTTGTATCAAAACATATTTTCACATTGTGAAATTCACTCAGGCTAGGCAGATTGCAACAGAAATATCAAAACGAAGAATTATAAATAATTTTAAAAAATAGCATTGACGATTGTAATTAAGATTTATTCAGCTTCAGATTTGAAAAAAAAAAAAGTAATGAATGTAATAGACGGGTTGTTAAAAACGGAGCCATACCGTAGCTTGAGCCTTTGAACGGTCATTCCTTACAATCTTAACCAAAAGATGGCACAGAACGTTCCTCAATTATATATTCAAAAGCCTTGTTTAGCAAGACGCATTCAAAACTACTTTATACTTGGTCATTGAAAAAGTACTGGAAGTACTACTTGAAAATTTAGGTAAAAATACTTGAAGTACATACCAAGTACTTATAAATTCAAGTACAATACTTTAAATACTTTTAAAGTACTTTGTACTTCAAGTACTGTACTTCCAGTAAATCCCAATTACCGTGTACTTGAAGTACTGCCCAGCTCTGGTCATAAGTATATCTCTGGGATTCTTTGCCTTCGCGTAACACCTTTTCCTCCTCGAGCCTGAAGATTCGTTGAGACTCGTCTCTGTGCTCATCTTTTTTCACCAAGACCGAGAGATTCATAAATATTAACGGCAATACCTTTGAATCAAATTACCGCGGTGCATAAATGTGTGTTCAAGACTTTAGTTTAAGATTATATACAGTCAACATCGATCTTGCTTCATCGCATTTACATTGATTCGTTATACTTTCTGTACTACTCAATTTCCAAAGGCTTCGCATAATGAAATTAATTAATCAATCAAACTTCTCTATCTCAAAAATTTCAAAATAACGATTTTTCATTGTCATTAACCCGAAACTCTGAACTCGGAACTTCCCATTTTTTATGATTACCAATACGAGAATTTTTTATAAACTCTCGTGAGTTGGTCGTTGCAGCATGTGAAAGCTAATTTTTTTCGTAATGTTTTTTTTTTTTTAATCTCCTCGATTGGATGTGCTTTTGTAATTGGTAAATTTCGTGAAAATTTTTTCATGATCCGATAACCCGCAGAAGTTTCTAACATCAGGCTTTACAACAGTTTAAATTTTTCATCGTGATATTTTCGTTCATAATTTCTTAGCACCGACACTTTTCACCCTTTATCATTTTTTTTTTTTTTTTGATAACGCTGCGATAATGAAGGTGACTAAAAAAAACTCGTTGAACCTATATTCAACCTGAATGGTCCTCGATATTGGGCATTGGGCGATCTGTTATGAAATGAAAAAATAATAATAATAATAACTTGAAGGCTTATCGAAAGTAGTCCATTTCTAGGAGCCATTTTGATCGATTTCCAGACTTCGTGTATATATCCTTTTTCCTCGTTCCTTCGAATCGGATATATGGAGCAATTTTTCAACTTCGCGAGGAATCTCCTAACCATAATGAGACATACATTCCTTCACGATATTATATAGCACGATCGAAAAATGAGAAAAAGAAATTGGGGAGAGCACGTTGCACGATAACGACGAAGACGAGTATGTAACTCTGGGAGATGAGGAGGCAGGAAGATATATACATATATATATATTTGATATATAGATCTTTATTATTAAAATATTTGATATATATATATATATGTAACAAGTGGAGGAGGAGGAGGAAGGAGGATATATATATATATATATATATATATAGTGTTGCTTCGCTGTCTCGGCGTTTCGCCTGCGTCGTGCCGGTTAGACAAGTAAATAAACGAAGCCTCTCGAAACATATCGAACGCTGACACATCGTTAGTTCAATAAGAGACACTGAAGTGTAAACATGTCAAGTACTGTAAGACAGAAACGATTGGAATGTAATAGCTTTTAATGTCGTTTCTTATATTATTATCGGTAAGAATATTTATTAGTATTAAATTAGCATTAAGTTAGTCTATAAAGTTATTATAATTGTTAGTAAAAACTTCTATTTTTATAGAAACACAATTGAGTTATTGAACCCAATCGGAGAAAGATTATTCGCACATTATATATATAAAGGAGGATGATGATCAAGCCGAGGAGAGTATAACGTGCATGGCACTCTTCGGTGAGGGTATAATATAAGGGAGGGTCACTTGGGCACTCGGGCAGCTGATGCTGCAACTAAAGCACGTTAGCACGACGCTGCTGGTCTACCACACACGAGAGCTTCGAAACTAAAGCCCATCGTCACACTAGCCCTCTCATGCTTGCTAAGGGTGTATGGCGATTTTCGCGCGTTCCCTCCCTCCCTCTTCCTCTCTTTCTCCTCCAACTCTTCGGATATGAGGAGAAGATTGCAACAACTTTTTCATCCCCTTCATTCTCTCTATTTCCCCTTTCCTTTACCCCCCCTATTATTGCCTCCTCCTCATCCTCTGCCTGGCTTTCCCTGACTGGAGTTTTTTTAGAACTTTGATTCCCCTCTCAAACTTCCTCTGGATATGTTCAACCGCGCTAACAAGTAAAAGGACACAAATCACACATAACCCGAGACGACATTGAATCATCAGAATCACACCCTTATGATTGCCAGATACCGATGTGTATAACCGAGTTGCAGAGTTTCTTATACGCATATATATGTCAGCTCATTATTTTTATTTCGAGTCTCACCCTGTCCGCGCTTCGAATAGAAATTGGAGGAAAATTTCACGAAAGTGAGCAGTGGTGGAGAAGAAAAAAAATCTTAAGGGATGCTTTCGCTCGATGTTTTTACGCTTCGGATCATGTGGGCAATTCAATTGCCAGCGGTCCCCTTTTGCAATCGGGTTTTTTTTTTTTTTTCCCAAAAAATATAGGAAACTCAGAGTATTATACGCAGTGTTGGGATAGGTGTAATTCAAGAAAAAATATTTACTAACAGTTGTAGAAAAAAACTAAATAGATAGATCTTATTTTTTTTATCACTTATAAATTAATGAAAAGATTAGTAAATATTACAGAGCTGTGAAAATACTTCAAGTATCACTTCAATACTTGAAGTATTTCAAGTACTGGGTACCTACTTAAAGTACTAAATATTTGAAGTACTTGAGGTACCCAAGTACTTGAAGTACGTCAAGTATAAAATACTTTTCGAGTTTTCAGCTATACATCTCGTGAGTTCTAGTACTTATATTTGATTTCTTACGTACACTTTGAACTGATTTGATTTCGATTCGAGTACTTTTCGTATCAAAACATATTTTTACATTGTGCAATTCATCCAGGTTAGGCCGATTGGAGCAGAAATGTCAAAACGAAGAATTAGAAATAATTTTAAAAAATCGCATTGACGATTTTAATGAAGATTTATTCAGCTTCAGGTTTGGAAAAGAAAAAATTGAGAATATAATACACGGATGGTTAAAAACGGAGCCATGCATTGACAATGACACCGTAACTACCGTAGCTTAATCCTTTGAACGGTTATTCCTTACAATCTTGACCAGTGATGGCGCAGAACGTTCCTCAATTATATATTCAAAAGCGTTATACATTCAACCATTAGCAAGACGCATTCAAAAGTACTTCACACTTGGTACTTTAAAAAGTACTTGAAGTACAGGAAAGTTTTTGAAAATTTAAGTACAAATACTTGAAGTACAGCTCGAGTACTTGGAAATTTAAGTACAATGCTTGAAATACTTTTAAAGTACTTGGTACTTCAAGTATTGTACTTCCAGTACATCTCAAGTAACGGGTACTTGAAGTACTTCCGAGCTCTGAAATATTAGAGGAATGTCAAAATTGATTATCCCTCGTACCTATAGAGAAAGAACATTTGGCCCGACATCCCCCACGGAAATTTGTATAAAATATGCTTGACATACAACCATTTTTGGCGCCTAAGACACAAGTTACATATAATTTTCATGCACGTCATATACTTTAAATATATCTCGCAATTCGTACATACAAATGAAATATACTTTTCGCACGTAGAATTTGTATGCGTGAAAAGTATATAACGTGTATGAGAAATATATGTAATATGTGTTCTAGGCACCAAAAATTTATACATACATTTTTATATTTCACGTACATTAATTCCCATGAGGAGGGGAAGTAACGTGCACCATATGCATATATAAAATATGTGGGAAGCAGGATCACACCGGTGTCACCTCAACCATACACTAACACGTACGATCTTAAACATCGAATATATCTTAATATATATATGAGAACTAACCGGCACAGCACCGTAGTCTTCAGCCTCCCTCTCGGGACCGGTCCAAACTCCTTCGCACCTAAAACCGCGAGAGAGAGAGAGAGAAAGAAAATTGGCAAAAGAGGGATGAGAGGGATGAAAATCGCGTCTAGAGAGAGGAAGAGAGAGAGAGAGAGAGATATATATATAGAGTAAAGCGCTTGTGTCCCGGGAAAACGGCGCAAGCGCGGGATAAGGGTGGAAAAGCGAGCGGGCAGCTCACTACGCCCGGGAACGTTACGGGTCGTGGGACGCCGGAACGGAATCTGTGCGTCGAAAGGAGCATTGAAAAGCAAACCTTTATAAATAATATCCGATAAATATCGATAGATAAATTTTCAAAATAATAATAACGCACGAAAGTATCGTGCTTTATCACTGAAGATAAAAAAGTATGCAAGAGCGAGATAATTAATGAGTTCTTTGATCTGATAAACATAATAAATACTTTACTAGAGACTGTGCTGTGCTCTTATTAATTTTTTCAACTCTCTCTCTCTCTCTCTCTCGCTCTCTCTCTGCTCCTTCTCTGCTGGACTCGTTTTCCATTCTTATCATGCTGGAATGAGGAAAAAGAAATCTTAAATTCCAGCCTCGTCGATTAGTTGTTGAATAAATAATTGTTTTCGTTAATTACGTTGCGATAAATCGAGGACGAGGAAGGGCCTGAAGAAATTTGAAAATCGGACATCGCGTGTCCTCTGGTCGTAATATTATATATATATATATATACGTAACGTACCGCGAGTGTCAAGGGTGTTTACCGGAAACGTGGTGCGCGCGACTGTTAAGACGCGAGAACCCATTCGGTTACTCTGGGCTCCCTGTAGCACAACCCAACGAAATCTTCGTTGGTAATTTATTTTGAATTTTTCTTTGGTCCCGTTCGTGCGTTTTCCCTATTTTTTATTTTCTCTTACCCCCTCTCATCGTCCCGCTGTTTATCCCGAGGGTTTGTGCTTGCCGGCACTGGCCGCGAAGTGCCAGCGCGCGCGTTATCGACCACGCCGTTTGCGGGTCCGGCAAACACGCCGATCATACGGCACTGATGCTGGCACGATTTTCGTTTCATCGTTTGTGAGACGAAAAATAAAAAATAAAACGGTGTAAAAATTTTGAAAACCAAAAAAAAAAAAAAAACGTTACACGATTCTAGACTAATCGTGACTCACGTGTGTACGATTTTCATCGCAATATTTGAATAATATAATAATAATTAACATTCGAGAGTAATTAATAAGGTGAATCCCCCGAGTGCTAGGGGGGGATCGTATCTCGCGTGATCAACCGGTCGTTACAGAGATGCAGAAGATTCGATTCAAGTGCTGAATGATCGACGGGGGAGAATTTTTTAACCCCTGTGTTTCTGTGCGTGCATTGACGTATAAATATCAAACGTATTGCCGTTTTATCGCGAAAACAAAAAAAAAACAATAAACCAATTTTTCTGAGCCGAAAAAGTATAGATTTTCCGGAGAAACTTCGATCTTAAATTGAGCGAGAAGGCAAGCTAGAACTTTGACGAAATCGACGAATTTGAAGAGAAAAAAAAATTATTGCCAATAAAATAAAGACGTTAAAAAAAACAATAACAATACTAAAGAGTAGGGTGAGAAAAACGCTGCCGCTGTCATCATGAGCGAGGGAACTCCGAAGTTTGCATCGAAGAGTGGTATGCAACATTTTTGATTTTTATGTATGGCGAACAAGTCAGGAAAACGTATTCGATTGAAAAATTAAATTAAAAAAAAAAAAAAAACAGATCAATTTTCCGTTTATTTCATGAGAATATTTATCGTTCACTCAATTCGCAAATTTAATTTGAATGAAATTTCAATTTTTCACCAAGACAATATTTATTTCAATCAACGAATTAATAAAAAAATAAAAAAAAGTAATAGGAGTAAGTACATTTTTTTTCCTCTATTTAACAAAATGTATCGTAATTAAGTAATAACATTTATTTCGTTAAATTCTAAAAGTACACGATTGATAAGTATCGCTCGATACGAGACAATGTTTGATTGACACACGTAAAATTTACCTCGAATTCATGAATAAATAAAATAACGAAAATCAATTGATACATACGTTTGACCGTTAAATATTTATATAAGCGCGCGTCCCTCCCAATTTCTATTTTCATCTCACCGTTGAATTATTCATGCAGCGAATGAAAAATATCGTCAATTTTCTTTACGTTTTATTCGCATCGTAATATAGTTTTTTTTATTTCATCTCAAGAATAAAAAATGATCAAAACAATAAATATATGTAAATAACTTTTTTATCTTTATGTTTTTTTTTTTTTTTTCATTTTTTAAATTAATTTGTCAATTGCTTTGCTCGTGAATAATGTAAAAGCATACTCGTCATTCAATTTATATTGTTGTTTTTTTTTACTTTATTTGAATTGTTGTTGGGAGAACGAGGTAAATTGATAAAATTATTTTTCCGTCAATTTCCACTTGGACACTCGATTTCATATTCATCCCTCGACTGCGTCGTTATTTGGAGCGAAAAAAAAAATACCTTATACGGTAGTATAGTAAAAGGACGTTATTATTACAGTGTACTCGTTTATATGGACAAATCAGTATAGGTATAGTAAAATCATGATATTTGGTTGTATATGCGGTCTATACACACCCTCGGATCGAGAACTGACCTCTCCAAGTTTTGCACCCTTAAATCACATTATATGTCTCTTTTATGGACATATATGTACGTATATATATATGTGTGTGTGTGTGTGTGTATGTGTGTAAAGTTTGCATTTACGGGTCGTGCTATACAATTTCGTCTGACTCTACAACTGCGTTACTACTACTGCTCGTGCTGCGTATGCATTTCGGCGACACTCTCTCCTGCAGTAAGCTAGCCATGCCCTGCCTCTCTCGTGCGCCAGTAGATATTCCCTGGGTATTGTCAGACGTGCTCCACACGTTACTGGGTCATCCAGACGACGAGCTCTCCGCGCTCAAGGGGCGCCTCTCCCAGCCTCTCTTATTTCCGTAATCCCCCCGCATGCTCCCGTGAGAATTCCAACGACCATTATTTTCAAGCAACATTTTCCACTTTTTATTTATCATCTGTGTAAAATTATGGACTTGCACAGCCGAGACAGAAAAAAAAAAGCTTGCTCCTTCGTTTATCTCTCGTTGTACGAGGTTGTTTTTTTGATTCCTTATATGAGGTAGCTTTGTTTTCATAAAATTAGTTTCTTTTTTCTCGAGATTTTCATGTCAGAGTGCTTAAAACATTCCAAATAGTCGAGGAATCATAAATATTGAAAAAAAAAAATTTCTCGACGTATGTATGTGCTGACGCTGCAAAATTCAAACAGTTGTAACTCGAGAATGCCTTGAGCTTTTCGTGCCCAAATTTTGCACACAAGTAGGCCAGTGGACTCCGATGGTTCGTTGCAATTTTCGTCAAAATTGCTCGAAAATTTTAGATTTTATAGAATTTTGAATTTAAAAAAAACGTCTGTACTCGCTTTAACATTTGTTAATTTTTAGCTATCAGGTCGAAACTTTTTCAATCGTAGGCTAGGGGACGAGGATTTTTGGTATTGAATTTGGCGATGATCCATCAAAAAGATCAGATTTTATGAAATTTTGAATTTTTTTTTATTTTGAATTTTTATGGGAAATGGTACTGTCGACTCTGGTGTTTATGAATTTACTAATATTGAGCCAATACTTTCGACATTAACCCTTTCAAGGGCAGTGGCACTCCTACAATGCCACCGGTTTTCCTGTGCTTTTCGATCAATTTAAATATTTCAATATATTTTTTTTCTCAAAAAGTATGCATTTTTTAAAAACACGACAGGAGAGCTTTTTTATTGAAAATTTCATGCAGAATACAATAAAATTCTTCTTGTTTCGAAATTTACAATTTTTTTGCTTGAGGTCCTCCATATGGCCGCCGTCATCTTAAATTTTTCAATTTTGACTTCAGATTTGTAATCAGCGACCCCAAAACCATAAGAATACAATAAGAACAGTTTGATAAAATTTACAGTTTAATTGCGCCCCTGAAAGGGTTAATAAGCCAGAGGGGGTACTAATGTTCGATATTGAATTTGCAAATAATTGGTAAATGGGTTTAGATTTTTTTGTAACTTTGAATCATGGTGAGAGTTTAAATTTTTATGGAAAATTATGTTCGCCTGGAACTTTTGCAAGTTTACCAGTACCGAGCCAGCACTTTACACACAAATAAGGCAAGAGACGCTGATGCTGGTTAAAATGTTAGTCATGTCACTGTACATCATAAGCTCCATTGACGATGCATGTAAGTTATTGGTTATTTGTTCAGCGGTATTGAATTTAGACGAAGAGTGGCGAACAAATTTTCCGTAGTTTTGATGCTGCGAACATGAAATTACTCTGAAACAATGTTAAAAATTTTGAACGATCGATCTCGAATTCGCGGAAAAATCGTGCAAAATTAAAAACTTGCGCACTGCTTCCTCATTATTTTATCTCGACGAAAAAGTTTCCTCTATGAGGAAGCCAAACATGAAAACCTCATGAAAAGAGTTTCGCGGTCGAGATAAAATAATGAGGAAGCAAGTTTCTAATTTTCACGCTTCAGAATTTCGGCTTCCTCACAGAAGAACCTCTGTGAGCTAGAATAATGAGAAGAAAATTATTTCCACTTCAGTTTTCATCGATTTTTTTGGATTTTCGAAAAAAAAAATGAAAATTCAAAATTTCATAAAATCGAAGGAACTTTAGCCATTGTTTTTTTCTCCAACGACATACCAGACGTGGCTGTAAGAAAAAAACAATTTATCATAAAAACAAGAAAAAAACGCTTAAAACTAAAAAAAATTCATAAAATCTGAATTCTTCATTCGATTTTGGATAATTTTCCTTTGACGATTCTCCTCATATCCGGGCTCTCGTTTGTCAAAGAACAAAAAAAAAGCTCCCTATAACCGAATCCATCATGAAACGAATTCTTAATTAAAAATTATGCGATGCTTAACGGATATATCATTACGAATCAATGCTGATGAATTATTTGAACGAAAAATTCACGAATAATTTGAAATAAATTGACGAATTTTACGCGCAATTGAAACAAAAAAAGAAAGAAAATATTTACAGGATTCTTCGTGAGGAAATAAATTATTATGCGCGAAATGCTCGAATAATTATGCCGTTATAATGAAACGAGAAACTGGGCAGTGTGCATGCATAGTTTGGCTAATAGTGCTCGCAATATACGACCCAGTGTTTAACTTTCCGAGGCTCGTTGGACGTTTATTTTTAACTTGTTTTAGAAAAGTGAGAGCCTCGTGGTGTATACCTTTTGGGGCACTGTTTCATAATATTACCGTTGCAGAATTCACCAAGAATGAGAGAGAGAGAGAGAGAGAGGTGGAAATTTCTCACTGTTCTACATGAGCAGCCGAGAGGCTGTGCTATAGTGTATATTATTGAGGGTGGAGCCCGAGTAATTGCTGGGTTATAATAACCAAGCGAGAGAGAGAGAGAGAGAGTGTGAGAGAGCTTTCATCTTAGTACTTGAAAGCGATTCTGTACCGAGCTCTTGGGGAAAGCTTCACGGAAATTCTCATTTCGCCAACACACGAGAGCTCCGATGCTAATATCAACCGCTTCTCGCATATACTAAAGTTGCAGTATTTATAATATTAAGATACGACGACAAGCTCCTTGTTTCAAACGTGATTTCAACGAAGAGCTTCAACACCGTATAACTCTTTCTCATTATTAAGTTCAAGGGATAAATTTACAAATTCTCCAGACGTAAAATTCATGGCCAAGGACAAATAATATTGGAATGTGAAAGTGTAATTATAGAAAACATCGAAATAACGATATTTTTAATTGCGGAAAAAAACAGCAACAAGGTAAACGGCCCAGATAATGAACGCGTCCCAGTTATTGAATGATCCGGTATTATAGGGTAGACGTATACCAGTTGTGGCCACTGTACCGGTTGTGGCCACTTTGCATTTCCCTCGAATTTTTCAAAATTTCAAAGCTGTGTTCGCTTCATCGAGCGTAATATTTCGATATTCGAGATGTTTTCACACGACTATCGATTGCTTCATTGAATATCTGCTAATTTATTTCAAAGAAATATGACGAAACGTGTCAACGCTGAGTGGCTTGTGTAGTTTTCTTGTAAGAAGTCTTCCCGAGGTAAGAAGACTACGGTTTCTCATATCTAAAATCATTCCGCCCTATCAAAAATTTATATTTTATCAGTTAAAGCTCATTTTCGGGATTCGAAGCACGAAAAATTGACATATCAGCTAAAATATCTGAAAAATACACGGTGGCCGAAAGTAGTATATTCAAAATACGATTGTTCTATTTGTGGTCAGCTCATGGGTACAAATAGACCACACTTATACCACTTCAGTAATAATTTCATGATGCAAATAACTAATTTTTAACTCGAATCTGCCGTCACTGATCGTCCAATACTTCACCGTTTGTTTGTAGCGCATCCGTATCTCAATTCAGAGCTTGATGGCCACAACTGGTACTTCGGATGACAAAAGTACTAGTACAATTGTGGCCACAATTAAATGGTGAAAATGACAGCTACAAGATAATTTCCTATTTTCTTATTTATCATCATCAGAAGAGGTTTTGAATGTTAAAGATTCGATTCTGTATACCTTTTAGGTTATATCGAGCTCTTATTTAGTTCTGATGAACTTGCAATAATGTGAACACTGTTCGAAATTGCTTAAAGTAGCCACAACTGGTACGTCTGCCCTATTTAATGATAATTCACTTTTATCGGATCGTTGACTCAATACCTGCAAATAAAGATTCCGTTTTCAACTTTTCGACTAGAAAAAGTTTACAGTAGTTACTATTTTCGATGTATTATGAATTTAGCTCAAAAAATCGGGCACTTCCATCCATTCCGTCGTTAACTGGGACAACGAATTTAGGACGTGTCCGAGTTGTTGATTGATGTTACATAACCTAAAGAGTTTTCAATTTTCTCCAATCCCCTTAGAAATTCTGCGCAATGCATTGAATTTTTTTTTTTCATTTATTCATCAAATAAATGTAAATGGAACCAAGTAAATCTGAAATAAAAGTATAATTATTTTTTCGGATTAATTCCCGAAAGTTCATTAACTCTGTCGTGTCATTATCTGGGCCAGCAAGTCGACGGGTTGTCAGTATAACTCGGACATCAAACACGCATTTTTAATTTGCTTATTTATCCTGATTTTTTAACGGTTTTTCAAAAAATTCAATATTATTACATTCAGCATGAACGAAATTGTTGATATGAAACCAAAGTTTTTGGGTATCGTACTCAGGTTATGATTGAAAAATGTAAAAAGAACGTGGATCCTCCATTAAATATTCACTAACTCGGACATTCACCTTAATTATTAGTTTTAATGGATCAATACTTAACTAATTTTCACTCGTATCGTTTGACAATGAAAATAATTGCAGAAATATAATATACGAAACGTATTTGAAAATTTTAAGTTTATTCCTATAATTTAACGATCGAAAAAACCCGAAAATTATTTACCTGTTTTCTAAAAACCTACTACAGTTTTTTTTCTTTTTTAAAATATTTTATTCAATATTATTTATTTATTTTACTGTGAATAGCGGGATACTTCATACTTAACTTTTTTCCCATTGTTTTCTCGACTCCACATCCTACGGACGTGTACATTTTTTTTATCTGAAAATGCACATTGCGAAAGGGAGTAATTGTGTTTAAGGGATGGTCACAAAATGGCTATTCGCATATAAAAATTTAATGAGGCACTCCTGAGACTCAAAATTGACAGAGATCACCTTTGGCAAAATGTATTTTGAGATCGTTAGGTCGGTGAAAATCGATGACAATGATGAAAAAATTTTTAAATAAAGACCCCAGTAAACATTCGATAATTTTGCTCGACGTTTGGATAGATGTCCTATTTTATTGGATGGAAAATAATTGGGTAATAATTATAGATGAATTATTCAAAATAATTATGAGTAAGTGTGATGGAAAATAAAAAATTGTTACAATTTTTTATTACACAAGAATAATTCGAAATAATTATTCTACCTTAATGAATATTTTTATTTATAGAATTATTCGTGATTGAAAAAAAAAAAAATGTTTCAACCTCGTCATCCTGTACATTAATAACGTCAGACTTAATTATTCGAGTATAAGGAGATCTTATTATCGGAAATTCTGAAGGTGAAGAAGGCCGAAGCTTCCGTATCGCGTTTTACGGTTCAATGAACCGGGCGTCTCGTTTAATAATGCAGTAAAAATAGAGCGAGGCGTTCCAGAGTTCGTAAATATAACTCTCCACAGGCATAAATATTTATAAATATCGAAGGACGTCATCGAGGATTACATATTCAATTGATCGGCCATTTGGAAAACGATGAAATGGATAATAATTGAACGGATTCATGAAAAATTTTATTTAGTGTCTTTTCAGTTTAGTAAAAAAAAATTTAACAATTTCGTAATGTTGAGACGTTCGGTGAAATGAAAATTCTTCTAAATTTTACGAAATCTTCGAGTTGATGAAAAAAAAATCTCGACATCCTGTTGTTTTTTTTTTTTATTTTTTTAATTTTATTTAATTATTTTTTTTCACAAAAATTTCACAGATCTGTTTTTTTTTTTTTTTTTTCTTTTCAATGGGACAGGCTCATTCAACGAACGATGATAATCCTTCGCGGTGCCCCTATTATAAACGTCGCGGTTCAATTTTAATTAAAAGTCATTAGGCCCCGGGTCATGCAAGGCCGGAAAATTTTGCTCCAAAAATAAAAAAATCCTCGTTGTGCTTGCACGTGAGTACGATGCATATATATGTCTTTTTTTTTCTCTCTTTTCTCATCTCTCCTGTCTGCGCCCTCGGCTATAACTCTTCCACACCCCCCCCCCCCCCCCATCCTCGACTTCGCACTGCTGCTGATGGCATGTACAGCAATTTCAAGAGTGCACTCTCTTCCTTCCATCTTGCTCTCGACATCGCGGTCTCATACGGCACTCGCGGACCCCCTCAAAAAGTGTGTCCAAGTGAAAATTAAAGCGCCGCATTATTAAAGCCCGGTCCACATTCCTTCGTCGTTTTTTTTTTTTTTTTTACCAGCTGAGCTTTTTTACAGAGAGATAGAGAGATAGAGAGAGGACTCGGGAAACACCCGAGGCCTAGTGAACTCCCTATCTAGGAACACTCGTTGTAACCTCCGTTCACTTATTCCCCTGAAAAACTTCGAGTAAACGCGAACGTGCATTCGACTCTTTGCACTCTTGGCCACCTCAATCTAGAACTGCATACAAACATATTTCTAGCCCACCATATTCATTGATTAAAAATTAAAATCGTACGATACATGGATATATAATGTAAAATATATCGATAATAATAAAAAAACAAAAAAACAAAAAACAAAACGCTTGAATTTTGTCCGCACGACGATCGAAACACTCGGTCAGTTCGAGTGCACAAAATTTCAGCTCTGAAAAGTATCATTTGATCGAGGGATACATAGGGTAAACGTACCAGCTGTACCAGTTAGTGGCCACTCTGCATTTTCCCTCGAATTTTTTCAAGTTTCAAGGCTCTTTTCACTTTGTCGAGCGTAATATTTTGATATTCGAGATGTTTCCGCACCACTATCGATTGCTTTATTGAATATCTGGCTAATTTATTTCAACGAAATATGATGGAATGTGTCAACGCTGAGCGGTTTATGTAGTTTTCTTATCAGAAGTTTTAAGGGATCCCGAGGTAAGAAGACTACAATTTCTCATATCTAAAGTCATTCCGCCTGATCGAAAATTTATATTTTATCAGTTAAAGCTCATTTTTCGGGTTTGAAGCACGAAAAACTGACATATCAGCTGAAATATCTGAAAAATATACGGTGGTCGAAAGTGGTACATTCAAAATGTGATTGCTCTATTTCTGGTCAGCTCATATGGCCACAAACAGAGCACAACTTATACCACTTCGGTAATATGTTTATGACGTAAATAAATAACTATTTTTAACTCGAATCTGCCGTCATTGCATGATTTTTTAATACTCCATCTTTCGTTTGTAATGTATCCGTATCCCAATTCAAAGCTCGGTGGCCACAACTGGTACCACTTCGGAAGACCAAAAGTGACCACAAATTGTGAAAATGACACCTACAAAATAATTACCTATTTTCTTATTTATCATGATCAGAAAAGGTTTTAAATGATAAAGATTCGATTCTGTGTAACTTTTAGGTTATATAGATCACTTTTTTCAGTTCTGAGTTTGCAATAATGTGCAACACTGTTCGTAAATGAATGTTCGCAAATGCTTAAAGTGGTTTGACGAATGGAAATTTTTGTATTTTCAATGTTCAGCTTGTCAGGATTTTTAGGAGCGCGTTTGTACCATCGGTATCAACGGCCTCAAGGGAGAGTTTGAAAGGTTGCAGAAATTATTTATTTTTTTAAGTATCTTCGCTTTTTGAAAAGGATGAAATGTTTTTTTATTCTCTTTGCTCAAGATGCACTAAAATTATTCAATATTCATGCTTCCTTGAGATTCAATCTCATGAGAACTTCATTCGGTTCAATTTTTAATCCAACTCTTCTCGGTATTCTTGAGTTTGGAAAATTTTTCTCGAGGAAATACATCGTAAAATCACCCCCTCTGTATTCTCCACGTATATCAATGATAATAATCCTATTTCACCTTTTTCGGATTACATGTAATATGTATATTTGTTTTTTAAATTTTTATAGTTGACTTTGATGAAGAAATAAATGTCAAGCTACCATTACGAATTTTTTATCGAGTCAAGTCTCTTTTAATTGATTCACATGAAGGTAAATAAAAGTTCGTGGTTCCTAAAGTTAAAAATAAATAAATAAATAAATAGATAAATAATTCCCTACCTCTATTTTTTCCAATTTAATATTCCCTCTGACTTTTTCTCCTTCGTCCTACACCTTGGAAATGCGAAAAAGTTGTGCTATATTGAATGGACTCTTCTGGATTTTGTACGATGAATATATACGTTTTGGATTTGTGTATATAAATATATTTACGGAGAAAAATGAATCGCAGCGATCAGTGATTACTCCTATAGAAATAGTAATTTACTTCCAGCTTTGTAGTTGTCGTATTCGTTACTGTGCAACATCGTGAAAAGTGCCATATAAAATGTGCGTAGTAAAAACTGCTAAACGTATCGTAAAAAAAAATGACAACGCGCTTGATACTTTTCACCATTTTGCGCAGTAATGAATACGACAACCGCAAACCTGAAAGTAAATTGCTATTCCTAGTCGCTTACATTCTTTTATCTCCTTTAGTCCAGTCGAAATAAGATATCTCCTGGAAATAATTTAGGGGAGGTGATTTTCTTTTTTTTTATACTCAAGGGGAGGGGGTTCTCGTTTTTCGAAAAAATCCCCCCATTGCGATCGCCACCATCTTAATTTAAAGAGTGATTTTTTGTTTTTTTTTTTTAATAACTTGCTTATTCTCAACTTTAGAGTGAAAATGATAAGAATCAAAGTTGTGGGAAATTTAATTCCCCATAAGTTCGGTTTCTATCATTATTATTCTAGGATCGATATTTACAGGAGTTGGAATTTTTTTATTTTTATTTTTTCAATTATCTCGTTTATTATCAAGTTTATCGTAAAAATGCTAATAAATAATCAGGTAGGAAATTTTATTTTTTTCAACTTCGGTTATTACTATTTTTACCTTACGATCGATATTTCCAGAATTAGAATTAAGGAAAGGGAAATTCAATACATATGCACAATCTCAGGTAAGTCGGAGCCCCTATTTTAGTTCTAACGCGCTTGATACTTTTCACTACACTAATTAACACAACTGCAAACCCGAATTACTACTTTTATAGGAACTATACCATTTTTATGTAAATTTCTTTTTTTTTCTGTAAATCACAATTTTTATAGGAACAGTCACTAGTCGCTTACATTCTTTTTTCTCCTTGTATAAATTATCGATGGATCAATGTCAAAGGGGCGTATCCGTTATGAATAAGCATAGCTTATACGCCCCTATGAAATTCAACGATCGATACATGTAATAGTATTACGTGAGACACGAAAGACAAGAAGGAAAAGTGGCGACGTGTATTAGAGATACAAGAATAAGACCCGCTTGACCCCGCGATAACTAAATACTAAGCGGGGTCGCGAACACTCATAGTTTCATAGTGCCTTGTAACCCCGAGCTTTAGTTCCCTCGAGCTTGAAATGGGCCCTGGTTGATTCCAGTCATTGTCAGTTTAGAAATATTTTTTTTTTAGCGTCCACAAAATATTCATTTTTTAGGGGGGCACATACGTCTCCAAGGTCTTTGTTTTAAAGGTCTATGGCAACACTGGTGGTAGGATTGGGGTGAAAATGATACTTTCGGTAGAAAGCTTGAATTATTGCCTACAAAATGCCTCATTGACGTTTTTCAAATAATCATTACTATAGATGTAATAGGGAAGTTATCGTGAGTCACTGCAAAAAGCTTGCGCGCGGGATATCTCCGGAACCGTTGGACCGATCAGAATGAAATTTTGCACAAAAAATGCTGAAGTTGTCCACTTTTAAATGTCAAACCGAAACTTGAACCATTCACTGATTTTTAAGTTACAGTATATTGCCGTGCACCAATGAAAATCAAAAATATCAAGAAAAAAAATATTTAATCCTCGGCCAATTGGTCAAGCCTCAGCGAAATTCAAAACTGGTTAATCATTTTGATTTGCCACATTCTTTCAACGTGTGATAAAAATTTCAGCTTAATCGGATGAGTCTGTCTTGAGAAATCCTGCGAGCTAGCTTTTCGCAGTGACTTACTAACTTCCCTGTTACAGCTATACTAATGTTTATTTGAAAAA